>CM062814.1:498704501-499428809 GCA_031772625.1 Pinus tabuliformis | reverse complement strand
GTAGCAGACTAGTTGGGAAGAATTGGTATTTTCATTAGATGGGGATTGGCCTTACCAACCCGAAAAAAAATGAAAAAGAACCACCAGCACATCAACTAGACCGCGCAGAAAACACAGACAACCCTCCAGATTGAGGAGAAGTAGGGGAATGTTGGGAAATCTCCAAGGTAACAATAGCCAACCCTTAGAAATACAGGGCTTCGAGGATGAGCAACCCCCACAACTCGAAGGAAGGGAAAACATGGAAGAAGAATTGGAAGAATAATTGGAAGAGGAATTGGAGGAAGAAATGGAGCGCTCTGGTGCAATTCCACTACAAATTCCATTGCAGGAAGACGAATTGGCCCAAATTTTGGCCAATATGAGTGAGTATATTCAACCCCAAAGCCCACTCAACCTCAATATTGAGGCAAGACAATAACTAGGAACACTCTGCTCACAATAAATCACAATAAGAGTGCATCCAAGGAGATGAACGACAAGGAAGAAGAAGAAGCACAATCACAGGAACACTCTTCTCATAGTAAGAGTGCATCTAAGGAAATGAATGACAAGGAAGAAGAAGTAGCAGAAGTCACTCGGGAAGTGGCAGATCAAACCAGGGTTACCTCCCCTGAAGGACCTAATCAGGATGACGAGAACACTGAAGAAGTGTTCCAAACAGAAAATATGGAAACAAGCCAGGGCGAGGGCACATTCCCTGAAGAACAAAACCCAGCTGAGTAGCCAAGTCCAGTCAAGGAAATAGTTGTTCCTCCCAGGAAAAAGAAGAAGAAGATGAATGAAATCAAGAGGCTACGAAAGGAACAACAAAGGCTACTAAATGTAATAAAACAACTCAGACAGCAGATAAGGACCCTAAAAATGGGGAAGATCTCAAAAAAGAACCCCAAGAACAAGAGATGCAGCCACCCAAATGAAACCCCATAAAGTAAAGGCCACGAGGACTCAAGCCAAGCCCATATCCCTTCAGGACAGCAAGGAACAACATGCAGCTGTTACAGACATAGTGGCCCAAACAGAAGATACACCAGTTTGTGATAACGACGTCGAGATAAAGGCATTGTCCTCTAGTGTCACGACCGACCAGACAGTTTATGATAAAGAGACACAGACTGTAGGAACCAGATGTCGCAATAAGAAGATCCAAGTAGATCTTCAACCCAAAAGTGTTTCGACGGAAAATGACCCTAGGGTAGTAAAACTCCAAGAGGAGCTGGCACAGGCTCAGCAGACTATAGAAAATCTCGAAGAAGAAACTGTTCCTAAGAAGAAATACCAAGAGCTACAGCAGCAATTAAAGAACATCAATGCATCGGAGAGCAAGGCCTTCGATAAATGTCGGAGGGCAGAGGAAAAAGTCGAAAAGGTAACAAATAGACTAAAGACAGTTAGGAGTCAAATGGATATTCTTTGTTCTCTATATACAGATGTCCTAGCATGTAGGGCCCTTGCCAAGAATTATGCTTTGTTTTTATTAGAAAGATATTTGCAATTAAAAATTAAAGTTGTTAAGGCAAGAAAGCCTATAGAATTAAAAACTGTGGATGATTTTATAAATTGTTGTAAACATTATGGAGTCAAAGTTCAGCATTTACTCTGTGAATTTTATTTGCATAATTTTATCTTGGAAGAGGAAATGGAGAAAAATCCCAGTCCTTTTGTGGGAGATATTCAGTTTCAAGCATTCATTTCGTTTGCTGCCAACGAGTTAAAGTGGCTCAAGGCCCATAACACCTTTCAGAGACAAGAAAACGGGTTAGACCTTTGGGTTAGGGGTGAACCGAAAAAACCCATTACAACTATGGAGTAAGCATAAAATCCTAATGAAAAAGGAGGGTGTGATCTAAACATTAGGGCCCATCCACAAGAAAATTGTCCAACAAGGGTAGAATATTTCCTATCTATCAAAGACCAGGCTGTAGCAGCAGCTAAACTCCGATGGAAGACCTCTAATTAGAATATTCAGGATAGAGAGCCATTCAATTACAAAAATTTTAAGTTAGCTGCCGACCACCTAGTCACATATAGCAACCTCATCTTGAGGGAAGGACCGTATTGGCTAGGTTGTAGATTTCGAAGCCCTATTATCTTGTATCCTGCAACAGAATATAAGGCCATCTATGAATTATCTGAAGGGCAGACAGGACGCATTTTTGAAGTTTTAGCTACACATCATGGTTTTATACCACTTCATGAAAATCCCTCTCCAGCCTATTCCCTAACTGCCTTGCATGTAAATTACATGGTTTTCATGAGGGCATGAAAAAGGGTAAGTAGGGGGGTGTGTTGAGCGATGGAAAAGGTATGTATTCGCCCTTTATTTCTTTATCTTTTCCTTTGAATCATAACTCCTTTACATTCTAAAATGGTAATATGTTAAAGAATTATGGTAGAATTAAGGAGATTTGTGATTAATACAAAATAACTGATTATTGTCTTTTTCTATACAGAAAATGAAGGAAATGGAAAACCATTATTCAGGAGGAAAAGATAAAGCAGAAGCAACTGCTGTCCCTTCCCCAGGAAGTCGTATCTAGACAAGGAGATCAAGATCGGAGCGCATAGTCTAGGAGAAGAAAGGGAATGCACGGCATCAATGCAAGAAGACAAAACGATAAACTGGAGATCAAAGATAGAGCGAATCCCTAAGGATCCTTTGATCCTAAGGGAACACTGCTTCAAAACTTATCTGTACTCTTGATATATCCACCTGGCCATTATAAAAAGGGACAGCACTTGTAGCCCAGGGTGTGGATTATCATATTGCAGAACTTATTGTTATGTTACTACTTTGATCATCAACTCTCATTCATCAAAACAGAGTATGATTGCCTATAAACATTTTCACATGATCGATATATAGGTCGGTTGTTGTTCCATTCCTTTGTACTGAAGTAGCTTGGCGGTGCTTCACTAGCAGCTAAGGGCTCGGCCCTGGTGGATCCACTTGCTATTTGTATCATTACTTTACAATTCCAGTCGTGTGATGGTTTGATTTACTTTCTGTTTCCTTGAATCACATTGCTTTACAATTTCTTGTCTTTACAGTTTACTATTCTAACATTTTATAGAATCGCTTTATTGTATAAGCTGTGATTGAATCACGTTGTTGTTCCTTTCCATCATAACGAGATTATTATTCTTGACAATTTACATTGTTATTCATAAAAACTCATTGTTCATTACAAATTGTCGTTCATTTCCATTAAAATAGCTTTGTTGTTCATTCCCATTAAAATAGCTTTGCTGTTCATTTCTTTCCTACGAGTATTTCGTTATGTTTCTTGAGTGTTATTGCAGTAAGCATATTTTCCATTTTCTTTAGTAGCATCATTTGAGTTAATTCAGTTTCCATTTCCAGATTAATTGCTTTAGTGTGGAGTGTAAGATCAACAACTGTAAAGGACATTGGCTATCGTTGCCTAAGTTCTCAGATTGGGGATCTTGTTTATATTTGATTTCATTTATATCAGTTGACAGAGGAAAGAGTTATCACTACTGCATCCTTGACTGATAAATTGTTGTAGTTTTCTGAGTGAATGATTTAAGTTCCAGAGCATTAAGTTTCTTTTGATTGCAATTAGATTTCATTTCAAGCATTTGTTTACTCTTGTATTTAGCACTGTACTGCAAATTAGAAAACATTACTCTTGACACAAATTGCCCACCTCAGACTGAGTACACTCTTGAAATAAAAAATCGTACCTAGATTGATAATTAATGTAGGATAAATAGGAGTTAAAAAGACACCTCTTTATACCTCAACACTTCTGTTATTTCTTCCTCCCATTTCTGAAAATAATGGCACCAAAAAAAAAAAGACCAGCCCTCTGGTAGTAAAACCCCATCCCAGGAAAATCCCAAACTCACTAATACCCTAGACCTTGACCACGTTCCCTTAGCTAACCAATTTTTCAAAATTACAAACACAGAGTGCAAATTCGATATGTTCGAATTGCACCATTGGTTAAAACAAACTTATCAAGACTCAAAACATGAAATCAACTTAGGGAATATTTATTGCCCATGTTTATGTTTCCTCAGAGCCATCCATTTCCTGACTTAGTCATTTGGTGTCAAGCTAATTACAATCCCCTGCAGAGAATTGTGGTAGCTCAAAATGGAGACATTTTGATATCTATCACCCCTGAAACCATCAATAAAATTCTTCTTATCCCTCAGAATGATTCCCTTAGCTTTTTCTCCATTGTTGTCCTAATGGAACTTGTTGTAGCGGCTACAACCACCCTCCAAAATTTTGGCCTGCACCCAAATTCGAAGCCTCCCTTGAGAGTTTCACTTGATGGTTGCATACAATCAAGTTCACTCCGTAAGCTTATGTGAGCCTTCGTACCACCTTTCTTGTTCATTCACCCAGGCTTTTACATGTTGATGTTAATGTCTTTCTTGCAACCATGTTCTAGTCATGCTCAAGGTCTTCGCTTCATGTGTACATGTTATGTTCGCTATGAAAACATATGTCACACTGGCACAAGGAGTCACATTCACTATCATGCAAGCGTCATCACAGTCCATCACAGTCGGACCATCACCCCACCATAGACTTGATCGACTATCACCTAAAATAGCGCAGAAGCACTAAGCAAGTATTTTCAAGCTACGCAGCTCGCAAGAAATTCAATCAACTTTCATGCTGGGCACCTTGAGATTTGGACCCGACAACCATCCCGGGACCGACTCCCCTCAAAAATTGCACAGAGGCTGCTGACCTTGCCCACTCTGATGATTGAAGAAATTGCGCAAACAAAATGGATAGACATCTAGTGCCCATCCCTATCTCCCTCAGGAAATTATGCAGTTTTTCTAGTCAGTCCTCCAGATAGTTGACCGACTGCTCATCCAGAAAATTATGCAGTCCTCCCAGCCTTAGTTCATTTTCTCTCACCAGCTGCTCCCAGCAGTAGACTGCGAGTTCCCTCTAGGATTTGTGAATTTTCTGCTGCCAAGATCCCAGCAGCTGACTATCTGTTCCCCTTGGGAATTATGCAGTTTCTGCTTCCAATGACCCAGTAGCCAGCTGCCAGTTCCCTCTAGGAATTGCTTAGTTTTGGCTTCTAGGCTCCTGGTCAGTTTCTCCAAAAAACCTGCACAATTTCTGCATGTTGATCCTCCAGAAAATTGTGCAAATTTTGCTATCAAGACCTTGTTGCCCACTCATTCCAGAAAATGCACAGATTTTGTCTACCTTGCCTTCCTGTAGTCCAGACTATCCCTCCCAAAATTTGCGCAATTTTCACCAGTAGTGCTTGGAGCCATCATCCCGCCTCCCAACCTTACTGTGTTTCTTGATAACCTTCATCTGAAATGATCATGTGTCATGGTAGACTAGGAGGTTTTTGGATTTGATATCGTCTCGTCATGAGTGACTGCAAGTATAGGTACACCAAAAAACATGGAACGATGACGAATGGGATGAACGAAGGGATCACATGCAGAAGGAAAGGTTCACCAATAGATGAATGAATGATGCATGCAAAGGGATGTGCTCACGAATGGATGATCATGCAAAGATGTGTTCGCGGACGGACAAATGAGAAAACATGCAAGATGTGCTCATGGACAGATGAATGGATGAACATGCACCTTTCACGAACAGGTGAGCCTTTCAAGCCTTCCACCATACAAGAAAGAAGAAACGTACCAAAGCAACATCAAGCGAACAAACGACCATCGAAGACTCTGTGCACGTTTCCATGTGGAGGTGAAGCTGTAACACACCATGAAGACATGCATCACCTAGCAGCACTGCAGCTCGACATGCATTCCAGCAATAGCACGAACGTACCAACAATGTCGTGTCAAGTCATGTCGTTCACATCTCTACTATGGACCATGTTGTCAATTAATGTCATGTAACGTCGAAGTCCAAGAGACCCACTTGTTGTACACAGAGTCTTGTAAAGTCGAAAAGTCATGGAAGTCAAACAATCATGAGGGTAGTCGAATAGCCACAAGGGTCAGTTTCACCCTTGGCTATAAATACCCCCTCATTTGTACATGCAAAGGACTTTTCACCTCAGCTCCTCCCACATAGCCAAGAGAGTCTGTTATCTTTTCTTTGAGGAGTAAGTAGTGGCTCCAACGCCCCTCACATGGGTTAGTGATGTATGGTGTAATAATGTGTCTTGGAACTTTCACTTAATTCAAAAGCTTGCTAACAGGCCAGCACGTTTTCACACATGTATTGTATCTGTTGTAAGACTAATCTTTAACACTTGTAATACATGTTGCTTGAACCTGTGTTTAACAGTTGAACTAGTTCACTTGTTGTAATACACATATGTTAATGAAAATGTGTTGTATATGTTGTTAACGATGTCTCGCCTGTGTAGACTACTCTCCCGGACATCAGACAGAACTTTCACATAAAACTTGCTATAAGAACCGTTGCACTCGTGTGGACTAATCTGTTGAGTGTTATACATGTTATCTTCCCTTGTGTGTTGTGACTTCCGCGTTTGTGTGGACGGTTTTGCCGGACGCTATGCATGTCCTATTGTGTTGTGTGTTCCTAGCAGAGTTGGGACTTCTCCCAACTGACTTGGGGCTCACTCTCACCCTCTCTCCCTCTATAGTGAAATAACCATTGATGCAAGTAACACTTACATTCACCAGGCACGCAAACCTCACTTATCGAAGACAAAGCAGACCACTCTCCTATGCCGACAAGCAAGAGTTGAGGCAAATCCTTAAGATAATGGCAATCAGGCCATCATACCGGATGGGACTCCCACACCAAACGGTGTGAGGTCTAGTTGGGACTTCATACTGGGGTGATCCCCTAAATGTTGGCGGGTCCAACACCGTTAACATTTCTTGCACTAGAAGGAGGTCAGCCAGTTGTATATGGTTGAACATCCTCTCACACTCATTCATCAACCATCCGGTCAACGCAGTAACTCGCACACCCTCTCACCTACATGCAACTCTGCAGTTGGTTACTCCTCACCGCCTAGGATTGAACACAAGATTTTGTATCATCAACTTCGCTTCGTCCATCCCATCACTTTCCAGTTCGTGAAAGCAGTCGAATTGATCCCAGGCATACAACATCTTCCATACGCATAAAGGAATCCAAAAGCCACTCCTACAGGGGTTGTTGTATCATTAGTGGAAGAAGTATTCC
Organism: Pinus tabuliformis; assembly: GCA_031772625.1. NCBI lineage: Eukaryota > Viridiplantae > Streptophyta > Pinopsida > Pinales > Pinaceae > Pinus > Pinus tabuliformis. The sequence goes on along the minus strand of CM062814.1, from coordinate 499,421,659 downwards.
TTGCCACACTCGAAGGTCTAGAAGAAGCTATTGAAGATCGAGAGGAACCTCTGGTCTTCCGGAAAGGTGAACAAGACACTCCTGTGATCTTGAGATCAAACTTCGTTACAGGAGGCGGAGGTAGAGACGAACCAACAGACTCGGAGCCAAAGTCGTCTGATTATGAAAGAGAGGAGGACAAAGAAGAAGAAGAGATGGTTGACCCAAATCTAGAATGGATGACTCAGGAACCATTAGCTCTCCCAGCTGTTTTTCACAAGATGCCGAAGAAAGTGAAGAGAATGAACATCAAGTTCAACCCTGACAGCACGGTGGAGGAAGAATACCATTTGGATAACTTTTAGCTGTAGTTGCAGACCCTTGAGGTACGTCATGACAACGTAGCTTGTAGATTGTTCCCATGTACCTTGGATGTTCGCACAGCTGCATGGTATCACAACCTTCCACCAAACTCCATATAGAACTAGGGTGCATTCAAATGCATGTTCCTTGAAAGTTTTGCTGATGACAAGACCCCAGCTATGTTACTGAAAGAATTGGGAAGCCTGAAGATGGAGGGGAAAGAAAAGGTAAAAGACTTCAACCAGAGATTTACACGCATATTGAACAAATTTTTAGCGAACACCAAACCTCATGACTCCATCACTATTGATTACTACACGTCTGCACTGTCGACGAGCATTGTGTAGTTCATCAAGCGAGTTGTGAAACCAAAACTTTTGCAAAGATGCAAAGAGGCTATTGCTGTAGAGAAAGACCTACGCACACTTGGAGTTATCAAGGATGATGAACCAGCAAAAGACTCCAAAGATGTGAGACGGAAGTTCCAAGCGGTGCAGAGCAGAGGTAGAGACAAGGAAGCAAATGATATTGAAACCCTCACTCACCTTGTCAAGAACTTGACGACAAAAGTGCTTGAGCTTAAACAATGGGAAACAGACACATCTGCAAGCAACCATCTGCCTCGATAGAGACAGGGAAGCATCTCACCAGGCAGTAACTCGTTGGCTCAAAAAATTGTGCAAGATCAGCTAGATGATAGAGATAATGACGAAGGTATTGCACCTGATGAAGCCTCAATTTCTGGGCATGTGGTGAACGCATATCAGTACTCGCAAGCGATGTTGAAGACGAACACCAAGAAGCAACCCCAACAGCACGATGACCGTTACAATCTTTAATAGGAGTAAAAGGGTTCCCCCCACACTTGGGGAAATGCAAGAAAATATAAGATTGTTAATGAGGAAGGCTGGCCCACTGGCCGCCCCAAAGTAGAAAACATAAAACAAGTCCGGGAAGACAGTGATGGATAAGAGCAAATCTATGAGCAACAAGTTGCAAAACACTCCGTCAGACAACACGAATATCTGTTCTACCCCGGACACCTCGGTGAGTCTACCACCTATGGAATACAACATTGTAGATGACATGAAGAAAACTCGGGCAAACATCAATTTGTTCAAGTTAGCTAAGATCCAAAGTCAGTGAGACATCCTTCTGCATGCATTGGAACAGACAACAACGAACAGCTGAACCTCTACCAACAAGGGAGCAAGCATACCTCCCGGATCACTTTTCACCATGCTCAAAACACTCTGGATGGAAGAAGTGAACTCAGGTTGCCATCCATTCCTGCTATCATTTGACATTTTTAACTAGAATGTTCACAACTGCTTGGTTGATTCTAGCACGACAGCCAATGTCATTCCTCTCTCCATTGCGAAAATGATCAATGCACAATGGAGCAATACATTTGCACGGATCATCCAACTTGATCGAAGATTGGTACCAACCATTGGTGAACTACGAGACGTGATCATCTAACTATCTCATGAAGGTCGAGTCCACTAATGCATCAACATAGTTGTTGTGGACATCCTAGAAGAATACAATCTAATACTCGGCATAGACTGGTCCAGCAAGTTGGATGGATATTTTGCTACAGATTGGTCACACATGTGGCTTCTATACAAGGGAAAATGAAACCAAATTTGGGTAGTGTCCGAGAGGTATATGAAGCACAATGTCACTCCCCTTAACAACAAGAATGAATCGTTGGCCTTCGTAGAACTCATGTTTAGCAACTGCCTCCTAGAAACAATGTTGGGGTGTTCTTCTGCATGACCAGCGCCAACCCCACCAGACACGTAGTTGGGACTCCTTCCTTGCCCAACTGATGGTAATGAAACATGTATAGTGCATTGTACTAATAGTAGCAGTAACAGTAGCAACAGTACTAGCATGCTAAATGGTCTATGTATAGACAAGTTGTGGGCCATGGATTTTGACAAATCAAAGACACGTGACAGCTCAAGGACCAGGTATATCTCAGTCACCCAAAATAACATAAAATGCATGATTTCAAGCAGCTTGAAGTTCGAGTGCATAAACAACATTGTTGAGTATGAATCACTTGTTTGAGCTTACAAGGGACCATCAGCGTCAATGTGGTCACACTCAAAGTGATACTACACCCCACGAACAATGTTGATGCTTTCAAGGACATAACAATTGATGAAGGTAAGAACAAGCAGCCCCTGAAAATTGTAGCTGAGGGTAAGAAAGGCAAACCCACCCACAAAGGTGTGATTTCCCTCAACAATCTCAATGATTCACAGAACTTTTGTCAAGGACCAAGAAACAGCAAAACCCACAGGTCCACCACTACCAGCGAACAGAGAAACTTGGGAACCAATCACAATCTGAAGATAGCCAATCTCGGTACAAATGACACACCACAATAGTGGCAAGTCTTTGACCACTTGATCAAACAGTGTCAGGATGTATCTACATGGATAGATGATGCCCTGAGTACACACTATACACGAGCAATCCAACGCAAGATTTCAGGTAAAGGGGGAGTCAAGTCATTGCAACAAAGGGCAGGTAAAACACATATGTCGTTTGAACTCCTTAATCATAAAAAATTGACTAAGATTTTAGATGATTAGATTACTTGCAAAGTTCGTCATCGTACTTCGGTTTCTAATTTAAATCCTGCACATAAGAAATACAGGGAAATCTGCTTATGCATTGATTTTAGGAACTTGAACCACTCCCAAAATAAAAACAACTACCCTATGCCATCATCTAAGCCTATGTTGCATGCAGTATTTGAAGCAGTGGTATCATCTTCACTTAAATGTCTTTTGGAATACCACTAGGTTCTGGTAGCGGAGCCCGGTGGACTTACACTGGTCCATGAGAAACTTGGCACACACACATGCCGTCTGCAATCACTTGATGGGAGGGTTAACAACCTTCCTGTCAACGGCCAAGATCTCAAGCATTACTTCTAGTAGGTCAGGACATGCCCCGTGCCATGTACATAGCCTACTTGGTGCTTGTTGTTTTCATCTTGTTTTCTTTGCTTAATATCTTTGTTTTCACTTTGTTTGTTCTGCTTGTTATTTTTGTTTAAGTTCATTTTATTTTCTTGATATATTACTATTTTTGTTTCTAGAAATAAGTGCTACCAACTACTATGTTCTGGCTTTTGAATAGAGTATGTGGCTGAAATATGAAGAGAATTGTGACACTGCAACACTTGGCCAGTCATGTATCTGTCTTCTCTGTGTTTGGTTATAACCTTCAGCCAATGAAGTCTTGATAGAAAATACGAACCATCTGCAAGGGAATTTTTGGTCCAAAAATGATCCTATGTCCACATTGGGAATCCCCATGCCTGTACTTATCCTTTTGCTCTGTGTGTTCAAGCTCATCCAACTAGTAGAAATGGAGAAGGGGAAAATCTAAATGAGAAAACCTATGTCAGAGGTCTTACATGCTTCTCTGAAGGAACAACCTCTTTTGCTCTCAATAAGTCAGGATCCCTCTTCCACCCCAAAAATAAATAAGTGCCTATGCACAGTCCTCTTGAAAAATACAAAGGCGAAAGAAGAGAAAGGCTTCCTGCGCAGAGAGGTGAAGCATGCAACTCCACTGAGGTACTGACCAGGCTTGCTGGCAGTGGAGCAATGTGTGTGTTCTTGCGTGACTCCACCGGGGTACTATCCAGGCCTACTGGCAGTGGAGAAACACTAGAGATGAAAACTTATACTCTGAAAATCTTCAACTCGCGAGATAAACTACCCTTCCCGGATTCGAAACATTGCGATCAAGCTGAACTTTTGATTGTGTTTGACTGAGTTGGCAAAAGGTGAACCATGTATGTCCATGGGGTAAGTGGGGAAGCTGAAGTAACCCACACAATGATTCAATACTCCCCAAAAGACCAAGGCCCTGTGCTATCAATGAACCAAAACAGAGAAGCTGGAGTTCTACTAGTGTGTTGCCAAGTGTTGTAGCGGCTACAACCACCCTCCAAAATTTTGGCCTACACCCAAATTCGGAGCCTCCCTTAAGAGTTTTAGTTGATGGTTCCATACACTCAGGTTCACTCCGTAAGCTCATGTGAGCCTTTGCACCCACCTTGCTTGTTCATTCCACCTAAGATTTTGCATGTTGATGTCAATGTCTTGCTTGCGACCATGTTCTGGTCATGCTCAAGGTCTTCGCTTTATGTGTACATGTTATGATCGCTATGAAAACATCTGTGACACTCACACATGGAGTCACATTCATTGTCGCACAAGCGTCGTCATGGTCGATCAATGATCAATCACAAGTGTCGCTCTTGTCACTTTCATTATCGGTCGGTCATTGAACATGTGTGTCTGATTGGTTTGAGTCATCTCGACATCAAGTCATGCAGGTGTGTGTTTGTAAGATCACATTTGCAAATTTCACGCGTTCACACACTTAGTCATTTTGATGAAGTTCTGACAACTAGACTCCCCTTTGATAGCCGGACCATCACCCCGCCATTGACTTGATTGACTGTCACCCAAACAGCGCAGAAGCACCAAGCAAGTCTTTTCAAGCTGCACTGCTCACAAGCAATTCAATCAACCTTCATGCTAGCCACTTGGAGAGTCGAACCTGACAGCTACCCCAAGACTGACTCCCCTCAAAAATTGCACAAAGGCTACTGACCTTGCCTACTTTGCTAACTGAAGAAAATGCGCAGATAGGCCAGACAAACACCCAGTGCCTATCCCTGTATCCCTCAGGAAATTGCGCAATTTTTCTAGTTAGTCCTCCCAATAGTCAACCGACTGCTAATCCAGAAAATTGTGCAGTTTTCACGAGCAAGCCCCTTGTTGTCCAGTAATTCACTCAGCTTAGAAATCATGCAGAGATGATCAGCAGGTTGGCCTCCCAGCCTCAGTGCAGTTTCTCTCAACAGCAGCTCCTAGCAGCAGACTGCCAGTTCCCTCCAGGAATTGCGTAGTTTCTGCTACAAAGCTTCCAGCAGCTGACTGCCTGTTCCCCTTGGGAATAACACAATTTCTACTACCAGAGACCCAACATCCAGTTGCCAATTCCCTTTAGGAATTGTGCAATTTTCGCTGCCAAGCTCCCGACCAGTTCCTACAAAAAAACTGCGTAATTTCTACTTGCTGATCCTCCATGCAGCCCAGCCTGTTCCTCTAGAAAATTGTGCAAATTTTTCTGTCAAGCCCTTGCTACCCACTCATTCCGAAAAATGCATAGATTCTGTCTACCTTTCCTTCTTGCAGCCTAGACTGTCCCTCCCAAAATTTGCGCTTATTTTCCTTCCACCCGAGCCAAACCTCGCAGACAGTCATTGTTCACTTAGATTGCCCATCTTCATCACCTAGTGACTCTTGTGCAGTTTTCACCAGTAGTGCCTGGAGCCATCATCCCGCCTCCCAACCTTACTACCTCTCCTAGTCACCTACACCCAAAATGATCATGTGTCATGGTAGACTAGGAGGTTTCTGGATTTGAAGTCATCTCGTCATGAGTGACTGTAGGTACAGGTACACCAACAAACATGGCGCGACGATGAATTGGATGAAAGAAGGGAGCATATGTAGAAGGACATGTTCACCAATGGACGAACGAATGATGCATGCCAAGGGATGTGCTCACGAACGAATGATCATGCAAAGATGTGTTCGCAAACGGACAGACGAGAAAACATGCAAGATGTGCTCACGGATGGACAAATGGATGAACATGCACCTTTTGCGAATAGATGAGCCTGTCAAGCCTTCCACCATACAAGAAAGAAGTAATGTACCAAAGCAATACCAAGCAAACCAACGACCATTGAAGTCTCTGTGCACTTTGCCGTGCAGAAGTGAAGTTATAACACACCATGAAGACATCCATCACCTGGCAGCATTGCATCTCGACATGCACTCTAGTAGCACCACGAACGTACCAGCACTATCATGTCGAGTCATGTCATGAGTCATGTCGTCCACATATTTACTATAAAGTTGAAAATTCATGGAAGTCAAATAGTCATGAGGGTATTAGAACAGCCACAAGGGTCAGTTTCACCCTTGGCTATAAATACCCCCTCATTCGTACATGCAAAAGACTTTTCACCTCAGTGCCTCCCACATAGCCAAGAGAGTCTATTATCTTTTCTTTGAGGAGTAAGCAGTGGCTCCAATGCCCCTCACACAGGGTTAGTGATGTATGGTGTAACAATGTGTCTTGGAACTTTCGCTTAATTCAGAAGCGTGCTAACAGGTCAACACGTTTTCACACATGTATTGTGTCTATTATAAGACTAATCTTTAGCACTTGTAATACATGTTGCTTGAACTTGTGTTTAACACTTGAACTAATTCACTTGTTGTAATACACATATGTTAATGAAAATGTGTTGTATATGTTGTTGACGCTGTCTTGCCCGTGTAAACTACTCTCCCGGACATTAGATAGACCTTTCACATAAAACTTGTTATAACAGTAGTTTCACTCGTGCGGACTAATCCGCTGAGCATTATATGTGTTATCTTCCCTTGTGTGTTGTGACTGTCGCATCCGTGTGGACTATTCCACTGGAAGCTGTGCATGTCCTTTTGTGTTGTGTGTTCCTAACAGAGTTGGGACTTCTCCCAACCGAATTGGGGCTCACTCTTACCCTCTCTCCCTCTACAGTGAGATAACCATTGATGCAAGTAACACTTACATTCACCAAGCACGCGAACCTCACTTCTCGAAGACAAAGCAGACCACTCTCCTATGCTAACAAGCAAGAGTTGAGGCAAATCCTTAAGATAATGGCAATCGATCCATCATACCGGATGGGACTCCCACACCAAACGGTGTGAGGTCTAGTTGGGACTTCATACTGGGGTGATCACCTGAATGTTGGTGGGTCCAGCACCGTCAACAAAACTATACCACAAAGTCACTTTCCCCCAAAGAGCTCAAATTTTTGAGATCATTCTTCTAGAAGATGTTGAACTTCCTAAAAGGAATCCTCCTTATCCAGCATCTATGTTCCCTGAGAAAGCTAAACATATCATTTCCTTAGTTACTTAGTTGTTAGGTTACCAAACAGATCAATGGGTAGATGAATCTATCTTAGGTTATCAATCCTCTTCTCCAAATAACACAAACTAGCTTTCATGTATAAGTACAGTCAATTTTTGGTTGAAAGTATCCCTGAACAATTGATGAAAATTGCTACTGAATGAGTATTCAAATATTCTTGTATATTAGTGCATATGATCTATTTTCAACAAGGGGACAAGTTACCTATAACTTTACACAAGTAGGATGATCAGCAAGTAACTCAATCAGTCACACAGTGGACTTCATTGATCAGGAGGAACTCAACTGAGTTCAAATATTCAGATTTCATTGACTATTTTATTAATCCAGTTGCACAGATTCTTAGCAGCCAGAGTGAGCCTAAGATCAGTCCAGAAATTAAAAGGATTCTACACCTAATTGACCAAGATGAGACAAGAGATTGGTATCTTTACCAGAATTACATAAAAATTAGGGTGTATGGTTGTGAATTAGCTCCATACAAATTGCCTAAATATGTTCCAAAGAGAATTTTCTCTCTGGAATATATAAGGCAAATGATCAATATGGATGAGCTACATTTTATTTCAGGGAAGAGGAAATATCAGTTTAAAATCAAGTCCCAAGTGGGATCATTTATTTGCAATATCATATCAGCGGGTATTGAAGTAGACCCAATCCTCAAATAGATTGGATTCCAACCAAGTTTCACCTGGTCTTATGACCCATTTAGTATAATATCCAACTTAAGGGTGGAACTCAAAACCACACATTACACTCATACTCCAAGACCAGAGATTGAAAAGTACGAAAACCAAGAACAGTGGGAGGAGAACACACTTCAGGAAGTAGAAGAACAGACTTTACCTCCTTCTACCCTTCAGACTCCCACTTCTCAAAGCAGGTAGAAAAAGAGGCCAAGAGAAGAATATTCATCTTCAACAAACAATGCAAAGGAATTCGGTATTTATCAGAATAAATCAAAGATTGAATCCAAAGGTACTCCTATTCAAGGTCAAAAAGAGCCTATAATCATCAATTTGGATTATTCACAAGTTTCTACAGGGACAAAAGAAAATGTAATTACCACTTCATCCTCCTCTTTAGTTTCATAGAATTTGTTGGAGATCACCCAGTTTGTAGGAGTAAGTGAGAAAGAGGAGCCAAACATCTTCACTAATTTCCTTGAAATTAAAGAGAAGAATGAATCTCTCAAGGAAAATGTTTATGCTCAGTTTTGGAAACAAACATCCACTTCACACCACGGCTTATTTCCATCCTTTGATAGTGAAAAAAGCAGGATGAAAATGGAATTCCTACAAACTCAAGTTCCATTTCCAAATGCTTCTTCAAACTACAAGAAGACCATATTTTCCTTTGATTCCAACCAGATACACCCAATCCACCAGATGGAAATGCACAAACAGTCTAGTGAGATGATTTTCTCCACCATGACTAACACTACTATGGAATTATCAAAATTAAGGACAACAATTTCAAATGTGCAATCATAATTAAATATAGAAAAGATATCCTCTCTGGCAAAGGATAATAGGGTAAAATCATTAGAATACTTAGTGATCAAAATTGGGTATGATCCCACTGATGTTAAAGTTGCAAAGGATGTTATCAAAAAGAAGAATGTAGATATTTCACCATTAAGGAAGCACCTCAAACTACCTTCTATGGAGGATCATCAAACTAAGGAGATAGCAAAAAATGAGCAACACAAAGAAGAAATGCTCAAGTTAATCATTGAGAAAAATGTGCAAATAAAGACAATGGAAGAGTGAATTGAAAATTTACTTAAAGAAATGGAAGAATCTTCTCAAGTAGCCATAACTCCAATTACAACTATACCTATTACAGTGTCAAGGACAACAGGGGAATCGACATCAGCAACAACAGTGTCTACATCAATAGTAGGTGATTTAAACAAAGTCATACAAGAGTTGTCTCTCCAGAGACAAGAAAATGAAAGGCTTCACAAGAAATTTAAGAATCTGGAGACTCGGAAGATTAAGAATGATACACTTTATGTTGAAGAAAAGCAAAATTCCCACAAATTGACAAGAAGGATTGAAGATTTGGAGAATGATTCATTAATGACTTAGACCTTAGCCCAAGCCAAGGAAAATATTTGGGCAGATATCAGTCAAGCTATAACAGAAGTTTGGCCCTCCATACAAATTATTTTTGAATAGGAAGATCTCATTAATAGATGCTAGACAACTATTGAAGAAGTCAAATAACGCCTTAAGGATAAACCAATTGAAGCTACATATATGATTAAAGTGCTCAATTCATAAACCCGGACCAAATTGGAAGAGATTCAAATTGTTGACAGGACAGAAACCATTCTGGAGATTAAGAAGGTTTTGCAGAAAAAGAGTCTCATGACTCAGTTAGAGACAAAGTGCCAGACCTTGAAAACTATTGTCCAAAGGTTTCATTTCAAGTTCAACTTACTCAACCAGAGAGGACTCCTAGGATTAGTGGCACCAAATGACAGGTTAATCAGTTTGGAGGAATATTGTCAAAAGCTTTATGCAATTGCACATGATAAAAATAAATTTTTAGGTATTAAGGGTCACCTTACAGGGAAGGAATTCTTAGAGGCTTTGAATTTTGATTTAATAATCAAGCATGAAATGAAACATATCTTTGTTAATAAGCCTACTTTTGAAAAGTATACCAAGGTTGATGAAGTCTACAGAAAATTGATTAATCTTTCTATACCAAGTGAAGATAGATGGGATCACTTGTGTGAAATCATCGAGTAACTTTCATCACCAACTGAAAGATAGCAAGGTAACACTTTTTGAGGACTAGATCATCAACAAATTCCTTGAAGATAGCGCTAGCAACTCAGCAGTTTTGAATTCCTATATTTTTGTACTATTTTTGTATTTTTGTTAAAAAATGTCTTTAGAAGATCTTTCATTTTGTATAAATAACTCTTCCATCGAGTTATTAAGGGTTGAACCCTTGGATGAGCTTTCAAAGAAAAATTATTCTATGATACAATGGGCATTGAAGAAAAAGAGTTATTCATTAATTACATGCTAGGATGATCAACATTTTCCAATTAAAGAGAGCGAAATTGGAAGTCATAAATATTTTGATGCTCAGATTTTCACACTTACTTTATTTGCTCAATCACTTTACTTTAAAGTATCCCTAGCATGTTGGGATCCACGAGATTCCTACTTTTCCTTTTGCGTAGCTATCATGATCTACGATAACTATTTTATTATAGTTAGCACAAATCTTGTCTTGATTCGGTATATTAGAATTTGTTCCAAAGTGACAGTGCTCTATCGCTATCTATAAATATAGCATAGGTTCTCATTCTAATGCACAACATCAGATTGATTGGCATAATTCTGGACTCATTACTTTGCTAATTACCTTTCACACAATCAGGTTGATGCTAATTACCTTTTAGACAATCAGATTGAGGGTTCCAGCCTCCTTTAGTAACAATGGGATATTTATGTTCACGTTCCTCAGGAAAGAATTCAGATGAAGAACAGAAGGATAGTTCTTCTACACCTATTGGCCCTCTTTAAAATAAGCCCGCTACTTCTCCAGCCACTGCAACTAGTTTTCCCTCTCATACCCAACCTGGTACTTCTCCAGCCACTACAACTAGTGTTCCCTCTCATACCCAACCTTCTGTTAATAGTAATGCATAAATCAGTGGGATTGATGCAGTTAGAGATCAAAGTGACAGAGGCTAGAGCAGTTAGATATTGAAGAAGCCTAGAGAAGGGTTGACAACAGTGCAAAAAGGCAGAGTCAATAGAATCATAGAGTTTTCAGTTGATAGAGGCAATAACAGTCATAGACTTTGATGATAGAGGCATCATTCTGATTCAGGTTGGATGTTTTTTGTTTCTATGTTGTTGGAGCAACAATACTAGAGAGAAGTGTTGCATGCAGAAAATTCCAAAGGTTCGTGATCAAGATCGAGTTGAATTCCTTTATTGTTGAGAGGGAGTGTTGAAAATAGCAACAAGAAATGTTAAAAATAGAATCTAGAAATTCGAGTTTATTTTGTCATTGAGTTAAACTGAGAATTAAAATCAAATTCTATTCTCATAGCAACTTGTAATAGTTAACTAGAGTGAGTTGACTTAGTTAACTTAGGAATTTCGAGTTGGAAGTCTTTCTGAAGTCATGTATATGTTCTCCCTATATTATAGGGGTCTAGGATGAGTTAAGTATGAGTTGTAATTAGTTAAGTCTAGTTAAATCAGTTCCAAATTGTTTGAGGAGCTAATAGTGAGTTAACAGTCAGTTGGTGCACTAATGCATTAACTAGTGCTACTCTAGTTAAATGAAGATTCCCTCATCAAAAACTAATGCATGTCGATTCTGAGAAAGACTCGGTTGAGACTAGAACGCAGGGACAGTGTACTATTTGTTGTATAGTTTTCCGAGTTGTACAAATGGTGAATGCAATTAGGAACTGAACCTAGAAGGGATTGTGCAGTTTTGGATCCACTGATTTCCCTTTAACATGGGTTGATTATCCACTGATTTCCCTTTAACATGGGTTAACATGTAGTCGTTCCTCATGCCCATCATCAAGTTATACAACAAGTCTTCTGTCATTCCATCAATGTTGCTCAAAGAATCTTTTCACTACTAATTTATTTACTAGAGATAAATTTAACTAGAAACATAATATTTAATTTAATTGGAAATGTAATATTTTAATTAATAATTTTTTTTAAATGACGTGTCTAAATAAATTTTTGTTTTGAATTAAAATGTATTTTTTTGGGAATCTTTTAATTATGAAAGGGTTGTATGAATATATACCCTTCTAACTAAAATTTATATCAGCCTTTCAAATTTGATCACTAATTATGAGGGATAAATTTGTATCATTTAAAAATCACCATAGGCTTACTTTAGAATTTAGGTGAATACTATCTATATAAATACATACAAAGGGTGTTTTTTTTTTCTCAATATACACATTAATATAATGGTAAATAAGTTGTAGGCAACTATTATTATTATTATTATTAAAGTAGTAAGTTTTTCAAATGGGAATTTAAAAATATACATGTATTCACTACTAAGGGCTAGATAAACCAAAGGAGGATGTGGAAATTATAAAATAGGAATAATCATTACAAGTAGAGAGATGATCATGTTTGAAACACTTTTTACTAAGTAAAACCCATGACTATCAGAGTAGTAATTGTTGAGATTTCGCTTGCGTTGTTTTATGTTTTGGTAATGAGTGTCAAGTGAGACCTTCCTTTTTCAAGAAATTGATATGTTAGTGTTAGACTATAATGCCTTAATTAGACACCTAAGTAGAATATGATTTTAGAACTTAATGTTTGGTCCCATTGTGAAGAGTATGTAAAAACCCTATAATGTGGGGGAGTGACTCATGAAGATAAACTGATAAAAATGGTTTGATGAACATATCAATCCCTTCATAAAAGTATGAGATTTTGTTGATTAGATAGAAGTATAGAAGTTTAAAGAACATCTTTCTTGGATAATATCTATAATATTTTTCGAGTAAAATTTTTAATGACTATGCAAGTATTGTAGAGGCATTAGAAACTCCTAAAATTTGCTTGGAAAAAAAGAAAATTACTAGTGAAACACCCAAAACTTCATACTTTGTAATAATGTGAAACACCCAAGGCTTCATACTTTGTAATAATGTGATCACTAACGTTAGATCTTGAGCAATCCAAAACAATAGATCTTGAGATTTACAGATCTTGAGATTTACAAGAGAGCGGAGCTAGTGACTTTTATAGGCGGAGGAATAGTTTATGAAAGGCCTTATGGGAGCTTGGTGAAGGAAGATATTCATACTGGAAAGTGTAGGTCGTCGCTGACGTCATCTGCACGATGGCAGTAACAATTTTAACTTACGCCGCAGCTCAGCATAACAGCGGGGTGCTTAGCTTAGAACTTGCCATCGAGACGCTCGTCTACGTGGAGAATTAAGTTGGTGAAGCTTGGGTGTTGGTGACTGGCTACCCTCCCATATTGCCAGGTTCGCAGAATGTGGACGCGTCGGATCCATTAGGTGGCATGTGAAGAACGTGCGTAGATTCAACCGCCGATCCCCCTTGCTTTCACGTAATCAATGGCGCCGCCTGTAGTCAGGTACATTTGATGGCTGTGGCTTTCCATGTCGCTCCATGTGGATTAGCGGAGTGTAATTAATAGATGTTTTTGGCTTTTTAAAGTTGTTTTTGGAGTTTTCGCCGTCAAGGTTGGAATTTCAAAAGAAATTCACAAGTTAAATTTGACAATTCTCATATCTTTTAGACACTTTTTTGGATTTCAAAGCAAACTCACAAGTCAAATTTGACAATTCTCACAATTCTCATATCTTTTAGATACTTTTTTGGATTTCAAAGCAAACTCACCAGTCAGTTGTTTTTGGAGTTTTCGCGGTCAAGGTTGGAATTTCAAAAGAAATTCACAAGTTAAATTTGACAATTCTCATATCTTTTAGACACTTTTTTGGATTTCAAAGCAAACTCACAAGTCAAATTTGACAATTCTCACAATTCTCATATCTTTTAGACACTTTTTTGGATTTCAAAGCAAACTCACTAGTCAAATTTGACAATTCTCATATCTTTTAGACACTTTTTTGGAGTTATTTTGAAGGTTTTGTAAACTTTTTAAATTGTATTTGATAAGCCAATTATCTAGTGACAAGCAATTTGTCCATCAAATTTCATTCCTAATACCATATTGGGGTTTTTGGATCTTACTATCCAATAGTGCTTAATTAGATCACAAAATCTGTTTAATGGGAAAAGAAGTTCCACTAATCTCTCCATAGGAAGGAAATAAAATCAATTGTAATAATTGAAATTTGAAACCTATGGATTGGAAATATTTGATTTTCATGTGAGCAGTTTCTTTATCTTTATAGATAAACACATATGTAGATTTAACCACACACTCTGTTGGAGAATCTAATTCCAACAACCTACAAAATGTCATAATTAAGTGTCATAATTGTCCATCCTAATATCACAATCAACGATAATTTAGTCAAATACAATTAAGTTCTAGTTTAATAATTTAATGTCAATGTATCTTATGTAATTTATTTCACTGATTTTAAATATTAAGAAAAGTGATATTTGCTCTACATTTTTCATTCCTTATTATAGTATTCGAATCAAGTCTGCATAAAACTCCTTGAGAGCAACAGAACGAAGTGGCTAGACTCCTTGAGAAAGAAATTTTTTTCTCTATTTGAAAAAGGGACTCCTTAAGAGAAATAGAGCAAAGTGGCCAGCCTGCTTAAGACAGAAAAAAATTTTGCTATTTGAAAAAGGGACTGCAATGAAAAGGTGCTTCTATCAAGAAGCCAGTTGTTGCATAGCTAGTGAAGGAAGGCCATGGCGATATAGATGGTTTCCTTTAGTTCAAAGAGAAGGCTAATATTTTTTTAAAATTTTTGTGAACTACAACCGCGGTAACGCATCCCAGAGAATTATTGAATTGCGTTAACAACACACCCTACAGTGGCAAGTAGTCACGTTAATTTGATTGACTTACTCTCTGACACAACCTCTCAACGACTAAAAAAAACGTCACTGTAATTGGAAGAGTGCATATAATCAAATGTTTAGTCTAATTGGAAGAGTGCATATAATCAAAAGAGTTGTCTAACGAGGCGGAGGAATTGGCAGGATGGTCAAAAGTGGCCGGAATATGGGTAAAAAAAATTCAAAAAATCTTGTAAAGGTAGTGTTTGAATCATGTTTTTGATGGTGGAAATGGATTCAGCACCATCAAAAACGTCTAGGACACCTAAAATTTTGAAATTTAACAACTATAACTTGGATTTACAAAAATCCTTGCCAAATTTTCTCTAAATATAACCGAATTTCCATAACTTTCCGGGCAACTCCTCCGCCTCGTTAGACTATGCGATAATGAAATGTTCGATTTCGTTCCTGTCCATCATTCCGCATGGAGCCAAAGATATTTACGCACATGTTTTCATAAATTCTTATGATAACTTATGAACTGCATCAAATTTTAAAGACCTTTTAAAAGGGCTCATGTAATAATTTCGTTAAAAAGGGGTCTCATTGTATTATAAAAGGCACTCATGCAAATTTTAAAAAGGGACTTTGTTAGGTTGTATTGAAACAAAAGGGTTGAATAGTTTATTCTCCAAAGTGTAGGTTTTAACCCCGTACAGAAATTACCTGCATACGAATTCTAAAACACAGAAAATAAACAATGCGAGAGCATAACACATAGAACACATATACACAGAGATTTCCCCTAGATCCCAAAACCAGGACTACCAGCTTGATTTTTCATTATGTTCCTTTCAATGTTACAATACATATTTATACATGTCGAAACATCCAATACCATGGACCAAAAACCATCGTGTCCAAAACCATAGACCGAAAACCATCGCGTCCAAAACCATGTGTGAAAATCATGCACAAAACCATAGGTAGGTTCGCCCCCTAAAACCCCTTGTGACCCCCCCCACTATGCAACGAAGCGAGGGCTCCGCCCCCTCCCCTCTAACCCCTCGGTTAACTACATGGGCTAGTCATGGAAAGAATATAACACAACCCAACATTCTCCCACTTGTTGTTTTCTTCCATAGGGGTCCACAAGAGAGCTTAGTCATTTATCCAACCCTGCAATGCCCATTGTTTCTCTACACCAAGAAAACTTCTCAGAGCTCACAGATTTTGTCAATGCATCTGTAGTATTCTTCAAAGTGTCCACCTTTACCAGCAACACCTTTTTGTCTTCTATCATACCCCTCACAAAGTGATACTAAACATCAATGCGATTTTTCTTTGAATGATATGCAGGGTTCTTTGCCAAGAAAATTGCACTTTGGCTGTCACAGTCTATCCTCATAGTTCTCTGTACTAATCCCATACTTGAACACAATCTCTGCAACCAAACTACTTCCTTGCTTGCATGAGTGGCTGCCATGTATTCTGCCTATGTAGTTGATAGTGCCACTACAAATTGTTTATTAGTCATCCAACTGACTACACCTCCAAATAGGTTAAACACATACCCACTTGTAGATCTTCTCTGACCCAGATCTCCAGCCCAGTCTGCATCAACAAAGCCACGAATATCCAACACTCTGTTCAAACCTGGTCTTCCTTGGTAGCACAAACCATAATCACTAGTGCCACGCAAATACCTGAAAACCCGCTTCACTACTATCCAGTGCTCCTTCCCTGGTTTTGACATAAACCTACTCAATACTCCTATTGCATGTGCAATGTCTGGTCTAGTATAGACCATTTCATACATCACGTTACCGATTATACTTGCATATGGAACACGAGACATGTTCTCTTCCTCTTCTTGTGTCTTGGGACACTGTTCAGCAGATAACCTCACACCTACAGGAATAGAAACCTTCATCGGTTTACTATCCTGCATATTAAACCTTTGCAGTATTGTCTCGACATACTTCCTCTAGTTTAACCAGAGCTTCCTCTTTTTCCAATCTCTTTTAATTTCCATGCCCAAAATATAGTTTGCAGCACCAAGATCTTTCATGTCGAATTTGGAGGACAATTGGGTCTTCAAATCCTGGATAATTTCTTTGTCATTTCCAACCAACAACATATCATCCACATACAAGATTAGATAAATAACACGATCACCAATTAATTTAAAATATACACAGTGATCTGCTTTTCTTCTGGTGAAGCCAATTCCCCGTATAAATGTATCAAATTTCTGATACCGCATCCATGGTGACTATTTTAACCCTTACAGAGACTTCTTTAACTTGCATACCATTTCTTTCTTACCCTTCACTACGAAACCTTCAGGTTGCTTCATGTAGATCTCCTCTTCTAGATCCCTGTGAAGAAATTTTGTCTTCACATCCATATGTTCTACCTCAAAATCAAAAGCAGTAGCAACAAATAAAAGTAATCTAATAGAAGCTACCTTGGCAACAATGAAAAAATATCACCAAAATCAATTCCAGGCACATGGGAATAACCTTTTACTACCAACTGAGCTTTGTATTTATCCACCTTTCCTTCTGCATTTGTCTTCTTCTTGAACAACCATTTGTTGCCAATGTGTTTCCTTCCAGCCGGCAACTCCACTAGATCCCAAGCCTTATTTTTCTGCAAAGATTCCATTTCATCAACCATGGCCTCTTTCCAAGGTTTTCCATCCTCTGAATCTACTGCTTCCTTCACAGTTCTAGGATCATCATCAATAATAGATAAAGCAAAATTTGAAAATAAAGCAGATGGACTATACTTTTCTAACTACCTTCTTTCTCGAACTGATTTTCTTACACCCGGAGTTTGTGGTTCTTTATCTCCTGATTCCTCCTCTGCTGTAGAGTCTGATTCTTCTTCCTTTAGCTCAAACTCTATTTTCTCAGGTTCCTTTGGTTGGACTTCATGTTTAATAACATCTTTCACGTCTCTGAACACCACATCTCGGTTGTACACAACCTTCCTTGTTACTGGGTTCCAAAGCTTATAACCCTTTAAACCATCCTTATACCCAATAAAGATGCACTCTTTAGATTTACTATCCAACTTGGTTCATTTCTCCTTTGGAACATGTACATATGCATCACATCCAAATACCCTCAAATGTGAAAGAGAGGGTTTCTTACTAGTCCATACCTCTTTTGGAGTCTTATCCTCCAACGCTAATGAAGGTGATCTGTTGACCAGGTAACATGTTGTCTCCACCACTTCTGCCTAGAATTCTTGTCCTAACCCGACACCACTGAGCATGCTTCTTGCCCTTTCCATCAATGTCTTGTTCATTCTTTCTGCAACTCCATCTTGTTGAGGTGTATATGGCGTAGTCCTCTGCCATGCTATACCACACTTCTTACAAAATTCTTCAAATTCCTTGCTGCAAAACTCTCCACCGTTATCTGTTCTTAGCACCTTTATCTTCTTCTTTGTTTGGTTTTCCACCAAAGCCTTAAATTCTTTTAACCTGTCAAAGACTTCATATTTCTTATTAAGGAAATATATCCATGTATTCCTTGAGAAGTCATCTATAAATGATACATAGTATATAGACATACCCAGTGATGGAACCTTCACAGGTCCAAATACATCACTGTGCACAAGCTCTAATATTTGTTTCACCCTCTTACCACCAGAGGGGAAACTCACCCGATTCTGCTTCCCATATACACAATTTTCACAGAAATCAAAATCCAGAGAGCTATTACTCATACCTTCTACCATACCTTTACTATGAAGTATTCGAAGGCCCTTCTCTCCAATATGTCCAAGCCTTTGATGCCACAGCATGGTCTTCTCTCCAGAGACCACTAGATTTTCTGCTCCACTTTCAGGAACCACAGAACTGTTGCACCCATCAACAACAGTTCTACCTTGCAGCTTGTACAGAGTTCCAATTCGAACTCCCCGCAGCAATACCAGTTCCCCCCGAACCATCTTGTAGGTATCCTTCTCGAACACTATTTTTACACCTTCATCATCCAGCTTGCTTACAGAAATCAGATTTCTAGCTAATGCAGGAATATGCAGAACACTAGGAAGTGTTCTAACCCTTCCACCTTGCAACTTCAACTTTACTTTTCTATGACCAACGATTCTAGCCTTCTTATCATCCCCCAAGAAGACATCACCACCATCATATTTCTCATACTCGTAGAACCACTCTCTATGGGGAGTGAAGTGAAAGGATGCACCTGAGTCAATCAACCATTCCTCATGATCTACATGTGTACTTGAAGAAGCCAAGTACACATCCCCACCTTCATTTGAGGTGGTTTTCACCTCTATAGAAGGAGCATTATCAGATCCCTTTCCTTTATCATGAGTTTAGATTTACAGTCCCTTTTGTAATGCCCTTCCTTTTCGCATTTCCAACACACCACCTTTATAGGTTTTCTTGGAGATTTAGATCTCCTTCTAGATTTAGATCTCCCACTCGATGACTAATTTTTGTTTCTATTCTGGGACCGTCCTCGTACAAACAAGGCATCACCATTCTGGCTCTCCATATTTTTCCGTCTCATCTACTCCGTCAGAAAGGATGAGACTCTTTCATCAAACTGCAAGGCAGTTGTATTTCTACCTATTGCAATTACCAGATTATCCCACGAATCTGGTAGAGAACACAACAAACTGATACACTTATCTTCATCTGAAATTTTAATATCAACAGATAATAACTGACTTACCACAGTATTAAATGCGTTCAGATGCTCTGTCATCAAGTCTCCATCTTTCATCTTCAGGTTATACAACTTTTTCCGCAGGAACAATTTATTCACCAGAGACTTAGATTGGTACAAAGTCCCTAACTTGTCCCACAAAGCCTTAGCCGTAGCTTCCCCTGATACATTTAGCAATACTAAATCTGAGACACACAATTGTATTATGCTCTTTGCCTTCCGATCTAACTTCTTCCATTCTTCATCGGACACTCCCATTGGTTTACTACCCAGATCTACCTTGATCCAATGATCTTTATCCACCAACAGATCCTCCATCTTGAGTTTCCACAACTCAAAACTCTGACCATTAAATTTCTTGATCTCTATCTTTCCACTACTCGCCATCTTCTTTCACCACCAGAATCGATCTCGCTGATCTCCCACTGAACATGGTCTACCACAGGCCCGAGCGAAACCCTTCAGCAACAAAGGCATCCCCTTGAAGCCAAAACAGATCTGATACCAAATGTAGGTTTAAACCCCATACATAAATTACCTGCATACAAATTCTAAAACACAGAAAATAAACAATGCGAGAGCATAAAACATAAAACACATATACATAGAGATTTTCCCCTGGATCCAAAAACCGGGACTACTAGCTTGATTTTTCATTATGTTCCTTTCAATGTTACAATACATATTTATACATGCCAAAGCATCCAATACCATGGACTGAAAACCATTGCGTTCAAAACCATAGGTAGGTCCGCCCAACCTAATATCGGGTCTAAAAAAATATATATTTCCGGGGCGCTGCCCCGGACCCCATAGAGGGGGGTTACCTGCACCCCTAAAACCCGTTGTGACCCTGTTAGGTCCCTATACTACTAGTGTAACCCCTTATTGTTATTAGTACAACCCCCTTATTATATTGTTGTGCCCATGTAGTCCCCATATTGTTATTATTTTGCCCCATAGAAGCCCATTATTGTTATTATTGTGCCCTTACATTATTATTGTTATGTCAGCTCTGATTATATTATGACCCCTTAGACTCCTATATATAGAAAGGAAGTCTTGTCATTTGTATCATCCAAGAATTGTTCATTTGTGTAATGTAAAGGAGGTTTCCCCCTCGAAGAGGCTTATTGCTAAGGCGTTCATCTATCTTTTCTATCTTTTTGTGAGCTAGTTTCATAACATTCCCCGCTACACAATGAAGGGGGGGCTCCGCCCCCCCTCTAACCCCTTGGTTAACTACGTGGGCTAGTCATGGAAAGAATATAACACAACCCAACACAAAGGCACAACAAAGCCTTTCTAAAAGATCAGAGGTTTTAAGAAAATCTTTAAAAATAAAATAAAAATTAAGAAAGGTTTTTAGAAAAGGTGAAGTTTGTTTTTATTAAAAAAGGCGTTGTTGTAAAAAGTATTTTAATTAAAAAGAGTTTTGCAAAAACATTTATGGAAGTTTTGTTTTGGCGAGAAATTTAGATAAAGATTATATTGAAGGAGAATTTTTTTGAGATTTTTGAGTCACGATTATTGCATGTCATCACTCCCAGACCCAAGTTGACAGTTGAATTTATTTAAAGTTGTGTGCAAAGAAGTCACCATAAAGATGTTTTTATTGCAGGAAACCGCTATGTCTACAAGTCGATTTTCTTGTTGAGCCACAATAAGTAAGCACTCAACAAATAGGAAAAGCCAAGAGTTTAAGAAAGTCGAAACAACAACAAGAGATGTATGAAGCTTTTTTGAAAGATTTGGAAGACTTGAAAAGGAAAAATAATGCCTTCGTCTTGAAATCCATAAAAGAATGTGTAGATGTTAGCATTCTTCCCCACATTGCAAATGAAAAGACAACCAAGAAGGCCTTGGATACCCTTGAAATGAGTTTTAGTGTAAGGGGGAGTAATCAAGTTGAAGATGAAGAGTTTGGTGAATCCCACTGTGCTCAGCCATAAGTGCGCGATGAATGTGAACAATTTGCAGAAGAAGTAGAGAGAGAGCATAGAGATGCTCATAAATCCCACTGTGCATAGCCACAAGTGGATGAATATTTGGTGAATCCAACAACAGTGTTTGTTGGTGACAATGAAGCTATCATTAAAGCAGTGAGTGTTATAGTGAATCTAGCAATTCAATTTCTTGATGTTTAATTTGATGAAGACTAGTTGGGTAATGATGAATGGTTGCATATGATGCAACAAAAACATATCATTGATAAATTATTATTTAGTGAAAGAAGCCCACTTGGGTCTGAAAACCCAGTGGAAGACAACCTCTTTGAAGTAACCGAGGTTCATAAAGAAGTGGAAGTGACTAAGACAAAGAAAGAAATGAAAGAAGGGAAAGCTCTCATTGAAGAGCAGGAAAAACACAATTAATATGTTTATGTAAATTTGTTTTTAAACTTACCATTAACTTTCAATGTGCAGGTAAATAGGACAACTATGAAGAAGAGTTAAAGTTCCTTGAAGCATGGTTTGCAACACCATGTTTTCAGAGAATTTACATAGATGTTGCAGAAATGAATGTTGATGGCAACATGGATGATGAAAACATTAATGATATTTTCATGAAGTGGAGTCTTGAAGAGATAAATTTTTATTATAGACTTATGTTGCAGAATAATGTTGATGACAAAAAGCACACAACAGAAGATGACATGTGGCAGCAGTCTACATACAAGCCTATAGTTTAAGAAATCGAGGATATGCTTAGACAACCTAGAACAATGGAAGAGTCACACCAACAAATGAAGAATTTGAAATTCGAAGCCTATAACAAAAATGAAAAGCTGAAACAATTTATATGCTACAGGATCTGGAAGAATAGAAAAAGAAAAGGAAATTTGGTTGATGTCAATTAAAAAAAAAAAAATTAAGCCTAGCTGAGACTTATACCAGCAGACATCTTAGTTTAAATTCTTGTGGTTGTAATTAAGGGGGAGTGTTGGAGAATATAATTCCAACCACCTGCTAGGTGTCATAATTGTCCATCCAAGTGTCACAGTCAGTTAAAATTTAGTCCAATTCAGTGATTTAATGTTGATGTCTCCTATGTAATCTATTTAACTCATTTCAAATATTGAGAAGAGAAATATCTACTCCATGTTTTTCATTCCTTATCATGTGTCGACATTACAAAATGGTATTTCCTTGGGATTTCTATAGTTTTCAAGGTTAAATGTGAAAATTTCTACAACTAAACAAGAAACAAAAGTTGCAAAATTGAAATGAAATAGAAAATTCAAATTCCCGCTCCTTAATCTATCACTCTCACAATGTTGGAATGCAAAGGGGAAAGAGAAGTCTTAGTCCTTAATTTTAGAAGTATAAGAACATGTGCTAGAACTTCTATAGCCCATAACTTGTGGGTAGCCACTTTGCATGATATTTGATCCCAATAATGATTCATTGTCTTCTCTCTCATATTTTCCCACCTAAAAATAAGAATGTATACTTCATCAGAATAGACATCACATTGAAAAAAGAATAGCTAAGGAAAACAATAGAATCTTTCACAAGTCAAGTCACTGCTACAACTTAAATTCCATATCACCCATTCAATAAATTTAGTATACAACACTAAATTCCATATTATCCATTCAATAAATTCAATATACAACACTAGAACAATGGATTTTAACTTAAAATGAGAAACAAAAAGAAAAGATATAATTAAAAAGATATTATAAAATTACTACAACAACTAAGCAAAAGAGCCTTAACTTTGTATTATGAATATCCAAGATGGACTATAAATAATGAAAAATGAGAGCCAATGTCAATAAGTCAATATAGTAGGACATAAAACCTCAAATATCTCTTAGTTATTTCCTATGTATTACGATCTTCTTCACATGATTAGAAAAGAAGAGAAAATTTTGATCAAAAGTAAACTTGCAATGAAAAACAACACAAAGGAAATATAAATGTACCGATGCAACTAAGCAGGGAAGCCTTGAATTTGTATTAGGAAAATGCAGCGTGGACTACAAAAAAGAAAAGAAAAATGAGGTCCAATGTAAATAACTCCATCTCATTCGACAAACAACATCAAAAATTGTAGTTTTATACTACAATCTCCTTTGCATGATAAAGAAAAGAAAGAAAAATCAAATTTTGCCTTCTGGTTTGGATATACTTGGAGATTTGTGTGAAGTTTAGAAGTCCTTGATCCTTGAGAAATTTAAAAGTACACAGACAAAATCCTAGAATTACCAGATAATGTGTGAACATGATTTCTACTCTTATAGGTCTGAGGAGGCAAAATGGCCCTATTTTCAGCATCCCACGTTTGAGGGCTCCTTTCACTAGAACATAGTGGAATTCTTATAGGAGCACTCTCAATTTGTATAAGAGATGGCCTACTATCAGTATCATTCTATAGAAGACAACATCGCATAGGTGGTGATGGGAAAGGCGAAGCGAAATGGCCGATGGTATGGCACCTGCTAGGAACTGTGGGGTGCTAGAATTCAGTGGAAAATAACGATAATTAGCATTATACATCAACAGGGATTGTGATGCTGAGCAAAGTAGGAGTTTCTTGAGAGATAATGTGTTTTTTTGTCTGCAAATAAAAATACCCATGAGGTTGAGAGATATTTTCACAATGGCTAGCAAAAAATTTTACAAGATACACACACCTGAAGTACAAAGATAAGCACCACTTTTCCAAATCGTCTCCTATCATATTAAATGCGAGAACATGAAAAAAACATAATTTTATTTTCAACAACTCATAGAATTTTGTGTCAATTCCTATGAAATTCTAAGCCATGCCAACCTGAAATATTTGTTTTCCAACAAATCGAGTCTCACTAAATTTGAATGTATGTAAAATGTCATGACTATGGGAAGATATGGGACTTCTTTAAGGCTCAAAGCACTAGTTCAGGATCTACCCTACTTTGATATTTCTTGCAATCTTAGAAGTTGCTCAAAATGGTCTAAGGAACACTAAATATGCCAAACCTGGATGAGGGGCACAGATCTAAAGTATAGGGATGCATATTAGCAATCATAATTAATGAAACAGAGGAATGAAATGAAGGAGAATATAGAATTGAACTCATAACCTTCATCACCAACTTAATTTCATCATTCACATTAAAAAAAATTAATTCAGAGAAAACCACAGGAACATTCAATTCAAAGAAAACCACAGGGGAATTCAGAGAGTTGAACTAGGGAATTTTAACACCAACCTTCTTTCATAACTAAAATAAAAAAAACATCAGCTTCTCCAAAGAAATTGAATTAATAACGAAGCAACATTCAAAGAATTGAACTCAGAACAAGGCAGAGATGACAAATATTTTCCCATCGCCATGAAAAGTATATGCACCATGAAATTGGAGGAAAATTCTAAGCAGGGAAGCCTTGAATTTGTATTAGGAAAATGCAGCGTGGACTACAAAAAAGAAAAGAAAAATGAGGTCCAATGTAAATAACTCCATCTCATTCGAAAAAAAACATCAAAAGCTTTAGTTTTATACTACAATCTCCTTTGCATGATAAAGAAAAGAAAGAAAAATCAAATTTTACCTTCTAGCTTGGGTATACTTGGAGAGTCATGTGAAGTTTAGAAGTCCTTGATCCTTGAGAAATTTAAAAGTACGCAGACAAAATCCTAGAATTACCAGATAATGTGCGAACAGGATTTCTACTCTTAGAGGTGTGAGGAGGCAAAATGGCCATATTTTCAGCAACCCACGTTTGAGGGCTCCTTGCACTAGAACATGGAATTCTTATAGGAGCACTCTCAGTTTGTACAAGAACTAACCTGCTATCAACATCATTATGTAGAAGACAACATCGCATAGGTGGTGATGGGAAAGAAGAAGCGAAATGGCCGATGGTATGGCACCTCCTAGGAACTGGGGCAGTGCTACAATTCAGTGGCAAATAACGATAATTATCATTATACATCAACAGGGATTGTGATGCTGAGCAAAGGAGTTTTTTGAGAGATAATGCGTTTTTTTTGTCTGCAAATAAAAACATCCATGAGGTTGAGAGATATTTTCACAGTGGCTAGTGAAATTTTTCACAAGATACGCACACCTGAAGTACAAATATAAGCACCACTTTTTCCAAATCGTCTCCTATCATATTAAATGCGAGAACACAAAAAAAAGCATAATTTTAGTTTCAACAACTCATAGAATTTTGTGCCCATTCCTATGAAATTCTAAGCCATGACAACCTGAAATATTTGTTTTCCAACAAATCGAGTCTCATTAAATTTGATTTTATGTAAAATGTCATGACTATGGGAAGATATGGGACTCCTTTAAGGCTCAAAGCACTCGTTCAAGATCTACCCTACTTTGATATTTCTTGCAATGTTAGAAGTTACTCAAAATGGTCTAAGGAACACTGAATATGCCAAATTTGGATGAGGGCCACAGGTCTAAGGTATTGGGATGCATATTAGAAATCATAATTAATGAAACAGAGGAATGAAATGAAGGAGAATATAGAATTGAACTCATAACCTCCATCATCAACCTAATTTCATCATTCACATTAAAAAAAATGAATTCAGAGAAAATCACAGGAACATTCAATTCAAAGAAAACCATAGGGGAATTCAGAGAGTTGAACTAGGGAATTTTAACACCAACCTTCTTTCATAACTAAAATTAAAAAACACCAGCTTCTCCAAATAAATTACATTAATAACAAAGCAACATTCAAAGAATTGAACTCAGAACAAGACAAAGGTGACAAATATTTTCCCATCGCCATGAAAGGTATATGCACCATGAACTTGGAGGAAAATTCTATGCAAGAGGAACATGCATAGTCAATTCTTAAAATTAAATAATAAATCAAATTAAATATGAAAAAATTAATTATAAACAAAAGGTAAATATTTTAAACAAAATTAATATGAAAAACATATGACATAGGCATGTGGGCTTGCATGTCGCTACATGCACCCTCTAAGTTGTCTCTTGTTAGCTCCCTAGTTGATAGTCTGTGCATGTGGAAGCCAAGTACAATAATGCAACAACAAGCCCGCTACAAAGCTCACTATAGGAACTGCTAGAACCATATTGGTATGGAAAGGAATGCCATCGATAGTCCATGTTATGATTGGTTTGATCCTAGTGCATTCCTCTCCCTAAGATGTGCATCTCTCCATTATCCCCCAAATATTCGTTATCCCATGCAATAAAAGCCCTCTCCCCCACCTTTAGTGTAGAAGTTTCAATGGCTTATGTATCACATATTTATTCAACATTTCTCTATCAATCACTTAGTAAGTAAAACCCTGTTCTAGTCTAGTGTAATGGCCTCTGGTCTAGCTCTTTGCCTTATGTGTCTCACTCAATTTTATTAAAGGAGAAGCATACATTTGATTCATCATTGAGGAAGGTTGGATCCCTAAGGTAGTAGGTGTCATAACATTCTTTATTTTTGATAAGTTAGTTTTCATTTATAACATGGGGTATGAAAAAATATAGAAAAAATAATAATTTGAAAATCAAAAATGAAAAAAAAAGAGATGAAATGAAACCCCATCAAAAGAAAATCAAGTTTGTACAAGTGAGAAAATTTAAATGCCACTTCAAAGGAATAAATTACATTGTAAATAAACTAGGGTTTTGTGTGTAGCTTGTTTAAAATGCCACAACCTAGTGTTTTGATTTGAATCATATAGTTTAATCATGATCAAATCATTTAAATTTATGTTTTTAGATTAGTGAATAAGTTCACCAAATTGTTTAATCTTGGTAGAACATCATTAGATAGGATATAATAGAATAAATGATGGCCTAACATGATCAAAATTTGGCCAAATGTTGTAATTAGATTAGGGTTACAAAGAATTAGGCAAAGAATTCTTTGCTAGTCCAAATGCGCCAAAATTTAGATTAAAATTGGTTTTATTAGGGCTTAATTACCTCTTAAAGGTGATTACATTTGTTTTTTATAAATAAAACTTTATGATGTTTTAACCAAAGTCATAAAACAAAAAAGGAAATTTGTCATGAAGCGTTAACGAGTCGATACCTTTGGATAGTGATCCTCTTCCCCTCCCAGATCAACAGCGGATAAGCCATTTCGCACCCCCTTTCATTGTTGTATGATAACGATAGGAGGGGACCGAAAAGTAGTTTCCCTCATGGCAGGCCCATTGCAACGTGTCGATCCCTCCTTACTTCACACCCCCCCCACTCATTACAACTTACCACTACCCCCCCCCTCCGAAATTTGCTTATCTCACTTCATTCATATGTCATCCCACCAACATTATTCCCTTTTCCCATGCCTTCCATCCACTAATCCTTTCACTCCACGTGTCCATATCCGTTACATTCCTATCTGCCTATCTATTTCTTCCAGTCGTTACCAGCTTCCCGTTGGCCATAAATGAATATCCTCCCGTTCGGTAATGGTTTCCATTTAATGGTTATAAATTCCCCATTATAAATAAAATACTCATCCCCTTTGTGTGATTTCCTTGGCTTTGTTTTATTTCCAATTCACAGGTTTCCAAAGCTCGACTTCTCCTTGTGCCTGCTTTGTGGCATAACCAGATTTACCATCAGAAGTATTCTTATTCCTAACCTTTTGTTATTTCTTCCTCCAATTTCTGCAAATAATGGAACCAAAAAGAAAAGACCAGCCCTCCAGTAGTAAAACCCCATCGCAGGAAAATCCCAAACTCCCTGATACCCTAGACCTTGACCACATTCCCTTAGCTGAGCAATTTTTCAAAATTACGGACACAAAGTGCAAAATCGATATGTTCGAATTGCACCATTGGTTAAAACAGACTTATCAGGACTCAGAAGATGAAATCAACTTATGGGAATCTTTATTTCCCATGTTTCTGTTTCCTTATATCCATCCATTTCCTAACTTAGTCATGTGGTGTCAAGTTAAGTACAATCCCCTACAGAGAACTGTGGTAGCTCAGAATGGAGACATTCTGATATCTATCACCCCTAAAACCATCAATAAAATGCTTCTTATCCTAGAGAATGATTCCCTTATCTTTTTCTCCATTATTGTCCTAATGGAACTATACCACAAACTCACTTTCCCCCAAAGAGCTCAAATTTTTGAGATCTTTCTTCTAGAAGATGTTGAACTTCCTAAAAAGAATCTTCCTTATCCAACATCCATGTTGCCTGAGAGAGTTAAACATATCATTTCCTTAGTTTCTTGCTTGTTAGGTTACCAAATAGATAAATGGGTATATGAAACTATCTTAGGTTATCTATCCATCTTCTCTAAAGAGCAAAAACCAACTTTCATGTATAATTATAGCCAATTTTTGGCTGAAAGTATGCATGAACAATGGATGAAAATTACTATTGGAGTATTCAAATATTCTTCTATATTAGTGCATATCATCCTTTTTCAACAAGGATGATCAACAAGTAACTCAATCAGTCACACAGTGGACTTCATTGATCAAGAGGAACTCAATTGAGTTCAAATATTCAGATTTCATTGATTGTTTTATTCATCCAGTTGCACAGATTCTCAGCAGTCAGAGTGAGCCTAAGATCAGTCTAGAAATTAAAAGGATTATGCATCTGATTAACCAAGCTAAGACAGGAGACTGGTATCTTTACCAGAATCACACAGAAATTAGGGTGTATGGCTGTGAACTAGCTCTATACAAATTGCCTAAATATGTTCCAATGAGAAATTTCTCTTTGGAATACATAAGGCAAATGATCAATATGGATGAGCTACATTTTATTTCAAGGAAGAAGAAATATTAGTTTAAAATCAAGTCCCAAGTGGGATAATTTATTTGCAATACCATATCAATAGGTATTGAAGCAGACTCAATCCTCAAATAGATGGGATTCCAACCAAGTTTCACCTGGTCTTATGACCCATTTAGTATAATCTCCAACATAAGGGTGGAACTCAAAACCACACCTTATATTCATACTCCAAGACCAGAGATTGAAAAGTACAGAAACCAAGAATAGTGGGAGGAGAACACACTTCAGGAAGTAGAAGAAAATACTTTACCTCCTTCTACCCTCAAGACTCCCACTTCTCAAAGCAGGCAGGAAAAGATGCCAAGATAAGAATCTTAATCTTCAATAAAGGGTGTAAAGGAATTTGGTATTTATTATAAAAAATCAAAGATTGACTCCAAAGTTACTACTATTAAAGGTCAAAAAGAGACTATAATCATCAATTTGGATGATTCACAGGTTTCTACAGGGACAGAAGAAAATGTAATTACCACTCCATTGTCCTCTTCAGTTTCATAGAATTTGTTGGAGATCACCCAGTATATAGGAGTAAGTGAGCAAGAGGAGCCAAACATCTTCACTAATTTCCTTGAAATTAAATAGAAGAATGAATCTCTCAAGGCAAATGTTTATGTTAAGTTTTGGAAACTGACATCCACTTCACAACACAGGGTATTGACATTCTTTGATAGTGAAAATGCGGGATACAAATGGCATTCCTACAAGATCAAGTTCCATTTCCAAATGCTTCTTCAAACTACAAGAAGACCATATTTTCCTTTGATGCCAACCAAATACACCCAATCGACTAGATGGAAATGCATAGACAGTCTGGTGAGATGCTTTTCTCCACCATGACTAACACTACTATGGCATTATCAAAATTAAGGACAACGCTTTCAAATGTTCAGTTACAATTAAAGATACAAAAGATATCCTCCTTGGCAAAGGATAATATGATAAAATTATTAGAATACATAGTGATCAAAATTGGCTATGATCCCACTAATGTTAAAGTTGCAGAGGACATTATCAAAAAGAAGAATGCAGATATTTCAGTGTTAAGGAAGCAACTCAAACTACTTTCTATAGAGGATCCTAAAACTAAGGAGAAAGCAGAAAGTGAGTACCACAAAGAAGAAATTCTCAAGTTAATCATTGAGAAAAATGTACAAATAAAGACAATGGAAGATAAAATTGAAAACTTACTTAAAGAAAAGGATGAATCTGCTCAAGTAGCCATAGCTCCAATTACAAGTATACCTATTATAGTGTCAAGGACAGCAAGGGAATTGACATCAGCAACAACAGAGTCTACATCAACAACAGGTGATTTAAATAAAGTCATATAGGAGCTGTCTCTCGAGAGAAAGGAAAATGAAAGGCTTCACAAGAAATTTAAGAATCTGGAGACTCATAATATTAAGAACGATACACTTTATGTTGAAGAAATTAAAAATTCCCATAGATTGACAAGAAGGATTGAAGAGTTGGAGAATGAGTCATTAATGACTCAGACCTTGGCCCAAGCCAAGGAAAATATTTGGGCAGATATCAATCAAGCTATAATAGAAGTTTGACCCTCCATACAGATTATTTTTGAACAGGAAGATCTCATTAATAGATGCCAGACAACTATTGAAGAAGTCAAAGAACTCCTTAAGGATAAACCAAGTGAAGCTACATACATGATTAAAGTGCTCAATTAAAAAACTAGGGCCAAATTGGAAGAGATTCAAATTGTTGATGAGACAAAAACTATTCTAGAGATTAAGAAGGTTTTGCAGAAAAATAATCTCATGAATCAGTTAGAGACAAACTGTCAGAGCTTGAAAACCATTTTCCAAAGGTTTCATTTCAAGTTCAACTTACTCAACCAGAGAGGACTGCCATGATTAGTGGCACCAAATGACAGGTTAACCAATTTGGAGGAATATTGTCAAAAGCTTTATGCAATTGCACCTGATAAAGCTAAATTTGCAGGTATTAAGGGTCACCTTACAGGGAAGGAATTCTTAGAGGCTTTGAATTTTGATTTAATAATCAAGCATGAAATCAAACATATCTTTGTTAATAAGCCTACTTTTGAAAAGTATACTGAGGTGGATGAAGTCTACAGAAAATTGATTAATCTTTCTATACCAAGTGAAGATATATGGGATCACTTCTGTGAAATCATTGAGTAACTTTCATCGCCAATTGACAAACAGCAAGGAAAAACATTTTCAGGATCAGATCATCAACAAATTCCTTGAAGATAGTGCCAGCAACTCAGCAGTTTTAGAATTCCTATGTTTTGTACTATTTTTGTATTTTTGTTAGAAAACGTCTCTAGAAGATCTTTCATTTTGTGTAAATAACTCTTCCTTAGAGTTATTAAGGTTGAACCCTTGGATGAGCTTTCAAAGAAGAATTGTAACTTAACTGGATATTTGCTTCAAATAAATGAAAGGATTCTGGATTTGCCTCAAATAGTGTGTCTCCTTGTGAGTTTTTCTTATGTGTTCATTTCATTATGTTTTTCTTCATGTATTTAAGTCTTTATGGAGAAATCTGGGTAAGATCAAACTGAATATCAGTCCATGTTAAATAACCTGTGAAGTTATAAACAATAATTAGAGATTAGTTTATAAAATTGTATGTTAATATAAATGCATCTCTATCTATAAATTGTCACACCCATCTACATTATATTTAATACATTTTTTTTTAGTAGGTAAACATTGTTTACTTGCATTCTTTCTTATAATTAATTAAATATTCAGTTTGAATATTTAGTAAGTTGTAATTCTTTAAGACTCTGCTATTCATTCAATTAAAATCAATTAACTATTTGCAGACAACTAAAAAAACCTTTCATTTTATTTGGTAAGTGTTAAAGTTTAAGAACCTATTTTCAAACTGTTCATAACATTGGTCATCCAAAAAATTTAAAACAAACAGAACATTTTAGATGCTCTGACATGATTAATTGACCTAAAGTCATCTCAAAGGACAACAGTAGGAGCATTCAATGACTTTGTCTATGTAGGAGCCTTAAGGCGCACAATAAGAATCAATCCCTTAAGGCACATGAGACTAATCAATTTATCTACAACAAGAGAAAATTTATTTTTGCAGATATAGCAGTCTGAAAGGAAATAGCATAATTATGATTACCATACCCTAAAACGACATAGGTATAGGGGTAGAGCATACTAAGGGGTAGGAATAATAATGTTTAAGGAACTCAGCAATGGTTCCTAAGGAATAATTAAAGAAGTATTTTGAAACGAAAATGAATTTTGTATCCGAACACCCATGCATCATAGGCACCGCTCTATGTAAAGTTGGTACATTTCTAAAAGTCGTTACTCTTGCCTATACATTTGATGCATCTTACTGGTAAATGGTAACTTATACTGGCTTAGATGTGGATTCAACCAAGGAGGCCTCAGATATCCTTGAAATGCATTTTAGTGTAAGGGGGAGTAATCAAGTTGAAGATGAAGAGTTTGGTGAATCCCACAGTGCTTAGGCACAAGTGGGAAATGAATGTGAACACTTTGCAGAAGAAGTAGAGAGAAAGCACACAAATGCTCATAAATCCCACTGTCCATAGCCACAAGTGGATGAAGATTTGGTAAATCCAACAACAGTGTTTGTTGGTGACAATGAAGCTATCATTGAATCAGCCAGTGTTACAGTGAATCCAACAATTCAATTTGTTGATGTTCAGTTTGATGAAGACTAGTTGTGTAATGATGAATCGTTGCATATGATGCAACAAAAACATCTTATTGATAAATTATTATTTAGTGAAAGAAGCCCACTTGGATCTGAAAACCCAGTGGAAGACAACCTCTTTGAAGTAACTGAGGTTCATAATTAAGTGGAAGTGCCTAAGACAGAGAAAGAAATGAAAGAAGAGAAAGTTGTCATTGAAGAGCAGAAAAAACACAATTAATATGATTCTGTAAATTTGTTTTTAAACTTACAATTTGCTTTCAGTGTGTAGGTAAATATGACAACTATGAAGAAGAGTTAAAGTTCCTTGAAGCATGGCTTGAAACACCATGTTTTCATAAAATTTATATAGAAGTTGCAGAAATGAATGTTGAAGACTACATGGATGATGAAAACATTAATGATATTTTCATGAAGTGAAATCCTAAAGAGATAAATTTTTGATGTATACTTATGTTGCAGCAGAATGTTGATGACAAAAACCACACAACAGAATATGGCATGTGGTAGTAGTCCACATACAAGCCTATTTTTTAAGAAATCGAGGGCATGCTTAGACAGCCTAGAACAATGGAAGAGTCACACCAACAAATGAAGAATTTGAAATTTGAAGCCTATATTAAAGATAAAACGCTGAAACAATTTATATGCTACAAGATCTGGAAGAATAGAAAAAGAAAAGGAAATTTGGTTGATGTCAATTTAAAAAAAAAAATAAGCCTAGCTGAGACTTAGACCAACAGACATCTTAGTTTAAATTTTTGTGTTTGTAATTAAGGGGGAGTGTTGGAGAATATAATTCCAACCACCTTCTAGGTGTCATAGTCATAGTCAGTCAAAATTTAGTCTAGTTCAGTTGAGTTCTAGTTCAGTCATTTAATGTTGATGTCTCCTATGTAATCTATTTAATTGATTTCGAATATTGAGAAGAGAAATCTCTACTCCGTGTTTTTCATTGCTTATCATGTGTCGACATTACAAAATGGTATTTCCTTGGGATTTCTACAACAAAACAAGAAACAAAAATTGCAAAATTGAAATGAAATAGAAAATTCAAATTCCGGCTCCTTAATCTATCACTCTCACCATGTTGGAATGCAAAGGGAAAGACAAGTCTTCACCCTTAATTTCAGAAGTATAAGAACATGTGCTAGGAATTCTATTGCCCATAACTTTTGGGTAGCCACTTTGCATGATATTTGACCCCAATAATAATTCACTGTCTTCTCTCTCATATTTTCCCACCTAAAAATAAGAATGTATACTTCATCAGAATAAACATCACATTGAAAAAAGAAAAGCTAAGGAAAACAATAGAATCTTTCACAAGTCAAGTCACTTCTACAACTTAAATTCCATATCATCCATTCAATAAATTCAGTATACAACACTAAATTCCATATCATCCATTCAATAAATTCAATATGCAACACTAAATTCCATATCATCCATTCAATAAATTCAATATACAACACTAGAACAATGGATTTTAACTTAAAATGAGAAACAAAAATAAAGGATATAATTAAAAAGATAGTATAAAATTACTACAACAACTCAGCAAAAAAGCCTTAACTTTGTATTATGAATATCCAAGATGGACCATAAATAACGAAAAATGAGAACGAATGTCAATAAGTCAATATAGTAGGACATAAAACCTCATATATCTCTTAGTTATTTCCTATCTATTACGATCTTCTTCACATGATTAGAAAAGGAGAGAAAATTTTGATCAAAAGTAAACTTGCAATGAAAAAAAACACAAAGGAAATATAAATGTACCGACACAACTAAGCAAGGAAGCCTTGAATTTGTATTAGGAAAATGCAGTGTGGACTATAAAAAAGAAAATAAAAATGAGGGCCAATGTAAATAACTCCATCTCATTTGACAAACAACATCAAAAACTTTAGTTTTATACTACAATCTCCTTTGCATGATAAAGAAAAGAAATAAAAATAAAATTTTACCTTCTGGCTTGGTTATACTTGGAGAGTTGTGTGAAGTTTAGAAGTCCTTGATCCTTGAGAAATTTAAAAGTACGCAAGCAAAATCCTAGAATTACCTGATAACGCGCGAACAAGATTTCTACTCTTAGAGGTGTGAGGAGGCAAAATGGCCCTATTTTCAGCAGCCAACATTTAAGGGCTCCTTGCACTAGAACATGGTGGAATTCTTATAGGAGCACTCTTAGTTTGTAAAAGAACTGACTTGCTATCAGTATGATTCTGTAGAAGACAACAACGCATAGGTGGCGATGGGAAAGGCAAAGAAAAATGGATGATGGTATGGCACCTCCTAGGAACTAGGGAGGTGTTAGAATTTAGTGGAAAATAATGATAATTAGCATTATACATCAATAGGGATTGTGATGTTGAGTGAAGCAGGAGTTTGTTGAGAGATAATGTGTTTTTTTTGTCTGCAAATAAAAACACCCAGGAGGTTGAGAGATATTTTCACAATGGCTAGTGAAAAATTTCACAACATATGCACACTGGAATTACAAAGATAAGCACCACTTTTTCCAAATCATCTCCTATCATATTAAACGTGAGAACATGAAAAAAACATAATTTTAGTTTGAACAACTCATAGAATTTTGTGCCAATTCCTATGAAATTCTAAGCCATGACAACTTGAAATATATGTTTTCCAACAAATCGAGTCTCACTAAATTTGAATGTATGTAAAATGTCATGACTATGGGTAGATATGGGACTCCTTTAAGGCTCAAAGTACTGGTTCAGAATCTACCCTACTTTGATATTTCTTACAATGTTAGAAGTTGCTCAAAATGGTCTAAGGAACACTAAATATTCCAAATATGGATGAGGGGCATAGGTCTAAAGTATAGGGATGCATATTAGCAATCATAATTAATGAAAGAGAGGAATGAAATGAAGGATCATACAGAATTGAACTCAAAACCTCCATCACCAACCTAATTTCATCATTCACATTAAAAAAAAATTAATTGAAAGAAAACCACAAGAAAATTCAATTCAAAGAAAACCACAGGGGAATTCAGAGATTTGAACTAGGGAATTTTAACACCAACCTTCTTTCATAACTAAAATTAAAAAACATCGGCTTCTCCAAAGAAATTGAATTAATAACAATGCAAGATTCAAAGAATTGAACTCAGAACAAGATAGAGGTGCCCATCGCCATGAAAAGTACATGAACCATGAACTTGGAGGAAAATTCTATGCAAGAGGAACATGCATACTCAATTCTTAAAATTAAATAATAAATCAAATTAAATATGAAAAAATTAATTAAAAACAAAAACTAAATATTATAAACAAAATTAATATGAAAAACGTATGACATAGGCACGTGGGCTTGCATGTCGCTATGTGCACCCTCTAAGTTGTCACTTGTTATCTCCCTAGTTGATAGTCTGTGTGTATGGAAGCCAAGTACAATAATGCAACAACAAGCCCTCTACAAAGCTCGCTACAGGACTGCTGGAACCATATTGGTATGGAAAGGAATGACATTAACGTTATGATTGGTTTGATCCTAGTGCATTCCTCCCCCCAAGATGTTCATCTCTCTGTTATTCCCAAAGAGTAGTTATCCCATGCAATAAAATCCCTCCCCCCCCGCCACCTTTAGTGCCTAAGGTTCAATGCCTTCTGTATCAGATATTTATTTGACATTTCTCTATCAATCACTTAGTAAGTAAAACCATGCGCTAGTCTAGTGTAATGGCCTTTGGTATAGCCCTTTGCCTTATGTGGCTCACTCATTTTTATTATAGGAGAAGAATTGATTTGATTGATCATTGAGGAAGACTAGATCCCTAAGGTAGTAGGTGTTGTAACATTCTTTATTTTTGATAAGTTAGTTTTTATTTATAAAAGAGGGTATGAAAAATATAGAATAAAAAAAATGAAATGAAAAATGAAAAAAATTAAAAAAAAGAAAAAAAGAGATGAAATGAAACCTCATCAAAAGAAAATCAAGTTTGTAAAAGTGAGAAAATTTAAATGCCACTTCAAAGGAATAAATTGCATTGTAAATAAACTAGGGTTTTGTGTGCAGCTTGTTTAAAATGCCACAACCTAGTGTTTTGATTTGAATCATATAGTTTAATCATGATCAAATCATTTAAATTTATGTTTTAGATTAGTGAATAAGTTCACCAAATTGTTTAATCTTGGTAGAACATCATTAGATAGGATAGAATAGAATAAATGATGGCCTAACATGCTCAAAATTTGGCCAAATGATGTATTAGATTAGGGTTACAAAGAAATTAGGCAAAGAATTGGTTGCTAGTCCAAATGCGCCAAAATTTAGATTAAGATTGGTTTTATTAAGACTTATTTATCTCTTAAAGGTGATTAATTTTTTTTGTATAAATAAAACTTTATGATGTTTTAACCAAAGTCATAAAACAACAAAGGAAATTTGTCGTGAAGCGCTAACAAGTCGATACCTTTGGACGGTGATCCTCTTCCCAGCCCAGATCAACGACGGGGAAGCCATTTCGCACCCCCATCGACCATTGTGCAATAACGACTTAGGGGGGTCCAAAAAGTGGTTTCCATCATGGCGGGCCCATTGCAACATGTCGCTCCCTCCTTACATCACACCCCTTGCTAATTACCACTTACCACTACCCCCGCACTTCCAAAATTCACCTATCTCACTTCACTCATATGTCATCCTGCCAACATTATTCCCTTTTCCCGCACCTTCCATCCACTAATCATTTAACTCCTCGTGTCGATATCTATTACATTCCTATTCGTCTATTTGTTTCTTCTAGTCGTTACCAGCTTCCCGTTGGCCATAAATGAATATCCTTCCATTCGGTAACAATTTCCCTTTAACAGTTATACATTCCATGTTATAAATAAACCCCTCAACCCCTTTGTGTGATCTCCCTAATTTTGTTTTATTTCTGATTCACAGGTTTCCAAACATCGACTGCTCCTTGTGCCTGCTTTGTAGCATAACCAAATTTACCATCAGAACGAAACCTCCTCTTTGTTAGGTATTCTTATTCGTAACCTTCTATTATTTATTCCTCCCATTTTTGCAAATAATGGCACCAAAAAGAAAAGACCAGCCCTCTGGTAGTAAAACTCCATCACAGGAAAATCCCAAACTCATTGATACCCTAGACCTTGACCACATTCCCTTAGCTGACCAATTTTTCAAAATTACAGACACAGAGTGCGAATTCGATATGTTCGAATTGCACCATTGGTTAAAACAAACTTATCAGGACTCAGAAAATGAAATCAACTGATGGGAATCTTTATTTCCAATGTTTATGTTTCCTCAGACCCATCCATTTCTTGACTTAGTCATGTGGTGTCAAGCTAAGTACAATCCCCTGTAAATAACTATGGTAGCTCAGAATGGAGACATTTTGATATCTATCACCCCTGAAATCATCAATAAAATGCTTCTTATCCCTGAGAATGATTCCCTTAGCTTTTTCTCCAATGTTGTCCTAATGTAACTATACCACAAACTCACTTTCCCCCAAAGAACTCAAATTTGTGAGATATTTCTTCTAGAATATGCTAAACTTCTTAAAAAGAATCCTCCTTATCCAACATCCATGTTCCCTGAGAGAGCTAAACATTTCATTTCCTTATTTTCTTGCTTGTTAGGTTACTAAACAGATCAATGGGTAGGTGAATCTATCTTAGGTTATCTATCCATCTTCTCCAAAGAACACAAACCATCTTTCATGTATAGTTACAGTCAATTTTTGGTTGAAAGCATGCATTAACAATTGATGAAAATTACTACTGAAGGAGTATTCAAATATTCTTCTATATTAGTGCATGTGATCCTTTTTCAACAAGGAGATAGGTTGCCTAAAACTTTACACAAGCAGGATGATCAGCAAGTAACGTAATCAACCACATAATGGACTTCATTGATCAGGAGGAACTCAACTGAGTTCAAATATTCATATTTCATTAACTGTTTTATTCATGCAGTTGCATAGATTCTCATCAGACAGAGTGAGCCTAGGATCAATGCAGAAATTAAAAGGATTTTGCACCTAATTGGCCAAGCTAAGACAAGAGACTAGTATCTTTACCAGAATTACATAGAAATTAGGGTGTATGGTTGTGAACTATCTCCATACAAATTTCCTAAATATGTTCCAATGATAATGTTCTCTTTGGAATATATAATGAAAATTATTAATATGGATGAGCTACATTTTATTTTAGGGAAGAGGAAATCCAAGTTTAAAATCAATTCCCAAGTGGGATGATTTATTTGCAATACCAAATCAGCAGGTATTGAAGCAAACTCAATCCTCAAACATATGGTATTCCAACCAAGTTTCACCTAGTCTTAAGATCCATTTAGTATAATCTCCAACTTAAGGGTGGAACTCAAAACCACACCTTACAATCATACTCCAAGACCAGAGATTGAAAAGTACAAAAACCAAGAACTGTGGGAGTAGAACACACTTCAGGAAATAGAAGAACAAAATTTACCTCCTTCTACCCTCCAAACTCCCACTTCTCAAAGAAGGCAAGAAAAGAGGCCAAGAGAAGAATCTTCATCTTCAACAAAGGGTGCAAAGGAATTTGGTATTTATCAGAATAAATCAAAGATTGACTCCAAAGGTACTACTATTCAAGGTCAAAAAGAGCCTATAATCATCAATTTGGATGATTCACTGGTTTCTATAAGGACAAAAGAAAATGTAATTACCACTCTCTCCTCATCTTTAGTTTCATAGAATTTTTTGGAGATCACTCAGTGTACAAGTTATTGACAACCTTTGACAATGAAAAATGCAGGATGCAAATGGAATTCCTACAAGCTCAAGTTCCATTTCCAAATGTTTCTTTGAACTACAAGATGAGCATATTTTCCTTTGATGCCAACTAGATACAGTGAATCGACCAGATGGACATGCACAAACAGTCTGGTGAGATGCTTTTCTCCACCATGATTAACACTGCTATGGCATTATCAAAATTAAGGACAACTCTTTCAAATGTCCAGTCACAATTAAAGATAGAAAATATATCCTCTCTGGCAAAGGATAACATGGTAAAATCATTAGAATACTTAGTGATCAAAATTGGGTATGATCCCACTGATGTTAAAGCTGCAGAGGACATTATCAAAAAGAAGAATGTAGATATTTCAGCATTAAGGAAGCAACTCAAACTACCTTCTATAGAGGATCCTCAAACTAAGGAGATAACAGAAAATTAGCAGCACAAAGAAGAAATGCTCAAGTTAATCATTGAGCAAAATGTACAAA
Organism: Pinus tabuliformis; assembly: GCA_031772625.1. Taxonomy (NCBI): domain Eukaryota; kingdom Viridiplantae; phylum Streptophyta; class Pinopsida; order Pinales; family Pinaceae; genus Pinus; species Pinus tabuliformis. The sequence goes on along the minus strand of CM062814.1, from coordinate 499,381,345 downwards.
TAAAGAAAATGGAAGAGAAAATTGAAAAATTACTTAAAGAAAAGGAAGAATCTGCTCAAGTAGCCATAACTCCAATTACAACTATACATATTACAGTGTCAAGGATAGTAGGGGAATCGACATCAGCAACAATAGAGTCTACATCAACAACAGGTGATTTAAACAAAGTCATACACGAGTTGTCTCTCCAGAGATAGGAAAATGAAAGGATTCACAAGAAATTTAAGAATTCGGAGACTCATAAGATTAAGAATGATACACTTTATGTTGAAGAAATGAAAAGTCCCACAGATTGACAAGAAGGATTGAAGAGTTGGATAATGAGTCATTAATGACTCAGACCTTGGCCCAAGTCAAGGAAAATATTTGGGTAGATATCAGTCAAGCTATAACAGAAGTTTGGCCCTCCATACAGATTATTTTTGAACATGAAGAGCTCATTAATAGATGCCATACATCTATTGAAGAATTCAGAGAACTCCTTAAGGATAAACCAAGTGAATCTATAAACATGATTAAAGTGCTCAATTCAAAAACCAGGGCCAAATTGGAAGAGATTCAAATTGTTGACAGGACAAAAACTATTCTGGAGATTAAGAAGGTTTTGCAGAAAAAGAATCTCATGACTCAGTTAGAGACAAAGTGCCAGACCTTGAAAACTATTTTCCAAAGGTTTCATTTCAAGTTCAACTTACTCAACCAGAGAGCACTGCCAGGATTAGTGGCACCAAATGACAGGTTAATCAGTTTGGAGGAATATTGTCAAAATCTTTATGCAATTTCACCTGATAAAGCTAAATTTGCAGGTATTAAGGGTCACCTTACAGGGAAGTAATTCTTAGAGGCTTTGAATTTTGATTTAATAATCAAGAATGAAATCAAACATTTCTTTGTTAATAAGTCTACTTTTGAAAAGTATACTGAGGTGGATGAAGTCTACAGAAAATTAATTAATTTTTCTATACCAATTGAAGATAGATGGGATCACTTGTGTGAAATCATCGAGTAACTTTCATCACCAACTAACAGATAGCAAGGCAACACTTTTTGAGGACCAGATCATCAACAAATTCCTTGAAGATAGTGCCAACAACTCAACAGTTTTAGAATTCCTATATTTTTGTACTATTTTTGTATTTTTGTTAAAAAATGTATCTAGAAGATCTTTCATTTTGTATAAATAAATCTTCCTTCGAGTTATTAAGGGTTGAACCCTTGAATGAGCTTTCAAAGAAGAATTGTAACTGAACTGGGGATTTTCTTCAAATAAATGAAATGATTCTGGATTTGCCTCAAATAGTTTGTCTCCTTGTGAGTTCTTCTTATGCGTTCATTTCATTATGTTTTTCTTCAAGTATTTAAGTCTTTATGGAGACATTTGGGTAAGATCAAACTTAATACCAGTGCATCTTAAATCCCCTGCGAAGTTATAAACAATAATTAGATATTAGTTTATAAAACTCTATGTTATTATAAACTCCTCTATATCTATAAATTGTCACAACCATCTGCATTAGATTAAATATATTTTGTTGAGCAGGTAAACATTGTTTACCTGCATTCTTTCTTATAATTAATTAAATATTCAGTTTGAATATTTAGTAAGTTGTAATTCTTTATGACTCTACTATTCATTCAATTAAAATCAATTCACTATTTGCATACAAATAAACAACCCTTTCATTTTATTTGGTAAGTGTTAAAGTTTAAGCTCTTGTTTTCAAACTGTTCATAACATTGGTCATCCAAAAATTTTAAAACAAATAAAACATTTTAGATGCTCTCGCATGATTAATTGACCTAGAATCATCTCAGAGGACCACAATAGGAGCATTCAATGGCTTTGTCTATGCGGGAGCCTTAAGGCACACAATAAGAATCAATCCCTTAAGGCACATGAGACTAATCTATTTATCTACAGCAAGAGGAAATTTCTTTTTGCAGATACAACAGTCTGAAAGGAAATAACATAACTATGATTACTGTACCCTAAACCGACATAGGTATAGGGGTAGAGCATACTAAGGGGTAGGAATAATAACGTTTAAGGAACTCGACAATGGTTCCTACGGATTAATTAAGGAAGTATTATCAAATGAAAATTAATGTCGTATCCGAACACCTGTGCACCATTGGCACTGCTCTATGTAAAGTTGGTACATTGCTAAAATCCCTTACGCTTGCCTATACATTTGCTACATCTTACTGGTAAATGGTAACTTATACTGGCTTAGATGTGGATTCAACAAAGACTGAATATTACAATTACAAGTGCAAGTGTAATATATGGCACTAGTGTAAATAGTTGTAATGTTTAGGTTCACAAATAAAAGCGCTCAAAGCCAGATGCTGTGAAATTGCAATGACAAAAGAAAATACAGAATCAACAAACAAATCAAGTAATGCAACATTGAACAGATTCTTGCATTACTAATAAAATAACCATGCATTAACAATTTGATAAAATTTGCTATTAAGCATACAAGAAAGAAAGAAAAAATCACATCCACAAACACTCGTATATATGAAAATCATACCAATTTGAGGTTTTTTTTCTCTCCATTGGCGTGAATAAGATTTTATTCTAATCATTGTCAATTTCTTTTTTTTATGTACACAGAGTTGTGGAGTTGATGTGGGTTGGCGTACAAGCTTATTATCACAGAGTCGTGGAGTCTATGTGGATTGTGGGCTGTCGTTCCATGGAGTCGGTGTGGCTACAACCTCATTGCTAAGAACAAACAAACCAATGTGTCTTGAACAAAAGTGGAAAAGAGGAAGATTGTATTGCATGGTTGTCTAAGTGGCAATGGTACAAGGCCATAGAAAGTTTTCAAACGAACAAGGATTTAATGAAAACATTTATTGTAATCAAATTAATGTTAGCATTAGTTTTAGTGAGAAAAATAGACAAGGTTTATCTTAACATGTCAAAACTTTTACCTCCGGAAGAAGCGAAATAAAATGGCCATTTTAAAACTTTGCATAAAAAAGGAAACACCAATAAAAAACAATAAACATGAAATTTTTTTATTATTAAAAAGCAAGAAACATTCGTTGTAGTTCATTGGTCTTCGTGCCCAATTAACAGAAATCAAATAATCGATTCATAGAATCCCTCCAGCCCTGAAGGGGCAAGGACTAATAAGAAAAAATCCACAAGAATAGAATTGCAGTGTGCATCTAACACTTTGTTCATGAACCCAAACAACAATTGATTTCAAAAATTTTAGTGTCTAATAGAAAGCATCTTCAAATTTTCAAAGTCGAACGTGGCTTTACTAAGTGTGTTTATGGTCAGCATAATTTCAAATTATTTAAGATTTTTATTTTTAATGGAATTTGATTGCTGCCATAGTTTAAATTATTTTAGGATTTGGGTCTAATAAAAAGCACTTTTAAAATTTCAAAGTCTAATGTGACTTTATTAGGTGTATTTATGGTCAGCATAATTTCAAATTATTTAAGAATTTTATTTTCATTGGAATTTGGTTATAGTCATAGCTTAAACAGTAATTGATTTCAAAATTTTCAGTCTAATAGAAAGCACCTTCAAATTTCCAAAGCCTAGTGTGGTTTTACTAAGTGTGTTTATGGTGGGCATAATTTCAAATTATTTAAGATTTTTATTTTTAATGGAATTTGGTTACGGCCATAGTTTAAATTATTTTAGGATTTGTGTCTAATAAAAATAACTTTTAAAATTTCAAAGTCTAATGTGACTTTACTAAGTGCATTTATGGTCGCATAATTTCAAATTATTTAAGATTTTTATTTTCATTGGAATTTGGTTATACTCCTAGTTTAAAGTGTTTTGGGATTCTTAAAAGTTTTAAAAGTATTTAAAATTTATAAAAAAATAAACCACCACTATTTATAAAAAAAAAAAAAAAAAAAAAACACTTTTGAAATTAGAGTTATAAAGTTATAAAAATGTATTAAATTTTTTAATTAAAAATTAATTTACTTATTTTTTTACTATTTGTATCTCTATTTTATATAAAAATGATATGTTGTGGTTTCATCAATAAGTTGAAAATTGTCTTTTTACTAAGTGATTATATTTTTCAATTGGAAGATGGAATACAACAGGGTCTATGTACATAATTCACATTCATGCATGTTACATTATCAATTTTAGGTTAGAATCTTTATGTTTTTTGAAAAATATCATTATCAAGACATTTTTCATATATTTATACATTATATTAGATGAGGTAAATCTCAAACTTGATTGATTTTCCATTAAACAAGCACACATATATGTACAATGATTCTATGACCTTTGGCTTCAACTTCGAATGCCTAATGTATCTTCCTATTCTAACAATTCGAATTTATAATATTTACATATTTACAACATATTCATCATTTACCAAATTTCTAAGGATTAGATGTCTAATTATAGCCAATTGGTTTGGTTTCGAATGGAGGGTCCACCAACTTCCATGTTTCATTCTTTATGAGAGCATCATACTCCCTCTATATTGCTTATTTTTATTCATCATGAGAAGTAGCTTTTTTAAATGAAGTTAGTTCAAAGTTAGCATTTTAATTCAACTCATAATCATATGAAACATTTGTAACACCCTTCTCCCACATCCACCCAAATAGCCATGCCAACTAGGGTAAACATGAGACAAGATACTACTATGATCAGATTCGACCTCCTATTTGACCTTAAGGAAGAGGAATTGACGGAACATCACACACAGTCACCCAACATCATTAACAAAACCCTCAGGAGACAAGTCGGCCACTCAGATAGCATGTCCCTAGGTCCCACTGTTGTTATGGATCTCTTAGGCCATAATCGCTCTCATGCTATGGGCAAGGGAGCGACAAGCAACCCAAAGTCGCTCTCACAGGCTTGCTTGCTAACGACCAGGGACCAAAATTGCCAGTTCTGTGCCAGTGAACTCGAGATTTAAGCCACTTTTTTAGGCCCAAAGCCCAGGTCACTACCCAGAATGGAGTGATAGCTTAGAATCAGTAAAAATACAGAGAAATATTGATGCAAAAGCAATAAACTGAACAAGACCATAACTAGACACCTACTAGCTGAGACAGGCATTTCATCAAACATATCATCAACATGTAGCCTACAGGTGTAAACAACAGAATTAAGTGTAGGGGTCTCATACTTATCTGGGAATCGCTATGAACCATTGTTCCCTCATGTCAATTGTTGCACTATCATATATTAGGTCATAGACACATTATTTATTCATGTACAAGTAAAAACATGCTGAGAGTCGTACATAGTTGTTGTCATAAAATATACATATAACCAACATAATAGGAACAAAAATACCATAAACATATCGGCCATAAAAATCCACATATACATCAATACATTTACACATGAAAATCAAGGGAATGAATTTCTCATTAATGAATGCAATGAACCAACCAGAGATGGGACTACCACATTCCACCCAACCATAGATTGGTTGAGCCAAGTCTCTCTTTACCCAATCACCCCATTGCCATATTCCAAGCATGAATGTGGGACTTATAGAACACACCAAAAACACCAATCAACATTGATGCTACTAGAGTTCTTCGCCTACACTGTGAGGAATTTGAGCGCCTGCTAGTCTCTCAGGCTTTACCGTGCATCCTTAGTCTGATCTAGGGATCACTAGGCCCTACACCGAGACATACTCTCCAGGCTTTACCATGCATCCCATCGCAGGACCACTAGGCCCAATGGAGAGAAAATCCACCTCTTGTCTTTACTGTATATCTCGCCATTCACCAGCAAGGATTCCTAGGCCCATCGAGGCACACAATTTGGCTTTACCACAACCCAGAGTCATGTTCAGGGATTACTAGGCCAGTGGCTTCGTGATCCTCATTCTAGTTTAGGGACCACTCAAACCATGTGTTTGTCAATTTGAAGATCCACTCCACTCAGCTTTGAATCCAATATGGCCATCCCACATAAACTGAATGAGAGAACCCATCTCATCAAAGCTATCAGGAAATGGTAAGGCCAGGCTGAAAATAATGTCACACCTGGCAAAACCCATGCCATGGTAGGAAAGAAACACATGCAATCCCATGCATGCCAAATCTAGCAAGGAACATACACATGCAAGTTGATACCTGCAAATGAAGTTTGTTGTAGTTGCTTGATCATGCATTTCCCTACTTGATCTTTTTTGTCTCTTTCCTTTTTTTCCTTTCTTCCTCCAATGCCAAAGTTCTCCAAGAAACTCTAAGTGTCTAAGAGTGAGTGAGAGAGAGAGACTAATGAGAGAGCTCCAAAACTCAACTGGCAAAAGGTTACCAACTGATCTTGAGAAACATTTTTATGGATGCGACCTCTAGTTTCTTCATTTTCCATTATTTTCCTTCATTTTCCTCCTCACATGCAACTTGTGACCTTTCACCTCCTTTTTCTCCTAATTTCCATTATTTTCATAAATAAATGTGCCAAAAATGCCATTTTGCCTTTCCAAAGCCTTAGTCATTGCCTTTGCCAATTTCCTTAGCCATAAACAACCAAATGAACACCCCCTAGGATGTCTTGCCCAACATTCATCTTGGAATAAGTGTCCCATCAACTGTGGTTATTGTTTTTAACTTTTATTACATGGAATTTTCACTAGGGCTGTTACAAAACCCTCCCCCTTGGGGGACACCATCCTCGGTGTTTAATCACACATATACCTCAACAACCTATTGAAATAATACATACTGCTCATGGAGCTTTATAACACAACTTGATGCAATATTTACAATGAAATATCTGCTCAAAACAAAACATCATGACAACATGATAACATACCACATAGTGGAGCTTTATAACACAACTCATTACGGTATTTACAATGATCATCCTGCTGAGTACCAACCCACATGCCATGATAACATAACCACATGATATCATAGTAACATAACAACATAATCATAATTACATAACACCCATACTGCATAGTGGAGCATTATAACATAGTTCATGGTGGTATTTACATCCATATACATGTGTACATATAGCAACATTACAAAAAATATATACCAAATCATATACGAAAGAATATATCAAAACATATACTAAACACCATATCTAAGCATATATCAAAACGTCATATAGCATTTACCAAACCATCATAAAGCATATATCAACCACCATAAAGCATATACCAAACCACCATAAAGCACATATCAAACCACCGTATCGAAGCTGCTTTGCCTCAACTGGAAAACAAGGAAGGATACATAGCCCGCATCTAATCCACCATCTCCCATGTAGCTTCATCGGGCACAAAGTGCTTCCATTTCACTTTAACTTGCTCTATTTCTTGATTCTGGAGCATGAGCACCTTTTTATGCAATATACACTGAGGCTCCGACTGGAATTCTACATCTGGTGCCACCTGCAATACAGACCAATCAATCACATGATTAGCATCCTTAACATAATTCTTAAGCAATTATACATGGAAAACATCATGTACTTTCACTGTCAGAGGCATTGCAATTCGATAAGCTACTTGCCCAATCCTCTTAATGATATTTAAGGGTACACAAAACCATGGTGCCAACTTGGCACATGATCTAATCTACAAGGATCTCTTCTTTGGTTTGATGTGCAAGTACACCTATTCCCCAACATGGAACTCCTTCAACAACCTGTTCATGTCTGCATAACTCTTCTGCCTATCCTGTGCTACCTTTAGATTCTTCTTGATCACCTGTATCTCATATTCCATGTCTGCCAACATATCTGGTCCAATAAATAACTAGCTAACCAGATTACTCCAACTGATAGGAGTGTTACAACTCCATCCATATAATGCCTCAAAAGGACTCATTCTCAATGATTTTTGATGCCCATTTTTGTACACAAACTCTACCAAGGGGAGATACTCTTCCAATTTCTGTTACTGATGCATCACATACATCATCAACATGTCCTCCAATATCCTTTTAACCCTCTCTGTCTGTCCATCTGTCTATAAATGATAAGTTGTGTTGAAGGCCAACTCTATGCCCAAACCTGCAAATGATTCCTTCCAAAACTTGGAAGTGAAATTCACATCCCTGTCTGACACATTCTTCTTTGGAACACCATGCATCCTAACCACATCTTTGATGAATACCTATGCCACATCACTAGCTGAGAACGTAGACTTCACCGGAATGAAATGTGCAATCTTTGTCAACCTGTCCATAAGTACCATGATGAAATCATGTTGTCTCATTGTCTTCGGCAACCCTGTAATGAAATCCATGGAAATAACCTCCCATTTCCATTCAGGAATCGCAATCAGTTGTAGTATTCCACTTGGATGTTTACACTCTTCTTTCACTTGTTAACAGTCAAAAAACCTCACCACAAAATTTTCTACATCTCTCATCAAATTCGGCCAATAGTAGAATTTCTTCACTGTTGTCAGTGTCTTCTGATAACCTGGGTGACTTGAATGAGGTTTCTCATGAAAATCCCTCAAGACCACTTTCTTAAGCTCATTGTTATCCATTACATACATCCTATCTTGGAACTTGACCAATCCATTCGTTGTAAGACAATAATCCATACCCTGTGCACCTGCACCTGTACTTGTACTTCCACTTGTACTTGTACCACTACTTGTACATGTATCTGCACCTGTACCTATACCTTCACTTGTACCTATACCACTACCCTGTTGTAGCCTATGCACAATCTCCATATACCTAACATCCTACTGATCGTCTTGTAAGATCCTATCCTGTAAGTCTATCCTTTAGGATCTCATAGCTGCCAAGTGATTTACCTGTAACTGCCTACTAAGAGAATCTGCCACCATGTTCTCTTTAACTTTGATGTAGCTGATCTCGAAATCAAACTTGCTAATTGTGCCTAACCATCTAGCCTTCCTAGTGTTCAGATTCAGCTGGTTAAACAAATACCTCAACCCAATGTGATCACTCATAAGTACAAACCTCCAACCAAGAAGATAGTATCTCCACATATTCAATGCATGTATAATCGTTGCTAACTCAAGATCATGTGTTGGGTAGTTCTGCTCGTGCTTGTTTAGTTTACCAAGCCCTCTCTTGTAAGCATTTGTGCATACCAAAAACTCTTTGTTCGAATCTACAATCTGTAGCACTCGTGCATGTGTCAACAACTACTTAAGCTACTCAAAGATAGCCTCACACTCCTCTATCCATTCAAACTTCTTACCTTTCCTCTGCAATGATGTGATGGGATAAGCAATATGCGAGAAGTTCCTGATGAACCTCCTATAATAGCCTACCAAACCCATGAAAGATCTCACCTCATCCAAGCTCTTAGGAGCTACCCATTCCATGATGGCCCTTATCATCTCTAGATCTATTGCAATGCCCTCCTTGGAGACAACATGCCCCAAGTAATGTACCTCAATCTTAAAGAAACTACACTTGTTAAGCTTAGCAAACAACTGATGTTCCCTCAACAATCTCATACTTCTACTAAATGCTCAACATGCTCTTCCTCGTTTTTAGAATATACCAATATATCATCAATGAACACAATAACAAACTTATCAAAATACAGGCGCAAGACACTATTCATCAAACACATAAATGTATCCAGAGCATTAGGTAAGCCAAAGGGAGCAACAACAAACTCATAATGCCCATATCTGGTCCTAAATGCAGTCTTGTAAATGTCCTTCTCTTTGATGTGTGCCTGATGGTATCCGGATCTCAAATCAATCTTCGAGAACACTGGTGCTCCCTTCAGCTAATTTAAAAAGTCATTAATCCTCGGCAAAGGGTACTTGTTCTTGATAGTCAATTTATTCAATTGTTTGTAATCAATGCATAATCTGAGAGCATATTTCTTCTTCATGAACAATACGGTGCACCCCAAGGTGATACGCTTGTGCCTAATGTATCCCTTGTCCAACATTTCCTTCAACTGTAACTTTAACTCAACCAACTTAGGTGTGCTCATCTTGTAATGTGCTTTTGATGTTGGAGCTAGCCTTGGAACTAAATCAATAGAAAATTCTACCTCCCTACGAGGTGGAAACTCTATATGTCTTCAGGAAATACATCCTGAAACTATTGCAAAATTGGGTACCTGTTCAACACATCTTCATCCTCAGCCTCCTTACCCTTATCCCTAGAAATGTGTACTGCAAACATACACTCTTTCTTGCGGTTATGCTTTTCTTGCATAGTTTTCACCCTCCTAACTGATGTGGCTTTCTTCTTACCCTATAAGACTCTTGGTTCACCATTATCATCAACACACTCAATAGATTTATCATAGCAGTCCACCTTGGTTCTATGAAGATGCAACCAATCCATTCCCAACAACATATTGTATGATCCCACCGGTAATATATTTAGATGTGTTTCAGTAGGCATATCATTCAAGTCAAATGCACAAGATCTTACCCAATGATGAACTCACTTCTTTGTACCTGTAGCCAACTGCACTAACCAAGACTTTGCATGTAATTCCTTACTCAAACCACACATATCCACCAAGTCGGGACTAACATAGCTATAATTAGATCTAGGCTCAATCAAAATAGAAATAACTTGATCAAATATCTTACCGTCCATCTCAATGATATATGCCTAGTGTTATGCTTACTTGTTGTCCACTGTTGTATAGATATGTGGAATACTCTGACCAACATCCTCAACAGTCTGCACCTCATGTGCACTATATATCTTAGGCCTTCCACCCTGATGTTGCGGACAATCTCTCCCAAGGTGTTCCTCACCACATATCCAACACTCCAACCAACTAGTGCCCTCACCTCTATGTTGTTGTTATTGCTGTTGTGACCCATGTCCCTGTCTAGCTGCATTAAAATTCTTTTGCAATGCCACATTCACTTTCCCATCTACATTATGAGGCCTTGTCCTCTTAGGCTTCCATCTACCTCTACCTTTTTCTTTTCCCTTCCATCCATGCTGAGATTCATTCTTACGCTTTGACTTCTAATAGAAATGCTCCAATTTCCCAATGACTTCCTCAAGTGACCGAGGCTCATCATACTCAGTCCGATCTCTAAATGCTAATGGAAAACCACTGAAAAATATCTGTACTTTATCGTTCTCATCAGTAAGATACCGTACATACCTCAATAGCTCCAGAAACTTGATCATGTACTCTTCATCTATCATTGATCCCATCTTTAACTCATAGAATTCTTTAACCTTACTATCGTAGTATCTTTTTGACAATTATTTCTTCTTGAAAAGCCTCATCAATTCCCGCCAACTCAAATCATCTGTCCTAATATCTCTGACTCTCTTAACATCTTCCCACCAAATGTATGCTTTACCTTTCAAAATGAAGATAGTTATTCCGGCCTTCATGTTATCTGTGTACTCATGCAACTCAAATAATTTTTTCACCCCGTATCCAAGCCTCTTCATCTTCCAACTTCTTCATATCTCCATCAAAAGTATGTGGTTTTTCTTTCTTGAATTCATCTAGTAAGTATCCTTCCTCTATCATTGCTCCTATAAGGATGGTAGTGATGGCGATCATGATGTCTATCAGAACGATAACTAGAATATTACCTGTACTCATCGGCCCTCCTATCTAGAGTTTCCAACAACCTTCCATCTCTCACTGTATCAGATATATCCAACATGTGTCTACCAAGAGATCTTCTTCTATATGCCCCATTAGTTCCGTCCTCATGTCCATGTCTGATCCGAAGTGGCCCTTGTCATTGCAAATCTAATAAACTCTGAAGAAGTATAACATTAACCTTTGCTTTCTTCTCTTATGCCTATATGATCCGATCATTATCTGCATTACAACTCCTTATGTCTTCCTTTAATCTTATTAGTGTCACTACCAAATCATAAGGATTCCCAACACCATACTGCTCTTCAGGTTCACAGGGAGAGTCCATGTAGTCAACCATCTTCCTAACCATTTGATATTTCGTCCTGAAATGCATAATATGTTAGATAAACCAAATCACAATAAACTGACGTACCTTAGTATAGCTTGGGGAGGAGATCTTGTCTATAAGATCACCAAATTAGCATGATACATGTATAACATAATCATAATAACATATAGACATACACAAATAAACGTATCAACACATAAAAATTGCTCTAGTTAGGATCCAATGATCAATGCAAGGCTATATCAACAATGCATTCTATGACCTCATGCAGGACAATAACCATTACTCCATTGTACACATTGCCACATGCAACCAAAAACATGCATAAGAAATGCCTAATCAACTACACATACACATAAATGCATGTAGTCGAACATGCAACAAGCACATGAGATGCAAGTGTAAGAAACACACATGCAACTGACATGCATGCATGACCAACACACACTGCCCATTCAGTCCGAGAGTTGAACCATGCTTTGATACCACTTTGTAACACCCTCCTCCCATATCCACCCAAGTAACCATGCCAATCGGGGTAAACATGAGATGAGAGGCTACTATGATCTGATTTGACCTCCTATGTGACCTTAAGGAAGTGGAATCGATGAAACATCACACACAGTCACCCAACATCATCAACAAAACCCTTAGGAGACAAGTCAGCCACTCAGACAGCTTGTCCCTAGGTCCCACTATTGTTCTGGACCTCTTGGGCCATAGTCACTCTCATGTTATGGGAAAGGGAGCGACCAACAACCCAAATTCGCTCTCACAGGCTTGCTTTCCAGTGACCAGGGACCAAAATTTCCAGTTCTATGCCAGCAACCCCGGGATCTAAGCCACTTTTTCAAGCCCAGAGCCCAAGCCACTTCCCATAATGGAGTGAAAGCTCAGAATTAGTAAAAATATAGGGAAACAATGATACAAAGAAATAAATTGAACAAGACCATAACCATAGCCCTACTAGCCATGACAGAAATTTCGTCAAACATATCTTCAACATGTAACCTATAGGTGTAAACAATAGCATTAAGTGTAGGGATCTCATACTTATTTGAGAATCGTTATGAACCATTGTTCCCTCATGTCAATTATTGCACTATCATCTATTAGGTCATAGACACATTATTTATTCATGTACAAGTAAAAACATGCTAAGAGGCATACATAGTTGTTGTCATAAAATATACATATAACCACCATACTAGGAAAAAAAATACCATAAACATATCAGCCATCAAAATCCACATATACATCAATACATTTTCACATGAAAATCAATGGAATTAATTTCTCATTACTGAATGCAATGAACCAACTAGAGATGGGAATACCATGTTCCACTCGACCATAGATTGGCTGAGCCAAGTCTCTCTTCAGCCAATCATGCCCATGCCATATTCCAAGCATGAATTTGGGACTCATATAACACATCAAAAACACCGATCAACATGGATACCACTGGAGTTCTCTGCCTACATCATGAGGAATTTGATTGCCTCCTAGTCTCTCAAGCTTTACCTTGCATCCACAGTCTAAATGAGGGATCACCAGGCCCTACACTGATACATACTCTCCAAGATTTACCATGCATCCCATCGCGGGACCACTAGGCGCAAAAGAGAGAAAATCCACCTCTTGGCTTTACCGTATATCCCGCCATTCACCATAAAGGATGCTTAGGCCCACCGAGGCATACAATTTAGCTTTACCGCAACCCACAGTTAGGTTCAGGGGTCACTAGGCCAGTGGCTTCATGATCCTCAGTCTGGTTCAGGGATCACTCAGACAATTTGTTTTTCAATTCGGAGATCCACCCCACTCAGCTTCGAATCCAATCTGGCCATCCCACATAAACCAAATGAGAGAACCCATCTCATGAAATCTATCAGGAAATGGCAAGGCTAGGCTGAAAATATTGTCACACCTAGCAAAACCCATGCCATGGTAGAAAATAAACACAAGAAATCTCATGCATGCCAAATCTAGTAAGGAAAATAAACATGGATGTTGATACCTGCAATGAATCCTGTTGCAGCTGCTTGATCCTGCCTTCTCTACTTGATCTTTGTTTTCTCTTGCCTTATTTTCCTTTCTTGCTCCAATGCCAAAGTGCTCCAAGAAAATCTAAGTGTCCAAGAGAGAGAGAGAGAGAGAGAGAGAGAATAATGAGAGAGCTCCAAAAGTCAACTGACAAAAGGTTACCAATTGATCCTGAGAAGCCTTTTTATGGATGAGGCCTTTATTTTCTTCATTCTCCTCCTCCTATGAAACCTGTGACCTTTCACCTCCCCTTTCTCGTAATTTCCATTATTTTCATAAATAAATGTGCCAAAAATGCCATTTTGCCTTTCCAAAGCCTTAGCCATTTCCTTTTACAATTTCCTTAGCCATAAACAACCAAATGAACACCCCTATGATGTCTTGCCCAACATTCAGCTTGGAATAAGTGTCCCATCAACCATGGTTATTGTTTTTAATTTTTATTACATGGAATTTTCACCAGGTTTGTTACAACATCCATATCATCCACATCAACTATATCAAAATTATCTACATCACCTCCATCTTGTCTAGTGGAATCACTGGCTCCTATATTTCTGAACTCATGAGGATGAAACTTACAAGTTTTTTGGTGACCCTTTTTAGGGGACTTTTCTGATATGGTCCAAGTTGGGGATAAAGTCTCTTCATTATTAACACCTTCTTTCAACACAAATCCTTTTTACATGATCCTTTCTTTGTACTTTTGTGGGACATCTAATTTTTACTTTTTCTTCTAGATCAACTTGTATCCGATTGGTTTGGTTTCGAATGGAGGGTTCACCAACTTCCATGTTTCAAGCTTTGTGAGAGCATCATACTCCCTCTACATTTATTGTTTTCATTCATCATGAGAAGTATCTATTTTAAGTGAATTTGGTTCAAAATTAGTAGGTAAATTCAATCATAATCATATGAAACATTCATAACATCCACATCAACTAAATTAAAATTATCTACATCACCTCTATCTTGTCTGGTGGAACCACTAGTTTCTATCTTTCTGAAATCATCACGATGAATGCTTACAAGTTTTTTGGTGACCCTTCTTAGGGGACCATTCTGAGATGGTCCAAGTTTCTCCACTACTTTAGATTAGGTTTCATCAATATTTACTCTTCTAATCCTCTCAATCACATCACTCTAGGCATCTTCTTGATCTAACAAAGTAGTTAGGACTTCATGAGGGGGAGACAATGCTTTAGAAGGATGTTTGGTTGTGATCCAAGACAATGATCCCCCCTTCAAGATGTGGAATTTCAATATCGAATACATGATATGTTTTTTCGCATGATTAGATATATTCAAACAATCAAGTTGTCACTCAACAATGTTGCTAGTCTTGGAAAATTCAACAAAAATCAAATCTCTAAAATGATAAACTTATTTTTTACCTCATCATAAAGATGATATGACTTGGTGGTGTCTGAATACCCAAAGAAAATCCATTTTCAAATCCTTGCATCTAGCTTACTTCATGTTTCCTTAGGAATCAAGGCATATCAGGGGGAAGCAAAGACCCTTAGATGCCTTCCTGAAGGAATGTGGTCATACCACATTTCATTAAGTCAAATTGCTGAAAACATGGGATGGGGATCTATTTTTCACATATAAATCATATATAAACACATTCAAAAATATCAACTTCACATTTTATAAAAACAACATGGAGAAAACCATATTCAAGCAAGTCTTTTTCATTCTTTCAACTACACCATTGTATTGAGGATTATCTGGAAAAATAGTTTGATGTTTAGTACCATGTTGGAGAATATAGTTTTCAAATTAATTAGAAGTCTACTATTTTCAATTATCAGTATGAACGGATCCAATATGTGATTGTGCATCATTTTTCATGCTACATGAAAATTTATGAAAGATTCAAAAGCTTCTATTTTTTTTTTTTACAAACATGCCCACCACATACTGGTGTGATCATTAATAAGATCCATAATATATTTAATGTGATTTGTAGAAGGAACATGCATATGGCCACACAAATAAAAATTTCTCAATACTATTTTTCTGCGTGCTTTGGAAGTAGAATCTTTAAATGTTTATTTGTTATGCTTTCCGAGGATATAAGCATCACATTACTTTAGTTTTCGAGGAATAGTTGGAAAACTAAAAACACCATTCTTTTTCAGTAAGCCAAGATTGTCCTAATTAACATGTCCAAATATTGCATTCCATAGAAGATTGAATGGAAATGTATCTTCATTGTGTTAAGAGAGGTATGTATAGTTTTTTACATGAGAAGATGTTCCTTTAGCTTCAACATTCTTTCCTCCTCTACTCTAGTCGCGACAACCATGTTTTAAGATGCTTTATTTATTTATACTTTTCCATAAAGCATATTAATAAAGTGCCCTTTCTAGTGAATGTGAAAAATGGACAATATATTTCTCTGTGGCTCTGGAAGGTAGAGTACATCATGCAAAAGAAAATCAGGGATTTCAGATAGTTTAATCCTGATGGTGCTAATTCTTAAGGGCTTGGGACTTGATTTTTCTACAAAATACATAGTTCCATATACATTGTCATGAAAATATTTAAAATAAGCATTCCAAAAGGTCATATGGAAAGTTTCACTTGTATCAAGCACCCATGCATCTCTCTGAGAAGCAAAAGAAGTATGAAAGAAATTTTTAGTCACTCCAATATTGCAGAGTGAAACAATATAATGAGAATATTCAAGTGCTTTACATTTACATGGATATGATTTTTTACCTTTTTCTTCTTTTTAGTTTCGACTATATTTGATTCTTTTGCATGGGATTTTACATGTTGATGCATAATGTCCATCTTTGTCACAACAGAGGTAATGAATATCAAGTATTTCTACTTGATGGTTTTTAACCTCTCACCTCTAAAATTATTTCTTCTTCATATTGTTTTGATGCCACTTCTTTTAGGAGAATCATGTGACTAATTCATTCATTTTTTAGCAAGTCATACTAATTCTTCAAGGGATTGAGTTCTTGTATTCATCTTCCCATAAGACTTTTTTCATTATGAAAATTTCTTGACCATGGTGTCAAAAGTAATGGACTTGAGTTTCTCACTGGCTTGCAAGGATTCGAGATAATGAGAGTATGTAGGGTAGAGGACCTTGATAAGGCATGTGAGAGAAAAATTCATCTTAATTGTAGTGACACCTACATTATCATGGTGGATCTAATTTCATAGGCTATGACTAGAGGATCATCATATTTCAACTCAAGATTAGAGAGTTTGACCATTAATTGAATAACCTGCAATTCTAAGTGTGAGTCATATAAGATATTTTAACTTCTTCAATGCACCATAAGAATAAGTAATTAAAAATGTATGAAAACTCACCTCTTCACTTACAAAATCAACAATCATGACATAGGATTTGTTGTCCTTATTCTTCCAAAAGAATGTCTTTTCATCTAATATGGGGTTGGTAGGTGCCTTTTCCTCCTCTCCTTCATATATGCCTTTCCATAAGTCATTAAAAATGAGCATATTTTCAATATTTTTGGACCATTCTAAGTGGTTCTCCTTTTTAATTAGCATGACACCAACAATAAGGATGAGGGAATGGATTTTCAACAAAGCTTTGGGCTGAGGTTGCTTCCAATGAAAAAATGATGAAGGGATTCAAATTAGATGGAAAGCATTTTCTTGTGAGAATAAGACCCACCTCTTGATAATACAACACCTCACAACATAAGGAATTTACTTAGAGAAAACAATGGCTTGCTTAAGCAAGCCTAAGCAAGATACATTTTATTGTATTTAAACAAGCATACAATAAGCATATGGCAAGAAAAATAAACATCACAAGGGTCATGTCAGTCTCAAATATATATTGAACACAAACATATATGGCCAATTCCATCAAAGAATTGGAAATTAAATCAAATTGTTTTAGATTCCCCATATATTATTTGATATGTTATAACTTTTTTATAACAAAGCTTCCTCTCTAAGATCTTAAATAAATTGTATGTAAAGTGAAAAGATCACTTAAATATGCAAATTTTTCTAAATTGAAGTTTTGCCAACTATCACCAAGCTCAATAGAAGGAAGGCTGAGCAAATGCATGCTTGGTTCAATGACCAATGGTAAGAGCTCAAATCTTAGGTCGAACTAGTACTAGAATCTCTCAAGCTAAGATAACAAGTCATGTACAAGCTTTGAGGTTGGGACTGAGTCGAAGGCCAACGTCTCAAGGGTGTAGGCATGAGATATAATAGAAATCGCTAGAATAATGCAACGACAAGGGAATTAGTGGTTTTATTTTAGAGTGATAAATATATGGGAGACAAATGGTTAGGTTTCTTTGAGGAAATTAACAAAAAGACAGAGGGATTGGCCTTCATGGGTGCCAAACTGTAAAAAAATTCTCAAACCAGACCTCACTCTAGGAAAACAAAACCTAACATAGGTAAGCATCCAAACATGGAAAAGGATGCTTATGTTTTAGAAAGTAATTTCAAATTTGACAAAGGAGTTATGGAGTAGGGGAATAAGCAAAATTCTTATGCTTTGATACCACGTTAGGAGTTATGGAGTAGGGAAATAAGAAAATTCTTGTGCTTTGATACCACGTTAGGCCATGCGAGATAACTCCCAAATTCGATTGTTTTTCTATTAAATATCCTTGTTTAATAGAAAATCAATCAAATTTGGGAGTTATCTTGCATGGCCTAACGTGGTATCAAAGCACAAGAATTTTGCTTATTTCCCTACTCCATAACTCCTAACGTGGTATCAAAGCATAAGAATTTTGCTTATTCCCCTACTCCATAACTCCTTTGTCAAATTTGGAATTACTTTCTAAAACATAAGCATCCTTTTCCATGTTTGGATGCTTATCAAAGCATATGAGTTTTGCTCGTTGCCCTACTCCATGACTCCTTTGTTAGCTTTGGCATTACTTTCTCAAGGTTGAGCATCATTTTCCATGTTTGCATGCTTGTGTGTGTCATGAACTTTGGTTTCAATTTCCAAAGTTTAATCTCTTCTTATTCTAATAATTTAAATTTCTTAAATTTATATATTTACAACATATTCATAATTGACCAAATCCTCAGATTTAGACGTCCAATAAAATGTAATTGATTTCCTAGAATATGTTGAATGTGTTTTCATCGTATTTGCTTGTGTGCAGCTTTGTAACCATATTTTTGAAATCCATGTATACTTCCTTATTTCTTTTAGTTGAAGCTTAACTCATTATTATTTAGTCAATGACAACTATAGAGCTTGATTCGTCCTTAAATTTATTTGACTAAATTTTCATTCCAGAATTAGATATCTTAATGTTTAATGTTTAAGTATGGTATATAGAGATATTATTTTTAATAATATAAATTTGGAATAGTTTCATTAGATTATTTTTGGATTTATTTTAATAATAAGTTGATTTGGTTCAATAGTTTGATTTATTTATTTTAATATTTATGTTTTATGTTTATATAAATAATAATTTTTTTGAATTTAGGCTTCTATAATTCATATTGATTCAGGAAAAAAAATTGGTGAAAATCACTTTTACGGATATTTGATTGATGTGTTTCGAACCAACCAATGTGGTTCATCATTAGGACTAAGATGGGGAGTTTGATCTAGGCAAGCATTTCAATAATGTAGAGAGAAATGATTAAATACTAACAATATAAAATATCCCTATTAATGAAGCTATTGAGGTGATAAATCATATTATTGATCCAGATACAACCAAGTTGTTTGAGATCTACCTTACTTCAACCTTTTTCACTTCGAAGGTGAAATTTATGAATAGACTCGTGGAGTTGCAATGGGTTCTCCACTCTCCCTGGTAGTGGCTAACTTATTCATGTAATACTTTGAATCTAGGGCATTAGCTTCTGCTCAATTCAAACCTAAATTATGGAAGAGCTTTGTAGATGATACCTTCATAGTTTTGCCTCATGGGCACGAAAAGTTAGATCTCTTTTTCCAACACCTTAAAAATCAGTCCAACTTCATCAAGTTCACAATGGAGTTTGAATTTAATGATAGCCTTCCTTTCCTTGATGTTCTCATCTCTAAGAAATATGATGGTTCTTTTTATCACCAAGTATTTCAAAAGAAGACTCATATTGAGTTGTATCTTCATGCCAATTCCCATCTTTATCCTACCCAGAAAATGGGAGTTCTCAACACTTTGGCGACTTAGGCTTTAAGGATTTTAGATGAAATTTACCTAGATAATGAAAAAATCCACGTTCTTAAGGTGTTCCAAAATAATGGCTATAATAAACGACAGGGAATTAAGGATTTCTTAAAGGCAAGCAGAGGTCCAATAATGAAAAAAGATCCCAAAGATCTGGTCTATGATGTTCAACTACCGTTTATCTAAGGGACCACATACACGATTACCAAGAACCTAAAGGAAAAAAATGTACTTTTAACCTTCAGGCACCTAAATGCCATTCAGATCTCCCTTAGATCCGCGAAGGACCCGGTTGACCCTAAAAATATAAAAAGTGTTTATGTAATCCCATGTTCCTATGGAACTCCCTACATTGCAGAAACCTGCCGCTCCATAAAACAAAGCATTCAGGAGCATGTGGCTAACATCAAACATCGTAGGACTTCGCTCCTCATCTTTGGTGGAGCATGTTGAGAAGACAAATCACCGCATATGTATAGAAGAGTCTCAGGTCATTGCTAGGATTGATCATTTTCATCACTAGAAATTTAGGGAGATCATCGAAAATGAGAGAATGTAAAGTATGTTGAATAGGTACGATGGTTGGAAGATCAGTAGTTGTTGGATCCCTGTCTTCTTGCCCTAATGGTCTTCTTTCTGGTTATGTTCTCTTCCTTTCGTCTCATTTCTTTTTTTCTCAAGGTTTGTTTTGTATATTTTTCACTTTTCTTATATTTGTCACTTCACTATTGTTTCTTCCTTTATTATTGGTTTAATGGATTCTATTGCATTCGAAGATAATCTTTCTAAATGGGTTCCTTTTATTTTATTATACATATACATTCAATCCTATAATTCATATTTTTTTTTTAGTTCTTTTTTATTTTATTCTTGTTTTAATTCTTTGTGTTAGAACTTTTTTCTTTCCTTATATATATAACACATTTTCATTAATACATAAATATATATTCTTAGTTTTATTGCCCCTTTTCGCCATTATTTTTCAAATTTCGACTTATTTCATTCTCATATATATATATATGTGTGTGTGTGTGTGTGTGTTCATTCGTAAATATGCTATATTTGTGAATATGAAAATTGATATGAGTCATTCTAGTTTCGATGGCATCCCACCACTTGCTAGATTAGCGTTGGCTATGGCAAATGGAGATTAATCGGTCTATGATACCATCCTGACTGAATTGGACATCATTGATGAAGGAAATTGTTTCATTATGATCCTTGTAGCATTGTTGGCATATAACATCAAGGATCTCTAAGATTCCTCGCAACTACTCCGCAATGGAGTCCAGGGTGGTCGTTGGTGTTCCAAGGAAAAGTGTCTATATAGAACTGCTCTATCCCACTAAGGTGTGACAGCTGCCTTAGAAACAAACAGAGAAAAGCTACTTTCGTTTTTCCTTTATGAATTATAAATAGAGAAGAACAAGAAGACCAACCTCTGTCTTGCGCTAATCTCCTGATTCGATTCCTCTCTTCTTTGATAGTCTTTAGCTACCTACTCCCTTGCACGCCCAGCTTCACCAAGTACCTGTAAGATCACAGTAGCATAGCACTATACAAAGACATGGATCTATAATCATAACTAATCTAGGATCAGATGTAAATTGACCATACAAATGCAGCAAACATAAATGACACAAGAGTATGGAGGAAAACTTGAATAGCTTTTATTGATAAACAAGAAAGAGCCAAGAGGAGTTACAACCAGTTGTTCTGACCCAGCATCCACCTCTCAGCAAAGAAGCCCCTCTTCACCTCATACAAAGCTTAGATCACCCAAAAATCTGATGTTTTGTCTCAAGAAACCAACAACAATTCCTTACAATATGAAAAATTCCAGCCTCTGGATCTCTGGGATGAGGGATCCATATATAGATATCTGTAAGGGGGAT
Source organism: Pinus tabuliformis (assembly GCA_031772625.1). Classification (NCBI taxonomy): domain Eukaryota; kingdom Viridiplantae; phylum Streptophyta; class Pinopsida; order Pinales; family Pinaceae; genus Pinus; species Pinus tabuliformis. Next base: position 499,359,361 of record CM062814.1, on the reverse strand, counting down.
GAGTCAGCTTATGATTTGATTAGTGTCTTCTCTCTGATAGTTCTTGCTTCCACTTGGAGATTGATGGTCTCTTACTCATCCTTGGTCGAATTCAGAGAGGCAAGTGTCACAGGAGAAGATTCTGGAAGCTTCCATTGCCTCTCCACCTCGCGGAATGTCACTGCCATTTGTCATTTCTCGCCCATCGCACCCCATAGAAGAGATTTTTGAAATTCAACGCACCCACACAGTGTATTTGGGTGAGATGCAATGCACTTGGCCAGTGGAGCAGCTGAAATGATCTTGTTTTGACCAATTCTGAGTAGTTTTTCATGGAGAACTTCTGGGAGAAGCTGTAATCTGTTGACCTTGTTCCTTTAGGGGTTAGAACAACACTTTTAGGGACTTAGGAGCCCTTGGTTTATGGACATTTCATGCTTGGGGTTGTAGTGCCCAAAAATGTCTATAACAGTTGCCCCCTAAAGCATGAGGTCGTTAATCTTTTGATGTCGGGTGAAATGCTTTATTATGAGGATCCGAAGTTCTTTCAATGCTGGGAGGAGACCTGTAATAAGATACAATACAATACATTATCTTCATAATATTTTCATGATCTAGCTGAGGCGGGCATTCCCATGCTCAGCTTTATAAATTCATTTTCATGTACATAGGACAGACAATCGTCTGAGTGTAGACTGATGATTTTGATAGAGCCATCATCCTTTCGATTGGATGATTATCTGTGTAGCAATGATGTACATTTGATGTCTTTATTTTCCTAAATATATATCGCAGCCCGGATGGATGAAACTAGATCCGGGGTCTTCAATCTCATTCGATCTTCACTCGTAGTACAAGTCGATCCATGTGAGAAATGTTCTGAAGTCGAACATGGAAAGACATTGCTTGATTACTAGCTAATGACGTAAGTTGTTAACAAGCGCGAGAGGAATCACCGATAATGATAATGACCCTCAAGGTACTGTAGTACACTTCACGTGGTGTGAATAAAGGACTTGACGTCGAACACCACACAAAATCTTTCGGTCGAAGGTCATTGATATAAACCTGTCGCCGGAAGTGAGAAACTTGCCATTGGGGCATGCAAGCTTCGAAGTACTGAATGGGGTGTTCCTAGATCAACTTCTTGGATAATGAGCTGATGTCGACAAGAAGCAATCCGTCACAGGAGGGCCTTAATGAATCCCATATCAATGACACGGAACGGAGCAAATGATTTTAATGGAGGTGAAAATGGTCTGGTGATATAAGGTTCAGGGTAGCGATCATGAAAGAATGGAGTATAAATGTATGGTAGTGGGTGAGACATAGGTGAATTCTCTGAATGACTTCTCTTGAACATATCGGCGACACTGATGTGATGGATTGGTAGCATTAACCCCAAATGTGGATGGTATGATGGGACCATGGTGATGTGACCGGTGAATGAAACAACCCAACCCGACTCGGACGCGGAGTGGAAGTGTCATGTTCAAGAGCGACTTGCTACCAACAAAGTTTCTTCAAGTTTTCTTCCCAATTTTCCCCAGTCATTGCTGACCAGTACCTCTTTATTTTTGTCAAGCTTGAGGAGGATAACATATGCTTGTTCTATAATTTTCCCTTCGGGCAAACCCGTCGCTATGTTTTAACGAGCCTAGCGATAGTGAAACTCGTTCTCGTCTATAGACAAGTTTGTCGCTATTAAAATTTTAATGACCTTAACGACAAAGATAACTCGGTCCTTTTCAATTTTAGAGAGTCTGAAAAGGAACGTAAAGGTAACTCCAAAATTCCTTTTTCGTCATCTAATCCCTTAAGTCCGAAAAAGTATAAAACAATACGGAAGGGATAAATTTTCGATAGTTTTAACGAGCCGAACAAAACAAGCGCTCGATCTTTTTGTGTAATAATCCCTCAGGTCCAAAAAGATTAAAATTTAGAGGAGGGATAGCACTTCCTGTCCTTTTAACGAGCTAGAGAGGCCAATGGCTCAGCAATCTTTTCATATTTTACGAGTCAGTTGAAAAGAGCTTAAAGGAGACTCGTCTTTTGAGGAACGAGTGATAAAATGGATAGCAACTGATTCCAGGTAAGGTTTGGAATTTTCCAATCACGGAAATGTTACAAGGATGGCTAGTGAAATCACTCTTCGCAGCTGTTCCTCAAAATGGGTAAACAATCAAAAGGAGGTGAATGATCAGCCAATGCAAAAGTGGAGGTGATGGTGCAAACACGACCAAGGCTTTAATGGCTGAAGTACTACATTCACGATGGTTATTTGCCGGGGAATAGTTCATTTTTTAACGAGCTTAAACGCGGGGGGAAACATTTGCTCATGGCTTATGTTTATTTTTTAACGAGCTTGAACTATGTGCTAAAACTGCTCGATTAATCCAGTCGTGTGATAAGAATGTCTCATAAAAACGGCAATTTTTAGAGTTTTTCCCCACATCCTTTCTTTATGCAAGTTAGGAAACGACCAATCCTATGAGTTTAAAGGGTTATAAGACCTACAAATTTAAAAAAATAAATAGTCGTTCTTCGCTTGCACTCCAAAAGGTTTGCATGCCCCCAGGTATAAAACAGAGTTTCAAGGTTACCCCTTCTTTATTCGTTAAAACATTTGTTTTACCAAGAGAGGCCTACATCTTACAGGTTACCAAAGATTGTTCTATTTACGACGTAAACAAAACACTTCTTCGGCGATGTCTACCGAAATAGACAAAGGTGAGTGAAGGAGGCTACTCCACTCACGTAACTTTGACAAGAGAATCTTGTTCTAGAATAGCTCCCTCTTCCAATCACGGATGGGAGTACAGACTAGTCATATTCTCTCGCGGAAACCTACCCTATACCTGAAGTTTTCCTGCCGAAGCAGACCAGGGTGCATGCCCCCTAGGTTTCAGTCATGTCCCCTGAATCACTCGCACTCATCAGGCGGGCGGACTGGAGATTAAGACATTTCTTGCGTGAAAAGACCATTCAGGGATGGTATATGACTATTTGTTATGCGTGATCCGGGGAATGAAAGCTGGTCCACGAGCTTGACCACTCTTCCTTCGTGCGGAAAACACATCACTCTAAAGAGTGATGAGACAATGGCTCTCATGCAATAAATATAGTCTCGTCCAAGGAGTAGATTATAATCCAGGGGTCCTTGAACTACCATTACGTTCATGTGAATGGTTTTCCCTCTCAATGTTATGGGTACATTGGGAAGGATCCCTAACGGCCGACTGGTTCCTTTATCAAAGCCTGTCAAATTTCTCATCTCAGGCAAATGCGATGGCGAACCAAGCGCTTTCCAAGCAGTCGAGGAAAGGATACTCACAGAAGCCCCTTCATCTATGATGGTACTATCCATAACCATTCTATATATTTGAACAATGATTCGGAATGGTATACTAGCTGGTAAACGGGGTCTGCCTAGTTGATTCCAGTCGAAGGAGACAACTAGGTTGCTTGGAGGTGGGACCGAATAGACGGCCAGGTACGACTTTGACGAACTTCCTTCCTGCGGTAAAGGAACGGGTAAATTGTGCCCATGTTCGTTGGAGTCTGTGCTTATGAAAAGAATTTGGACGGTGTCATCCTTGTTCTCTTCGGTGACTGTATCATCTGAAGATAGAACCTCTGAAGGTAAGACCGGGTCAACTGCCACCTTGACCTTTTGACTTTCGTCTGGTATGGGTTCAGATGGTTTGTCTTCAATGATAGATGCTTCAGCCGACCACTTGAGTGGGCCAGCCAGATTTTCAACTAGTGATGGACTCGGCAAGAGTTTTTTATATCCAGGAGGAAGTCGTAATGGTGAAACCGGACGATTATCCAAAACTCTTTTAGCCTCATCTAAGAAGGGACAACGGTGGACGGCATGATCGCCTTCGCATAGTTTACAAGGAAATCTATATTTTCCTTTTTGTCTTGGGGCTTCACTTTCACTAGTCGACGGTGTGTTTCCAACATGATCATCAGAGGTTGACGACACCGGGTTGTGCAAACGAGGAGACCAGTCCCTTAAGATCCGAGGGATGCAGGGACAATCTCTATGATAGTGGTCTCCTTTGCAAATGACACATGGCGATTTAGGCTTGGTCGGTGCAGTGTGTGGATTTTTGCTAGACGACGCTCGTTTGCCCCCATTCGCTTTTGGCTCCTTCTTCTTCTTCTCTTTCTTCTTCTTTTCCTTCTTCTTCTCAGGTACTTGACTTTTGGCTTTACCAGCCCCATCAAGCGAAGAGGAAGGAGGAGAGGAAGAATTGGAGGAAGTAGAAGGTTGGTGGGTAACTCTGGAATCGTCTAGTTGCTGACTCGATTGTTCAGGAATTGCGGTGTTCTGAATGACAGAGGTTGAGAAGAGCCATACAGGCAAGCCGATTGTCAGTCCTGGAAGCGACAATGTGGCCATATGGGGTGCACCAACATCTCCCGAAGAGGAGAAGGGACTAGGATTTCCTCCAAGGGGAACTCCTTGGTTGGTGGATTCCATTTTCTCAACCCAAGATCAATGTAGGAAAGGGTAATGAATATTCCGTTTAAAATAAATTTTAGACGCTTTGACACAACTTGTTTTTTCAGTTTTTAAGAGTCGAGAAAAAGCAAAAGATGACTCTAGTCTCCTTCGATTTTTAATGAGCCTAAAGTGACAAGTGCTCAGATGGACCTTTTCCGTTAAAGAGTCTCAAAAGGAATGAAAGGGACTGCTCTAGAAATCTAGGTAGAGGGATTACCAAACCAATCGCAAAACTACAGAATACTTTTTATGGTACGGAAGTCAATCTTCCCGAATGCTGTGTTCAGTGCATTGCGATCGACAGGGCGGCAGACACGGCTTCCTATGGATAAAGGATTAAGCCTATTGTGGTCTCCCAAAATATACTCAACGGTACGTGGGAGCACAAGTCCGTACTGGCACTTATCGTCTTAAAGTGGAGGAATCACCCAACCATCAGTAAGAACAACAGTTACCAGGCTTTACGACGCCGGAATGCGTCTCTAGCCTAGACTTCTAAATGTTGTGCGTTAAGTTCCAAAGCGTTGTTAGATTCATTGAATTTATTTTATAGTTGATCTTGTTTATGAAGTTTCTCTTTCAGGTTCACCACGAGATGTAGATGTAATTCCTAAAATGCAATCTAAGATGATAAACAATCATTTTATCTTCTTTGTGCAATGAAAATCCTAGCTACTAAGGAAAGAAAGACAGAATCTTTTCACAAAGAGCAAAGAACACACTCTAAATGCACTTTCCTAAATCAAACCAATCAGACTGTCTATATGCAAATGCACATGCATGTATTTGTTTTCGACTTTCTTAGTATATGAATGATAAGAAGAAAGCTGATGCACAAATCTGAATTTCTTTTCAAGCGACAAATATCAACAAGTTTCTTTTCGAAATAAAAAAATGGAGACGATCACAACACCTTACGATTTTGAAATGAATACTTGTTTTTGACCCTAGAAAATTACAAATTCAGACCAAAAACAATAGTAACAGGATAATCGACTATCAACAGCAATCAAACTCTTTCCTATGATCGAAATCGACACTTGCGACAATTTCAAATCAAAGGACGACAGTACGATTATGTTACTTTTGCAAAGGAGAACTGAAAATGACTCAACAAACACACAAAAACATTTATAGTTCTTTTGTACAAAGGAGGCGGAATATCAGCAAGGAAAAGGGGTTTCAAACAAACATATACTGATCACAGGCAGCAAAATTCAGGAATAGAACTGGAAAGAATGAATCACAGAAACCAAGACTGCACAGAGCCTAGTCTGATTAGCGCACCTGTAACACAGAGAACTTGAAATGCAGCACAGCTTGTCCACTCGGGAAGTGCACTGAAGTTCAGATTCTCTAAACAGTACCTGCGCTGGGCCAGAAACGAGACTCTGTTTGGGTTCCGGGTCACAGTTTGCAGTTCAATTCTTGGGTTTTGGCCGAGCAAAAAGCAATCAGTAATGCAACAATCAGGGGTAGATCTAAGGAGGATCTAAGAGCTATCACAAGGGAAATCAGAGAGTTTGTGAATCAGTTGTTTAAATCATAAACAGATCCCGGAGATGGATTGAAGTGGCATTTATCTACTTTGCATTTGCATAGCAAATGCAGTTCGAATGCTACCTGGCACAACTTCAGACTCCGTCTGTAAGTTTATGAAAAAGACAACAAAGAAGATAAACAAACAAACTAATTCGCTCCCACTGTGGTCGCCATTTTGTTACAGGGAAAAGTGTCTATATAGAACTGCTCTATCCCACTAAGGTGTGACAGCTGCCTTAGAAACAAACAGAGAAAAGCTACTTTCATTTTTCCTTTATGAATTATCAATAGAGAAGAACAAGAAGACCAACCTCTGTCTTGCGCTAATCTCCTGATTCGATTCCTCTCTTCTTTGATAGTCTTTAGCTACCTGCTCCCTTGCACGCCCAGCTTCACCAAGTACCTGTAAGATCACAGTAGCATAGCACTATACAAAGACATGGATCTATAATCATAACCAATCTAAGATCAGATGTAAATTGACCATACAAATGCAGCAAACATAAATGACACAAGAGTATGGAGGAAAACTTGAATAGCTTTTATTGATAAACAAGAAAGAGCCAAGAGGAGTTAAAACCAGTTGTTCTGACCCAGCATCCACCTCTCAGCAAAGAAGCCCCTCTTCACCTCATACAAAGCTTAGATCACCCAACAATCTGATGTTTTGTCTCAAGAAACCGACAGCAATTCCTTACAATATGCAAAATTCCAGCCTCTGGATCTCTGGGATGAGGGATCCATATATAGATATCTATAAGGGGGATGAGTCATCTTATGATTTGATTAGTGTCTTCTCTCTGATAGTTCTTGCTTCCACTTGGAGATTGATGGTCTCTTACTCATCCTTGGTCGAATTCAGAGAGGCAAGTGTCACAGGAGAAGATTCTAGAAGCTTCCATTGCCTCTCCACCTCGCGGAATGTCACTGCCATTTGTCATTTCTCACCCATCGCACCCCATAGAAGGGATTTTTGAAATCCAACGCACCGACACAGTGTATTTGGGTGAGATGCAACTCACTTGGCCAGTGGAGCAGCTGAAATGATCCTATTTTGACCAATTCTGAGTAGTTTTTCATGGAGAACTTCTGGGAGAAGCTGTAATCTGTTGACCTTGTTCCTTTAGGGGTTCTAGAACAACACTTTTAGGGACTTAGGAGCCCTTGGTTTATGGACATTTCATGCTTGGGGTTGTAGTGCCCAAAAATGTCTATAACAGTTGGTCCACTTGGCCCGACGACTAGGCGCAAGATTGGGCAACTTCACCCTCCGCACCCACCCCCTGGGCCACATCCTTGTTCATTCCTGCCTCAAGATCTACTCTCATCCTGGGCTGGCCTCGAGGACCAATCCCTTTGTGCACCCTCCCTCATTGCTACTGCATAGCCAACTCGAAACCAAACCATTGAATTTTCTAGGAGTGGCCCACCCTTGAATTGTAGTCACTATGCCCAATGCCTCCAACTGTATAAGAAAATTCACCAGGTCGAAGGTCGCAATGACCCTCCCCACACCCACTACACTGAGCCCATAACCAAAAGTTCCCTTCTTTCAAAGAGGGGGAAGCACCCAGATACCTAAAATATAAAGCAACATAAAGTTACTTCTCCAACCTTTGAAAACTAGATATTTCACCATCACAACACCCCTTGGCCTGTTGCCTAGAGCCAAAACTAACCAATGCCCAAGCAAGTTGGAGCCCGCACACGATAGGGACTGAATAACCAAACTACGAGCACAAGAAAGAAACTCCACCATATTATACCTTACAGTTCAACACGCACAAGCCAAATTCCTATGACTAGCACAGAGCTGCCACCATCAATTTCTCTTAGCTTTATCTTCCCTCTGGTGCACAACCTCCTCTTCTCTCTTCCTAGGGTCCCAAACCACCCCAGACTTCACGCACATAGGAGAATCTCTACTAGCATGCCCACCCTTGCCACTACCTCATAGGATTTCACTGATGAGCTCAACGAGCATGCACAAGTGACACTCTTGCACATACTTGAACCAATTAATGTCCTTACCGTCCCTCCCCTACCATAGTGTCGAATGAATCTACAAACACCATCTTTCGGGAATATATCATGAGGTTTCTTCTCAAATGTTCTATCCTGACGGTCCCATTTGTCGAGTTCGTTCGACCACCCATCTAATCACATCATTTGTCTCAAATTCATATACCTTGAAACACCTATGGTACCCTGTGCCCGTCGACACAAAATACACACCTTAATAAGTTTTGGTTTCATTCATTGACATTATTTGGAATTCAACTCACCTTTATTTCATTTATTCTTTTTAATACTAATTTTTTATTTAAATCTCTAATTATTGTTTCTTTAACGATTCATTTGAATAGTGAAAAAAAATGTAAATATCTTTCATTTATTTTTTACCGTTAGATTTTAATCATTGCTCTCTACATTATTTAACTGCTTTCCTAAATCAGACTCCTCATCTTAGTCTTGATGATTAACCACATTGGGTGGTTCAAAATCGTCAATCAAATATCCACAAATGTGATTTTTACCGAAAAACAAATAAATAAAATTATGAATATTGCTTTTATTAATAAAACATTATGGAATTGTTTAATTATTTTATTTGCTAATAATATTTCTTTGGAAAAAATAATTATGCAGTATGTGAAATTTTTCACAATGGGAAATATAATGTTATATTGAAGATTGCTTTATTTTTTGAACTTAACCTTTTTTTTAAGGAATGGGTAAGGGTTTTTATATTAATAAAACATGGAATTAGAGCCAGAACTCTTACACAAATTTTATGATACAAAAATTTTGAGCTCATCACTCCACTCAAAAAGCTTGCAAGATCTATGGTTGAAAATACTTTTTATACTAAATACACAACCATTTTAAACTCTATAAAAGGACCCAAGTATATAGCAAAATTTACATAATAACATATGGAAACAAGGAAACAAACTACGTCAAACTCTACACCTCAACTAGAACCATGATCAACAAATCACGACCCCTCAAGTGATAAATTCTATTTCTTTCCACAACATCACTAGTATCATCTTGTCCCAAATGTTATTGCACATGACTAGACCTAGAAACCTCCAAAACAAAAACATGAGAACAAAGAGAATCAAACTCCTCACACAGACCTTCCAAAGATTGCTCCATATTCGTGTGATGCCTTAAAAAAATTTCCTCCAGAAAGAGCTGAAAGGAACACCTCCACCTTTCAACCATATCCTCAAATTTTTGAATATATGCCAAGATTGCATGATTCGCATCTAAAAGCTTGTCAAGCACCAAAATGGAATTAATGTTCTCTGGAGAAGATGAATTATTAGTCATGTCCAAAGAGTGACCTAGTACCCACCGAATTAGCACTATGTTAAGAATTATCCTTGGTTTAAGAACTAGATGGATTGGAAGAACTTAAATATACTGAGAGGCTGAAAGATTCAATATATAGATAGGATTGGGGCCTTTCAATGAGCCAAACTGCAACAAAAAATCCAAATCCATTCCCAAAGCCTCAACAGGACAGAGAATCGACATCTGAAGGATATCACAGGACAACTGAATTAAATCTATTCCACTGCTCATTACACTGGACTCTATGGCCAAGGATATCCCCAACATATCCCATTGAAAGTGAATTAAATGGATAAGACGCCCATAGATGGAGATGAATAACATTGCATACCACTTGTAAATCATGTTGAGACACCGGGAAGGAGCCTTGAGAATTTGTGTCCAGAAAAGGAAAGGTCGTTGGATCTTGAGAGCCTTCCACTTCTGGAAATGGGAAATGATGAAGGAAGCCAACCACTTCTCAAATGTAAAATAAATTTCTATGATGACCAATTTTGTTGAGAAATTATTTCTCCTTTGGTTTCCAAATATGATTAAGGAGTGAGAAAAAATGTAACTAAGGACCACTCCAATTATGTCCTGACTGCATCTTGAAAAACCAATCATAGCTAAGTCTATGAACCAATTCCAATCTACCTTGACCCAATATGAAAACTTTTTTAGCCAAGACATCTGCAACTGAGTTCAGATGCTTGTACACATGAAAAAAACCCAGTGACACAAATTGAGAGGCGGAGATGAAGATCCTCTTATTGAAGGGAGAAGAATCTGAGCATATCACCTTCTTGGCCTTGGTCATTTGTTGAATGACTAAATTGAGTCTCCAAAAATTAATAGGTTGGACATTTTCTTTTTGATAGTTATTTCCAACCCTTTCCATAACAGGAGATACTCAACTTTATTGTTGGTCTCTAGTGTTAGAAGTTAATTAACAGAGCAATGAAATACACAAAATATTGTAGAAACATAAATACAGAAACATATAAAATAAGAGAGACATAGATAAATGTGGTTCACCCAATTTGGGCTACGTCCACGGAGAAACAACCAGTCCTTCCTTTAATAATATCCAGCAAAATGAAGAGAAACAACCTACAACAGATCCTTTGTAATTTCCTCTTCGCTCTCATAGAGCCCTATGTCTTCCTCTCACTCAGAATAATAATACACAGCCATAATACAATTCTCTCATATAAACTGAGGGCTTCCTTCTAGGGAAAAAAAAAACTAAAATTAACATAACTTCTATCATCAAATAATCTGCCTAATGAATGGCCCATATTGACTATGAAAATACAATATTTTACAAGGCAATTTCTCATCTATATTTAGTTTTAGGGGTGTTGCCCCTGAACCCCCATTAGGGAGGGGGGAAAATAAAATTCCTCTTCACCCCACTTGGACCCCCCTGATGGTGATTAATTGGGTGACATTTCCTCCCCGATATGAATAGGGATCCAATGCGGCTGAAACAAAAAACCTATGAACAATCAGGAAGATAATCAAGATCCACACTCAACAATCTCCCACTTGTAGACTGATTATATAAACTCCATCATTGCTTCACTTGTTGGACAATGACTCCACTTGGACCTAGTTGTTTCTCATTTTCACCATCATACTTGGAGACCAATTGAAACTGAGGAAAATCTCATTTTATCCCTGGTTACAACTTTTGCTAAAATATCTGCAGGATTCTGGCTAGTGTGTATATTTTCCAGCTTCAACTCTCCATCTTCCAACATTGACCGTATGAAATGGTATTTGAGTTGTATATGTCTAGTCTTAGAATGAAATGTTGAGTTCTTTGCAAGACGAATGACACTCTGACTGTCACTATATAACCTTCCCATCTCTTGCTTCTTGCCCAATTCATCTGTAAATCTTGGTAACCAAATCATTTCTTTACTAGCCTATGTAGCAGCAACACACTCTTCTTCCATTGTTGAAAGTGCACCAATGTTCTACAATTTTAAAAATAAACTGACAGTTGTTCCACCTACAATAAACACATACCCTCTGGTGCTCATCCTGTTATCTCTATCACCTTCCATATCCATTTCTTGAAAATATCAAATACATCATATTTATTTTGAATACAATAAATTCAGGTTTTCCTAGTTGCAACATCAATAAAAGTAACATAATAGCGAGAGCCACCGAGAGATGATACCTGAGCACGTCCACATACATATGTATGCATAAGCTCTATTTTTTCACTCTTATTTTCTTTCCAACTCTGATAAATCTCACTCTCTTCTACTTTCCATAAGCACAATTTTCACAAAAATCCAAATCAACATGCTTCAAACCTAACAACAAATTTCTTGAGTAAAGAATCTTCATCCCCTACTCACTCATGTGCCTGAGCCTATAATGACATGATGCCATACCTTCTCCTGTGGAGGTTAATGCGTTAATAAAATTATAAATATCATTTCATAAATACAACATACCAACCTTTTCTCCTTTTTCTATTAACAAGGCTCCGTTAGTGACCTTCTGGTTTTTGTCCGTGAATGTAGTTACACAACCTTCACCACCTAACTACCCTGTTGAAATTATATTTTTCCTTAGCTCAAGGAGATGCCTTACCTCCTTCAATAACCATCGGTTTCCATTTTTTCTTTAGAAAAACATTTCCCATTCTAGTGATTTTACAAGCTTTATCATCACCCAGGCGAACTTATCCAAAATATCCTTGAACATAGTCATGAAAATGTTTCCTATCATATGTGGCATGGAATGAGTCCCCTAAATCTAGCACCTAGGCATCAATAATATTCTCTAATGAAAGAATAAAACATCTTGCAACACATCACCTATCACATTCACTTCATGATTGTTCTTTTGTTGTCCATCTCCTTCTTTTCCCTTCCAAGATTTGTAGTCTCTCTTCAGGTGTCCTTTCTTCCTACATTTCCAGCACACTATCCCTTCTAGATTTGTATCTTCCTTTTCTTTACTTACTGTGATTTCCTGGGCTCCTTCCTCATTCCATTTTTCTTCCCCTAGTCTCTACAATCAATGCATTACCTAATGTCTCACGAGATATTTTTCGTCGCATTTCCTCGCTAAGGATGGCACCAAAAACATCATCAAACTTTAAAGTACTACATCTAGAGATAGAGTTACTAATAGCCATAACTAAGCCATTCCAAATTTCTAGCAGTGAGCATAGAAATAACAGATCCATAACTTCATCATCAAAATTCACCCCTACATAACTTAACTAACTAGTAACCATGTTAAATTCATTTAAATGATCAACAACAGATCCACATTCTGACATCTTCATATTAAATAGATGCTTCATAAGAAATACCTTATTTGAGGCTGAGGACTTTTCATATAGTTTGGCCAATGTCATCATTAAACCTTCTGCTTTTGTTTCCTCTGAAATGTTGAATGCCACCAATGCTTCCATGTTAGAAAATTATATATTACAGAGCAATGGAGCACATAAAATATTGCAAAAATATAAACACAACAAACACATAAAACAAGAGAGATACAGATATACATGGTTCACCCAATTTGGGCTACGTCCACGGAGAAACAACCAGTCCTTCCTTTTATATTATCCAACAAACTGAAGAGATACAACCTACAACAGATCCACTAGAATTCCCTCTTTGCTCTCACACAATCTCCTCTCTCTTTCTCACTCAGAATACACATATACATAGCCACAATACAATTCCCTCATATATAGCGAGGGTTTCCTTCTAGGGAAAAAAACCCTAAATTAAACATAACTTCTACCGTCAGATTTCTGCCTAATGAATGGCCCAAATTAACTACAAAATTATAACATTTTACAAGGTTTTCGGCCCCCGGACCCCCCTGGCGGCACACATTTATGGGCACAATTTCCGCCACATTACAAACTGGGGTCCAACGCAATGATACCTCTAAATAAAGAAAATAATCAGGCTCCACACCCAACATGCTAGGCATAGTCTTATTGTTCCCAATGTCTTTCTATTGACAATATCCCATTCTACATCTGTCATACTCGTTAGCTTCTTTTATTTTCCACTCAATGGTAGGTACAGATCTTTCAGATATAGATAATATTCGATATGCATCTTCCACAACTCAGTTTTCGACATTGAAATTTCCAACCCTAAACCTACCATCTTCCGCAATTTCTCCCACTCAAACCATGAACCTTTCTCTCCTATGAGTTTATCATCCAAATAGACCTTTGTCTCTGATACCAGTTGTTATAAATTAATTAATGGAGCAATGAAATAAAAAAATATTATGAAACACAAATACAAAAACACATAAAACAAGAGGGACACAGATATACGTGATTCACCCAATTTGGGCTACATCCACGGAGAAATTGCTAGTCCTTCCTTTTATATTATCCCTCAAAATGAAGATATATTGTAACACATCATAACCATCATATAAAAAATAGAAATAATAAGGATACAATAGCCATAAAATCCACGTATAAACCAATCCATTTACACATGAAATACCAAGGAGAATGAACACTTATTAATGAATGCATAAGCCAACCAGGTATGAGACTTCCATGAGCCACCTGACTTTAGATTGACTAAACCAAAACTTTCTTTCAGCCAATCACCCCCATTCCATATTCCAAGCATGAATGTGGGACTCATAACCAAAAATCAACCAAGGCTTCCCGAGGCTAAACCACCTCACCCTCATCATTAGAATTAGCCCTTACCATAATCCTCACCATATCATTAGGCCCTAAACAAGCATGGATTCCACCATATTTCTCCACATACGCCATCAGGAATTTTCCTATCCCCTAGTCTCTAAGCTTCACTGTACATCCTTCCATACAATAGACGAGGATCCCTGGGCCTAATCAAGACTCCACCCACCAGGCTTTACCATATATCCTGCCATTCACCAGAAAAGGATTTCTAGGCCTGATTGAGGGCACCCACCTATAGGATCTACTGTATATCCCGACATTCGCTAGTGGATGATTCCCAAGGCCTACCAAGGTAACACAAAATTTGACTTTACGGCAACCCACAATCCGATTTCGGGGTTACTAGGCCACGGATTTATCATAATCTACAGTATGATTCATGGATCACTAGGCCATGTGTTCTTTCTTTCAGAGACCACCTCACTTAGTTTCGAATCCATCCAGCAATCTAGCTCAACCAAAAACTTGAGAGCCCATCACACCATGGCTATCCAGAAATGTGCAGGAACGGTTGAGGAACATTGTCACACTTGACAAAAATCATTCCAGTGACAGCAAGAGAACCAAAAACACACATCATAACCATGCATGCCAAAACTAGCAAGGAAATCACACATGCAAATTGATACATGGCTTCATCCTTGGTTTCCTTTTCCTTCTTTGCTTTTCTTGATCCAATGTTAAATTGCTTGAGGAATGCTCTAAGTGTCCAAGAGTGTGAGAGAGAGAATAAAGAGAGATCTCCAAAACCATGTTCTGTAATTTCTCCCACTCGAGTTAGGAACCTTTCTCTCCTACAAGTTTATCAGCCAAATAGTCCTTCGTCTCTGATACCAGTTGTTATAAATTAATTAATAGAGAAATGAAATACAAAAAATATTTCAGAAACACAAATACAGAAAAACATAAAACAATAGGGACACAGATATACGTGATTCACCCAATTTGGGCTACGTCCACGGAGAAATAGCCAGTCCTTCCTTTTATATTATCTCTCAAAATGAAGAGATGTTGTAAAACATCATAACCATCATACAAAAAATAGAAATAATAAGGATACAATAGCCATAAAATCCACATATAAACTAGTCCATTTACACATGAAATACCAAGGAGAATGAACTCTTATTAATAAATGCATAAGCCAACCAGGTATGAGACTTCCATGAACCACCTGACTTTAGATTCGCTAAACCAAAAATTTCTTTCAGCTAATCACCCCCATTCCATTTTCCAAGCATGAATGTGGGACTCATAACCAAAAATCAACCAAGGCTTCCTGAGGCTAAACCACCTCACTCTCATCATTAGAACTAGCGCTTACCATAATCCTCACGAGATCACTAGGCCCTAAACAAGCATGGATTCCACCAGATTTCTCCACCTAGACCGTGAGGAATTTTCCTGTCCCCTAGTCTCTAAGATTTACCATACATCCTTCCATACAACAGACGAGGGTCCCTGGGCCTAATCATGACTCCACCTCTAGGCTTTACTGTATATCCTACCATTCACTGGACAAGGATTTCTAGGCTTGATTGAGGGCACTGACCTGTAGGAACTACCATATATCCTGACATTCACTAGTTGATGATTCCTAAGGCCTACCAAGGTAACACAAAATCCAACTTTACCACAACCCACAATATGATTTGGGGGTTACTAGGCCAAGGATTTATCATAATCCACAGTCTGATTCATGGATCACTAGGCCATGTGTTCTTTCTTTCAGAGACCACCTCACTCAGTTTCGAATCCATCCATGGCTATCCATAAATGTTAAGGAAAAGTTGAACAACACTGTCACACTTGGCAAAACCCATTCCAATGATAGCAAGAGAACCAAAAACACACATCATAACCATTCATGCCAAAACTAGCAAGGAAATCACACATGAAAATCGATACATGGCTTCATCCTTGCTTTCCTTTTCCTTCTATTCTTTTCTTGATCCAATGTTAAAGTGCTCGAGGAATTCTCTAAGTGTCCAAGAGTGTGAAAGAGAGAGCTCTAAAATTGAAATGACAAAAGGTACCAACTGATCCTCATAAGCAATTTTATTAATGAGGCCTCTATTTTCTTCAATTTTCCATTATTTTCCTTCATTTTCCATGTCACATATAACCTGTGACCTTTCACCTTAATTTTGTCCTAATTTCCATTATTTTCATAAATAAAATGCCAATTAATGCCTCAGGCCTTTCCAAAGCCTTTGCTTTTTCCTTTGCGAATTTCCTTTAGCCATAATAAACCAAATGAACACCCACGCTAGGATATTTTTCCCAACATTCAACTTGGAATAAGTGTCCCATCACTGTGGTTGTTATTTTCCCTTTATTAACTTTTATTACATCGAATTTTCACCAAAGCTGTTACAAAATCCTCCCCCTTGGGGGAACACCGTCCTCGATGTTCAATGACACCTACAACCACAAGACTATTGAAAGAAAAACATACTTCCCATGGAGATTTATAACTTAGCTCGTTGCAGTATTTACAGTGATCAACTACTAAGAAACAACCAACATGATAACATAAAAACATGACAATAACAATGACATGACACCCATACCACTTATTGGAGCTTTATAACACAACTCATGGCAGAATTTACATCCATATACATATGTGCATATACCAAAACATCACACTAAAACACATACCAAAAAGATTTTCTCAACTAACGAATAGAGAAGGATACATAGCCGGCATCTGATCTACTATCTCCCATGTACCTTCGTCGGGCCCAAAGTTCTTCCGTTGCTCTTTACCCTGCTCGATTGCTTAGTTTTGGAGCATGAGAATATTTCTTTCCAATATACATTGAGGTTCTAATTGGAATTCTCCATTTGGCTCCACCTGCAATATAGACCAGTCAATCACATGATTAGTATCTTTAACATACTTCTTAAGAAATGACACATGGAAAACATCATGGACTTTCACTGTTAGAGGCAGTGTAATTCGATAAGTTACTGGTCCAATATTTTCAAGAATCTTGAAGGGTCCACAAAACTGAGGTGCCAACTTGGCACATGATCCAATCCTCAAGGAGCTCTTCTTGGGCTTGATGCATAAGTACACCTATTCCCCAACCTGAAACTCCTTAAACAACCTATTCTGATATGCATAACTTTTATGGTTGTCATGTGCTACCTTTAGATTATTTTTTATTACTTGCATTTCCTGTTGCATATTTGTCAACATATTTGGTCTAGTCAACAACCTGTTAACTTGATCTCTCCAACTTATGGGAGTATTAAAAATCCAACTATACAATGACTTAAACAAACTCATCCTCCAAGAGTCCTGACACCCATTGTTTTAAGCGAACTCAACTAGTGGAAGATACTCTTCCCACTTCCATTGCTGATGCATTACATACATCCCCAATATGTCCTCTAATATCCTGTTGACTCTCTCTGTCTTTCCATGTGTCTATATGATAAGTTGTAATAAAGGCCAAATTTGTCCCTAATCCTGTAAACAACTCCTTCCAAAACATGGAAGTGAACTTAGCATCCCTGTTTGACATAATCTTCTTCATAAAACCATGCAATATGACATCTCTGATGAAGACCTGTGCTACATCACTAGCTGAATAAGTGGAATTCACTAGAATGAAGTGTGCTACCTTTGTCAACATGTCCACCACAACCATGATGGAATCATGTTGTCTAGATGTCCTCAACAAACCTATGATAAAATCCATGTAAATGACCTCCCAATTCCACTCTGGAATCAGAATCGATTGTAGTAGTTCACTTAGATTCTTACATTTTACTTTCACCTACTAATAGTCGAAGCATCTAGCCACAAAATCTTCCATGTTATTTTTCAGATTCAGCCAATAATAAAACTTCTTCATTGTTGTCAATCTCTTTTGATATCCTAGGTGACCTGAAGACAATTCTGCATGAAACTCTCTCAAGATAGTCTTCTTGACCTCACTATTTTCTGGCACATATATCATGTCCCTAAATCTAATCAAACCATATTTTGTAAGATGATAGTCTACATCTTGACCACCTATACCCCATTGTAATTTGTGCATAAGATCCATGTACTTGTCATCCTGTTGGCCTACCTGTAAGATCTGATCCTATAATTTTTTCCCATAAGATCTCATATCTACTATATGATTCACCTGTATCCACCTCCTAATAGCATATGCAACCCTATTCTATTTACCCTTTATGTACCTTATCTCAAAGTCGAACTCATTGATTATGGCCAACCATCTAGCTTCCCTGACATTCAAGTTCGGTTGATCAAACAAGTATCTCAACCCACTCTGATCACTCATCAATAAAAACCTCCTGCCAAGAGGATAGTGCATCAACAGCTTCAATTCATGGATGATTGCTGCCAACTCAAGATCATGTTTCAGATAATTCTACTCATGCTCATTCAGTTTCCATGACTTGTAGCATACTACATGTCCTTCCTGCATAAGGATTCCACCGAGTCCTCTCTTCCAAGCATCTGTGCACACCACAAATTCTTTGTTTGGATCTGTAATCTTTAACACTAGAGAATTTTTCAACAACTTCTTCAATTGCTCAAAACTTTCTACATGTTCCTCTGTCCATTCAAATTTCTTACAGAAATTCCTTGTAGATTCTATTAGGGTCCTATAATAATAGGATTCATAATTTTGAATTGGCTATGGTTAGTCTTGTAATATTGTAAATACGTTTGCTTTCTGCAAAATGTTTTCCATATTAAAAATTAAAAAATGTAAAGAGGGTATGTCCTAAATGAATAATCAAAGGACAAAAAGAAAAAAGAAAAGTGAAAAATATGAACCCCAAACAAAAATAGATCATGAAAGTGTGCAAATTAAAGTTCCACTTCTTTTACTTTTATGTGCAAAATAATGGTTGTGTGAAGCTTGTCATAAATGCCACAACCCATTATAGTCAATAGCTTAATCTTGACTAGTTCATGCTTTAAATTTCATGTTTATAGATAGTGAATAAAGATCTAGCCAAATTGTTTAACCTTGGCAGATCAGTAGTTAGGTAGAGAATAAAATGTTCTCATAAGCTTAATCTGAGCTATTGGAAGTTATAAGGTTAGAATTAGATAGTTTACTTGTCAAAAGAAAAGAAAAGAAAGGGTATTCTAGCTTAAATGCACCCAATAAAATGAAGAAAAATGTTAGGATAAGTAAAGGGTAGGTAGAAGAAAGGTTGCATATGTACAAGGTTGTTAAATAATAAGCACATTTATCATGCTTAATCCTATGTTTCAGTGTGTAGGAGAATTTATGAGAGTGAAAATGTGTTTACAAGCTTACTTGATTAACTCCCCCTCATTTCATTTCACCCCCACTACATACTTACTAATTTCCCCATTATCCTATCATGTCTTATGAAAATACCCTTTTCCCTTCATTTTGATCCTTACCACTTGGTTTCACACATTTCCCTAGCAAATTACCCTCCAAAGTTCATCCCCCTATCCAAAACACCTTTTCCCCAGTGTGAAACCCATTCCCCATTGAAAAAATCATCTTCCCCCCTTATTAATTCCCCTATTTTACCAAAAAACCCATAAAAACTCTTTATCCTAAGGTTTTATTCCCCCCCGCATTATTTAATTAATTCCCCGAATTCATGTTTTCCTAACAAACCTTTTAACCCACCACCCTTGGTGCAGTTAAGAAAACCTCGCCACATTAAACCCTGGTCCCACTCCATTAACCTCATCATTATATTTTTAATCCCCACATTACTCATTAATTAATTACAATTAATTGTAATTAACCCCTAGGGCCCCGTAAATCCTGACCCCAATTCCCATCCATGCATCTTGACTATGTGACATCCATTAGATCTCCCACCCCTAGATCTAATGGCATGCATCCATATCACGCTCATTCCCTCTCCGAGCTTTACCAGCCTGAGAGCACGCGAGATTCGCAGTTTTGCTCGGGCCCCATTCTGCTATGTGGCAGCTCTAGGTGAAATCACGTGCTCTCAAGGAAATACCGCTCGCTTGCTAAAAGTGGTGCGATGGCCCCTGAAATCACCTCCCTGCCAAAAGCCAAAAACATTCGTTATTCATTTATGAATTCCATGCCAAATTCTAACTGTTACCGGTTAAAAGGCTGAAGAAGCCCATTTCAACTCTTTTCGCTCCTTTTCACTAAGAATGTTTCCTAAGTCATCTTGCGCCACCCTAAGCCTTTGCAACTGAAATTGACCACCGATTACCTCCGGAATGAGCTCCAAACACCCCATTCAAGCATCCAGTGCATAGCTAAAGCCACCTTACCCTCTACAGTCACCATTGAAACAAGTTTGCAACCTGAATCACCAATTTCCAAGTATTTTGAGAAAAAACCAAAATGGCCCTCTCAATTTGAAAATGTACAGTTAATTTAAAAAGATTAATTAATTTAATTTAATTGATTTTCCCCTAAATTGAAGAGCATTTCCACTTGAATACCCAAACCCCTCTTTTGCAAACTGCAAATTACCCTCTCACTGCACCAGAGTTTTCAAAGCCTCACTGCTATAGCCTATACAAGCCTAATTCACACCTTTCCCCCTAAAAATGGCTTCCCAGACCTCTCTAGATGTGAGACCTGTGCCAACCCCTCACTTAGACATCGACCATTTGGCACTAGTAGACAGGGATTTCCAAATAAAAGATATTGCTACCCCAGCCCACTTTCTGGCTCTATTGATGGAGTAAGGATAGATTCCTGAACCATGCCGATGTCATCCACCTTTGGCATTCCAATTTACCCAAATATATATTCCCAGAAGTCCACCCATTCCCTGATATCATACATTTTTGTCATGCCTGCTATATCCATAGCCAAAGAGTTATTGTTGCTCCAAACCTGCAGCTTTTATTCATCATTACACCAGAGTCCATCAACCAAATGCTTCAAGTCCAACCTAGCCAAAATCATACCCCTCTGTCCATTGGAGACCTATTGGGCATGTATATCACCCTGGACCTGGTTAAGATAAGGAAAATCTCCCAGACTTTCATCATTGAAGACCGCCATACTCCTATAGATACCCCACCCTATGCTGCCACTATTTTTTTAGAAACAGGCAGACATATAATCACCATGCTTTCATGTGTCCTAGGATACACCACAGATAAGCATGTGGATGAGGTCATCCTTGCCTTCCTGTCCATTTTTACCCCAGGCAAGCCTCCTGTTATCATGTACAATTATGCTCAGTTAATTGCAGACAGGATGCATGAACAATTCACAACACTGCCCACTGAAAGAGTTTTCAAGTACTCTTCAGTGTTGTTTCACATGTTTTTATATTACCAAGCAAATAAGTTCCCTGTAAGCATCTAGAAGTTGGATACCAAGGGAAAAGAGAGATCAGTTGTCTTCTGGACGCCCTTGATCCAGAAATTCTCCACAACATTTACATACAAAGACTTCATAGATTCATTCGTCTACCCAGTCATGAACATGTTGACTAGTAACACTCAACCTAGAATTAGCCAAGAAATCAAGAGGGTGCTACAGTTGGCAAAGAACAGCAAGGTGGGAGATTGGTACCTATACTAGAACCACACTGAAATCAGGGTTTATGGCTGCCAATTAGCCCCTTAGAAGTTGCCCAAACACCTTCCTATGAGGATATTTGCACTTAAGTACTTTAGACAAATCATCAACTCTGATGAGGTCCACTTTCTATCTACTAGGAAGAAGACCCAGTTTAAGATGAAAACCAATTGGGCCCATTCATTTGCAATAATAGAGAGGCTAGACCAGAGGCTAATAAGATACTAAAATAGATGAATTTCAGCAATAGCTTCATGTGGTAGTATGACCCTCATGGGGTCATAAAAAATATAAGGCTCAGGGTCAAATTGGGACCTTACATCCACCACCCAAGACCTGACAATGAATAGTTTGCCAACCAATCTAAGTGGTTAGAAAATACATTGATTGATATGGATAACATAGTTGTGGATGTGGAGAACACACTCATTGATCTAGAAAAACAATTTGACCAGAGCTCTTTCCTGCACTTTCCAGAATTAGGAGAACCAATGAATGTTCTTCCTCTGTTACAGACCCTAGCCAATGAAGAGAAGAATCCAAAGAGGAATAGGGAAGAGGCATCCAATTCTGCCATGGAGACTACAGATGAGCTGTTTGAGCTCAGAAAAATGCCCAAGTTGAATCTTGTGTCTGAACAGGAGGAGAGAATTGAATCAGTGGAAATAAGTGACACTAAAACAATGGGGTAGAGAAGCAAAGACACAGCTACATCAGGTGAAACACAACAACCATCAACCCCCAACACTCAAATGATTGAAATAAACAAAGTGTTGAGGTTTCTTCCTTTGTCAGGCCAGCTAACAGAGAAAAGGACATCAAATATAGGTACAAAGAAATAAAGATGAGGAATGAGAAGTTGAAGGCAGAGACATATGCCCAATACTTCACACATACACCAGCCAATGAGAGCAGGTTAATGTCAACCTTTGACATTAAAGCAGGAAAGATGCAGGTATCATTTTTTTAGCCCACTGTTCAACAACCAAAGACCTCAGCTGACTATAAGAAAACTAATTTCAAGGTGTTGGCCAAGGATGTTCATCCCATTGACCAAATAGAGTTCCACAAGCAGGCTGGAGAAATGATTTACTCCACCCTAATAGGAAAAGCCATGGATACACACAGGTTGTGGGATTCACTAGATAATGTGACACCCTAGTACAAATTGGAGAAGGCCTCTGCACAGGCCAAAGACTACATGATAAATTCATTAGAGGACTTGGTCATTGAGTTGGGCCATGATCCAAGTGACATTAAGGCTACTGAAAAGCTAATCAAAAAGAAGAATGAGGATATAGCAGCCCTCAAGAAACAACTCAAGCTGCCACATTTACAACACCCACAGACAAAGGAGGTCCTGGAGAGCCAAACCAATCATGAGGAGATGATGGACCTAGTGCTGCAGCTGAATGATCAGTTAAAGGAGATGGAGAAAGAATTGGATAACTTGATTCAACTCAAACAAGCTAGTCTTGATGATGCTCCTACAACTGTCATCCCAACAGTTACCACTACTGTACCTTCTACTTTGGCAGCATCCTTAGCTCCCACAGTTCCAATGGCCACAACACTGCCAGAATCTACACCAACTACATCAGCAACATGGTCTACAACAACAGGTTCTATAGGTGATGAAGCAAACAGGTTGGTCAAAGCAATGGAAGAAATGTCCATTCAGACCACTGAGATGAACAGGCTTAAGGAAAAGGTGACCAGCCTGGAAATAGACTACAAACTTGCCCAAATCATTCACAAAGAAGAACAATAGAAGTCTACAAGGATGACATAAAGAATCAAAATCCTGGAGAAGGAACTGACATTGGAAGAACCTCTAGGTCAAGCTAAGGAGCAACTGTGGGCCAATATCATTGACTCTATTAATGATATTTGGCCATCCATCCAGGTTATTTTTGAACAAATTGATCTAATAAAGCAGGATATAGAAGCCATTCAAAGAGTCAAAGTAGAACTTGGAGACATGCCAAAGGAAGCTACAAGGATCATTCATTTCCTCAACTCTAAGAACAAGTATGAGCTGCAGGAACTAGAGATACCTGACAGAACAGGTACAATTTTGGAAGTGAAGAGGGTCCTCACCAAGAGGAATTTGATGTTAAACCTAGAGGATAAGTTCCAAACCATGCAGTTGGCCATTGACAAATTCATGGTGAAGTTCGAAATTTTGAGGCAAAAGGGTTTACCAAATCCCTTGGTTATAAACGACAAATTAATGACCTAGGAGGACTATAATAAAAAGATCAGAGAAGTGGCCAAAGGTCAAGTAAATACTTCATCCATGAAGGGTATACCTACTAGCAAAGTATTGTATCAAACTTTTGAGAATTTGTTTTACCTCTAGCATGAGGTAAAACACCTTTTTGTCAATAAGCCTACTTTTGCCAAGTATATAGAGGCAGATGAGATCTACAGGAAGATGCTCAATATCCAATTACCAGATGCTGAGACATGGGAAAAACTAAATGATTTACTATAGAAATACACAGTAAAAATGTAAAATGTACAGTAAAAGTAAAAGGGCATAGTAAAAGGATATTGACAGGTCAGCCAGGTCAAAGTGTATCAGATGAAAGGTCAGAGTAAATAAAACATCCAGCATGAAGACCAAACAACAAAGAAGATTAAAGTGCAAAATATCAAAAGATCAAAGCCAACAGAACCTAAATAAGG
Organism: Pinus tabuliformis; assembly: GCA_031772625.1. NCBI lineage: Eukaryota > Viridiplantae > Streptophyta > Pinopsida > Pinales > Pinaceae > Pinus > Pinus tabuliformis. Next base: position 499,335,009 of record CM062814.1, on the reverse strand, counting down.
GGACAAACAGTAGTTCAATAGTTGTCTCTATCTTCTTGCATGAAGATATTTCTTTCTCCTAGAATAGTTTCCAAGACGGTTTGGGATATTTTGTATAATATTTTTGTATAAATACTTCATACTTCGAAGTATTGAGGGTGGATTGCTATACATTTGTAGAGTTATTTTGATCTTAAACCTAAGCATTATTGTACCAATTTTCAAGTGAACAGACTGGAGCAAGTAATAAAAAGATTGCACTACAGGATTCATGAGATGAGCTACTACTGTGAAGTATATTCTTTGTCTGATTTTGTTACATTCTTATGTGTTTCATAAATTTAAATTTTATCTAAATTTGAATGAATTAACTGGAAATTTAACTCAGAATTTGTTTAAGTACACTCTGTTTTGCATAGTTAATCATTTATATGTTTTCCTTTGATATCCAGATTTGAGAACCCTTAATTGCTCTCCCATCCCGGTTGACCTCTTTCATTTCTCTTCATAATCTAGCCTAAGGAACCCTTAATTTCTCCCTAGGTCTGATTGGAAACTATTTCACCATCAAGCCTTTGAGATCTGTAGTAACTCCTCTATCTTGCCTTGTAGACACTGTTTTTAGAACTTGATCCAGTCCTATTTGTCTGACATTTTGACCCCATAGCCCGATGCTAAAAGCAACCCTTTGTTCATCTAAGTAAGTGATCCCACCATCCAAATTCAAATCAAAAACCTAAGCATAATCATAACTAGCCTAAAATCAAATTACTAAACAAATTTAAATAAAAAAGAGAGAGCCCTCTCCGAGATTAGGAAGTCTAGATCTCGATCTCCAAAGTTGGTTTGTGGTTACCTCTATCATTTCTTTTTCTGAAAACTTAGAAGAAATTTTGGAGTGATAACATAATTGGCGACCATACTGGGGACTTTGATCCTCAGTCAAATAAAACTTTAAGGAAACCTTAAAATTTCAACTTGAGCCCTTTAAGGTCATTTTTATAAGTTGTTCTTAAAATTTTCATAAAAAAGAATTAAAAAGTTAAAATTTTGGTTCCCAAGAAGACTCACTATACCAGGGGAAACCCAGATCCAAACCTTGCTAATGTAGTTGATGACCCAGACAAGATTTTAAGAAAACCAAAAAGGGTAGAAACTCAAGCAAGTAGTAGCGAGTTAGTTAAAGCAAATTCATGCCCCGAAGAATTATCAACTTTAGAAGAAATTCCATTTGATTTTTCATTTGATCTTTCATTATTTAGAACTAAATCAGAGAATGTAATTCATGAAACTGTGTTAGACCCTAATTTTATTCAACTCATTGAATTAAAAAAGGTGCCTATACATCCATATTTAGATAAATTTGTGTTGGATACTTTTGACAAGTTAGAAGCTTTAACCTCTACATTGATAAGCCATATAGATTATGCTTACCTTCAACAATCAATTGAACTAGCTGCCCTTACTACTGCTGCCTCTGAAATTTCTGCACAATCTTTAGTCACTGTAAATACACCTTCATTTACCACCACCTCACCCATTGTATCCACCACAGTCCATTCCCCTAAACTAGTCATTCATCAGCTTCCTATCCAACCAAACTCCTCATCCTCATCTAGTTCATCTCCATCTGTTTCAAGCCCTTCCTCAAGTACCAGCACTTTACCCCTTAGTCAAGACAGAATCTAAGCCATGGCAGACTGATATGCACCTTTGGATTTACCAGCTCAGCTCCATGCCATGCCCCAAGATTATCAAAGAAAAATATTTTTGTTTGATGCTACTGGTCAGTATACTGCCCAATAGCATGTGAACAAAATGACTGACTATTTTGAATTACATGAGATAGATGAATCTGATGTCCAAATGAGGTTGTTTGCCCAAACATTAACTGGGGATATTAAGAAATGGTTCAAAGCTTTACCAACTAATCATATTGTAGATTTAGCTTCTTTTCATATATTATCCATTGATAGATGGGAGAGAAAGAGAAACCCTCTGCAAATACTTTCTGAATATGATAACATTAGAAAAGCTCCTAATGAGTCAATTCAGGATTATTGTACTATCCTGTTCAATAGCATCTACAATGCAATCCCTGCTAATCTTAAGCCTCCACATGACCTAGAATTAATCAAATTCCCTGATGTTTTTGACATTGACATGTCATACCAATTAAGGGAAAGAAACCCTGAAACATTGGAACAAATGAAAAGTAATGTTGTTAGTGTAGAGGAAAACCTATTAGCTAAGAAAGCTAGAGTGAGAAATGAAAAGAGAGTTGTCATTAAAGAGGAAAATTCCACTTTTGATGGTAAAATAGATAGTTTGGAAAAGAGTGTAGAGAGAATAATGGATAGATTAGAAAACATGGAAAGAAAAACTCAGTGGGAGAATAAATGACCACCCCCAATAAGAAACCCCAACTTCAAGAAGAACCCTAATACTAGAAAGAATGTTATACCAGATTAGCAAATTAGGCCACCCTTCCAGGAAAACTATGTTGAGGGTTCATAGAGCCATGAAGGGGAGGATGACACCTAGATAAACTTATTAGGAATAAAAAATGAATATGATTTTTTTGTTACTCAAGAAGAACATGAATTGTATATGTTGCAACAATTGCAATTAGAATCTGGGGAATCCTTCAACTTTAAATAGGGTTATGAGTCAGCTATATATGAAGTTCAGGAACAATATAACTTAAGAAGTAAAAAGAACAATGAAGCTCCCACTAAAAGATCAATCCAGACCCAAACTAAAAAGATAACAGAAGCTCTTGTCACTAAAAGTTTACTAATCCTTCCTAGGGGAACACAGGATACTTCTAGCCCAAAAATTGTAGATATAACTTCATCCAAAACTCAAACCGAAACAGTTACTCAAAACATTCCAAATAGGAGTAATCAAAACAAAACTGCTAAAACACAGACTGAAATGCCAAGTACTGAAAAACAAGATAAAAACACACAAACTGCATTTGTTAAGGAAGATCTCATCCAAACAAACAAAGCTCAACTGCCTTTCAACCTCAAGACTGAAATAGAAAAATTGAAAATATCAGTCCCTTTGACTGAGCTAGTGAAAAATGAATCTTATAGATCACAGATCACAGAAACTTTAAATACAGGTGAAGGGGAATATGCAGTCAATTTAAATGATGATCAACTTGATTTATTGTTTGACCTTGAGGTAAATGGTACTCATCAGCAAGGAGGAATCCCTCCTTTATACATTAGCTTGAACATTCATGACAAAGTATTACATAATGCTATGCTAGACTCAGGGGCATCACATAACTCGATGCCAAAAGAAATCATGGAGAGACTAAACTTAGATATCACCAGACCATATAAGGATTTGTTTTCCTTTGACTCTAGTCAAGTTAAGTGCCTTGGCTTGATTAAAGATTTATGTGTAACTCTAGTCCAATGCCCAACAAAGAGTATTGTGATGGACATAGTAGTTGCATACATCCCACCCAAATATGGAATGTTGTTATCTCGCTCATGGGGAGCAAAATTTTAAGGATCCTTGCAATTAGATATGTCATATGCCACCATATATGTTTTTGGTCAACAAAGAAAACTATATAGAGAGACCTTGATGAAATACATGGTGAGTAGTGCAGAAAAAACACAAAATTTTCCTATATACTCCATGCATTCTGATATGGACTCTTTCATCTTGTACAATTCAGACCATGATAGAAAGGAAATCACATCTGAAAAACATAAATAAAAAACAACTGACAATGAAAACATTTTTCATGAGTCCCTATGGAATTTGGCTTTTGATGGATCTGTGAATAGGTTAGGGATAGGAGGAGGAGTGTGGATCCACAATATGGATAATAATGATGGCTAAGGTCATGCATTTAGGTTAAATTTTAAATGCACAAACAACATGGCAAAGTATGAAGCTCTGATCTTAGGATTACAAATGGTTAGAAAACTTGGAGCCAAGAGAGTTTCTATACTTGGAGACTCATAATTGATTATTAAACAAATTAATGGTGAATACTTTGTAAACAATCCTAGACTGAGTCAATATAGAGAGGTTGTCCTAGATTTGATCAAAGACCTTCTCGAAACAAATTTTGCTGCCACTCCTAGAAAACCGAATATGCAGGCCCATAGTCTGGCTACTTTTTCTAGTACCTGCAAATTGCCCTTTTAGCCCAACCATCAATACACTGTAGAAGTGAGACATAGGCCTGTCATACTAGACAATTTGAAGTATTGGTAGATTTTTTCATAGGATTCCCAAAATTATAACTTCATGAATGCTGAAGGTGAGTTTCAGAATTGTAATATAGATATAAACTGTACAGTAGACAATGACATAGATAGTGACATAGATGTAAATATTTTAGAAATAGGTAAACCCACTAATTTCACTAAATTAGAAGTAGATAACTTAGAAAATGTAGAAATAGAGGAAATAACGAATGATGATCCTGAAATTATTAATCTTAAAAATACTTTTTTTCCTAAGGGATTAGTCCCATTAGAAGATTTGTTTGATTCCAATGATGTGGCTAGGAAGCTGAAAATGGAGCCTTTGAGAGAAGATATAGAAGAATGTAACATAAGAACTGAAGAAAAACCTAAACTTATTAAATTATCAAAAGCCTTACCTCCATATGAAAAGGTTAAATACATAAATCTGTTTAAAGAGTTTTAAGATGTATTTGCATGGAGTTATGAAGACCTAAAATCTTATGACACCAGCATAATTCAACACAAGATACCTATCAAAGAGGATCATAAGCCTTTTAAACATAAACTTAGGAGAATTAATCTAGTTCATATGCCATCTATTGATAAAGAAGTTAAAACAATGTATGATGCCCAAATTATAACTCCCATTAGATACTCGAATTGGGTTTCAAACTTAGTCACTACTAGGAAGAAAACTGAAGAAATCAGACTTTGTGTTGATTTTAGAAATTTAAACAAGGTCTGATTAAAAGAGAACTATCCTCTACCAAACATGGACCATATCCTTCAGAGGGTAGTAGGCTCATCCAGAATTTCACTGCTTGATGGTTTTTCTGGATATAACGAGATCTTAGTTCAACTAGAGGACCAAGCCAAAACTGCATTTACTACTCCTTGGGGTACCTTCATCTATTTGAAGATGCCTTTTGGATTAATGAACACGGGAGCAACATTTTAAAGAGCTATGGATATAGATTTTGCCAAGGAGATCCACGACTTCTTAGTGGCTTACCAAGATGACATCATAATCTTTTCTAAATATGATAATGAACACCTAGATCACCAAAGAAGAGTTTTCATTAAATGCAAGAAATTTGGCATTTCCTTAAATCCCAAAAAGACACTCTTTGGTCTAGAAGAAGGTAAAATGTTGGGACATCTAATATCAAAAGATGGAATTAGAATAGATCTTGCTAGAATAGAGGCAATCTTGACCATCACCCATCTTAGAAACATCAAAGAATTGCAGTCATTTTTAGGCAAAATTAATTTTCTTAGGAGATTCATTTCAAATTTACCAGAATTGATTAGAGAACTAAATAACATGTTAAGAAAAGATTCAGCACTTAAATGGACAGTGGAAGCAAAATAGTCCGTGGAAGCTATCAAGGAAGCCCTAACCAAAACTCCAGTCCTTATAAGTCCTGATTTTCAAAAATATTTTATAATTTTTTCAAAACACACTATTGTAGTAGTCTTGTTGCAAAAGAATGACCAGGGATATGAACAACCAATTGCATTTTTCAGTAAATCCTTAAGAGATACCACACTGAAATACAACATAATGGAAAAACAATCACTAGCTTTAGTAAAGGCTATCAAAGATTTCACAGTGTATATTTTGTATTCTCACATCATTGCTTATGTTCCAAACTCAGTAGTAAAGGACATTTTGACACAAAATGGGCCTGAAGGAAAGAGAGGCAAATGGATTGCCACTATTTTGGAATATGACATAGAAATAAAGCCCACTAAACTTATCAAAGGCCAAGGTTTAGCCAAACTCATGGCTGAATCGAATTGTCAGGCCCTAGATATAAATTTCATTGGTGCCCTTGATGATTAGGAAGAGATGGCAACTCCACAGATTAGTGAACCTTTTACTGATTCACCTTGGTATGCAGATATCATATTTGTATTACTGAACTTACAAGCTCCTCCTGGTTTAACAAGAACTAAAGCTAGATTTTTGAAAATGAAGTCATTAAGATATTGTATCATAGATAATGCTTTGTTTTGGAAAGACAATGGTGGTATTCTTTTGAATTGTTTACTGAAAGATGAAGCTGATAAAATTATGCAAGAATTTCATGCAGGAGATTGTGGAGGACACTTGTATTGGAAGAATATTGCTGAAAAAATTCTAAGGGCTGGTTTTCACTGGCCTACTCTGTTTGCAAATGTTAAGAAAAATGTGACCTCTTGTCATAAATGCTAGATATTTGAGGGAAAAAGAAAGCTTTTACCTTTACCTCTCAAACCCATCTCCATAGAAATGCCATTTCAACAATGGGAGTTAGACTTCATTGGAGAAATACACCCCGCCTCCTCAACCCAGCATAAGTGGATTTTGACAGACACTGATTATTTTACCAAATGGATAGAAGCCATCCCTTCTAGACAAGCTATAGACTCTATCATTATCTCCTTCCTGGAAAACAATGTCCTGTCAAGATTTGGATGCCCCCAAAAGCACATTACTGATAATGCATCTGCTTTTAAGTCCAAGAAGATGGTAGATTTCTGTAACAAATACCACATCACCCTTGGCCACTCCACTGCCTATTACCCTCAAGGTAATGGAATTGCAGAATCCTCTAACAAAAGCCTTGTCAATATCATTTAGAAGTTACTAGAAGACAACAAAAAGACATGGAACAAAAAGTTGGTCAATGCCTTATGGGCAGACAAACTAACTACCAAAAAGTCCATTGGTACATCTCCCTATCAGTTAGTATATGGGACGAATGCTTTTTTTTCCATCCTCTTTGGGAATGCTAGTGATGAAGATCATCTAGGAGTTGTAGGTAGAACCAAATGATATCCAGAGAAGGATAAATTAGACCATACACTTGCAGCAGACCAAAGAAGAAGTATATGTAAAATCACAAGTAATCCAAGACAAAATAAAAAAGATATTTGATAAAAAGACCAAAGTTGATGATTTTTACATAAGTGAAAAAGTTCTTAAGTGGGATTAAAGAAGATAAGAGAAGGGAAAACATGGAAAATTTGATTTTCTGTGGCAAGGCCCTTATGTCATTTATGGTTACATAGATAACAATGTTTTTTTCTTGAGAGAGATAGATGGATCAGATCTACCAGGAGGACCTGTCAATGGTAGAATGTTGAAGCATTATTTTTCCATAGATTAACAATAGTTCACTTTACTTTACTCATTGTATATAATAGTGCAGAGTTTAGATTGGATTGGATGGTAATCTTTTGAAGTTGAAGCCCGGGGAGAAGGCCCTGAGATTTGAAAGGTTCACCATCATAAGTATGAATAAAGAAGAATCAAAGAAAAACAGTTTACAAGGTAACTTCAGTCACATTTGCAAAGGCTACTAATCTTAAAGTTCTTGACATTTCACCAATAAATGCCATCCCCATGTGGAGCCACTGTCAGGGTCCTATAATAATAAGATCCATAATTTTGAATTGGCTATGGTTAGTCTTGTAATATTGTACATACTTTTTCTTTCTGCAAAATGTTTTCCATATTAAAAATTAAAAAATGTAAAGAGGGTATGTCCTAAAAGAATAATCAAAAGAAAAAAAAAGAAAAAAGAAAAGATCAAAAAAGTGAAAAATATGAACCCCAAACAAAAATAGATCATGAAAGTGTGCAAATTCAAGTGCCACTACTTTTACTTTTATGTGCAAAATAATGGTTGTGTGTAGCTTGTCATAAATGCCACAACCCATGATAGTCAAATAACTTAATATTGACTAGTTCATGCTTTAAATTTCATGTTTATAGATAGAGAATAAAGATCTAGCCAAACTGTTTAACCTTGGCAGATCAATAGTTAGGTAGAGAATAAAATGTGCTCATAAGCTTAATCTAAGCTATTGGAAGTTATAAGGTTAGAATTAGATAGTTTGCTTGTCAAAAGAAAAGGAAAGAAAGGATCTGCTAACTTAAATGAACCCAATAAAATGAAGAAAAAATGTTAGGATAAGTAAAGGGTAGGTAGAAGAAAGGGTGTAGATGTACATGGTTGTTAAATCACAAGCACATTTATCATGCTTAATCCTAGGTTTCAGTGTGCAGGAGCATTTATGAGAGTGAAAAGATGTTCACAAGCTTACTTGATTAACTTCCCCTCATTTCATTTCACCCCCACTACATACTTACTAATTTCCCCATTATCCCATCATGTCTTATGAAAATACCCTTTTCCCTTCATTTTGATCCTTACCCCTTGGTTTCACACATTTCCCTAGCAAATTACCCTCCAAAGGTCATCCCCCTATCCAAAACCCCTTTTCCCTAGTGTGAAACCCATTCCCCATTGAAAAAATCAACTTCCCCCTTATTAATTTCCCTATTTTACCTAAAAACCCATAAAAACCCTTTATCCTAAGGTTTTATTCCCCCCGCATTATTTAGTTGATTCCCTGAATTCATATTTTCATAACAACCCTTTTAACCCACCACCCTTGGTGCGGTTAAGAAAACCCTGCCACATTAAACTCTGGTCCCACTCCATTAACCCGCTCATTATATTTTTAATCCCCACCTTACTCATTAATTAATTACAATTAATTGTAATTAACCCCCCAGGCCCCGCAAATCTTGACCCCGATTCCCCTCCGTGCATCTTGACTATGCGATAGTCATTAGATCTCCCACCCCTAGATCTAACGACGTGGGTCCATATCGTACTCGTTCCCTCTTCAACCTTTACCAGCCTGAGAGCACACAAGATTCCAGACTTTCATCATTGAATACCGCCATACTCCTACAGATACCCCACCCTATGCTGCCACTATCTTTTCAGAAATAGACAGACATATAATCACCATGCTCTCATGCATTCTAGGATACACCATAGATGATTATGTGGATGAGGTCATCCTTGCCTTTCTATCCATTTTTACCCCAAGTAAGCCTCCTGCTATCATGTACAATTATGCTCAGTTCATTGTAGACAGGATGCATGAACAATTCACAAGACTGCACACTGAAGAGTTTTCAAGTACTCTTCAGTGTTGTTTCACATGTTTTTATATTACCAACCAGATAAGTTCCCTATAAGCATCCAGAAGTTGGATACCAAGGGAAAATAGAGATCATTTGTCTTCTGGACTTCCTTGATCCAGAAATTCTCGACAGCATTTACATACAAAGACTTCATAGGTTCATTCGTCTACCTAGTCATGAACATGTTGACTAGTAACACTCAACCTAGAATCAACCAAGAAATCAAGAGGGTGCTACAGTTGGCTAAGAACAACAAGGTGGGAGACTGGTACCTGTACCAGAACCACACTGAAATCAGGGTTTATGGCTGCCAATTAGCCCCTTACAAGTTGCCCAAATACCTCCCTATGAGGATATTTGCACTTGAGTATTTTAGACAAATCATCAACTCTGATGAGGTCCACTTCCTATCTGCTAGGAAGAAGACCTAGTTTAAGATGAAAAACCAATTGGGCCCATTCATTTGCAATAACAGAGAGGCTGGACTAGAGGCTGACAAGATACTACAACAGATGAAGTTCAACAACTTCATGTGGCAGTATGACCCTCATGGGGTCATAAACAAGCTAAGACTCAGGGTCAAATTGGGACCTTACATCCACCACCCAAGACCTGACATTGAACAGTTTGCCAACCAATCTGAGTGGTTGGAAAATACATTGATTGATATGGATAGCACAGTTGTGGATGTGGAGAACACACTCATTGATCTAGAAAAAAAATTGACCAGAGCTCTTTCTTGCAGGTTCCAAAATTAGGAGAACCAATGAATGTTCATCCTGTGTTACAGACCCTAGCCAATGAAGAGAAGAATCCAAAGAGGAATAGGGAAGAGGCATCCAGTTCTACCATGGAGACTACAGATGAGCTGTTTGAGCTCAGAAAAAATCCCAAGTTGAATCCTGTGTCTAAACAAGGGGAGAACATTGAATCAGTGGAAATAACTGACACTGAAACAATGGGGCAGAGAAGCAAAGACACAGTTGCATTAGGTGAAACACAATAGCCATCAACCTCCAACAGTCAAATGATTGAAAGACAACAAAGTGTTGATGTTTCTTCCTTTTTCAAGCCAGCTGATAGAGAAAAGGACATCAAAGACAGGTACAAAGAAATAAAGATGAAGAATGAGAAGTTGAACGCAGAGACATATGCCCAATAATTCAAACATATACCAGCCAATGAGAGTAGGTTAATGTCAACCTTTGACATTAAAGCAGGAAAGATGTAGGTTTAATTTTTGTAGCCCATTGTTCAGCAACCAAAGACCTCAGCTGACTATAAGAAAACTAATTTCGAGGTGTTGGCTAGGGATGTTCATCCCATTGACCAAATAGAGTTCCACAAGCAGGCTGGAGAAATGATTTCCCTAACATTAAAAGCCATGGCTGCACATAGGTTGCAGGATTCAATAGATAATGTGACAACCCAATACAAATTGGAGAAGGCCTCCTCACAGGCCAAAGACAACAGGATAAAGTCATTAGAGGACTTGGTCATTGAGCTGGGCCATGATCCAAGTGACATTAAGGCTACTAAAAAGCTGATCAAAAAGAAGAATGAGGATATAGCAGCCCTCAAGAAACAACTCAAGCTACCACATTTACAACACCCACAGATAAAGGAGGTCCTGGAGAGCCAAACCAATCATGAAGAGATGATGGACCTAGTGTTGCAGCTGAATGATCAGTTAAAGGAGATGGAAAAAGAATTGGATAGCTTGATTCAGCTCAAACAAGCTAGTCTTGATGATTCTCCTGCAACTGTCATCCCAACAGTTACCATTATTGTACCTTCTACTTTGGCAGCATCCTTAGCTCCCACAACTCTAATGGCCACAACACTGCCAGCATCTACACCAACTACATCAAAAACAGGGTCTACATCAACAAGTTCTACAGGTGATGAAGCAAACAGGTTGGTCAAAGCAATGGAAGAAATGTCCATTCAGACCATTGAGATGAACAGGCTTAAGGGAAAGGTGACCAACCTGGAAACAGACTACAAACTGGCCCAAATTCTGCACAAAGAAGAACAGTAGAAATCTACAAGGATGACCGAAAAAATCAAAATCCTGGAGAAGGAACTAAAATTGAAAGAACCTCTAGGTCAGGCTAAGGAGAAACTGCGGGTCAATATCATTGACTCTATCAATGATATTTTTCCATCCATCCAGGTTATTTTTGAACAAATTGATCTAATAAAGCAGTCTATAGAAGCCATTCAAAGAGTTAAAGAAGAACTTGGAGACATGCCAGAGGAAGCCGCAAGGATCATTCATTTCGTCAGCTCCAAGAACAAGTATGAGCTGTAGGAACTAGAGATACTTGACAAAACAAGTGCAATTTTGGAAGTGAAGGGGCTCCTCACAAAGAGGAATTTGATGTTAAACCTAGAGGATAAGTGCCAAACCATGCAATTGGCCATTGACAGATTCATGGTGAAGTTCGAAATTTTGAGGCAAAAGGGTTTACCAAATCCCTTGGTTATAAACGACAAATTAATGACCGAGGAGGAATATAATAAAAATATCAGAGAAGTGACCAGAGATCAGGTAAATACTTCATCCATGAAGGGTATACCTACTGGAAAAGTATTGTATTGAACTTTTGAGAATTTGTTTTACCTCCAGCATGAGGTAAAAAACCTTTTTGTCAATAAGCCTACTTTTGCCAAGTATACAGAGGCAGATGAGATCTATATGAAGATGCTCAATATCCAATTACCAGATGCTGAGACATGGGAAAAACTAAATGAGTTATTGTAGAAATACATAGTAAAAATGTAAAATGTATTGTAAAAGTAAAAGGGCATAGTAAAAGGAATTAACTGGAAATTTAACTCAGAATTTGTTTAAGTACACTCTATTTTGCACAGTTAATCATTTATATGTTTTCCTCTTATATCCGGATTTGAGAACCCTTAATTTCTATCCCATCCCGGTTGACCTCTTTCATTTCTCTTCATAATCTGGCCTAAGGAACCGTTAATTGCTCCCTGGATCTGATTGGAAAACATTTCACCATCAAGCCTTCAGGATCTGTAGTAACTCCTCTATCTTGTCCTGTAGACACTGCTTTTAGAACTTGATCCAGTCCTGTTTGTCTGGCATTTTGACCCCATAGCCCAATGGTAAAAGAAACCCTCTGTTCATCTAAGTAAGTGATCCGACCACCCAAATTCAAATCAAAAATCCAAGCACAATCATAACTAGCCTAAAATCAAATTACTAAACAAAGTTAAATAAAAAAGAGAGATCCCTCTCTAAGATTAGGAAGGCTAGATCCTGATCTCCAAAGTTGGTTTGTGGTTACCTCTATCATTTATTTTTCTGACAACTTAGAAGAAATTTTGGAGTGAAAACAGATTCAAACTGCTAATTGTAATATGTTAAAACAATAGACTTAAATCTACTCTACTCATCAGCAGAAACAATTAAACGATCGCGAAATCATGAAGTAGACAAGAGAAAGAATTCATTCAACACATAACACAATGATTTCATGGGGAAATCCATAGCTAAATACCCTTGCTATCTATATATTGCATTAGTCAAAAAATATGAGAAGATTACAATGTTTTTCTCAAGCCCAAGGAACCTCTGCACTATCTTTATCTGTATCACTGCTTCCTAGAAAAGACTTGGCCAATAATTAACCAATTTTATACTTTCCCAAGTCGCTATTTCCTTGCGATATTCCATAAGGAATTAGACCCCTATTAATTAGGGAAATTTCTCAATATGAATTATGCAATTCTCATAGGCCTTCCTATGACTACATGCACCGCCTGTATAATTTGGATGATTATACAACAAGTAGTACACTATCCATGAACTCCAATCTCAACTGGGACTTTCTCTGATCTGACATGCCTTAGTTAATTATGAGTGAATCTTTATTTTACTAGTTGATCACTACAGGAATCATCACACTCCATTGTAGACAACACCACACTACTAGACCTCCCACTAGTTCCTCCAATAGTTGGACCTAGTTTAACTAACTTTAACCTAGTTGGACAGAATTAATTAATTACAACTCAAAATAAAATCAACCGGGGCTCCTATAATGTAGGATACACTCTACAAGACTCTAGTTAGACCCTCAAATTGAATTGACTAAGTTGATTAAGTTAAATTAACTTAGTTAACTAATACAAGTTGTCATGAGATGTGGAATTACAATTTTATTCCCAATTTAATTCAAGGACCAAATTAAATTAGGATTTTCTTGTTGCATTTTCAACACTCCCTGTCAACAAAAAAACGATTATCTGTTGCCCCAATATTACCTCTATGAAACTCAAATTTTCATCTTGACAATGCCGTTGTCAAAATATTTGCATCTTGTTCCTCTGTAGGAATGTACTCCAACAACATGTTTCTCTTTTGCACACAATCTCATAGATGGTGATACCGGATGTCGATATTCTTGGGCCAATCATGAAAAACTTGATTCTTGGAGAGTTTGATACAACTACAGTTGTCACAGTAAATCATTGTAGGATCCATCTGCTGACCAAATAACCCAACAAGGATCTTCCTCATCCACATAGCCTCACAAGTTTCTTGACTAGCAGCCATGTACTTTGATTCTTCTGAACTGAGTGAAAATGATCTTTGCTTCCTATTGTACTAAGAAACTGTTGCTGACCCTGTTATCACTCCAAAAAACTCTCCTAGGTTGTAGCTCAGAGATGCCTGGTAACATATAATCTACAATATTGTTCTCTGAACTATTGGAATAAATGATGGTTTGGATCAAGTTAGATAACAATTTCAGCTCTGTTTTCACTCAAGGCATGCATGAACACTCTCACCAATATAAGGCTTTAGACCACTAATGCTCAATCATTTATAAATTCAATAGATAGATGGAGAATACTAACTATACCAGTAGATTTCATACATAAACATAAATGAATGGCTAGCTACAGGCAGCAAAAGAGAAAACTAACTGTACTGGCAGATGCATATATGACCACATATGGAGGGCTAGCTATAGGCAGCAAAGAAGCTTGTAAATCTAATTTATCAATGCAGAGATAAGATGACAGTTATCTGGCCTTAGACACAAAGAAAACATGAACAAGTTGTTCAAGTGCAAGCATTGAACAGCAAAGAAAATGGACATTGAACATATAATGGCAAAAGAAGCTTATATTGCTAGAATGAAGATGAGAAGCTTGAAGGAATAGAGGAGGAATAATCTCCAGAATTTGAACCTCTATTACATCTTATTTTCAGCTATTTATAGCCTATTTACAATGCTCCTAACCTCTCTAGAAGGCTCGGAGTCTTAATCTATCCCCTTTGTCCCCAAACTATTTGATTCCCTGAAGGCAAGCATGGCTTGGAAGTTTTTCCTCCCTCTGACAGAGGAATAACAGCTTTCAGATATTTTGGGTGGTTTGTTGCGCTGTCTGGGGGCTCTCTCGTGCCATAGATGCCACACAATTGATTCTGTTGTTATGGATGAGCTGTGCTGTTTGTTGATGCTCCATGACTGCTTTGTCAGTTTGGGGGCGAGCTGCACATGCTGTGGCTCTTTCTATTCCCCTTCCGGCCTTTGTTATTGCCTTTCTAGTCTCTGTCTCCCTTTGAAGTTTTTTAGAACTACCGTTTCTCTGTTAAATAGAAAAAAACGCTGCATATAGCAAAAGAAGCCCGCCAATCTCTGCTTTTCCGGACTTCAAAAAGTCCTTAAATATGGCTTTCTACTCTATCAGGTCTACCCTTGGGTCGATGTCGCTTGTCGCACTCGGCCTGCTCCTGTGTATTTTCCTCGTATTATGAAATACGCGAAAAACACTAAAAACCATGTTAAATCGGCCTTGGAGGACTTAAAAAATTATGTATTACATCTTCTCAGACCCTTTCGGGTCCGAGCTTCATCGCAATCAGCTTTGCCTTGAGGTTCCTTTGTATTTTGCTATAAAACGAAATACACGAAAAATGCATTAAAACCGGCTTTGGCGCGGACCTGAAATCTTATGAAACATTGTTTATAATATTGTCGGGTCCGCAAAATCAAGTCGCGCGCACACACACACACACACACACATATATATGCAAAGGCCCTGCCCCATGGTTTCCGTCGATAGCGATTTGCCGATGCGATGTCGGCCATCGATCTACGCATGCGATTGACGGTCCACATTGAATTGGCGATCGTAATCGCTCACTCCACACAACCTCCATCGATACTTTCGCCGATGCGACCCACCGATAGCAATCATCAGTGATCGCTGATCGGCGGTGTCTAGCGTCGATTGCCACTGCCTGCGACCACTAATTTGCGATTATCCACTTAGATCTGGGTCGTTGATTGGCCAGATCTAACGACAGTTGTGTGTTCTTGAGTGTTAAGCCTGCGATAAAGGTTTTTGACTGTTTAAATGCATTTTTTGCCTCCTGATAGTGCATTTCTGCCCTTCCAAGGGCTCTCCTCCCTCATTTGTTTGGATCTTTATATGATCTTAAGCACTTTTGAAGACTTAGGGAGTGCTTTGGAGCATATTTGGATCCATTTACATGAATTTAAGAAAACTTTGGAGACTTTGGGAGTGTTTTGGATCCATTTTTGGGCCAAACGCCAACAAAGCTAACACTGGCTCCTTCTAGGGATGAAAGCCTCCCTGTGAGGTTTCAAGAACTACAAAACAATGCCTTTCCTATAAAAAAACAAGATCAAATCTTCTTCCTAGTGTTGCATTGGGCATGGAGTCTATTTAGCATGAAATAAAAACTTGAAAACAACATATTTACAATACCAAGGCTTGAAAGCCTTAAACGAAATAAAGTTCGAAGAACAGCCCATTGAATGGGCCATCAAAAACATCTCCTCCTTCCTTTGATGCATTCCTTTTGAGAAAACAGTCACCAAACTGAAAATTGACCCTTTTTACCTTTCTATGAAAGGTTTCTTTCTCTTGGTCAATGTGCATATCAGCCAATTCATCAAAGACTTGCAAAAACCTATTGATTTGATCCTCTATTTCAAAAAATTTCAAGCATTTGACATTATCAGGCAAAGATGGTCTATATTTCACCTCATCTCTGTATGCTTTCAGCCTTAGATGTTTTGCTCGGAAGGTTTTGTACACCTGCTGAATGATAAGGTCTGCTTCATACTTTGCTGTGTCATTTTTGACCTGAAAAGTTAATATAAAAGATGAATCAATACATTCTTGTGTGGGGGACACAAGGACTTTGTCTGTTCCTGCAACTTCCTTAGAGCAAGCCCCATCAAAGAACATGTCCCAAATTTGTGGGCCTTCTTCCTCTGTGATCTGGCAAACTGGTTTTTTAAGCTGCGTAGAGGCCAAGTGATAAGGCTTGGTAATGTCAAGACCGAGCTTATCCATGACAGCCTTGGGCATTGGATTATGGCTGGTTCTAGTGTCCAGAAGGAAATTATAAAGGATTTTATCATGAATAGTCAAAGAGACATAGAATTATGGGGAGCTGTCTTCACAATTTTCAATCATTGGGCTGAGAATAACAGTTGGTTGGTGATCTTGCATATTTACATCGTCAGTGGAAGCTTGGACAAAATTAGGCTCAAGAGCCTCAAGGATAGATTTCTTGAAGGACTCCTTCTTCACTGGTTCAATCAGAGGCATAGGTATTCTTGGCTTCTGAGTTTCTGATTGAAAACTGAAAGAAGAAGGGGGTTTGTCCAGGCCTCTTACCTATATGGCTGGAGCTTTGAGGATGATAGGATCAACTGCTAGTTGCTTCTGCTTATTAGCTTGCTGTTCTGCAGGGACATCAGCTTTATGAATAGGAGTTTCCTTGACATTATTCATCATCGACCTCAAATTATATTGGTGCTGATATTTATTTTGTAGAACAGCTTCACCATCCCATTCTTGGTTGATCTGGTCACTGAATAATGACTTCTCATAGGCAGCTTTGGTTTAAAAAGTGGCACTACCTTTGTCTTCTATACAATCGATCTCATCATCTTCCTCAAACTACTCTTCTTCCATGACTGCATTTTGAAAAGGGGTCTTCACCCTTTGGTCTTCATTGGCATCTTTGTTTCTTTGCAAAATCTGCAACTGGTCATTAGCTCTTCTATATGGATTTGGATCTCTAGGAACAAAGGTATTAAGAACCCTTCCTGTCCCAGAGTGCTGCTCAACCTTTAATTTGGAAACTTTAGAGGCTAATGACTCTATCATCTTGGCCATTTTAGCGATCTTGGGATCTGAAGATGATGAAGGCTCGCCCCTCTGTCTCCTTCTATCAGCATTACCTTTGAGCTTTTCTGCAGCCATGATGTTTGATTCTACTTCCAGAGCTACATCTTGCATATCAGCCAAAGTGATGAGCCCCATAAATGGGTAATTATATGGGCTCATTCTGCCTCTTAATTCGACTTAATCCACCATTCTCATTAGTTTATTGCATGTTTTTTATTATATTTATGCTAATAGAGTGTATTGGGTTAGTCATTATGCCATGAAGTCTAATGTGTACTTTATGTAGATTTTTTGGTCAATTTTGGACAAAGTCAAAGGATTTATGAGCATTTGGCAGCCAATATTCAAGGAAAACATAGAAGAGGATTTGTAGGGGGGTGTCCCCTTCATTTATGAACCCTTACCTTGAATTCTCCATCAGAAACTCAGAGCACAAGTAGCCACACTAGTGCATCCAAGGCACAACCGAGCAAGTAAAGAACTGCTGTTTATCTATAGTTTTGGGAAGCTGAGCTCCTTGATTTTAGGAGGGCTATTAAAGGATTCCATTTGTATAAATAAGGGGGCTTAGAGCCTCAGTAGGTTAGCCAGTTATTAGTAGAATTTTCGCACTTTTGTGCAGCTCTTGTTCAGCTCATTTTCGAGCTTACTTTCTGTGAACAGTTTATGTAATGTGACTTTTATTTTGATAATGGAGATGACATATTTTTTGAGCCAACACTGATTTCTTTTAGAGGGATGAAGCTCTTGTGTTAGGGCCCAACCCAAGCTTCCCAACACCTCTTTCTTTGTACTTATATGTTTTTGCTTCAGCTCATGAGTTAATTTCTGTTACATAGATTCATTTTACCTTGTTTAGAATAGGTTGCTTTTGATGGTTTGCATAGTTGCTTTTGTTTCATTTGCTGAAGTAGGTTCACACAATGATAGGCTAAGATTCAAAAAAGCAAACAACAGGCCCTAATCTCTTTTCTCCCTTGCTGGGATCATGATTTGAGGTCATGGCACCATCGCTGCCACCAAAAAAACAGTTTTGCTCTTCCATGCAATTTCAAGTGTGGTGACTTGATTCAAAAGTTAATGTTTGCTTCAGATTCAATTGCCTAGATCATTTCCTATTCTTTTACAATAGATCTCTTTGCATGCTTTTCTGTTCAAAGGTTACTGTTCAGCATTTTTTGTTTGTAGGTTAGAAATTAGGTCAAGCTAAAGAAATTTATGTTTTCATGGTATAGCTCATCCTTTCTTTGATCATTTTTTGAAAGTAGATGTGAAGATCTCTTGCAGGACACCTTAGCTCACCATACATCCATAAAGTAGCCAGCATCAACTCACTTCTTATAGATTTCTCAAGTCATTACCAACATTTAACCAATGTTCCCTAATTTCTTCATTTTTCTCCATAAGCTTCCCTCTTGCCATTTGAACAAATCCAACCATCATGTTCCCTCTTGATCTTCCTTGACAAGCTCCAAACACCTCAACACCTTTGTCTAGTCTTCAGTTAACCTTTCCCCCCATTTTTCCACCTTCAAAACCTCCAAAAATAGCTCTCGGCCTCCTCCTGTAGATCCTCCTGTAGAATTTCCCGTAAGTGATTTTTCGAAATCTGATTGCAGGGGAAGCTTTCAAAAGGGTACTAGGGGCTTCTTAGGACCTCTCCACACCTTTCTCCACCTCTACAAAAACCAAATCCATCCTCCATCACCACCAAACCTCTGCCACAATCACAATCAGATAAATTACAAACATAATAATTTCACATAAAAACACTCAAAAAAAATACAAAAAGATGTTTTTTGCTCATTTTCTTTCAGAAGTAGCTTGAATAGATACAATTTACCTTTTCAGTAGTCAATGGCACTCATTTCATCAGTTTTCATCTCTTTTCCTGCAAAAGTAGGGTTAGTTGGAGAAATTAGGGTTTGCTAGGGTTTGCGTTACATTTCAGTCTTCCTTCTCTTTCTGCAAATAGAATAGCCTCTGTAGAGTTAGCTTTCTTTCATCATGGTTAAAGCTTCTTCTAGAAATTCATAGAAGCTGGCTTGAGCTCCTAGTGATCTTGCGCTAGCTGACCAAGTGACAGCCTGCAGTAAGAGATAGTATTTGTGCATACAACACTATCACTTCCAAGTTTGTTACGAACTACCGGGTTGATAAAAGTAAAGGAGGAAGCCCCAGGAGTTGCTGCAATACTGGTGCTCACCACTTTTTCGCACCGTTGCCGAGGAAGCGTCAGAGTATTTTGTGATTACTACTTTTCTTCTATTTTCTACTGCAACATTCTGCTAAGTAGTTTATTTCAACAAAAGTAGAGTAGTTGTTCCTTTCAGTTTCTGCATTTCCTTTTCAAGTTCTGCAATTTCTATTTCAGCAAAAGTAGAT
The DNA here is from genome assembly GCA_031772625.1 of Pinus tabuliformis. Lineage (NCBI taxonomy): Eukaryota > Viridiplantae > Streptophyta > Pinopsida > Pinales > Pinaceae > Pinus > Pinus tabuliformis. Next base: position 499,315,221 of record CM062814.1, on the reverse strand, counting down.
TAGTCATTTCCCTGCTTTCTTTTCAATTCTACAACTTCCATTTCGGAAAAAGTAGATTAATCCTTTCAATTCTGCAATTTCCATTTAAGCAAAAGTAGATTAGTCATTTCCTTGCTTTCATTTCAATTCTGCAATTTCCATGCCAACACAAGTAGATTAGTAATTTCCTTGCTTTCATTTCAATTCTGCAATTTCATTTTAGCAAGTTCATTTCAGTTAGTTGCAATTTGTTTGTTCAATCAATTTCAATTCTATAGGTACAAGCAGAAAAAAGAAAAAATCAACCAAAAATATTTCCTTTCATGCCTTGTAGGAATAGAGATAATTCAGGAAAGTTTTTGCCCAACACCCCCATTGCTTCACACAGCCAACCTTCTCTCTTCTTCAATGGCTATGATCAAGAAGAACCCTTAGGTGGATAGAAAGACATATTGGAAGAATCTATAGGGGAGAAGAAGAAGAAAGCGTTCCTCTGGAGCCAATGGCTGGAAACAGAAATGTTGGGAGCAGTACTTTTTCGTCCAACTCATCCATTAAAGGTGAAATTGGAAACATGCTGGAAGACTTCAAGAGTGAGATGCTGCAGATTCTTGCCATGCATATCAAAAGGAAACAAGAGGAAGCAGAGAGGGCTTTGGCCATTTTTTGCCCTAGATGCACAAGGAGGAATCCTAGGAATGAATGCCCATTGAACTCTATAGAGGTTTGTTCAATCTGTGAAGAAAATCATTCTACAGACAAGTGCCCTTCCTTGCCCAGACTTAAAACTGTATACCAAGGGGCCTCAAAAGTCACTAAACAGATCTATTACATAGACTAAAGGAGGCCGCATGGACCTAGACCATATCAGCAGGGGATGCAAGGGACATCTCAGGCATACTACAACCCCAACCAAGTCACATCCATACCTTCTTGGGGTCCCCCTACTCATCCTTCCTGGTCCACACCTCCTCCTTGGTCATTCACATCTCCATATCATGCCCAACTAACCACCCATTCATTTCAACCCTATGCTCAGTTGCAACCTCAGTGGAATGCATCTCATCAGGGGTGGAGGCCCTAGTACAACTCTCCTCCCACTCTTTTGCCTCCACCACCTGTTCAACCACAACCATTGCTTCCTGCTCCACCAAGGCAACCCCAAATACCTACCCAGCCAAACCCAAACCTAAACAACAGACAGGCCCAACAAGTATATAGTGGGGAACCACCATTTCCAAACCCGCACATTGGAGTAGCTCAACCCAATTACAATGCTGAGGTACAACACTTCCAAACAAATCCTCTTGAGCTCAATGATATTCACCATAGCTCAGGAAGAGTATTGCAAAAAAGAGATTATATTGACATCATTGAAGGACCACATCCAGCAAAAGAAGATGCAAAAGAGAAGATCAAAGAACCATGGGCTACACTTGATGAAGAGAAGACATCAGAATCGGAGATCGAGAGAGCTCCCTCATGGTTACAATCAAATCCTCCATGTATTCAAGAGAAAAATCAGCGAAAAGAGGAAGATGTGAAGGTCATGATAGAAGAAGACATGAAGAATGATCCAGATCAGCAAAATGACCAAGGACATCACAACTATATTCAAATATGGTTCCAGACAGTCATTAAGTTGCAGCAGTACTCTCTTCCTCAACTATTCTTGATCCCTTCAAAGTCAAATCATTTGGTCTTTGAAATCTGGATACATGTCAAAGCATACATTTCAAGCCTCCACATCATTTTTTCTATCATCTTGATGTGCACATGGCTTCATTGGAAGCATTCTTATACTGGAAAATGATTTTGTTTTTCAAGTAGGGTAGGGTAGAGAAAAAAGAAAAAAGAAAAAAATGAAAAATAAGAGGAAAAAATAAAAATCTAAGGTGAAAACCTTCTTGAAGGTGCCTCAAATTGGCTCACTGATTGAAAACCTCCATGAGGTGGTCAATGGGTTGGAAAGAAGAGAAAAGAAAAAGAGAATAAGATCCCTGGGTGAAAACCTCCCTTGGAGGCACCCAAGGCAAGTAATTAGGGTGAAAACCTCCTTGAGGCGCCCTAGTTGTTTTCAAAAAAAAAAAGAGAGAAAAAGAAAAAGAAAAAAGAATTTCTAAGTTTTATTGTAGGTTTGCAGAAGAAATTCAGGAAGCAGCAGCAAGTGCCAAGAAAGCTCTGAAACCAATAACAACACCTATCCTACCTTCTCTCACCTTTCTCCATCATTCTTGACATTCTTTCCACCTCACTGTGCTTCTTTTCTGAAACTGTGTTTTCTACAGGAGGCTCCTATAGAAATTAAGAGAGCTAGAAATGGATTTTAAAAGTAGTTTGCGGAATAGGGAAGCTTCATACAGGGTTTATAAATCCTCCTGCAGTCTTCAAACCTATCTTTCATCATTTCCAAGTCTGCATCACAACCCAAGCTCATTTTTTTGCTGTCCAAAAACTGCAGGATGGTCTGATACAAAAATACATAGAGTAGAAATTTGTTTTTTCTCTAACTTGAAAACCGTGCATCCATTTAAAAAATTGTTTCATGGGGAGTTGCATAGGGATGATGGCAACATGCCCAAGAAATTTCAGCCAATTCCAGTGCACGGTTTCCAAGAAATTAGCCTCCATCACCTTCAGCCATTTTCAATTTTTCTCGAAATATCTGCATCCATTGACCACAATTTTTCTATGGGAGGTACATAATGATGATGAAAACGTGATCTAAAAATTTCAGGTCAATCCAGTCTACCGTTTGGGAGATATGGACAAAACAAGTCACTGTCCCATTAAAATCTAGCATCAGCAGCATGAGGGTGCAAATCTGAAGGTTGAAGCAAACCCCTGCAGCTTAGATCTAGCCAGAGGATACCTGCACAAGAAAAATAGCCACACATCAGAAAGTAGAGAGAATGTAGCAAGGGAAATACAAGCATGCAACAGTCAAAGGAGCCATAGCACCTCACAGTAGATGCATTCAGATCTCAAGTAAGTGACTAACCTGCTCCTCTGTTTGCATTGGTATAATTAAAAAACTGCATGAACGAATGAAATGGTTGGGATTAAACCAAAAAGGTGGCCAGTTAACTGGCCACCCTCATCCAGTTCGACTACGCTCATCCAGAGTTCACTCTGCACGTGTGTCCAGTCAACTCATGAGAATCTAAAAACTGGTAGTGGCGGATGTTTTGAACTCCAACACGAATGGTGGAAGTGATTGTGGGTAGGCAGCATAAAGTTTCATGATAGCACTACAGTAGGGACCAACAGTCTGAATGGGGCCAACGTACACTTGGCCAGCTCACCCTCCATCACTGGAAGTCTCCATAAACAGCCATAAGAACTCCTCCTTGAAACACTCTCACCACCTTCGCTTTCATTTGTATCATCGTGTTCTCGACTGCAGCAAGCTACCTACTACCTTCAGAGCCTCAAAATAGTCGCTCTCTACCATTTTCAGAACCCTTCTGCTTATCAGATTCTACAGGAAATTATCAGGATCTACAGGAGTAGAAACAGGTCCTACAAGAGCCCTTTCTACAGGAGGGCCAGTGAGCAGTCTCGCAAAGAAAAAAACGGGGGTTTTTCTGGAAAATTCAAGCTTGAAGAGGTAGGCTCTGTGTAAACCCACTCTACATATTCATATACACAAAGGGTGTTGTGATTTCTAGCAAGTATTGAGTTGAAAGGGAAGGAGAATTGAAATCAAAATTCTGTCTGTTTCTTTAAAAAAAAAAACAGTCTTTTTATCTGCTCTTTGTGTTGAAGTATTATCTCCTTCTCCACTGTGGTATTCACATCTACAAATAGGAGTGATGCAACTATAGAGAAATTAAGCCTGTAAAAGAGGAAATTGCATTTAAAATTCTCCCTGTTTCTTAAAAAAAAATAAAAATAGTTTCATCTGCTCTCTGTTCTAAGATATTGTCTCCTTCACCACCTTCATACTCACATCTACAAAGGAGTAACACAATTTTAGGAAGGAGAAACATGACACCAAGGAAGATAAGGCTAAAACAAAAAAGAAGAAGGAACCAAGAATAGAGAAGAACAAGACCACAATAGAGAAAAAGAAGAGGCTTAGAACATAAAGGAAAAAGCCTAAGACAGTACAGAAAAAGGCTACCATAGAGAAGGCAGAAACTAAGCAGGAAGAGGAACAAACCAAAACAGGGATAGAAGAAACAAAGCCAGCAGAGATAGGAAAGACCACAGATGAAGAAACAGAGGGAACCACAAGCAGAAAATGAGATATTAATCTTAAGAAGACAGCTACAGGAAAGAGAAGCCCAATTAGCCTGCATGGCTAGCTGGGCTAAGGAGGCACTACAGTGTAGGCAACCAGCTAAATCATATGTAGTGTACTTCAAGGATTAGTGGCTTCAATTTCAGATCAAGACCCTGGACTAGAGGGGCACAATACCTTTCTAGAATTATGGGCAGTTCATAAACTTGTGTGAAAAAAATTCAGCAGAGGACAAGGCAGCAAAGTTTTATTTACATAACATGGCCCTTACTGATATGAACCTATGGGACCCTAATACAAAGTTAGGTGACTTACATTTGATGGCCATGGCATCTTGGAGGAGTCATGAGGACAACAGAGCAACAGAAATCCAGAAAATGATGGCAAAAGAGCATAATGAACCCCTGATGATTAGAGCACAGCCATCAGACCCTATGGCTCTCATTAACGCACACCAGTAACTTGCAACTAATCCTCAAAGTGTGCCTAAGTACATCAATGAGAAAGCTCGGGCTATTGCACATTTTGAAGACATGGAAAGGTTGTTTGGGGAAGTTTGCATCCATGCCTACATGAGAAGGTGGAACACACTCCCCCACAGCCTACAGATCAGGGAGTACCACTCCCCAAATAGAATGAAAGAAGCACTAAGAAGAGTGCCCCTGTATAAGCACTCTATGCAAAGTCTGAAGGCCCATTGGATTGGTCTGGAGCTGATTCTTCCACTGCTGCTAGGACTACTAGAGGCCACAAAGGAAGAAGAAGAAAAACAACAATGGGAAAAGTTGGATGCCAAAGCTAGATTCCATGATAGGGAAGAGGATCTCATATCCGAAGCATGGAATGTCAGGGAGGCCATCAAGGCCATCAAGGATGAGGAGATAGATTAGTTGCTCAATGGATGAGCAACACTTTCAGTAGGGGGTGATGATGAGCCCCATAAATGGGTAATTATATCGGCTCATTTTGCCTCTTAATTCAACTTAATCCGCCATTCTCATTAGTTTATTGCATGTTTTTTATTATATTTATGCTAATAGAGTGAATTGGGTTAGCCATTATGCCATGAAATCTAATGTGTGCTTTATGCAAATTTTTTGGTCAATTTTGGACAAAGTCAAAGGATTTATGAGCATTTGGCAGCCAATATTCAAGGAAAACAGAGAAGAGGATTTGTAGGGGGGTGTCCCATTCATTTATGAACCCTTACCTCAAATTCTCCATCAGAAACTCGGAGCACAAGTAGCCACACTAGTGCATCCAAGGGGCAGCCGAGCAAGTAAAGAAGGGCTGTTGTTTATCTGTAGTTTTGGGAAGCTGAGCTCCTTGATTTTAAAAGGGTTGTTAAAGGATTCCATTTGTATAAATAAGGGGGCTTAGAGCCTCAATAGGTTAGCCAGTTATTAGTAGAATTTTTGCACTTTTGTGCAACTCTTGTTCAGCTCATTTTCGAGCTTACTTTATGTGAACAGTTTATGTAATGTGACTTTTATTTTGATAATGGAGATGACATGTTTTCTGAGCTAGCACTGATTTCTTTTAGAGGGTTGAAGCTCTTGGGTTAGGGCCCAACCCAAGCTTCCCAGCACCTCTTTCTTTGTACTTATATGTTTTTGCTTCAGCTCATGAGTTAATTTCTGTTACATAGATTCATTTTACCTTCTTTAGAATAGGTTTCTTTTGATGGTTTGCATAGTTGCTTTTGTTTCAGTTGTTGAAGTAGGTTCACACAGTGATAAGCTAAGATTCAAAAAGGCAAACAATAGGCCGTGATCTCTTTTCTCCCTTCTTGGGATCATGATTTGAGGTCATGGCACCATTGTTGCCACCAAAAACACAGTTTTGCTCTTCCATGCAATTTCTAGTGTGATGACTAGATTCAAAAGTTAATGTGTTGCTTCAGATTCAGTTGTCTAGATAATTTACTATTATTTTACAATAGATCTCTTTGCATGATTTTCTGTTCAAAGGTTACTGTTCAACATTTTATGTTTGTAGGTCAGAAATTAGGTCAAGCTGGAGAAATTTATGTTTTCATGGTATAGCTAGTCCTTTCTTTGATCAGTTTTTGCAAGTAGATGTGCAGATTTCTTGCAGAACACCTCAGCTCACTATATATCCATAAAGGAGACAGCATCAGCTCACTTTTCACAGATTTCCCAAGTCATTCGCAACATTTCACCAATATGCCCTAATTTCTGCATTTTTCTCCATAAGCTTCCCTCTTGCCATTTGAACAAATCCAACCATCATGCTCCCTCTTGATCTTCCTTGACAAGCTCCAGACACCTCAACACCTTCATCTAGCCTTCAGTTACCCTTTCCCACAATTTTCCACCTTCAAAACCTCCAAAAATAGCTCTTGGCCTCCTCCTGTAGATCCCCTGTAGTCTCCTGTAGAATTTCCTATAAGTGATTTTTTGAAGTCTGATTGCAGGGGAAGTCTTCAGAAGGGTACTTGGGGCTTCTTAGGACCTCTCCACACCTTCCTCCACCTCTTCAAAAACCAAATCCATCCTCCATCGCCACCAAACCTCTGCCACAATCACAATCAGATAAATTACAAGCATAATAATTTCACATAAAAACACTAAAAAAAAATACAAAAAGATGTTTTCTGCTCATTTACTTTCAAAAATAGCTTGAATAGATACAATTTACCTTTTCAATAGTCAATGGCACTCATTTCATTAGTTTTCATCTCTTTTCCTGCAAAAGTAGGGTTAGTTGGAGAAATTAGGGTTTGCATTACATTTCAGTCTTCCTTCTCTTTCTGCAAATAGAATAGCCTCTGTAGAGTTAGCTTTCTTTCATCATGGTTAAAAGATTCTTCCGGAAATTCACAGAAGCTGGCTTGAGCTCCTAGTGATCTTGCACCAACTGACCAAGTGACAGCCTGCAGTAAGAGCTAGTACTTGTGCATACAGCATTGTCGCTTCCAAGTTTGTTACGAACTACTAGGTTGATAAAAGTAAAGTAGGAAGCCCCAGGAGTTGTAGAATTATTGCTACAATATTGGTGCTCACCACAAGGAAGCACATCGCCTCTCCCTCAACAGTAAACTGAAGTCAGAATCAAAGGCTCTGGCATAGATGAGTCTAGCAGAGGTAGTGGTGGGTTTCACTTCAGCTGGTATCTTGTTGTACATGCGGTTAAATATCTTATTAAAATCAGACAACAGCTCACCATTTTCCCTCTTTAAGTTCCCAAACTCAGTGTGGTAGTAAAGGAGATCCTTCTTATTCCCCCAATGCTTTAGGAATGCATCATCTAAGGCCTTAATGTCTGCTATAGATCTTGGGGTCAATTCCCTAAAGCATTTTCTAGCCTCTCCATCTAGGCTTTGGACAAAGACTCTCATCCAGACATCATCTTCACTAATGTCCAGGTTATCAACATAGCTATAGAATGACTCAAGATGTTCTTCAGCTGTAACACCTTCAGTCCCAGTGAACTTAGGCATATACTTCTGATATTCTCCAGTAGGCATAGCATTCAAAGGAGTGGGTAATATTAGAGGTCCATACCTAGTAGCTATGATTCTTTCCATTTTGGTAGGTGCTTGTGGGCCTGCCATAGCTGTGGTGGCTAAAAGAGTACTGGCAATCTGAATGATAGAGGGTTGAGGAGTGACTGATAAGACTAAAGGAATATGATGGATAGGAGGTGAGGTTTCCTTTAGGCATACAACAAAAGGAAAACCTAAAGAATAAGGAGCTTTATGAATCTCTAAGAGTTTTTCTTCACTGCTAGTATTAGATGCTATACTCTTAACATGTATTTGTGCTATTGCAAGATTTTCTTGAAGAGACATAGAAGCTTGTTTAGGTTTACCTGAACCTGATGCTCCTTTCTGCAATACCTTTCCTTCTTTGATGATTTTTTCAGGGTTAGATATTGATTTAGCTTGTGATTTATGAGGATTTCTACAAGTATGCCTCACAAACTGAGCCAGAACTATGATGTGGAGTTGCCAAGAGGTTCGGCCTCCAATAGAGTCGCCAGATAGATGATTACAACAAAAAATGTACCCAGACTTTGTCTATCACCAAAGCTGGATCTGTGCCGTTTCCCAGGGAAGCTGAGCTTTAGTTTCCTCTCCCCGGCAATGGCGCCAATTATGTTATCACTCCAAGAAACTCTCCTAGGTTGTAGCTTGGAGATGCCTGGTAACATATAATCTTCAATATTGTTCTCTGAACTATTGGAATAAATGATTGTTTGGATCAAGTTAGATAACCATTTCAGCTCTATTTTCACTCAAGGCATGCATGAACGCTCTCACCAATACAAAGCTTTAGACCACTAATTCTCAATAATTTATAAATTCAATGGATAGATGGAGAATACTAACTATACCAGCAGATTGCATACATAAACATAAATGAATGGCTAGCTACAGCCAGCAAAAGAGAATACTGACTGTACTGGCAAATGCATATATGACCACATATGGAGGGCTAGCTAAAAGCAGTAAAGAAGCTTGTAAATCTAATTTATCAAAGAAGAGATAAGATGACAGTTATCTGGCTTTAGACACAAAGAAAACAAGAACAAATTGTTCAAGTGCAAGCATAGAACAACAAAGAGAATGGACATTTAACATATAATGGAAAAAGAAGCTTATATTGGTAGAATGAAGATGAGAAGCTTGAAGCAACAGAGGAGGAATAATCTCTAGAGGTTGAACCTCTATTACATCTTATTTTCAGCTATTTATAGCTTGTTTACAATGCTCCTAAGCTCTCTAGAAGGCTCAGAGTCTTAATATATCCCCTCTGTCAGTTAACTATTTGATTCCCTGAAGGAAAGCATGGCTTGGAGGTTTTTCCTCCCTCTAACAAAGGAATAACAACTTTCAGATATTTTGGGTCGTTTGTTGCACTGTCTGGGGGCTCTCTCATGCCACAGATGCCCCACAATTGATTCTGTTGTTATGGATGAGTTGCGCTGTCTGTTGATGCTCCATGACTGCTTTGTCAGTTTGGGGGCAAGCTGCGTGTGCTGTGGCTCTTTCTATTACCCTTCCAACCTTTGTTATTTCCTTTCTGGTCTTTGTCTCCCTTTGAATTTTTTAGAACTGCCATTTCTCTATTAAACAGAGAAAAACACTGCATATAGCAAAAAAAAAACCTACCAATCTCTGCTTTTTTGGACTTTAAAAAGTCCTCAAACATGGATTTCTTCTCTATCAGGTCTGCCCTTGGATCGATGTCGCCTGTTGAACTGGGCCTACTCCTATGTGTTTTCCTCGTATTATGAAATACGCGAAAAACACTAAAAACCATGTTAAATTGGCCTTGGAGGACTTTAAAAATTATGTATTACATCTTCCTAGACCCTTTCGTGTCCGAGCTTCATCACAATCAGCGCTACCTTGAGGTTCCTTTTTATTTCATTATATAACAAAATACACAAAAAATGCATTAAAACTGGCTTTGGCGCGGCCCTGAAATATTATGAAACATTGTTTATAATACCGTCGAGTCTGCAAAATTGGGTCGCACACACACACACACACAGATATATATATATATATATATATATATATATATATATATATATATATATATATATATGCAAAGGCCCTGCCCCATGGTTTCTGCCGATAGTGATATGCTGATGCGATGTGGGTCGTTGATCTACACGTGTGATCGACGGTCCATGTTGAAGCGACGATCGCAATCGCTCACTCCACACAACCTGCGCGGACACTTCCGCTGATGCAACCCGCCGATAGTGATCATCAGCGATCGCTGATCAACAGTGTCTAGCGCCGATTGCCATTGCCTGCGACCGCCGATTTGCGATTAGCCGCTTAGATCTGGGTCGTTGATCAGCCAAATCTAATGGTAGCTGTGCATTCTTGAGTTTTGAGCCTGCGATAAGGGTTTTTGACTGTTTAAATGCGTTTTTTGCCTGCCGATAGTGCATTTCTGGCCTTCCAAGGGCTCTCCTCCCTCGCTTATTTGGATCTTTAGATAATCTTAAGCACTTTTGAAGACTTAGGGAGTGCTTTGGAGCATATTTGGATCCATTTAGATGAATTTAAGCAAACTTTGGAGACTTTGGGAGTGTTTTGGATCCATTTTTGGGCCAAACACCAACAAACCTAATAGACCCAATACCAAAGATTCCCCCTTATGTTCTCTTACCATCAGATGGAATCCATACCCAATCTGCATCCGTGAATCCTTAAATATTCACTCGCTCTGTCTGTCTGTACTAAAGACCAAATTGAGTTGTTACTCTGAGGTATCTCAACACATGTTTAAATTCCTTCCAATAGAGTTTGGTTGGCTTAACGATTGCTTAACTAAGCTAATTAACTACAAAACATATGTCTAGTAGTGTTTTCACCAAATACATAAGTGAACCCACAAGCTACGTATAAATAGTAGCCTCCACTACTTCACTTGAAGTAAGATCTCCCTTCTTCTAATTCCATGCTAGAGGAGTCTCCATGGGTTTGTTTCTCTCCATGTGGAACTTCTTCACTATCTCGTTGGAATACTTTCCCTGAGAGACAAACAATCCTCATCTCCTTGCCATATATCCATACCAAGGAAATAATGCATGAGCCCCAGGTCCTTCATCTCGAATTCTCTTGCAAGATCCTCTTTCCAAGATTTTACCAACTTCTAATCACTTTTTTGAATCAAATCATCGACATATAATACTATAACCAACAATTTTCCTTCAACAACCATATGGTAAATGTCTGCATCTTCTTCACTTTTGGTGAAGCCCAACCTGGTGAAATAGTTGTCAATCATGATGCACCAAGCATGGGGTGCTAGTTTTAGTCCATACAACGTTCGCTTGAGTCTGTACATATGTGACTATCTGTTGAAGATCTCAAATCCTTTTGGCTGCTCAATGCACAGTTCTTCCTCAATCATACCATTAAGGAATGTTGTCTTCACATCCATGTGATGTATCTTCCATCCCATCTATGCTGAAAGTGATGGAATAGATTTGATTGAAGAGTACCTTGCTACTGGAGCAAAGATCTACCCATAATCAATTCTCTCGACATGAGAGAACCCTCTAGCCACAAATATGACCTTGTGTTTCCCCACACTCCCATCTGCTACTTGCTTTACCTCGTAAAGTCATATGGAACTCACCACTGACTTGTCTGTTGGTCTTGGAACCACTTCCCAAACACTGTTGCTAATAATAGAGTCATACTCCTCAACTGAGGCATTAGCCCATCCTAGTTGTTGCACTACCTCCTCAAATGAGGATGGCTCAATCTCTACACTCTCGCTTATCATATACATGTAGCCAGTGTACCAATCTAGTGACCTCCTCTACTTTCATGGCTCTCGCTTTCTCTCTAGCATCATGCATCAATTTTTCAGCCTCTCTAGTGTGCTTCCTTCCATCTCTAGAAGTCTTTGCATGAGTGGGTGCTTCCACTCTCTGCTCCTCTGCATGTGGCTGCTCCACATCATCCTAAGGTTCTTCCTTTGGAGCTAAAATCTCCTCATCTACATGTAATTGAAGATCCCTCTCAAGGGAACATCTCATGGACTTCTCTTCATTGAACTTCACATCTCTATGAACCACTGTCATCCTGTGAGATGGAAGGTACACCCGATAGTTGTGAGGTGTATCAATGTACCCCACAAATATGCCCAACTCAGTTGTTGGTTCTAGCTTTTTCCTTGCATCCTTGGTAATATGACAATAAACTAATGAACCAAAGATCCCGAAGTATGCCACATCTAGATTATTACTTGAAAAATCTTCTTCTGGTGTACTCATCCCGAGATTTTGAGGAGGACTCTTTTTCTGTACATAAACAATAACGTTGCATGTTTTAGCCCACAAGTGCAACGGTAGGCCTTGATCATGTAACATTGCATGTGCAGCTCCCATAATACGTTTTTTCTCCCTTTCAGCCACTCCATTCTAATGTGGGTTATGGGGTGCTATTAACTCCTGCCGAATTCCTTTTGATGCACAGAAGTTCTTGAATTCATTCGACATATATTCTCCATCATTATCGCTCCTTAGAGATTTAACTTTGCTTCTAGTAACTTTATCGATAAGTGCTTTAAATTCTAAAAATTTAGCGAACGTCTGATCTTTCTTCTACATGAAGAAAATATAGCACTTACAAGAAAAAAATTCTACAAATATTACATAATACATGTGCTTGGATATGGAGACTATTGAGAATGGTCCACACACATCTGAGTGAACTCTTTTAAGCATCTCTTGCACTTGACTGTCTTTATCACGAATGGTAGCTTTTGTCCACTTCCCCAGTTTACACCCTTTGCATGTGCCTCTCTACTCTAGTGTACCCTTGGGAAGTCCTGTGGAAATTTGTTGCATGATCTTCATAGCTCTGTGGTGCAAGTGACCTAATATTCTATGCCACAACTCAGCAATGTCTTGGCTCTGCACCTTATCTTCTTTTGTGCTCAAAGCACCATAGTCTTCTACATCCAATTTGTATATGTTGTTCACCTAAACCTCGATCTGTTTCACTTTTCCTGAGGCTATGTGATGAAGGAAATCCTTTCCTTTGCTAAATATCACATCGTAACCATGGTCCTCCAACATGGAAACTTAGACCAAATTCTTATTCAAACCCGGAACATACATGACATATTTTAATGTGAGAGGAGAACCAGTCTCCATCTGAAAGGTAATAGTACAGATGTCAGTCACACTATACCTCCCATAATTTCCCATTTCGATGTGCATCTGGAGGTCCTTCTCCTCCAAGTCACTAAAAAACTCTTTATTTTCGGTAAGGAAAATCAATAGTTGTTGGATTCTCGCTCTTTGCTCTTAGCTCCCTTCCTTTCTTTTCTCCTTTTCCTCCTTTTAGTTTTTCTTATATTCTTAATTTTCCCCCCTCAGGTTTGTTTATTTATCCCTCTATATATATATATATATATATATATATATATATAAACTAAAAAATAATGAAATAATAAATAATGAAAATTAAAATAAAATTTAATTATATATATTACATTTAAATTTAATTTATAACCAAGTTAATTATTTTTTCTCTTTTATTTTATAACTAATTAATAATATTTCAATATTATTTCCTTCTAATTTATTTTTTCCCCTTTGACTAAATTGTTGTTTTTATTTGAATATTACTTTCATTAGTTTGGATTATGTTATAGTCCTTTGTCTTATTATTTTTATATTAAGGGTCATGTTAGTTATATATAATTATATAGTGTATTTAATATTTAATTTGGTTTATTAATTCGATAATAAAAATTAATTAATTAATTAATATTTTGTCCCTTTTCCCTATCCAGTCAAAAATAGCGGTTTTTTAGTTGTTTTCCCTATAGCCGTTAGAAGATCTTATTCCCTATTTAACTTACCGCTATGATCTGATTTTTCATCTTGTCCTGATGATGAACCACACTGGTTGGTTCAAAATGTGTCGGCCTAAATCTACCAATGTGATTTCTTCCGAAATTGTTTTCAAATAATCAAAATATTACAATGCTTTGTTCAAGCCTGAGCAACCTCTGCACTATCCCTATCTATCTCACTGCTTCCTATAAAATCCCAGACCAATACTTAACCAATTTTATACTTTCCCAAGTCCTTATTTCCTTGCATTTTTCCTCAATGAATTATCCCCCTATTAATTAGGGAAATTCCTCAATATGAATTGCGGTATACCCATATGACTTCCTTTGACTACATGCACAATTTGTACAATTCGTATGATTATACAAATGATAGTACGTTGACCCTAAACTCCAATCTCAACAGGGTCTTTCTCTAATCTGACATGCATGAGTTAATTATGAGTGAATCTTCAGTTTACTGGTTGATCACTGCGGGCAACACCACGCTACTAGACCTCCCACTAGTTCCTCCAACATTTGGAACTAGTTAAACTGACTTTAACTCAGTTAGACTGAATTAATTAATTACAACTCAAAATAAAATCAACCTAGTTCACAAGGAATTCTTGTATATGTCCTCTTCCTTGATGCATACATGATGATATCCTAATCTGATATCAATTCTTGAGAACACTGCTACTCCCTTCAACTGATCAAACAAGTCATCAATCCTCAGCAACAAATACCTATTCTTGATGGTTACCATGTTCAAATGCTTGTAATCGATGCATAACCTAAGAGTACCATCCTTCTTCTTCACAAATAATATCAGTGCACCCCCTAGTGATAAACCTGGCCTAATGTATCCCTTGTCAAGCATTTCCTTCAATTGCAACTTCAACTCTACTAACTCTGGTGTGCTCATCTGTGGAGTACTAAAAAAGGTATGTTTTTATCGTTTATTTTGTCATCTTTGCTTTAAAACTCATAACCTTTTTGCATCATGAGCTAGGCAGATAATAAGAAATGATGACAAAATCTAAGGGATTTATATGCAACACAAAACTACTAATAATTGCCATTTTCTTATGCAGGAAGAGAGAAAAACGAAAGATTGTCGTCCCAAAGGAAAAGACAGGTAAGAGTTAACTGCTGTCCCTCTAGCAAGAAACCACATGCAAACAAGACGATCCAAATTGGAGCGTATCATCCAGAAAAGGGAAAAGGAGATATCGAATCAGCGCAAGAGAACAAATAGATAACTGGAAATTAACAGTCTGGCGAATCCCTCAGGATCCTTTGATCCGGAGGGATCGCTATATTAACTATTTTTGTATCATTGATATCTCTGCTCAGCTGTTATAAGAAGGGGCATCACTGCTAGCCCGGGGGGACAACCTATTGTTGTTCTTATGTAATTCTCCTTTGTATCGAAACTTTGATCATCGAATCTCGTTGAGAAGTGATCCACTGTAACTCTGTTTTGATGCTTTAATATAAATCTGGTTGCCGATTCATCTTTGATTCTGGAGTAATCTCAAGCTGTGTATCCCTAGAGGCTAAGGGCCTGGCCCTGGTGGAACACTTGCTCCTATACCATTATCTCTAATTTGTGTGTGGTTTTCATTATCAGCTTTGTTCGGTAATCTGATGTGCTTTGTTATTTTACATCATGGTTCTATTATATTTGATTTATGTTCAATTGAGTAATGTTTCTCTCTGTGATAGGAAAGTTGTATTACTCATTCTGACTTTGTAACGCATTGCTATTCCTATAATCATTGCTATAACATTGTTGTTCCTTACAGAATGCCATTGTTGTTCAATTACAGAGTAACCGTGTTGTAACATTCATAATTCATCTATGGTTTACACTTAATTGCGATTTTTGTTCAATTGACGTTGCTATTCCATTACAAATTACAATCGTTATTCTTTATAACTGAGATTGATACCTGTTGTATCGAAGTCAGATTACTGTTTCTCTTAATATTAAGCGTACTGTGTGTGTTATTTATTTTGGTTCATTGCACATTGTACATTTAACTCTATTTGCTGTTCTATATTTCATTGCCAAGTAGTTGCCGTTCTATTTCTATTTGCTGTCCGATTTATCCTCAGAGTAGAGATTTCTATCTGATTTCTGTAGGATATGATTGCTGCATTTATTTCCTTAGACTGAGGTTTGCTGTTCAATCTTATTTATAAGAACTAGTTCCTGTTCCATTTCCTGTTATTTGTATTATCATTGATTTGGTATGTGGAATGATCTAAGACTCTAGTGAACGTTGACATTTGTTGTCTAGTTCCCAGGTTGATGATCTTTTATTTGGTTATCTTTAATTACATCAGTTTACAGAGGGATGAGTTATCGTTACTGTACCCTTGACTAATAAATTGCTATAGTTTTCTGAGTGCATGATTTGAGTCTTAAGGTTCTTTTCTGTAAGTAGATCTTATTTCAAGCATCCATTTACTCTTGTATTTAGAGCACTATACTACTAGCATTACTCTGACAAATGACCGCCTCAAACTGAGTACACTCTTTGAGATAACAAATCGTTCCTGGATTGACAAGTTAATGTGAGGTAAATAGAGGTGAAAAAGACCCTTTTTACTGCTCGACATTTTGGCATCGTTGCCGGGGAAGAGTGTAGCCATTTGTTTCTTTTCCAGAGTGATGTAAGAACCTGCTAAGAGAGAGTTGGGTTTTAAAAACAAAAGGTAAGAACCTGCGTGCGGAGCATGTAATAGCCCTGCTCCCCTGCCCGCTTTCCTGCAGACTTGTTGTTGTTTTCTTTGGGTAGAAATTAGCATTTGATTTGTGTGCATGACTAAGCAGAAAAAACCTGAAAAGAATCCTAAACCTCTACCCAAGCCTGACAAAGCTAAGGGGCCAGTGACCCTTGGTCGATCGACCTTTATAGACGAAATCCTTAAGAAAGCAGAATCTCAGCCTTCAGTAGGGCCTAGAAAAGTTACTTCTAGACAGCCTACTAGTTCCCTTCAGGCCACAGGATCACCATCTGTAGCTTTTGCTGAGGTGCACAGTCAAACCGAAGAGCAAGATTTTCAAGAAATTGAAAATTCTAGCCCAAAATCATTGCAAGAAGGGAACCTTAGCAACCTCTGTGAAGGAAGAGGAGAAACCGGGGAGACTGAAGAACCAAGATCTCCTCTTGGGATAATTCAGCTATTAAGTAGTCCAGATAAGGGAAGCACTGCAAAAATCATTTATAACGAAGTTGAAGAAACTCAAGAATCCCCCCAGACATTAGGCACTCTCATCATCCCAGATAAAGGAAGTGTTGTTAAGGCCATTCCCGTTAGATCCATTCCCCCTCAACAACCTAGGAATACCCTCCTAGGTATCCCACAAGGTTATTGGCATATATTTGACCAAATGGCCTAGAACTAGCCAAACACCCAAACCTATACACTGCAATACCCCATTTTGGATACTCCAGCTAACGCACCTATGAAAACAATTCCTCTTCAGCATATCCCTACATTCCATGGCCTTACATCAGAAGATCCGGATGCATTCTTATTTGAATTTGATGTGCTGTGTAGAGGATATGATTATACCACCGATCCCTAGAAACTGAAATTATTTCCCTCTACATTAAAAGGGGCTGCTTTAAGATGGTTTATGGGATTGGGTGGTGGTGTTATAAATAACTGGGATCAAATGAAAGAGTATTTTCTAAAAAAATATCAGGATTACTGTAGGTCTAGAGAGTTGAAAGATGAAATATTTCAGATGGTAGCTAGACTGAATGAAACATTAGAAGAGTATGTTGAACGTTTTCAATATAATCTTCAAAAATCTCCTTATGCATCATTACCCTTACCTGATAATGTATTAAAAACAACATTAATTAGGGGAATGAAGGAACAATGGATTGAAACACTAAATATTATGGGAAAAGGAGATATTTATCAGGAAAATTTTGCTGACATTATTAATCTATGTATCAGGAGCTCGAGAGGCAGCATGAGGCTGAAACCAGCAGAACATGATCGATTTGCAAGAGATAATAGAATTTCAGCAGAAGGAGTAACTCGTGCAGAAATTGGAAATTTATTAGAAAATTTTAAAACTGACATATTAGGGACACTGACAACACAACTTGATATTATGCAGGCTAAACAAAAGCAAGCAGAGGCAGAACAGAATTTGGCATTCTTTTGTCCCAGATGCATAAAGAAACACAGTCACAAGGAGTGTCCATTAGATGCAGTCCAAGTTTGTGCCATATGTACGAAAGACCACTCTATAGAGAGTTCTCTCTCACTTCCTGGATTGAAAGAAGTATACAACGAAGCAGAAGAAGAGCCAGAGCCGGTGTATCTACTCAATTAGCATTGTCAATGGCTGCCACGGCAATCAGGTATGATTTCATACCCAGATTCTTCTTTTCAGCCTCCACAATATCATGCTCAACAATATAATACAATGTGGCAAAATCAACCTCCCTTCCCGAATTGGTTACAACAACCATTTCCTTCATGGCCGAATCAAGCAAGCCAACCCAATTGGCCAAATTTTCCCTACACTCCACCATATTGGCAAAACAACATATATCCAGCACAATGGTCCCCTCCTACTTCACAGAGTCAAGCCTGGCAGACAAACTGGCAAAGATCGATGAATCAGCCAGTAGGAACCATTCCGCTCCCTCACCCTACACTGCCAACCTTACAACAAAATCCCCAGTCTAACCTAAGACCGCAACTCCTAGCGCAACCCAACCCCAATCCAAATAACAGACTGGTCCAATCTATTGAAATAATTGAAACATTAGAAATAGGAACCGATCTAAGGGAGTGTAATGACCTTCAATTAAGATCTGGGCGCATCATTGAAATAGAGGGAGATAAAACCGCTCAAGTTGAAAATCAGTTACCTATAGAACAACCGCCACAAGAAGAGGATGTGACCAGACAACAAATTCATGATCAAGCAACCACATCCTTTCCCCCATTCCAAGAATGATTAATTATATCTCAACCTATACAATATCCTAATTTTGACATTCTGGGAGAACTAAAAAATCTGTACATAAAAATCCCACTCCTCCAAGCCATTCAAGACATCCCAATATATGCAAAGACTATCAAAGAGCTATGTATAAAGAAACCAAGGAGGAAAATAACAAATAACCCAAAAGTCCAAGTAGTTGGCACTCTATCCGACCTATTATCAGGAAAAGAAACACCCGTTAAATATGAAGACCCAGGAAATCCAATAGTAACCGTACAAATCAATGGACAAACCTTCTCAAATGCCTTAGTTGATCTAGGAGCTGCAATCAATATCTTAACAACTACCACTTGCCAAAAACTGGGCATTACATCAGTAGAACTGACCTCCACTTTATTAGAACTGGCTGACCGATCTGTGGTTAGGCCAGAAGGCACACTACATGATGTCATGGTATCCATTGACTCCTGGGAGTATCCTGCCGATTTTCTGATAATAAACCCCAAAAACCGACTTGATGGACATCCATTGATTTTAGGTAGACCTTGGCTTGCAACTGCCGATGCTTATATTGGCTGCCGACAAGGCAGTATGACCATAACTAGGGGGGCTAATATCAAGAATCTAGCTTTATACCCTCCAGCACAACCAAGCATCACAATAATAAAAACTAACAAACATCCTGTATCATACCTCACCGAAAATATTAGATCTCCATTAACCATAGAAGAGGCCCTTGATTTCAAAGACCAAATAGAAAATGATTCCATTAACAAATTTATTAGTCAAGTTGAATCTAGATCCCACATAGAATGTCACATGATAGAAATAACATTTGATAATGAATTAGAAGAGGATCCTCTTAAAGATACACACGATCAAACAATACCCACTACCTCTATCTCAAATAGCAAAATTGTAGAAATTGAGCCAGGAAAGACTTTAAACATTAATGCCAACCTGAATTCCAAACAAGAAGAGAAGCTCATCCAACTACTAAGGAAATATAAAGAAGCATTTGCATGGGACTATCCTGACATGAAAGGAATAGATCCTCAGTTATGTACGCACCACATTTACATAGAAAAAGATGCGAGACCTGTTCGCCCACTGCAAAGGAGACTTAATCCTCATCTAAAAGACATTGTAAAGGCTGAACTTCAAAAAAATTTAGATGAGAACTTCATCTACCCTATCTCCAATAGTAAATGGGTCTCTTCACTTGTTGTGGTACCAAAGAAGAATGGGAAATGGAGGATTTGTGTAGATTATAGAGAGCTAAGTAAAGCAACACAAAAAGACCACTTTCCCCTTCCATTCATTGACCAAGTATTAGACACTTTGGTAGGAAAGAAATTCTTTTCTTTCTTAGATGGCTTAAGTGGATACAATCAGATTCAGATTGCCCTTGAAGACCATGACAAAACTACTTTTACTTGTCCTTGGGGAACATTTTCCTACAGAGTTCTACCTTTTGGCTTATGAAATGCCCCTACCACATTTCAAAGGGCTATCCTTAGAATTTTTTCAGATTTAATAAATGAAGGGCTCGAAGTATACATGGATGATTTTACACCATACGGGGATGATTTCAACCTAGCATTGGACACACTAGAAAAAGTGTTGCAGCATTGCATTGCCACCAAGCTCTGTTTGAGCCATGAAAAATGCTATATGATGATGACAGAAGGACTTATTCTAGGCCATTATATTTCAGCAGCTGGAATACAGGTAGACCTGGCCAAAATTCAAATAATTTTGCTAATTCCCACTCCTACCACTCAAACAGAGGTACGCAGTTTTCTTGGATTTTCTGGTTATTATAGAAGATTTATAGAACATTTTTCTCATATTGCTGCACCTATATATGCACTGACAAGTAATGTTGACTTTCTTTGGACAGAAAAATGTGACCGTGCTTTCCAGGATCTGAAAAATCTTGTCTCAACAGCCCCAGTCCTTAGAGGTCCAAATTGGGACCTACCATTTCAAATTTCATCAGATGCTTCAGATACAACTATTGGAGCAGTCCTTGGGCAGGAAGAAGATAAAAAACCATATGCAATTTATTATATTAGCAAGAATTTATCTCCTACTGAATTAAACTATACTATTACCGAAAAGGAATTTTTAGCTGTAATACATGCTATTAATAAGTTTAGGCATTACATTATTGGATATCCTATTATCTTGTATACAGATCACTCTGCCATAAAATACTTAGCAAATAAACCAATCACAAATGGTAGAATAACCAAATGGCTGATTTTATTGCAGGAATTCGATATCACAATCAAGGACTGACTTGGAAAAGAAAATCCTGTAGCTGACTTTCTCTCGCGAATGCCAAAACCAATGGACGCAACAGCAGTTGAAGATCAATTTCCAGATGAGAATTTGTTTGCTGTCACTGTTAAAACACCCTGGTATGCTGATGTTGCAAATTACTTAGCAGTAGGAAAATTACCAAAACATCTGACCCCCAATGAACAAAAACAGATTATCCAGCGAAGTACTTGATTTTCTTGGATTGGGGGCTACCTGTTCCATACAGGGGCAGATATGCACATCAGGAGATGCGTCCGCGAAGATGAAATTTTTGACATTTTGAAAGCTTGTCACGATGGACCATGTGGCGGACATTTCGCCGATCGAAGAACTAGACATAAGGTGCTGCAAATAGGGTATTATTGGCCCACGATCTTCAAATATGCAAAGAAGTTCATTCAAGCTTGTGACAGTTGCCAAAGAGCAGGATGCCCTAGTCAGTCCGACGAAATGCCCCTAAATCCACAGCGAGTTATTGAACCATTCGAGCAATGGGCCCTCGATTTTGTTGGTCCAATTAACCCATCCTCGAACTAGAAAACATATATTTTGGTAGCAACAGAATATGTCACCAAATGGGTTGAAGCAAATGCATTACCAAGAGCTACAGAGGATTCCATCATATAGTTCCTGTTCCGTATATTTGTCCGATATGGGCTTCCAAGAGACATAATTACATATGGTGGACCACAGTTTGCTGGTAACAAGATTGCTGCAACACTAAGAAACTATCATATCCAACATAAAATTACTACTCCATACCACCCACAGGGAAATGGTCAAGTAGAAAGCAGCAATAAAATAATAGAAGCAATCCTAACAAAAACCATTACATCACATAAACGCGATTGGGCTGCAAGATTACCAGAAGCCTTGTGGGCTTACAGAACAACATGGAGAAGTACTATTGGCTATTCACCATACCAACTGGTATTTGGAAAGGAACCCATCTTTCCAATAGAATTTGAAATATAAACACTACGAACAGCACAAGAAGTCGGTCTAGATCCAAACGATGCACAAATTAATAGATTACAACAGATCAATGAGCTAGATGAAATCAGACTCTCTGCCCTTCAACACACTGCATTGATCCAACAGCAGCGAGCTAAATGGCATGAATCCCTCATTAAAAAGAAAGTCTTCCGTGAAGGAGATTGGGCACTCCTATACGATTCCAGGTTTCAGGATTTTCCCGGAAAGTTTCAAACTCGTTGGCTAGGGCCATACGAAATCTAGAAGGTACATGATAATGGCACCCTTACTCTAATCACCATTGACGGATATGGACATACCTTCAAGGCAAACGGCCATCGAGTTCGACTATACCACAAACCACTTACTTAGGAATCCTTCTACCAGCAACTCCGCGAAGAATCCAACATCCAAATTTTGGAGGAGGAAGAGAAATCTTCCTCACCTCTGGTTCATTAAGTGATTCAATTGTTTTTACATCCTATACATAATTCTTTTGTTTTGTTAGCATAACATATTTTCTTGCACTTTGCTGTTCCTTTTTCAAGGAACCCTGCATTCTGTTGTTCCTTTTTTTAGGCTCACCAGTTCCATCGTTTTTTTGTTCATTTTCCCAAAGGAACAACACTTGCATTTTTTCTGTTGTTCCTTTTTCCGAAGGAACGGCACTGTTGTTTTTGCTATTCCTTTTCTGAAGGAACAACACTTGTGTGCACATTTGTTTTTCTGCTATTCCTTTTCTGAAGGAACAACACTTTCGTTTTGCTATTTCTTTTCCTAAGGAACAAAACTTTTGGTTTTTGTTGTTCCTTTTTCCCAAAGGAACAACACTTGCATTTTTTTGTTGTTCCTTTTCCAAAGGAACAGCACTTGCGTTTTTGCTGTTCCTTTTTCCTGAAGGAACAACACTTGTATTTTCTGTTGTTTCTTTTCTAAAGGAACAACACTTTTGGTTTTTGCTGTTCCTTTTTCCCGAAGGAACAACACTTGTATTTTCTGTTGTTCCTTTTCCAAAGGAACAACACTTTTGGGTTTCTGCTGTTCCTTTTTTCTGAAGGAACAACACTTGCGTTTTTCACTGTTCCTTTTTCCCAAAGGAACACACTTGTATTTTTTTTGCTGTTCCTTTTCCAAAGGAACGTCACTTGCATTTTTTTGCTGTTCCTTTTTCCCAAAGGAACAGCACTTGTATTTTTTTTTTTTTGTTCCTTTTCCAAAGGAACAACGCTTGCATTTTTTTGCTGTTCCCCTTTGAAACGCCAACATTTTTGTATTCCTTTTACTTATGCTTGTTCTCCTTGCCATTCCAATTCAAAGACACCTGTTGTTCCTGATGTTTCGAGTCTATTGGAGCACAACTATACACTTATGCAATGCATACAAAACTAGAACACACTGAAATCAGTAAATTACATAAAATCGTTATTTTTACAAGAAATTGCTTTGAATTGATAGGAGGAAAGAGGAAAGGATACAATTATTCATCACTTTGCTGTCATTATTCTACTAATACTAATATGATTGGTTATCTTTATCATGATGGTTCTTTTTGAATTCCCATAATCTTCTTTCATCATTATTAAGGAATAAGAACAAAGGGTATATTTTTCTATTGAGATGTTAAGACTTCTTCCACCATTCCTACTCTTAAGGAGTGCTAAACCACCCTTTGTGTATAAATAGGAAAGTACTTTATAAAAGAGAAAAAAGGGGAAAATGTTTATATGATATCGATTGTCAAATGAAGGATAAGGGGTCTCATCAAGAGCTAGCCTACCATGATCATAAGGAAGAAAGTGAAGTGGCATTCCCACTATGGCCACCACACCAGGGATATGATCCAAGAGGCACATCATAAAAAATAAAGAGTCCTTGGAACAGGAGGTCTCATCACGAGCCAGCCTGCCCACCTTTCACTTCTTCCTGGTGAATGGCATTATGGTTTAACTGGTTACCAAGCCAGAAAAATGACCTCCATTTTCACATTGCACAACACTTCCTAAAGCATACACAAAGGATCATGGTTCCATGGGTGAAACAAACAACTCTATCAAGGTTATGGACACCTGTGGGCAACAGAGCTCTGTTGATGGTATTGAAGTCACATTCCTTATACACCAATAGCAATCATCAACACCCTTCTTGGTCTTATACCTTTGTAATGGGTCAAATGAGATTATGTATATCACTTCCCCGAACCTTTAAACACATGAAAATATATTACAACCAATCATGACGGAAAAGGTCGATAATGACCGCATCAGACTTTTTGTGCACGTCAGCTGTCCTATCCTCCCAGCCTTGCATCATATCACAACATTCTCTTACTTGTTAAGCGATCCTACTATACACCTCGATTTCGGCAATCTGTTCCTTTTGTAAACATGGCATTTTGGTATACGTTGTTCCTTTATGACTCTGTACCATGGCAGTTCGGCACACCGCTCTCTCATTTGACGGCCGAGGATGGCCTATCACATTGCAGGGGGGAAGCAGGTGACCTCATAATTTGCTGATATACGTGTCAGACTATTATTCGAGAAACTTTTACTTGGGAATAGCAAGGCTTAACGGTATATCATTTTTCAATTTGCATGACCTGCTGTTCCTAAGCTATTTCCATATTATGCTCTGCAGCAATTAGTAAGTGACTCAGGATTTGAACGAGCTTGTTGTTTCGTTATTTTCTCTGTATTTCTAATAGTTTGAACAGCCTATTGTTCCATTGTCGTCTCTGCATTTTTATAGTGTGCTAAAACATGGGAGGAAGATCAATTCGGAGAGAACCACAGGTATTGACAGTTTCTGATGCTGCACGGGAAATCTTAACGAGGGCAGGATGGATAGTCTATCTCAATCGGCTACAAGAATCCAACGAGACTGTAGCAATAGAATTCTTGCAGAACTTGCAAGAATATCACTCCACGGTAAGAGGGAGACACATAGCAGTCACCGATGACATAATTGCAGAGGTCTCGGGACTACCAGCCACTGGACCTGTGTGGACTCTAAAGAAGGAGAGATTGTGAAAAATCATAAAAGAAATTTCAAGACGAAGGCTAGAACCTGACTGTAAGAGGAAAGGGAGTTCTACCAGCAGCATTAGGAGAGCCGTGGGCAGAATTGGCGAAGATCATCCAGAGCTACATCACTTGTGAAGGCCGAAAAGACGTGGTAAGACCACGACACCTTAAGATTTTAGCTGTATTAAAATAGAAATGATTTGTGAACTTACCTGCATTTTTAAATTCCTTACTACATGATGTTGCTCGAAGCATGAAAAAATCACAACACATAGAATCGGTAGTAAGTCACCATGGGTTGATACAACTGATAGTTAGCCACAGTCTTGCTCAGCAACAGAGTAGTTGGGAAGAATTAATTGCCACAATAGACGAGGGACTAACTCTGCCAGCCCCAAAACGAAAACATGCTACTAGTACATCGAATAGATCGTTGAAACGAAGGAAATCAGTTAGATTGGCATGGATTAGAGGGAGGCTGGAAAATTCCCGAGGGAATACTAACCGACCAGTGGAGATAGATGATTCAGGGGATGAGCAACCCTTGCAATTAGAAGGAGAGGAGAATGAGAAAGAGATGGAAGAAAATAAGGAAGGAGAAATAGAGGAAGAGACTGAGCAGTCTGGGCAGGCAGAGGAAGAGACAAAGCAATGCGAAGAGATCCCATTGCAAAATCCATTGCAAGAGGATGAATTGGCCCAAATTTTGGCCAATATGGGTGAATATGCCCAACCTCTCAGCCCCCTAGGCCTCCATATTGAAGAAGAACCAAAGGAGCATTCTGCTCAGGACAAAAATACACCTGAAGAATTGTGCGACGAGGAAGAAGAAGAAGAGAATCATTCTGTTCATGATGAAAGTATAACTGGAGAGAAAAGTGATGAAGATACAGAAGTGGAACAATCTATTCCCAGCCAGACTACACCAGAAGAATTTCATGGAGAAGAAGGGGTGGAAAAAGAAGTCACCCAGGAAATAACAGAACCAGCTAGGGTTTTTACTCCTGAGCAACCCAGTCAGAATAACGAAGGGGCACCCCAAGAAGAAAACCAAGAAATTGGCCAAGATGACAGTCTAGGACTGAGTAAACAGACAACTATTCCTTCTAAGAAAACAGAAGAAATTAAAAGATTACGAAAAGAACAGCAAAGACTGCTGAATGTGATAGCACAACTTCGACAACAAATCAGGGTTTTGAAAATGGGAAAGAGAGCAAAAAGGACCTCGGGGGTAAGACATGCAACCACCCCGGCGAGACCCCTCAAGAAAAAGGTTAGGAGGACTCAAGTCCAGACTGCCATTCAAAACCAAAAGGAACAACATTCAGCTGTTACCCACGTTGAAGTGCAAACAGATGATATATCAGCCTGTGACAAGGAAGTTCAGACAGAGGCACAACCCTTTGAAGAAATCCAAACCATAAACACGAGGCGATACAATAAGAAGATTCAAGTAAACATTCAACTTACCACTACCATGTGGAACAGTGATCTGAGGACAGTAACCCTACAAGAGGGTTTGATGCAAGCTCAACAAGTAGTAGAAAAACTTACAGAACAAACGGTTTCTCGAGAGAAGTATGAAGAATTACAACAACAGCTAAGGAATGTCAATTTATCTGAAAGCCGGGCTTTTGAAGGATGGTGAAAGGAAGGAGAAAGAGTCGCTAAGGTAACTCATAGATTAGATGTAGTTATCAGACAGATGGATACCTTATGCTCTTTGTACACTGACGTCCTAGCATGTAGAGCCCTTGCTAAGAATTATGCCTTGTTTTTAATGGAACGATATTTGCAATTGAAAATTAAGGCTATCAAAGCAGGAGCCCCTATACAAATTAATACTATTGATGATTTCATAAATTGTTGTAAGCACTATGGAATAAAGGTCCAAAGATTATTGTGTGAATTCTATCTGCATAACCTTGTGCTAGATCAAGAGACAGAGCAGAACCCCGGCCCTTTCGTTGGGGACATCCAACTGCAGGCATTTATTTCATTTGGAGTTAATCAAATCAAATGGCTTAAAGCCTATAATGCCTTCCAAAGACAAGAAAACATATTAGACTTATGGGTAAGAGATGAGCCTAGAGATCCATTACAGTTGTGGAATAAACATAGAAACCTCATGAGGACTCTGAGCGTGATTGAAGCATTAGGACCCATTCATACAGCAATCAATCAGCAAGGGATAGAATACTTCTTTACCATCAAGGACCTTGCCATTACAACTGTTAAATTTTGATATCAGACCTCTAATCCAAATATCCAACTCAGGGAACCATTTAATTATGAGAACTTTAAGTTAGCCGCTGATCACTTGAGCCTCTATGGTGATCTTATCTTGAGGGTAGGGCCATCTTGGTTAGGATATAGGTTTAGGAGTCTGATTATTTGGCACCCTGCACCTGGATACCAAGCCCTATATGAGATGCCTGAGGGTCAGACAGGCCATCTTTTCGAACACCTAGCTAGGCATCATGGTTGTAGACCACCACATGAGATTTCGTCTCCGGCCTACTCTCTCACCACCTTACATGTCAACTACAATGTTTTAATGAGGGCATGAAAAAGGGTAAGCAGGGGGGTGTGTGGAGTACTCAAAAATGTATGTTTTTATCATTTATTTTGTCATCTTTGCTTTAAAACTCATAACCTTTTTGCATCATGAGCTAGGCAGATAATAAGAAATGATGACAAAATCTAAGGGATTTATATGCAACACAAAACTACTAATAAATACCATTTTCTTATGTAGGAAGAGAAAAAAACGAAAGATTTACGTCCCAAAGGAAAAGATAGGGAAAAGTTAACTGCTATCCCTCTAGCAGGAAACTGCATGCAAACAAGACAATCCAAATTGGAGTGTATCAACCAAGAAAGGGAAAAGGAGATATCGAATCAGCGCAAGAGAACAAATAGATAACTGGAAATTAACAGTCTGGCGAATCCCTCAGGATCCTTTGATCCTGAGGGATCACTATCTTAACCCTGAGGGATCGTTATCTTAACTACTTTTGCATCATTGATATCTCCGCTTGACTGTTATAAGAAGGGGAAGCACTACTAGCCCGGGGGGATGACCTGTTGTTGTTTTTATGTAATTCTCCTTTGTATTCGAAACTTTGATCATTGACTCTCATTGAGAAGTGATCCACTGTAACTCTACTTTGATGCTTTAATATAAATCTGGTTGCTGTTTCATCTTTGATTCTAGAGTAATCTCAAATGGTGTATCCCTAGAGGCTAAGGGCTCGACCCTGGTGGAACACTTGCTCCTATACCATTATCTCTAATTCATGTGTGGTTTTCATTATCAACTTTTTTCAGTAATCTGATGTGTTTTGTTATTTTACATCACAGTTCTGTTATATTTGATTTATGTTCAATTGAGTAATGTTGTTCTCTGTGACAGGAAAGTTGCATTATTCATTCTGACTTTGTAACGCATTGCTATTCCTGTAATCATTGATATAACATTGATGTTCCTTACAAAATGCCATTGTTGTTCAATTACAGAGTAACCGTGTTGTAACATTCATAATTCATCTATGGTTTACACTTAATCGCGATTGTTGTTCAATTGACGTTGCTATTCCATTACGAATTACAATCATTATTCTTTATAATTGAGATTGATACCTGTTGTATCGAAGTCAGATTACTGTTTCTCTTAATATTAAGCGTACCGCATGTGTTATTTATTTTGGTTCATTGCACATTGTACATTTAACTCTATTTGTTGTTCTATATTTCATTGCTGAGTAGTTGCCGTTCTATTTCTGTTTGCTGTCCAATTTATCCTCAGAGTAGAGATTGCTATCTGATTTATATAGGATACGATTTCTGCATTTATTTCCTTAGACTGAGGTTTGTTGTTCAATCTTATTTATAAGAACTAGTTGTTGTTCCATTTCCTAGTTGTTGTTCCATTTCCTAGTTGCTGTTCCATTTCCTATTATTTGTATTATCATTGCTTTGGTGTGTGGAATGATCTAAGACTGTAGTGAACATTGACATTTGTTGTCTAATTCCCAGGTTGATGATCTTTTCTTTGGTTATCTTTAATTACATCAGTTTACAGAGGGATGAGTTATCGTTACTGTACCCTTCACTGATAAATTGCTATAGTTTTATGAGTGCATGATTTCAGTCTTAAGGTTCTTTTCTGTAAGTAGATCTTATTTCAAGCATCCGTTTACTCTTGTATTTAGAGCACTATACTACTAGCATAACTCTGACAAATGACCGCCTCAAACTGAGTACACTTTTTGAGATAACAAATCATTCCTGGATTGACAAGTTAATGTGAGGTAGATAGAAGTGAAAAAGACCCTTTTTATTTCCTTGCATTTTTCCTCAATGAATTAGCCCCCTATTAATTAGGGAAATTCCTCAATATGAATTGCGGTATCCCCATATGACTTCCTCTAACTACATGCACAATCTGTACAATTTGTATGATTATACAAATGATAGTACGTTGACCCTAAACTCCAATCTCAACAGGGCCTTTCTCTGATCTGACATGCATGAGTTAATTATGAGTGAATCTTCAGTTTACTAGTTGATTACTACAGGCAGCACCACGCTACTAGACCTCTGACTAGGTCCTCCAACATTTGGAACTAGTTTAACTGATGTTGACTTAGTTAGACTGAATTAATTAATTACAAGTCAAAATAAAATCAACGTAGTTCACAAGGAATTCTTGTATATGTCCTCTTCCTTGATGCATACATGATGATATCCTGATCTGATATCAATTCTTGAGAACACTGCTACTCCCTTCAACTGATCAAACAAGTCATCAATCCTCAGCAACAAATACCTATTCTTGATGGTTACCATGTTCAAATGCTTGTAATCGATGCATAACCTAAGAGTACCATCCTTCTTCTTCACAAACAATATTAGTGCACCCCCTAGTGATAAACCTGGCCTAATGTATCCCTTGTTAAGCATTTCCTTCAATTGCAACTTCAACTCTACTAACTCTGGTGTGCTCATCCTATATGGTGCCTTCGATGTTGGTGGTACCCCTTATACCAAATCAATAGAAAAGTCCACTTATTTGTGAGGCAGGAACTCTGAAATCTCTATTGGAAACACATCCTGAAACTACTGCAAGATTGGGTACCTTATCAATACCTCCACATCCTCAACATCCTTACCTTTATCGCTAGAAATGTGCACTGCAAATAACACACACCCTTTTCTGTGACTGCACTTTGCCTGCATATTTGTTACCATTTTGACTGATGTTTCCTTCTTCTTACCTTATAAGAATCTTTACTCTCCATTATCATTGGAGCACTCAATGGATTTGTCATAACAATCTACCTTGGTCCTATGAAGATATATCCATTCCATACCTAATAGCATATTATATGATCCCAAAGGAAATACATTCAAATGTGTTGAGGTAGACATACCATTCAACTCAAATGCACAAGCTCTCACCCAATGATACACTCTCTTCTTCGTACCTATATCCAACTTTACAAACCAAGATTTTGCATGCACTTCTTTCTTCAAACAATACTTATCCACCATTTCAGGACTAACATAACTATAATTAGATCCAGGGTCAATAAAAATGGAAACAACTTGATCACAAAGCTTACTTTCCATCTTGATAATAGTTGCATGGTGCTCTTCCTGCTTGTTATCCAGCGCTAAATAAATTCGTGGAATGCTCTTCCCAACATCCCCAACTGTCTGTGCTTCTTGTGCACTGTAATTCTGAGGCCTACTACCCTAATTCTTCAAAGAATCCCTCTTAATATGTTCCTTACCACATGTCCAACACTCCAACCATCCTATACCATCACCTCTATTATGCTGTTGTGACCCATCTCCTTGTCTAGCTACATTGAAGTTCCTGTATGGTGCAACATTTTCTTTCTCTTTTGCATTCTTAGGCCTCGTTCTTTTCAGCTACCATTTACGTTTAGCTTTATCTTTCACTTTAAATCCTTGTTAAGATTCATTCTTATGATTTGATTGCTCATAACAGTGTTTCAATTTTCCAATAACTTCCTCAAGAAACCAAGGCTCATCATACTCAATCCAAAATCTAAATTCTAATGGAAATCCACTAATAAATCTATGTAATTTAGCCTTTTTATCCTCAAGATATGGTACATACCTCAATATCTCCAAGAAATTAGTCGTATACTCCTCATATGTCATAAATCTCATCTTTAGCTCATACAATTCCTTGGCCTTACTGTCGTAGTACCTTTATGACAAGTATTTCTTCCCGAAGAGTCTCTTGAATTCATGCCAACTCAAGTCTTATGTCTTGATGTCTCTAACCCATTTTACATCTTCCAACCAGATGTATGCTTTCCCTTTGAGGCTGAAGATAGCTATTCTGGCGTTCATATTCTCTGTGTACTTATGTAGTTCAAATAACTTCTTCATCCCAAGTAACCAAGCCTCTGCATCCTCTGACTTCTTCAAATATCCATCAAAGGTAGGTGGCTTAGCTTTCTTGAACTCATCTAGAAAATATCCCCTTTTTCTCCTCCTGTAAGAATGATAACGATGACGATCATAGTGCTTGTTAGAATGATAACGATGACGATCATAGTGCTCGTTAGAACCAAAACTAGAATAGTGTTAGGTTCCTATACCAATAGGTTTCATTTTCATGATTGACAATGGAAGTGCTAAATATGTTCATCTTTGATGCTGCAAAGGTTCCATATTTTGTATACAGATAGATGTGTAAGTATTGTTGTTTATCACATTTGATGGGTGGCCCAACAGTTCAATCTGGACCATGCCATGTTTAAATTGTTGTTGTAGAATAGAGAAAGAATGTCTGTCCAAACAGTTCAAGCTTGGCAGATCAGTAGCTAGGTAGAGAAATTAAGGAGCCCAACTATTTAATCTGGGCCCTTGGAAGTGATAAGGGTAGATTTAGGTAGGAGGGCAGTCAAAAGAAAAGAGGATAATCAGGGTTTGCAAGTCTAAGTGCACCCATTCAAAAGGAAGAAAAAATGCTAGGTGTATTAGGCTGGGTAGGTAGTCTGAGGTTGCAGAAGCAAGGTCTGGATCACCTTTGTACTATCAAAAAGAGCTCATCTCATCAATGACAGAAGTGTCAAAGTAGTTGTTTGGTGGCAGAACTTTGGAAGCACGTCTAATTCCCCTTCACTCCCCCTAAAAGTCTCTTACTAACACCCCTTGAGGACCTTGGGATCTGCCCAACCAGTCCTGTTTTCACTTCATTTTTGTAAAATATCAAGTCAAGTTTTGGCTTTCCTCAATGAAAAGAAGCCACATTTCTTGTGTAAAAGTCATTTCTCCACATTCCATTCACTCCTATGCCTAAGTTTCATTTCTTAAACTTAGCCTCTTCCCTACACTTTCACTTCACAAAGTCATATTAACTTCTAATCTTATTATATAGCTCCCTAACTACTTTCCTATCCCTATTTTTACAAAAAATCATATAAAAAACCCCAAAAAATACTAAATATCCTACCCTATAGCACTATAGCTATGTAACATATTTTTGGGAAATAATAGTCCATTTGGGACTATTATGAACCCTTCCGCGTCCTAAATCCGGAGTTAGTTTAACCTCTGGTTAAATTAATAACCATGGTCCCCCCTTTTGTTTATAAACCTGACCTGTCTCCTCTTCGCGCTCATTGTTAAAGTTTAATGGTTAAATGTTTTTAAAACTATGCTACCCCCGCACATAAACCCATAAACCCTCATAAACCTAAGTTTTCAACCCCCCCCCCATGGCGCGTTTTCATTTTATATTCGGGTGGGTCCCATGCCTAACCAACTGTCGCTTCGCTCGCCTCGTCCTCCGTCCGATCTTCCAAGCCGCAGATCAATGGTGGGCGATCGATTTCATATGCCGATCCGCCGAAGGTTAGCGTCCGGGGGATGGGCGGTTTCCCTGCCGTACCCTCACCACGCGTCATCCTCCCAGCGTGTTCGGAGGCCCCCTTCCCGATACCGCTTATGCTCAAAGGTGGTGCAGGATGAAACCGGAAACCGCCATCTGCTAGTGACGTCAGCACCACGTCGCCATGACGTCACCTCCGCATCGACCCGCCGCTGCCCCTTGTCACCGACACCTCATCTGCTTACGTTCCCGTCCCGCCACCATGTCCTCTGTCGCGTTAGCATCCTCGTCAGCAGCCACGTCACCCTGCCGTACCCCTACCCGCCAGATGATATCATGCTGACGTCATCCCAAAAAATCGCCAAAAGCGCCAAAGTCCCAAATTTTTATAAAAAACACGCGAATTCGACCATTTTAGTTCATTTTTATTGGTCGAGTTGGGTGTGCTGTGCATGCTATTTTATGTCATTTTGCCTCCAAAGTTCAAATTCAACCAATTGAGCTGATGTCGCCTGCGATTTCACCTCCATTGCTTGCCATTGTACCAGCTCGACCACCCTCAGCGACTAAAAACCAGTTATTTTCCTAATTTTCATCTGTTTACCCCTGTTCTTGCCATTTTCTCCTTTTCACTTGCTTAAATACCTGCAAATACCCAAATTAAAGTCACTCATGTACCCAAATGCTACCTAAATTCACTAATAAATCTCTAGCTCAAAAGAAACTGTGTAAACCTGCGCCCACTTACAATTTCACCATTGAAAGTCGTTTTTAAGCTCGTATTCCCGGCAAGAACTTCATAAAAGCTCAGCATTATCCCCTTTTGCCACATTCCACTGCAAAAGACTTCAATAATTGGGCTCAAATAATCCCCATTCCTTCTGCAATTTGCCCTTACAGTCTTTCAACCCAAAGAATTTATCAAAGAGAAAAAAAGCCTTATCCAAACTCTGCAAAGTTTGCCTTTTCCATTATAGTTACAGATATTGAAGACTATTGCCTCATTTGAACTCATTGTGCAACTCATTTGCAAATCCTCAGAAGCAGTTATCCTCAGTCTGTTACTGCTTTAAACTTTGTTCCAAGCTCAAGCTCAAAAAGACTTTAAAAGTGGCCACTCCAACAGCTCTAAACATCACTCCTATGAACCCACCGAAAAAAGAGCTTGAAGCAATGCCCCTAGCTGATAAAGATTACCTCATTCAAGATTTGGTTGGGGACAGGAATCACTTGCAGACCTTCTGCCAATTGAGAAACAATTTTTTAAACAACTGTGACATGTATGGCATATGGGAGTCTAATTTTCCTTTTTACTTCCTCCCCTATGTTAATATTTTTCCTGAGATTATCCATCTATGTGCTGAGAACTATGAGCCAACTCAGAGAGCTGTCAAGTCTCCATCTAGGAGCATACTTTTTCATATTACTCCTGACTCTATCAACCAGATGCTAAACTTCAAACAGACTCATCTATTGTTTCCTTTCTCTATGAAATACTTGCTGGATGAAGGCTCCAAGCTCTCCAGCTCTGAGATTGCAAGAATTGCCAAGACATTCATGAGGGCAGACCGCCAACCTACTGAGCCACCTCCATTCCTATATGTCAACTTCAATGAGGTGGGCAAGCTGCTTGTAGATATGATTTCCTCTGTGCTGGGTTTTAAAACAAGTGAGCACATTGATGAAACAGTGTTGGTTTTATTGTCTGCATATAGTCCAGGACAGCCCCCTACTGTCAAGTATAATTATGCCAAATTCATCTCCAACAAAATACATGACCAGCTAGTGGAACTAGATAGGGAGGGAGTCTTTAAATATTCATCATATATATATCATTTGTTCATGTATTACCAGTCTGAATGCTTCCAATGCCCCATCAAAAAGTTGGATTCAAAGGGTGAAAGAAGGTCTATTATCTTTTGGTCATCAGTTTTTCATGAAGTTCAAAACTCCCCATATTCCTACTGTGAGTTCATTGACCAATTTGTTTATCCAATCTCTTGTCTCCTAATGAGAACTCCTCCTCCTAGATTATCATATGACATGCAGAAGATCTTGTAGCTGTCCAAAAATTACAAAATAGGTGATTGGTATGTCTACCAAAATCACACTGTCATTAGAATCTATGGCTGTGAGCTCTATCCTTACAGGCTCCCAAGATATGTACCAATGAGACTTTTTGCCTTGGAATATTACAGGCAACTCATCAATTCATATCTCACTCATTTTCATAGTGCCAAGAAGAAAGCTCGCCTGAAATTTAAACACCATCTAGGCCCCTTTATTATGAACAAGAAAGAAGGTTGGCAAGATGCTGACCAAATATTGAAGGAAAAGCTCAAGTTGGAAAGGAGTTTCTGGTGGGTTCCTTATGACCCGGAGGGCTTTATCAATGCCAGAAGAGTAAAATATAGGCTGACAGCCTATGAGCATTGTAAATTCCCACAAATTGAACAATATGCCAACCAAGATGAGTGGGTGGCAGGGACACTAGCTGAGGAATTTACCCAAGAAGAAATTATGGAGCAAAATGTCAAAGATTTAGAAAAAACTCTTGACTTAGATTCTTTTGACTAGGTAACTTTCAAACTGCCACAACAAGTCGGAGAAGGCCCATCTACAGCTGCAGCTTCACAAGCTGCCCAACAACGGTCTACACCAGCAACAGGTACAGCAAAAGGAAAAGAAGTGATGGAGGCAGAGCAAGAAATGGTTACAGAACAACCTACCACCTCAAAGGAGCAAACTCAAGAACAAGCTCCTCCATAGCAAATAGAGGCACTGCAAGTGCCAGCTTTACAAACTCCTGCTAATGAAGAAAGAGGTAAGAAGCGAGACCGAGAAGACTCCACACCTGCTAGTGGGTCTACCCAGCAGCCCGAAGCCAAGAGGCAAAGAGTTGATCCTCCAGTTGAGGAGGAAATTAGTGAAGAGGTCCTAGAAAGTCCAAGGAGAGAAAGGGAAGCAAGCTAGCAGACACCTACTAGCTCTTTCCAGCAAGAGCAAGAGAGGCAGCATGGCATGGAGGTTTCCTCCTCAACACAACAAAGCAAGCGGCCACCTAGTATCAAAACTTCTTTCATGGAAATCAAGGCTTAAAATGAACTGTTAAGAGTACAGTTATATGATCAATTCCTCAAGGCAACACCTGCCAAACAGCAAAGATTGATGGCAGCATATGACTTCAAAGAAGAAAAAATGATTCTCAACCATTTCAAGCCGAAGATACAACAGCCACAGTCAGCTGCAGATTATGTGAAGACAAATTTAGAGGTCCTTGCCAAGGACATTCACCCCATGGACCAAATAGAATTGCACAAGAAAACAAGTGAGATGGTCAATGCCACTCTAGCAGATAAGGCCATGCTGGCACATGAATTGAAGGAATCTTTGAAGAATACAAATACTCAACTAGATTTGGAAAGAATGTCCTCCTCAGCCAAAGATAATAGGATAAAGACATTGGAAGAAATCATTGTGGACCTAGGACATGATCCTAAGAATCCCAAGGGCGTCAAGGCCCTTATGAAGAAGAAAGAGGATGATATTGTTGCACTGAAAAAACAATTGAGGCTGTCCTCAACTATGCACCCAAAAATAGCAGAATTTGTGCAAGAGAAAGAAGTTGAGGATACCAAGGATCTACTAATGAGCATGAACCAGAGAATAATTCAGATGGAGGGAGAGTTGGAGAGAGCACTGCAAGGCAAGCAGGGAGAGTCAACCTCCCAACCACCTCAAACAACTCCAACTGTTGCTACTATTCCTCCTACACAAGCAGCAATGACCCTTCCTATTATCCCACCAACTACAACAACTACAGATGCTACAACAGCAACAACAACAACACCTGAATCTAGCATTAGCATGGATGAAATGATGAAAGTTGTCAAAGAGCTAGAAGGTCAGGCAACAGAGATAAAAGAGGCCAAGGAAAAGTTGGCCAAGCTGGAAGCAAGCTACGATAAATCCAAAATGACAGTAGCTGAAAAAACAAGGGAAATTAAGGCCTTGAATGACAAAATAAAAGCCTTGGAGAAGGAGCTGACTTTGGACAAAACTCTAGCTGAAATAAAGAAGATTTTGTGTGCCAAAATTGGCCAATCAATCACTCACCAATGGAAATCAATCCAAACCATGCATGAATAGATAGAATTGATAGGCCTAGCTCAATTTGAGAATCAAAGAGCTAGGCCAGCATTGGGAAATATGCCTGAGCAAACCAATAAAATGATTCATTCCCTGAACACTCATACTAAAGAGGAGTTGGCAGCATTAGACATCAGTAACAGGACAGATACTGTTCTGACAGCAAAAAAGGTGCTAACCCTAAGAAATTTTGTCCAAAGTCTAGAAAGAAAGTGTCAGGAAATGCAGGCAAAAGTAGATGATTTCAAGCTAAAGCTTGCAGCATTACAAAACAGGGGATTACCCAGCTTGTTAACCAGCGCTGGAAGACTGCTGACCCGGGAACAGTATACCACCAGGGTGAACAATTATGTTACAAATCAGATTACAGCATCTTCAAGTTCCTCAGAAGAAGCAGGCCCTCCCTCTGGACAATCTCTTTATGATAAATTAGAAAACCTGTTTTACATTGAACATGAAATCAATCATCTTTTTGAGGTCCCGCCCACTTTTTACAGATATACCGAGGCAGATGAGACATTAATAAAGATACAAAGACATCAACTGCCTAAAGAAGATTGGTGGCAAGCAATGCTGGAGATTTTGCCAAAGTAATCTCAGTCCTTTTCCTCTTTTGGTCATCTACAGGTTAGCAAAATTAAGTACGCAGACAATAGGCAGAACAAGTCAAAGCAATGACTCAGCAAAGCATTGGAACAACAAGCCCAAAAAAAGCAAATTAAAGGCGCAGGCCTCGACTGACTCAGTTGGTCCCAAAAGTCAAATTTTTCTGACAAAATGAACGGCTAGCACACCAATATCAACTGCAGCATTTAATTCTTCATTTACTTCCTTGGAAGAGTTGGTGATGTAATTTATTACATGAAGACTCATCATCTAGATATTTTGTATCTTATTTTTGTATATATACCTCCCCATAGAACGTATTTGGGGTTGGTTGGTGATTTTCTCTCTGAAGAGCTGCGCTGTAAATTTTCAGACTTTCTAATACAAAGAGATGGTGGAGTTCATGGTCTCTGCACTGTCTGGATGTGAAAGTAATGAATTGCGTTCTGCTACAGAATTCTTGTATCTTTTAATGGAACAATAAGTTTTTTCTAAACCGTGTTTTCTCTTTCTGTGTTTACAAAACTCACATATGTTACATGATCTTAGTAATAGAGAAGAAGAATAGCTCAGGACTTGTTTGAATGCACCCTCAGCTCAATCTCTATTACTAACTATGTTTTCTTCAGAATTAGTCATAAACATGAATTCTTGATTGCTCATGTTTGCATTGATTCTCTCATTATGAATGCTGTTTAGGAATTCTTAATTGCTCCTAGATAATATTCTCACACTTTCCCTCTCTCAGCATAGTGAAAGATCCTTGACTGCCTTTCATTCCCTGATTTCATGCCATCGATTCCCAGATTTGAAGATTTGTTTCATGGATGCCTGTCTGGCTCTGTAGCACTACCACTTCCCCAACAAGCACTTTCAGTAGTACACAATCATTGACTCCATTGCCCAATGGTCTAAGCTGTTCTGAAAACTGCATACCAGTTCTGTTTGAAATCATCATCCAACCAAATTTAAAACAAAACTCTGTACATCATAACTAGCCTAAAATTACACCAAAACAAAGTTAAATTATAAAGAGAGAGCCCTCTCTGGTTGCAGGTAGGCTAGGGCCTACATCTAAAATATTGGTTAGTGGTTACCTCGGTCGTATTCCCTTGGGAGCCAGGGAACAACCTGAGTGATAACATCATTGGCAACTCCGCTGGGGAACGGCGAATTTTTGCAATTGCTGTCTATTCCTTAAAACTACAGATGAAGCCTGAATGTCAGCCAAGAAGCCTTTGAAACTGTTCTTGCTCTGCATTTACAGGATTAAATAAAAGCTGCTTCAGTCAATCTTCATTCTAGTTTTAAGCTGTAAACAACTGTTCCAAAATTTGACCAATTTCTTTCTAATCTAAAACATTCCCAGAAAAATACCAAAAAACAAATTTGGAAGCTGGCTCCAAAGAAGAAAACTCGTTATACCAGGTCAAATCCTGAGCTAGACCCTCCAACTGTTTTTGAAAATCCCAATTTAATACCAAAGATCCTTAGAAAACAAGAGGAACAAGAAGATTTTGCTGATTCAAGCCCTGAAACAGTTCAGCAAAACTATATTCCAACCCCTGCTAAACCTTCAGTCCGTCCTCACATTGCTCCTACTTCTCCTTCTTCCTCATCCACCTCTCAAAGCACTTTCTCTGCACCTCCATCCACAACACATATTTCTGCTACTATCCTTGTTGTCCCAGCTGTTCCATTCCTTCCTGTTGTCCCATTTATCCCTGTCAATATGGCAAATCGTTATGCCCCTTTACAGCTACCTGCAAATCCAGGGGCTATGCCTTAGGATTATCAAAGTAAGATCACATATTTTGATGGTACGAGCTCTTACACAGCCCAGCAACACACTAAGAAAATGCAGGACTATTTTGAGAATTATGAGATAGACGATGATGATGTGAGAATGAAAATTTTTGTCCAAAGTTTAACAGGTGAAGTAAGAACTTGGTTTAGAGCACTTGCTGCAAATTCCATAGCCAATCTGGATGCTCTTTACCAAACATTTCTCAACAGATGGGAAAAGGAAAAAGATCCATTGCACATTTTATCTGAGTATGACACTATAAAAAGAGGCCCACAAGAAACTGTCCTAGACTATTGTGCAAGATTCAACAATGTTTACAATGCCATTCCTCAAAACCTTAGACCTCCACCTGATTTAGCTTTGATCAAATTTCCTGATGGATTTGATTCTGACATGGCATATCAATTGAGGGAAAGAGCCCCTCAAACCTTAGCAGACATGCAGAATATAGCTGTCAGTGTGGAGGAAAACCTCATTGCTAAACGAAACCGAGAAAGAGCTGAAAGGAAAACAACTTTTAAAGAAGAACCTTAAGCTTTTGAGCAAAAACTTGATGCAATAATCAAAGGTATGGATAGGCTTGGGGATAGGGTGGAAACCATCGAAAGAAAGTCATCATGGGAAGGTCAACCAAGTACTGCAAGAAGCCCAAACTTTAGAAAAAATCAAAATCCAAATGTTGGAAGGG
The DNA here is from genome assembly GCA_031772625.1 of Pinus tabuliformis. Classification (NCBI taxonomy): domain Eukaryota; kingdom Viridiplantae; phylum Streptophyta; class Pinopsida; order Pinales; family Pinaceae; genus Pinus; species Pinus tabuliformis. Next base: position 499,275,210 of record CM062814.1, on the reverse strand, counting down.
CTGGCCCTGATCAGAACATCAAACCTCCGTTTCAAGAAAACTATGTTGAAGCCTCAACATCTAGTGAACCAATGGAGAACCCTCACATCAACTTGATGGGTTTGGACAGTGAACACTAAGTCTTTCTAACACAAGAAGATCAAGAGGCCCATAATTTCAATCAATTTCAAACCAAATCAGGAGAGTCATTTGATTTTAGAGAAGGCTATGATGCAGTAGTCTATGAGGTTCATAAACAGTACAAATTAAGAAGTAGAACCATAGATGTGCCTGAACCTACCAAGCTCAAGGATACTAAGCAGCCAAAGAAAGCAAAAGACAAAGCTGCTCTCACAGAATCCTCTGATAAAACAGACCCAAACCCAAGAGAAGTTACTGTGGAAGATGTATCAGATGTACAGCCCACTAAAAATCGGACATTTACATGCCCTCCCACAAAAGGAAATTCAAACAGTATTCCTGAAAATATTTCCAAAACAGAGGTACCTCAAAACAACATTCAAAATCAAGAGAAGATCACTGAAGATTCAGCCGAAAAAGAAAAGTCTGCTGGTCACAACACAAGAACTCAAATGGAGAAACCCTTCAATCTAGAAGCAGAAATTGGTAAGCTGAAAATAGCCATTCCTCTCTCTGAGTTGGCCAAACATGAAGTATATAGACAGCAAATCAATAGGTCACTCCAAATACCAGAGAATAGGGATGCTGTAAATGTTCTAGATGATCAACCTGAATTACTTTTTGGTCCTGAAGTTAATGGAAAAACAGCGAATGGAGGAGTTCCACCTTTTTATGTCAGTTTAAACATTCATGACAAGGTGTTACACAATGCAATGTTTGATTCAGGAGCTTCCCATAACCTAATGCCTAAATCTGTGATGGAAAAACTAGACCTAGATATCACAAGACCATACAAAGATTTGTTTTCATTTGATTCCAGCCAAGTCAGGTGTCTAGGCCTAATTAAAGATTTGTGTGTCTCCTTGGTCCAATACCCAACCAAAACAATTCTGATGGATGTGGTGGTAGCTGACATTCCACCTAAGTATGGTATGCTTTTGTCAAGATCTTGGGGTGCAAAACTCCAAGGATCTTTGCAACTAGACATGTCCTATGCCACTATTTCAGTCTTTGGACAGCCAAAGAGATTGTACCGTGAAACACTAATGAAATATGTGGTTAGCAGTCAAGAAAAACCCCAAAACTTCCCCATCTATTCTACACATTCCGACATGGATTCATTCATTTTATATAATGCTGGCATGTGTCCCAAGAACGATGTCAAACTCATAGAAGAAGCACAAATACAAAGCATGGATGAACAATTTAATACTCAAGATCAAAAAACTGTTGTTATCATTGATGTAACAAATGAAAATAACATAACACATGACTTACAAGAACCCAATCTGCCCATTGTACAAGCTTCTAAAACTCTCAAGGCCAATCATGACCAAGAAATCTCATGGTACTTAGAATTCGATGGATCAGTAAACAAATTAGGAGCAGGGGCAGGGGTCTAGATCCACAACATGCAAAATGACCATGCTGAAGGTCATGCATATAAATTAAACTTCAGATGTACAAACAATATGGCTGAGTATAAAGCCCTTTTGTTAGGTCTTAAACTCATCAAGAATCTAGGAGCAACCAAAGTTTCAATTTTAGGTGATTCAGATCTGATTATTCAGCAAATGAAGGGAAATTTTGTCACAAATGATCATAGGTTGAGAGTTTACAGAGGAGCAGCCATTGAAATAATTAACACCTTCTCAGAATCTCAACTCACCAAAATTCCTAGAAAGCACAATTTACATGCACATAGCTTGGCAACCTTTGCTAGCACTTGCAAGCTACCATTTGAGCCAAACCACCATTTCACTGCTGAAATTAAACATAGGCCTGCTATCCCAGATAATGTAAAAAATTGGCAGATCTTTGAAAATGACACACAAATAAATAATTTCTTGACTTTGAAAGAGGAATTCTCCAGCATGAACATTGATACTAGCACTCTGGATGATCAACAACAGACAGACAGAATTGAACAAAATATATCAGCTGAAACAGCAAATCTGATCTTGCATCCAACAATTTTTGATGAAAAAAATTTACAAGAACTGAAGCAAACAGACTTTGATGAATTAGCTGAGGTAGAAGCTGAAGTAATTGAACTAAAAGACAATTTTCTGCCCACAGGCTTGACCCTGTTGGAGGATTTATTCGATTCAAATGATATTTCAAGGAAGCCGAAAATGCAACCACTGAATGCTGAAATTGAGGACTGCAACATTGGAACCACAGAAAATCCCAAAATGGTAAAACTCTCCAAAGCCTTGCCTGCTGATCAGAAATTGAAATACATTGACTTTTTCAAGGAATTCCAAGATGTGTTTTCCTGGAGTTATGAGGACCTCAAGTCCTATGATACCTCAATCATCCAACATACTATACCTTTGAAAGAGAATCAAAAGCCTTTTAAATAGAGCTTAGAAGGGTGAATCCCATCCTCCTTCCCCTGATTGATAAAGAAGCTAAACGAATGTATGAGGCAGGAATCATTGCTCTAATTAGGTTCTCAGAGTGGATTTCAAATCTAGTACCTACTAGGAAGAAAACGGGAGAGATAAGACTGTGTGCTGATTTGAGAAATTTAAACAAAGTCTCTTTCAAATACCATTACCCCTTACCCAAAATGGATCATATCCTACAAAGGGTAGTGGGAGCATCTAGGATCTCATTGCTAGATGGATTCTCAGGATTCAATCAGATGTTAGTCCACCCGGATGATCAAGACAAAACTGCCTTTACAACACCATGGGGAACCTTTAAATATGTCAAAATGCATTTTGGACTCAAAAATGCAGGGGCCACTTTTCAAAGAGCAATGGATATAGCCTTTGCCAAAGAAATCCATGATTTCCTAGTAATCTACCTTGATGATCTCACTACCTTTTCAAAATCAGACCAAGAACACTTAGAACATTTAAGGCAAGTGTTCCTAATTTGCAGAAAATATGGCATATCATTGAATCCAAAGAAATCACTGTTTGGCCTAGAGGAAGGCAAGCTCCTAGGTCACATCATTTCAAAAGATGGCATTAGGATCCACCCGGACAGAATTCAAGCTATCCTTCAAGTGCCTCATCCAAGAAACATCAAAGAACTACAAGCTTTTCTAGGGAAGATTAACTTCTTGAGAAGATTCATTCCTAATTTCGCCGAGCTCATAAGACTGTTAAACAATATGCTGAAGAAAGATTCTAAAGTAAAATGGACCATAGAAGCTAAACAAGCCTTTGAGGACATCAAAAGAGCTTTGACAAATACACCAGTCCTCACAAGTCCCAGGTTTGATAGAGATTTCATCATTTTTTCCTTTGCATCCGAGCATACTATTGTTGTTGTCCTATTACAAAAAGACAACCAAGGATGTGAGAAGCCAATTGCTTTCTTTATCAAAGCCCTTAGAGATGCTCCCTTAAAATATCAGATGATGGAAAAACAAGCTTATGCCCTTGTGAAGGCCATCAAGGATTTCAGAGTTTACATCTTGTACTCACATGTGATAGCCTATGTTCCAAATGCAGTGGTCAAGGACATTTTAACTCAAGAAGGAATTGAAGGCAAGAGGGGCAAATGGATTGCCAACATCTTAAAATATGACATTGAGATCAAGCCTACAAAACTGATAAAAGGACAGGGACTAGCCAAACTAATGACTGAAACCAATTTCCAAGCCCTTCATATCAATGAACTGGACAACGAAGAGGAGATGGCAACTCCACAGATCAATCAAGCCTTTTTACAATCACCTTGGTATGCTGACATATGTTTTGTATTGTTAAACCTACAAGCTCCTCAAGGGTTGTCCAGGACAAAAAAGAGATTCTTGAAAATGAAAGCATCAAAGTTTTGTATTCTAGACAATGTTTTGTTTTGGAAAAATCATGAAGGTGTTTTACTTAATTGCCTAACATTGGATGAAACTGACAAAGTACTCAAGGAATTTCATGCAGGAGACTGTGGTGGACACTTGTATTGGAAGTCTACAGCTGACAAAATCTTAAGGGCTGGATTCTATTAGCCCTCCTGTTTGCGGATGTGAAAAAATTTGTAATATCTTGCCATAAGTGCTAGATCTTTGAAGGCAAGAGAAAGCTGTTACCTTTACCCCTCAAACCTATTTCAACTGAAAGACCATTTCAGCAATGGGGTTTAGACTTCATTAGTGAAATCCATCGTTCATCTTCTGGCCAACATAGGTGGATTTTGACTGCCACAGACTACTTTACCAAATGGATAGAAGCCATCCCTTGTAGGCAAGCCAATGACTCTGTCATCATGCAATTCTTAGAAACCAACATCTTGTCAAGATTTGGCTGTCCAGAAAAAATTATTACAGATAACGCTATCGCTTTCAAATCCAAAAGAATGATCAAATTTTGCCACAAATACCACATGACCTTGGGCCATTCCACAACCTATTACCCTCAAGGTAATGGCCTAGCTGAATCATCCAACAAAAGCCTCATCAACATCATCAAAAAGGTCTTAGAGGAGAATAAAAAGAATTGGCATAAAAAACTGGTGAATGCACTATGGGCAGATAGATTGACCACTAAAAGATCCATTGGTACAAGTCCATATGAACTAGTTTATGGAATGGAAGCAAGATTTCCTTCATCCTTGGGAATCCCTGTGATCAAGTTACTACAAGAAATACAAGCAGAGCCTAATGATATTCAAAGAAGGATCAATCAAACTATTCACTTGCAGCAAACAAGAGAAGAAGTATATCAGAGAACCTAGGTTCTACAAGATAAACTCAAGAAGATCTTTGACAAAAGAACAAAGGCTGAAGATTTCTTCATAGGAAACAAAGTGCTGAGATGGGATTCTAGAAGAGAGGATAAAGGGAAACATGGCAAGTTTGATTTCCTATGGAAGGGACCATATGTTATTCAAGTTGTACAAGGTAATAACACTTATTTTCTGAGGAGTTTGGATGGCACAGATATTGAAGAAGGCCCAGTCAATGGGAGAATGCTCAAACATTATCTTGATCCCCTTTAATTGACACAACATAACTGTATATTGTACATAAATATTTGTATTTCTAGCAGTTTTATTTACAGCAGTTTGATAAGGAATCAAGTGCAACAAATTTTGAAGAGAAATCAGGAGATTACACCACTTTGGATGTGTATTTTGAGTCCACCATAAGAAATCAAGAAAAGGACTTGGGAAGTATGAAGATGATGATAAGCACTCATAGAAACCAGCAAGAAGCAGAGCTGTAATTTCAGACAGAACAGCTCAAAAAGGTACTGCATACAGGTTACAAAGATTCAGATCAATGGTCTCCAAGAGAAGGAAGTTTCAGGCTACAGCAAGAATTGAAAAATAAGGCAATCTAACCTGCTGTTCTTGGCTTTTCACCAAGAAAAGCCATCCCTAAGTGGAGCCACTGTTAGGTTCCTATACCAATAGGTTTCATTTCTCATGATTGACAGTGGAAGTGCTAAATATGTTCATCTTTGATGCTGCAAAGGTTCCATATTTTGTATACAGATAGATGCGTAAGTATTGTTCTTTATCACATTTGATGGGTGGCCCAACAGTTCAATCTGGACCATACCATGTTTAAATTGATGTTGTAGAATAGAGAAAGAATGTCTGTCCAAACAGTTCAAGCTTGGCAGATCAATAGCTAGGTAGAGAAATTAAGGAGCCCAACTGTTTAATCTGGGCCCTTGGAAGTGATAAGGGTAGAATTAGGTAGGAGGGTAGTCAAAAGAAAAGAGGATAATCAGGGTTTGCAAGTCTAAGTGCACCCATTCAAAAGGAAGAAAAAATGTTAGGTGTTTTAGGCTGGGTAGGTAGTCTAAGGTTGCAGAAGCAAGGTCTGGATCACCTTTGTACTATAAAAAATAGCTCATCTCATCAATGACAGAAGTGTCAAAGCAGTTGTTTGGTGGCAAAACTTTGGAAGCATGTCTAATTCCCCTTCACTCCCCCTAAAAGTCTCTTACTAACACCCCTTGAGGACCTTGGGATCTGCCCAACCAGTCCTGTTTTCACTTCATTTTTGTAAAATATCAAGTCAAGTTTTGGCTTTCCTCAATGAAAAGAAGCCACATTTCTTGTGTAAAAGTCATTTCTCCAAATTCCATTCACTCTATGCCTAACTTTCATTTCTTAGGCTTAGCCTCTTCCCTACACTTTCACTTCACAAAGTCATATTAACTTCTAATCTTATTATATAGCTCCCTAACTACTTTCCTATCCCTATTTTTACAAAAAATCATATAAAAAACCTAAAAAAATACTAAATATCCTACCCTATAGCACTATAGCTATGTAACATAGTTTTGGGAAATAATAGTCCATTTGGGAGTACAATATTATTGATGACATGAAAAAGACTAGGGCTAACATCACTCTTTATGAACTGAGCAAGTTGAAACATCAACAGAAGATAATGATGAAAGAATTACATGCCGTGCCAATTGCACCTTTGCCTGCCGCTGTAATTTCTCAAGCTTCCCACAACATGGGAAGACCTCCAACAAACACAATCAGTAAGATTGATCCAAATGACATTGCCTTGATTGGAGGAAGATCAAGATCTCACAGTCCCCCGTTTCTCCTTACTTATGAAATCTTCAATAAAAATGTGCACAATTGTTTGGTAGATTCTGGTGCTTCATCGAATATTTTACCCAAATCTATATGTGCCAAGTTAAATGTTCAACCACAGAAATCCGCAGTGCGCATAGTTCAGCTCGATCGATCGCAAGTCGAATTGATTGGTGAACTAAATCAAGTAACCATCAGATTGTCATCCAACCCGAAGGTATGTCAGGTTATTGACATTCTAGTGGCTGACATCCCAGAATTCTATGGCTTAATCCTTAGCAGGGATTGGTCAGAGAAACTCCATAGGTACTTCGCAACCAACTGGTCGCACATGTGGCTTCCCTACAACGGTAAACCAAATCAAATAAAAGTTGAACGAGAGCTACACCAGAAGTACATAGTAATGGAGTTGGAAGGAGAAAATGAACCGGTAGCATATAACAGCAGTATCATCGGCAATTACTCGGTACATTCTTTCCTCGACAATTTCAATGCTCATGCATCACCTTATTTAGAAAATTCAGTTTTGTCCCAAGTTGAAAATTTTTCTCAAACTGATAGTTCGAAATGTATTAATTTTTTAGATAAACCTGTAAATACATCTTTGTTTTGGAAATTACTTTTTGATGGCTCTAGATCTAACGAAGGAGCAGGAGTAGGATGCGTTCTGATTAGTCCAGAAGGAGAAATGATCGTGCTCACATGCAGACTCGAATTCGATTGCACAAACAACACAGCAGAATACGAGGCTTTGGTTCAAGGCCTGTACAAAGCAATCAGGTTGGATGTCAAGTATCTTCAAGTCTTTGGAGACTCTGAGATTGTGGTTAAGCAGGTACGTAACACTATACATTACGTATCAGGTCACTTAAAACACTATCAATCTTTAGTGCAAGATCTGACTGAGCATTTCATAGCGTTTAATATTTCTTCAATCCCCAGACTCCAAAACGCAAGTGCAAACCTTCTGGCTAACGTAGCTTCTAAGCTTATTCCCTCCGAAGATTTTAGTCCAGATAGATTCTCAATAGAATTAATCTTTAGACCATCCATTCCTGACAACATCACTAATTGGAGAGTATTCAATGATGATCCTGATATCGTAAATTTCCTTACATCTGAAGGATCCTACTCCAATCAAATAATTGACGAAGACTAGCACGATCAACAACTACAACAAAATAGCACTAATAATGCTATACTTAAGTCAGTGGTCAAGTTAGAAGACTTATACGATTTGAAAGATCGGTTTAAAAGGTCTACCAATTCGAAGCTCTACAGTTCAACCTTGAACTACGAATTAGTAAACTTAGGGATCGATGCTAAACCACAAAACGTTAATCTAGGCCTCGGCCTAGCCCCTGAAGAGAAACTAGCGTATATTCATCTTTTGAGACAATATAAAAATGTTTTTGCCTGGAATTATGATGAGCTGAAAACATACGACACTTCTATCATTCAGCATACTATTCCCATGATTGATAACGAAAAACCTGTCCAACAAAAACTGAGAAAGATCCACCCCAATTTAGAAAATCAGATAAATACCGAGCTCAATAAGTTACTGAAAGCCAGGATAATATTTCCTGTTAGACATTCCAAATGGGTCTCCAATATGGTACCCGTTAGAAAGAAAATCGGAGACATTAGGATCTGCATTGACTTTCGGAACCTTAACAAAGCCTGTCAAAAAGACAATTTTCCTCTTCCACCTATGGAGCAGATACTGTAGGCAGTGGCGAGCTCAGAATTAATGTCTTTCTTGGATGGATTTTTAGGATACAATCAAGTCCTGGTACATCCTGATGATCAGTTGAAAACCACATTCAGAACTAAATGGGGCACATGCATATCGGAAGATGCCATTTGGTTTGATTAATGCTGGTGCTACATTTCAGAGAGCCATGGACATCGCATTCAAAGGTTTAGTCAATAAATCTGTAGTAATTTATTTGGATGATATAACAGTATACTCGAAGAAACGAAGCGACCATCTCAAAGACCTGAAACAAATCTTTCAACGATGTTTAAGGTATGGAATTTCACTTAACCCAAAGAAATCTTTTTTCGCATTAAGTGAAGGGAAACTTCTAGGATTCATAGTGTCAAAATCCGGTATTCACATTGATCCCGATAGAATCAAAAAAATTTCTGAAATATCCTTACCACATAACAAAAAAGCCATGCAATCTTTCCTTGGTCAAATCAATTTTGTAAAGAGATTCGTGCCAGATTTTTCGCGAATCGTGTCTCCTTTGCAGACCATGATTAAAAAGAATTCAACTTTTAAATGGGGTCAAGATGAACATGAAGCATTCAACCTGATCAAGCAAGCTATTATTAATGCTCCATCTTTAGCAACCCCAAATTTTTCAGAATCTTTTATTTTATACACATTTGCCTCAGATAAATCATATTCTGCGATTCTAACTCAAGAAAATCAAGAAAAAGCGGAAGCTCCAATTGCGTTTTTTAGCTCGAATTTACAAGGTGCTGAACTCAATTATTCAGACATGGAGAAACAAGCTTATGCTGTTTTCAAAGCGGTCAAATATTTTAGACCTTTCTTACTTAAAACCCATACTAAGATCATAGTATCGTTTCCAGCGGTAAGGAATCTTCTAGTACAAAAGGATGTGGGTGAGAAAAGGGCCAATTGGGTCACTGCTTTACAGGAATACGACCTTGAAATTAAACCAGCAAACATTGTAAGAGGTCAAGGCTTCTGCAAAATGCTGGCCGGAGCATCGCAAATTTTTGAAATTCCATCTGAAGAGATACAAATGGGTGAGGTAAGCCTAAATGATACAGAATCATTATACGCTGATATCCTTTATTATCTTAAGAATGGGTATGCTCCTTCACACCTTGATCATACTAAGAAGAGAGCTCTCAGATTGAAAGCTAAACAATATCAGCTTATAAATGATGTTCTTTTTAGAAAAAATTATGATTCTGTTCTTCTTAGGTGTCTTGAAAAAACTGAAGCTGAAAAAGTATTGCAGGAACTCCACGATGGGCCAGCAGGCGAACACTATGCTGGAGATGCTACTGCACATAAAATCTTACACGCAGGATATTACTAGCCCACGTCGTTCAAAGACTCGCACAGTTACGTGACAAGATGTCAAGTCTGCCAAACTACTGCTGGAAGACAGAAGAAGCCGTCCCTGCCACTACAGCCGATAAACATCGAACAACCTTCAATTCAGTGGGGCTTGGACATAATAGGTGAGATCGTTCCTCACTCTTCTAAGCAGCATAAATACATCCTCACAGCAACAGACTATTTTACTAAATGGGTAGAAGCAGTTCCGCTCAAGACAGCTAATTCTGAAAATATTATTGAATTCATAGATCAATTTATAATCACTAGGTTTGGATTGCCATCTGCTTTAATGTTTGATAATGCATCATACTTTTCTGGAAATGTAATGACTGAATTTGCAATCAAAAGAGGATTCAAACTTAAATATTCAGCCAATTACTATCTGCAAGGTAATGGGTTAGCTGAGTCAACAAATAAAAACCTAATCAGGATTATTAAAAGAACAGTTGACCACAATCAAAAGAATTGGCACAAAGCTTTGGTATATGCTTTATGGGCAGATAGGATAACGCAAAAAGCTTCAATCGGCACTTCTCCCTTTAATTTAGTTTACGAGAAAGAAGTGGTTCTTCCGACTCACTTAGCCATTCCCTCTTTGTCTTTAGTACAATACATTGACGAAGTACCTACTTTCTCCTTACAGCTGAGACAATTGGAAATAATTAAATTAGAAGAACAATGAGAACAAGCTAAGAAAACGCATGCTCATCATCAAGCGCTTGTAAAATCCTCTTTTGATTCAAACATAATGACCAGAAAAGATTTTCAGATGGGAGATTTAGTTTTAAAGTGGGATAAGGCTCATGAAGAAAAGGGAAAACATAAAAAATTTCAAAAGATGTGGCTTGGTCCTTTTCAGATTGTTGAAGTCATAGGTCCATCAACATTTGTGTTACAGGATTTAGCAGGTAGAAGGGATCCTTTGCCTGTTAATGGACAAATCCTCAAGAAATATTTTCCATAGAAGATTATTCTTCTATTTTTGTAGAATAAGTTTTTCTTTTCATAATAAAACCAGTTGTGAGTGGTTACAGTAGGCATTTGCGGAACAAGACACCAATTCTCTTTAAGATTTTGAGCTTTTCGCTTGTATAAATAGCAAATCTTTTGAAAAATTGATCTTTATTATTGACAGATACAGTTAAAAACTTTAGCCTAGATATGATACTAGTTTCAACTTCAAAAATATGATGAAAGCAACCTTTAGTGAAGAAATTGTTTTATATTAGCACAATGAAAGGTATCAATAACAAAATGACGATTCTCTGTAGAACAGCTATTTCCAAAAACTCTATTATTGTCGTCCAGAGCTATCTTAAGGAAACAATGACTTCCTCGTTGCTAAGGAAAATCGCAGCGTTCAGAGGAACGATCCGAGGATACACTATATCTTAAAGAATAAGAGGTCTCATCACGAGCCAGCTTATTATGATCACAGATATTATAACTTGCTGAATTTGCCAATACTCTCTACCACAACAGGGCGATGACTCACGATTGTTGCAATCAAAAGACAAGGGGTCTCATCACGAGCCAACTTGTTCAGCAAAGTTATGAATCAAGTGAGTGACTGTGTCATAATTTGGCTACCAAACCAAGACATTGTTCTTCAAGAATAAAAAGAAAATCAAAGCAATAAGTGTAAATATGGATTTTTCTTTCAAAGTTGTAGGTCACCTTAAGTAGGATACAGGATCATTGCTGGGTAACAGGTAACCCTGTTGAGGCTATAAATTCCTGCTGGCAGCAGAGGCTCTACCTACGACAAATGAGCATATTTAAAACTGGTATACAGGGGAGACTTTATTTTATCTTTACAAGACCAAGTAATGGCTGATGTAAATACAAGGACTAGCCTGAGGAAGCAAATAATTAAAATAGAAAGAGGTTGAAACAAAATATCATTGACAGCTTAAGGCATAATATACTCTATCTGTCCATAACAAAGTTTAATTTTCTGAAAAATTTTCTGTTTTGGAAGTTTGAAAAATTCAATAGAAAAACAGAGATAACTGGTTCTCCCAAGTGAATCGCCAATTGTTGTGGCCACCAACAACCCCCCTCCTTATTTAGTATTAGCAATAACACTAGATAAGAGGGGACCCTTAGTAAAAAATTCAAAAAATCCAATTAAAACTCATGTATTATACTCCTTAAGAAAACATCGCATCGCGCGAAGAAAATGGGACATTTCCTTGTGAGTAAAATAATAAATTGCGAAAATGTGACGCGCAATCCATCGCATCACATGCGTTAAAAAATGCTCATATTCGAAAACCTTAAGAAATCACCAATGCCCGATATGCGACATCGCATATCGCAACGTCACAAAAAACCAGCACATAACTATTTAACGATTGTAACAAATCTGCGATCTTGCGATGACGCGATCTGCGATGTGCGATCTTGCGATGACGCGATCTGCGATCTGCGATCTTGCAATCATGCGAGGCAGAAATCTGTGATTCTCTGATAAACGTGATCGGACAACCCTGCGATAACACATCTTGATGAAAATGCGATAAATGCGATAACACGATGCTGCGATGTGAGTCGCAGAAATTGTTCATCACAAATTTTCCCCGGCTCAACATTCAAGAAAAGCTGTCCATAAAACAAAAATTGGATGCGCACCTAAATGAAAATTAATGAATGTACGCCAAGTATTAATGAAAGGCAGTGTTGTGTTTTTCGAAGAGTTAGTGCACGTCAGGTGGCATGTTTTTTTACATCCGTAGAGTTCAGAGCTTTCTTATCAATTTTTAATATCATTACTCTCTCCTTATGTATGAACTGCAAGAATGAAAAAAAGAAACAACATGAAGCAATGTGCAGGGAGCGATTAAGGGAAAGAGTAAAGCTCCAATGCTCGGAAGCAGAGAAGAAATGCCCTCATGAACGTATACCGCATGCAACAGAGCCCCAAATTCTAGAACGCTGCTAAGATACCCATTACAGTTAGAGCTATGGTTGAATGAGTAGTTGAACGATGCTACTATCAACAGATGACTCAACACTCAAGGTCAGAAGCTCACAAAAACAGCATGTTTACAAAATTCTAAAGCTTATACCCGGTGAAGGAAAAGGCGCTAAAGGCGAAAAATTCACCAGAAAGGCCCAGATCAAAGAACAGAGGCAGTTTTTGCGCATCGCTGAGAAAATTGTTCAAAAAGAAAAGTCCCTAACTGCTTAGTCATTCATAAGCCCGGAAACACAAGAAAGCAAAGACAGAAGCAATTTGAGGGTTAATCAAGTGGAATTTGGGTTATTACTGAGCATACACAGTAAATCCACCCAGCCAGAGGATGATTCTCAGGAATATCTTCTATTTTGCTAAAAAAATGGTGCCAGTGCTTCCCATTTCTGTTTTCTTAGTTCAACCAAAAGCGGAAGACAATTAGCCGACTCTACCCAAGCAATATTGAATGCTCGCAACATTAAGGAGCAAATGCAGAAATAGTTAGATATTAGATTTAATTTTTAGAAATAGTTTTGCTTAGAAAAAGGGCGGTCATTTAAACCGTATCCTGAATATATGTAATTAAGTTATTTAGTTAGTAGTATTTAAACCCTTCTCATGCATTTAGAGAAGGGTCCAGAAATTTATCAAAAACTTATCCCCTGAACATGCACTTTTGTACCCTCAGAGGAGGTTTTGGTGAATGAATGGATCAAGATTTGTTAATCTTTGCATTTGATATCTGCTACTGATGTTGCACTTCTGTACTCTTAGTAGATGTTAGAGCAAGGAGAGATAAATCATTGTTGCTTGAAGCTTATGAGTAGGACCAGTCATAAATGGTACTTTTATCTCTTGACCATTTCTGCTTATATGTTAAAGTAATATACAGTTTTTAGTTGTTTATATGTTATTACATGAATGCTTAAGTTACCATTTGGCACTTTTGTACGGTGGAGCTATTTATTTATGTTTAATGTATGAATAGCTTATTATGCGATATGTTGTTCACAACTGTTTTGCCTAACTTTTTATGCAAAGTGGTTCATCTTTTGTGATTTCATTTCTTATAATCGCTAAATGATCTTTATTACCAGTCGTTATTTGAAATCTCTTTAGATCGCATAATAGAAGAATGACATCCCGGGTTAGATAGATTAGATGTGCTGTTTTTATTAGATTACAATAGAATAGAATTAGATTAAAGTTTGAATTGAAATAGCTTAGATAGGAACTGTTAGATCAGCAACATCCAATTCTACACACACACACCCTTAGATTGGGAAACCGGTCCCATTATCCCCAGTCACAACCGCTATACCAAACGGATAAGGAGCTGCCAACCAAGGTCTGGACCGGGCGGGTATCCCCCTTGTTGTCGACCCGATTTTCGGGGCCTCAACATATTTGGCGCTAGAAGGAGGGCCTGAACTATGAATGGCAAGTAAATCAAAATCTGAATACCATTCTGAGAGTAAATCGCCCTCATCATCTCACCCGACTTCCCCAGTACATCGAAATCTAAAGTTAGAAGTCGCTCGAGTATCAACTGTTGCTACACACCCCGATATTTCAGACCAATCTACCATTGAACCTCCTGAAGTTGAATCCCTGATTCACAAACTTCAGCGATTTTCCATTTCTCCTCAGAGGTCTGATAAATCTCAAGGCAGTGTGACTTCGCAGTATAATCCTGCTCATCCCCTGACTAGGCTAAAGAGTGAAAAGTTTGGCGTGCACCCAACCGATTACCTCTTCCCACCAGGAAAAGAGCAAGGAAATCACCGCAAGAGTCTGAAAGTGAGACTCTTTCGTCAACATCATCCATCTCAACTACTTCACCGCGAAGTCAACCATCCACACCTCCACTCCAGATCATCATCCATCCGTCCACTAGAACCTCCACAACACCTCTTCAATCATCTACGATCATCGTATCCTCATCCTCCCAGCCACAGGCATCATCTTCTGCACTTTCCACTGTTAGCAGTTCAACGATGGCCTAGTCTCCATGGAACAACCCTGGGGCAGTCTTAATGCTTGCACCCTTGAGTCAAATACCGGCCCATCCTGAGAAATGGCTGCCCAAATTCAATCCCGAGGCAGGCATGCTAGCGAAGAGCACATAAATAACTTCATGCTTTCCATTAATCTCAATGGAGTTACTAATGAAGATGTTGTTGTTCGGCTTTTTCCCTATACACTGCAAGGGACAGTCGGATCATGGTACTTTTCATTACCCTCCGGATCCATCACAAGTTGGGACATCTTCCAGGATCAATTCCTAACCAAGTTTGGTGATGACAGATCAACGGCAATGTTAATCAATGACCTATCCAATCTTAAAGCCGAAGCTAAAGAGCCTATTAAGGATTTCAATTTACGGTTTAATAAAATCTTCAACAAAATTCCTACTGCTTCTTAGACCAGCGAAGAAGTACGATGCGAATGGTATATTACCACTCCGCCATCGAACATAGCCATTTTCGTGGATAGGGAAAATATAACAACATTAGCTGATAACATGAAAGAGGCAATAGCAGTAGAGAAACGGATAATAGCCCTGGAAAAGAGATCCGCGATAGAAGAACGTAAGTCCAAAAAAGTCACCTTCAAGGACGACTCCAAGAAGAAGCAGCCAAAGGATCCTTTTGATTTGGAAGGATTGCAGAAAGTTCTAAAGACCATGTCCAATGAAATGGTCGACATAAAAAAGCAAGTAGCATAAACTTCTTCGAAAAAGCCCTACAGAGCTTTTAAAAGAGGTCCTTCAACGGATGCAAAGCCACCCAACGCCATCTCAAATTCTAAATCCGAGGAAGAGGAAGAAGAAATTGCCACTGAAGGGCAGACCGATGACGAAGAAGTTGTGGAATTACAAGGAATGTCGGATTTCATCCTCCCACAAGAAGAAGATCAAGAAGTATTTCCAGTTAGCACACGAAGCAAAAACCAGCTTGATCCTCCTCAAAATACCCCTAAGCCGAAGATCGCAAGCTCTGCAACAAAGGATAAAGTCGCGACAAAGAAAACAACCACTAAAGCGACTCAAACTAGCCCAGTTCAAGCAGATGAAACGACTCCATCGAAAACACTGATAGTGTCGGATGAAATGGAGTACAATATTATTGATGACATGAAAAAGACTAGGGCTAACATCACTCTTTACGAACTGAGCAAGTTGAAGCATCAACAGAAGATAATGATGAAAGAATTACATGCCGTGCCAGTTGCACCTTTTCCTGCCGTTGTACTTTCTCAAGCTTCCCACAACATGGGAAGACCTCCAACAAACGCGATCAGTAAGATTGATCCAAATGACATCGCCTTGATTGGAGGAAGATCAAGATCTCACACTCCCCCGTTTCTCCTTACTTATGAAATCTTCAATAAAAATGTGCACAATTGTTTGGTAGATTCCGGTGCTTCATCGAATATTTTACCCAAATCTATATGTGCCAAGTTAAATGTTCAACCACAGAAATCTGCAGTGCGCATACTTCAGCTCGCTCGATCGCAAGTCGAAGTGATTGGTGAACTAAATCAAGTAACCATCAGATTGTCATCCAACCCGAAGGTATGTCAGGTTATTGACATTCTAGTGGCTGACATCCCAGAATTCTATGGCTTAATCCTTAGCAGGGATTGGTCAGAGAAACTCCATGGGTACTTCGCAACCGACTGGTCGCACATGTGGCTGCCCTACAACGGTAAACCAAATCAGATAAAAGTTGAACGAGAGCTACACCAGAAGTACATAGTAACGGGGTTGGAAGGAGAAAATGAACCAGTAGCATATAACAGCAGTATCATCGGCAATTACTCGGTAGATTCTTTCCTTGGAAATTTCAATGATCATGCGTCACCTTATTTAGAAAATTCAGTTTTGTCCCAAGTTGAAAATTTTTCTCAAACTGATAGTTCGAAATGTATTAATTTTTTAGATAAACCTGTAAATACATCTTTGTTTTGGAAATTATTTTTTGATGGCTCTAGATCTAACGAAGGAGCAGGAGCAGGATGCATTTTGATTAGTCCAGAAGGAGAAAAGATCATGCTCACATGCAGACTCGAATTCGATTGCACAAACAACACAGCAGAATACGAGGCTTTGGTTCAAGGCCTGTACAAAGCAATCGGGTTGGATGTCAAGTATCTTCAAGTCTTTGGAGACTCTGAGATTGTGGTTAAGCAGGTACGTAACACTATACATTGCGTATCAGGTCACTTAAAACACTATCAATCTTTAGTGCAAGATCTGACTGAACATTTCATAGCGTTTAATATTTCTTCAATCCCCAGACTCCAAAACACAAGTGCAGACCTTCTGGCTAACGTAGCTTCTAAGCTTATTCCCTCCGAAGATTTTAGTCCAGATAGATTCTCAATAGAATTAATCTTTAGACCGTCCATTCCTGACAACATCACTAATTGGAGAGTATTCAATGATGATCCTGATATCGTAAATTTCCTTACGTCTGAAGGATCCTACTCCAATCAAATAATTGACGAAGACCAGCACGATCAACAACTACAACAAAATAGCACTAATAATGCTATACCTAAGTCGGTGGTCAAGTTAGAAGACTTATACGATTTGAAAGATCGGTTTAAAAGGTCTACCAATTCGAAGCTCTACAGTTCAACCTTGAACTACGAATTAGTAAACTTAGGGATCGATGCTAAACCACAAAACGTTAATCTAGGCCTCGGCCTAGCCCCTGAAGAGAAACTAGCGTATATTTGTCTTTTGAGACAATATAAAAATGTTTTTGCCTGGAATTATGATGAGCTGAAAACATACGACACTTCTATCATTCAGCATACTATTCCCATGATTGATAACGAAAAACCTGTCCAACAAAAACTGAGAAAGATCCACCCCAATTTAGAAAATCAGATAAAAACCGAGCTCAATAAGTTACTGAAAGCCAGGATAATCTTTCCCGTTAGACATTCCAAATGGGTCTCCAATATGGTACCCGTTAGAAAGAAAAACGGAGACATTAGGATCTGCATTGACTTTCAGAACCTTAACAAAGCCTGTCAAAAAGACAATTTTCCTCTTCCACCTATGGAGCAGATACTGCAGGCAGTGGCGGGCTCAGAATTAATGTCTTTCTTGGATGGATTTTCAGGATACAATCAAGTCCTGGTACATCCTGATGATCAGTTGAAAACCACATTCAGAACTAAATGGGGCACATATGCATATCGGAAGATGCCATTTGGTTTGATTAATGCTGGTGCTACATTTCAGAGAGCCATGGACATCGCATTCAAAGGTTTAGTCAATAAATCTGTAGTAATTTATTTGGATGATATAACAGTATACTCGAAGAAACAAAGCGACCATCTCAAAGACCTGAAACAAATCTTTCAACGATGTTTAAGGTATGGAATTTCACTTAACCCAAAGAAATCTTTTTTCGCATTAAGTGAAGGGAAACTTCTAGGATTCATAGTGTAGTGTTCAAATCATATTTTGCAAGGTCTTCGTGCCAGATTTTTCGCGAATTGTGTCTCCTTTGCAGACCATGATTAAAAAGAATTCAACTTTTAAATGGGGTCAAGATGAACATGAAGCATTCAACCTGATCAAGCAAGCTATTATTAATGCTCCATCTTTAGCAACCCCGAATTTTTCAAAATCTTTTATTTTATACACATTTGCCTCAGATAAATCATATGCTGTGATTCTAACTCAAGCAAATCAAGAAAAAGCGGAAGCTCCAATTGTGTTTTTTAGCTCAAATTTACAGGGTGCTGAACTCAATTATTCAGATGTGGAGAAACAAGCTTATGCTGATTTCAAAGCGGTCAAACATTTCAGACCTTTCTTACTTAAAACCCATACTAAGATCATAGTACCGTTTCCAGCGGTAAGGAATCTTCTAGTACAAAAGGATGTCGGTGAGAAAAGGGCCAATTGGGTCACTGCTTTACAGGAATACGACCTTGAAATTAAACCAGCAAACATTGTAAGAGGTCAAGGCTTCTGCAAAATGCTGGCCGGAGCATCACAAATTTCTGAAATTTCATCTGAAGAGATACAAATGGGTGAGGTAAGCCTAAACGATACAGAATCATTATACGCTGATATCCTTTATTATCTTAAGAATGGGTATGCTCCTTCACACCTTGATCATACTAAGAAGAGAGCTCTCAGATTGAAAGCTAAACAATATCATCTTATAAATGATGTTCTTTTTAGAAAAAATTATGATTCTGTTCTTCTTAGGTGTCTTGAAAATACTGAAGCTGAAAAAGTATTGCAGGAACTCCACAATAGGCCAGCAGGCGGACACTATGCTGGAGATGCTACTGCACATAAAATCTTACGTGCAGGATATTACTGGCCCACGCTGTTCAAAGACTCGCACAGTTAGGTGAGAAGATGTCAAGTCTGCCAGACTACTGCTGGAAGACAGAAGAACCCGTCCCTGCCACTACAGCCGGTAAACATCGAACAACCTTTCAGTCAGTGGGGCTTGGACATAATAGGTGAGATCGTTCCTCACTCTTCTAAGCAGCATAAATACATCCTCATGGCAATAGACTATTTTACTAAATGGGTAGAAGTAGTTCCGCTCAAGACAGCTAATTCTGAAAATATTATTGAATTCATAGATCAATTTATAATCACTAGGTTTGGATTGCCATCTTCTTTAATGTTTGATAATGCATCATACTTTTCTGGAAATGCAATGACTGAATTTGCAATTAAAAGAGGATTCAAACTTAAATATTCAGCCAATTACTATCCGCAAGATAATGGGTTAGCTGAGTCAACAAATAAAAACCTAATCAGGATTATTAAAAGAACAGTTGACCACAATCAAAAGAATGGGCACAAAGCTTTGCTATATGCTTTATGGGCAGATAGGATAACGCAAAAAGCTTCAATCGGCACTTCTCCCTTTAATTTAGTTTACGGGAAAGAAGTGGTTCTTCCGTCTCACTTAGCCATTCCCTCTTTGTCTTTAGTACAATACATTGACGAAGTATCTACTTCCTCCTTACAGCTAAGACAATTGGAAATAATTAAACTAGAAGAACAACGAGAACAAGCTAAGAAAACGCATGCTCATCATCAAGCGCTTGTAAAATCCTCTTTTGATTCAAACATAATGACCAGAAAAGATTTTCAGATGGGAGATTTAGTTTTAAAGTGGGATAAGGCTCTTGAAGAAAAGGGAAAACATACAAAATTTCAAAAGATGTGGCTTGGTCCTTTTCAGATTGTTGAAGTCATAGGTCCATCAATATTTGTGTTACAGGATTTAGCAGGTAGAAGGGATCCTTTGCCTGTTAATGGACAAATCCTCAAGAAATATTTTCCATAGAAGATTATTCTTCTATTTTTGTAGAATAAGTTTTTCTTTTCATAATAAAACCAGTTGTGAGTGGTTACAGTAGGCATTTGCGGAACAAGACACCAATTCTCTTTAAGATTTTGAGCTTTTCGCTTGTATAAATAGCAAATCTTTTGAAAAATTGATCTTTATTATTGACAGATACAGATAAAAACTTTAGCCTAGATATGATACTAGTTTCAACTTCAAAAATATGATGAAAGCAACCTTTAGTGAAGAAATTTTTTTATATCAGCACAATGAAAGGTATCAATAACAAAATGAAGATTCTCTGTAGAACAACTGTTTCCAAAAACTCTATTATTGTCGTCCAGAGCTATCTTAAGGAAACAATGACTTCCTCCCTGCTAAGGAAAATCGCAGTGTTCAGAGGAACGATCCAAGGATACACTATATCTTAAAGAATAAGAGGTCTCATCATGAGCCGGCTTATCATGATCACAGATATTATAACTTGCTGACTTTGCCAATACTCTCTACCACAACAGGGCGATGACTCACGATTGTTGCAATCAAAAGACAAGGGGTCTCATCACGAGATAGCTTGTTCAACAAAGTTATGAATCAAGTGAGTGACTGTGTCATAATTTGGCTACCAAACCAAGACATTGTTCTTCAAGAATAAAAAGAAAATCAAAGCAATAAGTGTAAATATGGATTTTTCTTTAAAAGTTGTAGGTCACCTTAAGTAGGATACAGGATCATTGCTGGGTAACAGGTAACCCTGTCGAGGCTATAAACGCCTGCTGGCAGCAGAGGCTCTACCTACGACAAATGAGCATATTTAAAACTGGTATACAGGGGAGACTTTATTTTATCTTTACAAGACCAAGTAATGGCTGATGTAAATACAAGGACTAGCCTAAGGAAGCAAATAATTAAAATAGAAAGAGGTTGAAACAGAATATCATTGACATCTTAAGGCATAATATACTCTATCTGTCCATAACAAAGTTTAATTTTCTGAAAAATTTTCTATTTTGGAAGTTTGAAAAATTCAATAGAAAAACAGAGATAACTGGTTCTCCCAAGTGAATCACCAATTGTTGTGGCCACCAACAACCCCCCTCCTTATTTAGTATTAGCAATAACACTAGATAAGTGGGGACTCTTAGTAAAAAATTCAAAAAATCCAATTAAAACTCATGTATTATACTCCTTAAGAAAACATCGCATCACGCGAAGAAAATGGGACATTTCCTTGTGAGTAAAATAATAAATTGCGAAAATGTGACGCGCAATCCATCGCATCGCATGCATTAAGAAATGCTCATATTCGAAAACCTTAAGAAATCGCCGATGGCCGATATGCGACATCGCATATCGCAACGTCGTAAAAAAACAACACATAACTATTTAACGATTGTAACAAATCTGCGATCTTGCGATGACGCAATCTGCGATGTGTGATCTTGCGATGACGCGATCTGCGATCTGTGATCTTGCGATCGCGCGAGGCAGAAAATCTGCGATTCTGCGATAAACGTGATCGGACAACCCTGCGATAACACATCTTGATGAAAATGTGATAAATGCGATAACACGATGACGCTATGCTGCGATGTGAGTCGCAGAAATTGTTCATCGCAAATTTTCCCCGGCTCAACATTCAAGAAAAGCTGTCCATAAAACAAAAATTGGATGCGCGCCTAAATGAAAATTAATGAATGTACGCCAAGTATTAATGAAAGGCAGTGTTGTGTTTTTCGAAGAGTTAGTGCACGTCAGGTGGCATGTTTTTGTACATCCGTAGAGTTCAGAGCTTTCTTATCAATTTTTATTATCATTACTCTCTCCTTATGTATGAACTGCGGGAATGAAAAACAGAAACAACATGAAGCAATGTGTAGGGAGCGATTAATGGAAAGAGTAAAGCTCCAATGCTCGGAAGCAGAGAAGAAATTCCCTCATGAACGTATACCGCATGCAACAGAGCCCCAAATTCCAGAACGCTGTTGAGATACCCATTACAGTCAGAGCTATGGTTGAATGAGTAGTTGAACGATGCTACTATCAACAGACGACTCAACACTCAAGGTCAGAAGCTCACGAAAAAAGCATGTTTACAAAATTTTGAAGCTTATACCCGGTGAAGGAAAAGGCGCTAAAGGCGAAAAACGCACCAGAAAGGCCCAGATCAAAGAACGGAGGCTATTTTCGAGCATCGCTGAGAAAATTGTTCAAAAAGCAAAGTCCCTAACTGCTTAGTCATTCATAAGCCCGGAAACGCAAGAAAGCAAAGACAGAAGCAATTTGAGGGTTAATCAAGTGGAATTTGGGTTATTACTGAGCATACACAGTAAATCCACCCAGCCAGAGGATGATTCTCAAGAATATCTTCTATTTTGCTAAAAAAATGGTGCCAGCGCTTCCCATTTATGTTTGCTTAGTTCAACCAAAAGCGGAAGACAGTCAGCCGACTCTACCCAGGCAATATTGAATGCTCGCAACATTAAGGAGCAAGTGCAGAAATAGTTAGATATTAGATTTAATTTTTAGAAATAGTTTTGCTTAGAAAAAGGGCAGTCATTTAAACCGTATCCTGAATATATGTAATTAAGTTATTTAGTTAGTAGTATTTAAACCCTTCTCATGCATTTAGAGAAGGGTCCAGAAATTTATCAAAAACTTATCCCCTGAACATGCACTTTTGTACCCTCAGAGGAGGTTTTGGTGAATGAATGGATCAAGATTTGTTAATCTTTGCATTTGATATCTGCTACTGATGTTGCACTTCTGTACTCTTAGTAGATGTTAGAGCAAGGAGAGATAAATCATTGTTGCTTGAAGCTTATGAGTAGGACCAGTCATAAATGGTACTTTTATCTCTTGACCATTTCTGCTTATATGTTAAAGTAATATACAGTTTTTAGTTGTTTATATGTTATTACATGAATTCTTAAGTTACCATTTGGCACTTTTGTACGGTGGAGCTATTTATTTATGTTTAATGTATGAATAGCTTATTATGCGATATGCTGTTCACAACTATTTTGCCTAACTTTTTATGCAAAGTGGTTCATCTTAATTGATTTCCTTTCTTATAATCGCTAAATGATCTTTATTATCAGTCATTATTTGAAATCTCTTTAGATCGCATAATAGAAGAATGACATCCCGGGTTAGATAGATTAGATGTGTTGTTTTTATTAGATTACAATAGAATAGAATTAGATTAAAGTTTGAATTGAAATAGCTTAGATAGGAACTGTTAGATCAGCAACATCCAATTCTACACACACACACCCTTAGATTGGGAAACTGGTCCCATTATCCCCAGTCGGACCCGCTATACCAAACAGATAAGGAGCTGCCAACCAAGGTCCGGACCGGGCGAGTATCCCCCTTGTTGTCGACCCGATTTTCGGGGCTTCAACACAGCCACCTCAAACAACTCCAATTTTTGCTACTATTCCTCCTACACAAGCAGTGATGACCCCTCCTATTATCCCACCAACTACAACAACTACAGATGCTACAACAGCAACAACAACAACACCTGAATCTAGCATGAGCATGGATGAAATGATGAAAGCTGTCAAAGAGCTAGAAGGTCAGGCAACAGAGATAAAAGAGGCCAAGGAAAAGTTGGCCAAGCTGGAAGCAAGCTACGATAAATCCAAAATGAGAGTAGCTAAAAAAACAAGGGAAATTAAGGCCTTGAATGACAAAATAAAAGCCTTGGAGAAGGAGCTGACTTTGGACAAAACTCTAGCTGAAATAAAGAAGATTTTCAGGGCCAAAATTGGCCAATCAATCACTCACCAATGGAAATCAATCCAAACCATGCATGAACAGATAGAATTGATAGGCCTAGCTCAATTTGAGAATCAAAGAGCTAGGCCAGCATTGGGAAATATGCCTGAGCAGGCCAGTAAAATGATTCATTTCCTGAACACTCATACTAAAGAGGAGTTGGCAGCATTAGACATCAGTAACAGGACAGATACTGTTCTGACAGCAAAAAAGGTGCTGACCCTAAGAAATTTTGTCCAAAGTCTAGAAAGAAAGTGTCAGGAAATGCAGGCAGAAGTAGATGATTTCAAGCTAAAGCTTGCAGCATTACAAAACAGGGGATTACCCAGCTTGTTAACCAGCGCTGGAAGACTGCTGACCCAGGAATATTATACCACCAGGGTGAACAATTATGTTACAAATCAGATTACAGCATCTTCAAGTTCCTCAGAAGAAGCAGGCCCTCCCTCTGGACAATCTCTTTATGATAAATTAGAAAACCTGTTTTACATTGAGCATGAAATCAATCATCTTTTTTAGGTCCCACCCACTTTTTATAGATATACCGAGGCAGATGAGACATTAATAAAGATACAAAGACATCAACTGCCTAAAGAAGCTTGGTGGCAAGCAATGCTGGAGATTTTTCCAAAGTAATCTCAGTCCTTTTCCTCTTTTGGTCATCTACAGGTCAGCAAAATTAAGTATGCAGACAACAGGCAGAACAAGTCAAAGCAATGACTCAGCAAAGCACTGGAACAGCAAGCCCAAAAAATGCAAATTAAAGGCGCAGGCCTCGGCCGACTCAGTTGGTCCCAAAAGTCAAATTTTTCTGACAAAATGAACAGCTAGCACACCAATATCAACTGCAGCATTTAATTCTTCATTTACTTCCTTGGAAGAGTTGGTGATGTAATTTATTACATGAAGACTCATCATCTAGATATTTTGTATCTTATTTTTGTATATATACCTCCCCGTAGAACGTATTTGGGGTTGGTTGGTGATTTTCTCTCTGAAGAGCTGTGCTATAAATTTTCAGACTTTCTAATACAAAGATCTGGTGGAGTTCATGGTCTCTGCACTGTCTGGATGTGAAAGTAATGAATTGCTTTCTGCTACAGAATTCCTGTGTCGTTTAATGGAACAATAAGTTTTTTCTAAACCGTGTTTTCTCTTTCTGTGTTTACAAAACTCGAATATGTTACATGATCTTAGTAATAGAGAAGAAGAATAGCTCAGGACTTGTTTGAATGCACCCTCAGCTCAATCTTTGTTACTAACTATGTTTTCTTCAGAATTAGTCATAAACATGAATTCTTGATTGCTCATGTTTGCATTGATTCTCTCATTATGAATGCTGTTTAGGAATTCTTAATTGCTCCTAGATAATATTCTCACACTTTCCCTCTCTCAGCGTAGTGAAAGATCCTTGACTGCCTTTCATTCCCTGATTTCATGCCATCGATTCCCAGATTTGAAGATTTGTTTCATGGATGTCTGTCTGGCTCTGTAGCACTACCACTTCCCCAACAAGCACTTTCAGAAGTACACAATCATTGACTCCATTTCCCAATGGTCTAAACTGTTCTGAAAACTGTATACCAGTTCTGTTTGAAATCATCATCCAACCAAATTTAAAACAAAACTTTGTACATCATAACTAGCTTAAAATTACACCAAAACAAAGTTAAATTATAAAGAGAGAGCCCTCTCTGGTT
Organism: Pinus tabuliformis; assembly: GCA_031772625.1. NCBI lineage: Eukaryota > Viridiplantae > Streptophyta > Pinopsida > Pinales > Pinaceae > Pinus > Pinus tabuliformis. Next base: position 499,249,668 of record CM062814.1, on the reverse strand, counting down.
GCAGGTAGGCTAGGACCTGCATCTAAAAGATTAGTTAGTGGTTACCTCGATCGTATTCCCTTGGGAGCTAGGGAACAACCTGAGTGATAACAAATAGTATGTATGTCCATCACCTCTCATAACCGGAGTGTCTAAAAACCTCCATCTCTTATTGTTTCGTCCCTATCCAACCTGTGCCCACCATGAGATCTACTTCCATATGCCCATTAGTCTTATCCTCCTATCCATGGTTGATCCGAAGTGGTCCCAGTCTCTGCAATTCTGACAAAATCTAAAGGATTACTGCATTAACTTGGGTTTGTTTCTCCTATTCCTGCACGATTTTTTTCGTTATCTAATTTGCAACTCCTTATTTCTTCCTTCAATCTTCTCAATGTGTCTGCTAAGTCAAAAGAGTTCCCAACACCACGTTGCTCATATGATCCATAGGGAGAGTCTCAAGAATGGTAGTCTACCATCTTGCTAGTCATCTTTAATATTCTTCTTGCAAATATACCATGTATGCTAAAATAGAACATAATATAATCAACATACCTCAGTAGAGTTCTGGGGAGGATATCTCATCTGCAAGATCAACCAGATTAGCACAATACATGTATAAAAATAATCATAACAACATATAGATATCATCCTTGACATAATCCAGTCATCAATTTATGACCATATCAACCACACACCATCCACTTTCACATGGTGACATAAATGCAACCATGACCAACACCATGCATACACAACAAGTACATAGACCACAAGCATAAGGAACACATATAAAATCGACATGAATGCATGACCAACACACCACCCATTCATTCCAAGGGGTGAACCATGCTCTGATTCAACTCTATAACACCCTCCACCCACATTTACCCTAGTTAACCGGTCCACAGGGGTAAACACGTGACGAGAGGTTACTATGATTTGATTGAACTCCCCATGTACATTTAAGGAAGTGGAACCGAAAAAATACAACCAATATGACTTTCTACACATGTTACTGAACCGTCAGGAGCCATCCAACCCTTCCAAGTGACAAACCCCTGAGTTAACTTGACATTTAACTGACCTAGAGCCTCAGTCGCTCCCATGATATGGAAATGCATGCAACTAGGACCCTCCAGCCACTCCACAATAAGGGCATGCCAATGACTGGAGATTTTTTCAGCTATTTCTGAGCCTGCGATCCCAGATTCTATACCACTTTTCCTGGGCCTGGACTTAGGACACTACCTAGAACTTCTTGAAACTTCCATAAATGAAAAGTAACATTGAAAAAAAGATACTAATGCAAATACTTGAACATATACTTGACTAGAACCCTACTAGCCATCATAGGAATTTCATCAAACATGTCACAAATACACATTCTACAAGTTATAACAACAGATCTAAGCATATGGGTCTCATACTTATTTGAGAATTGCTAAGAAGCATTGATGCCTTATCAAATTAGCTTCATTATCATCTATTAGGTCATATAATCATTTTTCATTCATTTACAAATCAAAATATGATGAGAGCCATACATCATCATTGACATAAAACATACTCATAACTAGCATATAAAGAACAAAAATAATAAGGATACAATAGCCATAACATCCACATATAAACCAGTACATCTACACATGAAATACCAAGGAGAAGGAACTCTTATTAATGAATGCATAATCCAACTAGGTATGGGACTTCCACAAACCACCCGACCATAGATTGGCTGAACCAAATCTTTCTTTCATCCAATCACCCCCATGTCATATTCCAAGCATGAGTGTGGAACTCATAACCCAAAATAAACCAGGGCTTCTCGAGGCTAAACCACCTCACCCTCATCAATAGAATCAAACTTTACCATAATCCTCACCAAATCACTAGGCCCTAAATAAGAATGGATTCTAGTGGATTTCTCCACCTACACCGTGAGGAATTTTCCTATCCCCTAGTCTCTAAGATTTGCTGTACATCCTGCCATACAACGGTCAAGGATCCCTAGTCCTAAAAGAGACTCCACCCTCCTGGATTTATCGTATAATCTACCATTCACTAGGAAAGGATTCCTAGGCCTAATTGATGGCACCCACATGTAGGCTTTACCATTGATCCCTCCATTCATCGGTTGAGGATTCCAAGGCCCACCAAGGTAACACAAAATCTAGCTTTGCCACAACCCACAGTTTGATTCATGGGTTACTAGGCCAAGTCTTTACCGAAATCCACAATCTAATTCAGGGATTGTTAGGCCATGTGTTCTTTCTTTCAGAGACCACCTCACTCAGTTTCGAATCCATCCGAAAATCCAACTCAACTAGAAACATGAGAACCCATCACACCATGTCTATCCAAAAATGGCAAGGCAAGGTTGAAGAACACTGACACACCTGGAAAAACCCATGCCAATGACAGTAAGAGAACCAAGAACACACATGCATAACCATGCATGCCAAAAATATCAAGGAATCACACATGTAAATCAATACCTGAAAATAATCTCATTGTAGCTGCTTGATCCTACTCTTCCTTGCTTCATCCTTGCTTTCCTTTACCTTCTTTGTTTTTCTTGATCCAACACTGAAGTGCTCCAAGAATGATCTAAGTGTCCAAGAGTGTGAGAGATATAGAATAGAGAGAGAGCTCCAAAACAAAACTGACAAAATGTACCAACTGATCCTCAGAAGCCTTTTTATTAATGAGGCCTCTATTTTCTTCAATTTTCCATTATTTTCCTTCATTTTCCTTCTTACATGCAACCTGTGACCTTTCACCTTCATTTTCTCCTAATTTCCATTATTTTCATAAATAAAATGCCAATTAATGCCTTATGCCTTTCCAAAGCCTTTGGCTTTGGCTTTTCCAATTTCCTTTAGCCATAATAAACCAAATGAACACCCACATTAGGATTTTTTTCCCAACATTCAGCTTAGAATAAGTGTCCCATAACCGTAATTATTCTTTTTCTTTTATTAACTTTTATTACATGGAATTTTCACCAGAGCTGTTATAGATACAATCTACATCAGATCTATTGTAATTTCCTCTTCGCTTTCACACAACCTCCTCTCTTTCTCTCTCAAAATAATAATACACAACAACAATACAGGGATCCAACGTGACTGAAACAAAAAAACCTCTGAATAATCAGGAAGATAATCAGGCTCCACACCCAACAACTAGGCCAAGTCCCCATGCATATTGTGATACATATTTTTCATCGTGCATGAATAGAACCCCTCCCACTCATACCTCCCTCATATTACCTCTGGAAGCCTCATCGAAAAAGAGAGAAAACTAGGACTTATCCAATCTCCATTTAAAGAAATTTGAGTGACATAGAATGATGCAAGGAACCATGTTGCTAACAAGGGGAAGCATGAATTTTCTATAAGGCATGAGATCCTTACTCATCTTTATCCAATCATGTTCCTCTTGGTTTAGATCCTCAATTTCTTTGGCATTGAAACCTCTCACTAAAATAGCTTCAAAGAGCATGGAATATTCTTTAAAGACGACCATATGAGGGGATAAGATCTTGATTTCAAAAATACCTTTGTTCTTGGCAATCCAAATTGATAAGCACAAGAATTTAGGGAGATCTTCCCAACATTGCATCGGTAAAGAAGAGGCTTTTTGTTTCTAAGGAGATTTGCATCTCCATTGTTCAAAAATTTCCACCCATGATCCTGGAATAGAGGCAATTGGAGACACTAGAGTGAAGGCTAATTTCCAGGCTTCCAAAGAAAAAGGAAAAAGCCAAAATAAATGAGGAATATCTTCCTCAAAATCAAGACATAAAACTTATATTGTCAAACCATGAATGTTCCTTTTCTTGAGGTTTTTAGAAGTGAGTATTTTTTGGTGGATGAGAGACCGACGTAAGGTATTTACTTTTGGGATACCGTCATTGCTCCAAAGTTTTTACCACAATCTACACGAGGGAGGATGAGGAAGTCACTTAACCAATTGACAATATCCCTTATTAAATGTATATTTAAGATGAGAACTTAAGGTCCATGTACAAAGGTCTTGCAGGGAGGCAAATATAGGCACCAACCCTTTTAAATTCCATATCAAATTGTCTCATTGAAAACCAAGATGAGAAGGCATCTCAAGCCTAAGCTAGCCTTTCTAATGACCCTGATCATCACATAACAATATATATTTCAATTTGGAAATCCAATTCTCTTGCATCTAGGAATCTAGGCCTCTAAATTCTTCACGAGCTCCCATAGGGCCATTTGGGGAGAAATTATCTTTCCACAAATTCATATGAGAACCAATCCCAGCATGCTAATTGAGGTATTAACTGATGAGAGGAGCTTCCTTGATCCAGTTCAATATTGGTGGCCACCCGCCTATTCCACTTGGACCCCCACCATTATTTCTTTCAGTTTCCTCAATTGTAGCACTATTTACTCTATTTGGAAATTTTTCAGGTCCTGAGGTTCTAGAGCCATTTTGAGGCCCTAAACGATGTTTTTTTAGAAAATGCAAAATCCCATAAGGATTGTAATCAAAATTTATAGTCCTCGAATAGATATTTTAATGAGGTTTCATACACGTCAAACAAAGATCGTACGTCAAATTTACGGCCTCGAGAAGTTGATGTACCAATTTATCCCAACAGGGCCCAAGACTTTTGGTGCTTCATCTCTTAGGGTAAGATTTTTGGATGTTTAGGGTTTTTCATTGTTTCTCAGTAATAAATAGGCCTTCAGGCCTCATTGTAACACAATTTAGGAGGCATTTAGTCACCACATATCTTCTCATAGATAAGCTACCATCACTTGAGCTAGTTTATTTCCATTTATGATGTAAACATATTTTAGTACTTTGTTATTAATGAATTTAAGTTTTGTTTTCACTATATCTCTATGTTTCTATTTATATATGTATTGCATTTTGTTCCTTCATAAATATAGATCATGGCTCCTTGCTTAACTTCCATATTTTAGAGCCATGACCCAACCAATTAGCTTATCTCTTCCCTTAACAACCAAATTTTATTGAAATATTTTCACACAAATGCCATTTTCCACCATTCTTTTGTGTTTGATATTAGCCTCTAGATAATTTTTTCTATGAGAGCGAGAGTGATTATTTTTGCTCACTTATTTTGGCTATGTCCTTTTCCTTTGGAATCATCTCTGTTAGCCTTCACTCCAATGTCTCAAATTGCCTCTATTCCGGGATCATGGGTGGAAATTATTGAACAATGGAGATGTAAATATCCTTGGAAATGAAAAGCCTCTTCTTTACTGATGTGATTCTAGGAATCTCTCCCTAAATTCATGTGCTAGTCAATTTGGATTGCCAGGAACAAAGGTATTTTTTTTAAAAAGATCCTATCCCCTCATATGGTCACCTTTAAAGAATCTGTTGGCATTATGACACAGGTGGTGTTGTCCTTGATGGAAACTCACTCAGATGACAAATCACGGTACAACAGGTTAATAGCACAAAGTTACAAATCAGACTTCACATAATGAAGAAAGAGAGGTATACGTAGGTTCACCATTAGCTAAGCTACGTATACACGTGGGTTCACTGTATACAAGTCGTGTATACGTAAAAACACACTTTCACAAAAGGAAAAGCACGTATACCTTGGAAATCTAAGTTTTGGTCCGAAGTATTTGGTCCATGGTATTTTGATCCATGGTATTGGTCCAAGGAATCAGGTCCAAAGTATTGACCCTAGGTATTTGGTCCAAGGTATTGGTCCTAAGTGGTTTTGGTCCATGGTATTGAGAAAGGCCTACAAACTATAAAAGGAGGAGAAGATCATTAGGCCAAGGTGTGCAAGTATCGAATATCTGATGAAGTGTGAGATCTAGTGTGCAGGTTATTGGGTTATGGTGCATAGCTGGATCTAAACCAAGGAAAAACCTTAGCTGATGATGAGGAATCAGATCTAATGATGAATTAGGATCTTAAGGTGTAAAATGAACTATCTTTTGTGTTGAAGCTCATGTATACTCTAGATCTGAATACTGATGCATATATTATTATGTATATGATTTGATCTGGGTACAACTAAAATCTGGAATAGCAGCAGAACACTGAATTTATATTTGCAGATGTATACATTGGTTGGCTTTGAGAAAAGCACGTGTACATGCAAGTTTGACACATGGAAGTAGCATATACCTTATCAAATATGTTTTAGTTGCTGATGTTTGTTGTTGCAGAGTTTTGGGTTCTGGCTTGGGTTCTGGTTACTGTATTTTGGTGACAGCATTCTAACAGATCAGATTGATGGGTTGTCAAAGTGATTGATTTATTTAGTTGTGGTTGGTTCAAAATGAGATAGGTTGATGCAGATATAGTTGATGATTGAATGATTTTGTTGATGGATCCAGTCTGAAAATTTATGAAACGTGGTCCTTAGAAGAAAAGAGAAGGTTGTAGCCTCCTGTAGGCCGGCACCTATGTACTAGTAAACATATCAGCTAGTACAAGAGCTAGGGGGTTGTAGCTCCCTTCTAGTAGAAGTTGTAGAACAAGAGAAGGTTGTAGCCTTCTGCAGGTAGAAGCCTGTGTACTGGTATAAGACTACACCAGTACAAAAATTGTAAATAGTTTTTCTTATTACTAACAGAAGATAGAGGTGACAGTAGTAGGTGGTTTTCACCCACATTGGGTTTCCACCTTATATCTTGGTGTTCATGAGTGTTTCTTGTGTGTGATGTTTTATTCTGCTTTTACTACATTATCTAATGAATTCCTGATATACTAGTTAAAAATCAATGCATGATAATTTGGGTAAATCAAAGGATCTCTGCATATACGCTGGTTGCATTAAGTATAGTTGCATATACACGCTAGTTCATTAAGCTAAAGTAGCGTATACAAATCAATTTTGAAAATTAAATTATTGATCTGATAATACTGATTCACCCCTTCTCTCAGTATTATTTCCAACAAATGGTATCAGAGCTGGTCCTTCAGAAGAAGCTTGATCGCTTTAAGGAAGATCCATCATCATGAGTAATCAAGAAATTGGGGGATCCATCAGACCACCAATATTTGATGGGAGAAATTTTGTTTATTGGAAGGTAAGAACCACAGCCTATCTTCAATCACTTGGAACAGATGTCTAGGAAATCGTGGAAGGAGGATATACATTTCCAGCAGCAATTCCTACAGATACAGAAGGTAAAAAGCAATATGAAACCAATGCCAAGGCTGTCAATACATTATTGGGAAGTCTGTCACAATCATAGTTTTTCAAAGTTATGCAGCTCAAATCAGCCAAAGAAACATGGGACAAAATCATTCTAAGCTATGAAGCATACTCTCAAGTAAAACGTGCTAAATTGCAAACTCTCAGAATTCAATATGAAACTCTCAAGATGCACAATGATGAAAGTATAGCTAGTTACTTTTTACGTATAGATGAGATTGTTAATTGCATGAATCTGGGTGAAGATATAAAGGAAGTTACCTTAGTTGAAAAAGTTTTAAGATCCTTGTCTCCTAAGTTTGAATCAAAAGTATCTGCCATAGAAGAAAAGTAGGATCTATAAACTATTACTATGACATAGCTGCACAGAATCTTAACTACTTTTGAGATGAGAAAAGGAGGTCCATCATATAAGAGAGAAGCTGCATTTGAAGCTTTAGCAAAATGAAAAGAATAACTCAATGAATCAGGACATCTTTCAGAAGAAGAAGAGGAAGTAAACTTTGTTAAGTAGCTTCAACAGTGTTCCGGAAGATTCAGAGGTAAACTACCTTTCAAATGTTTTTCCTATGGTAGAGTCGGTCATTATGTTTCCAAATGTCCTCATAAAGATAAATATGATAAAGGGAAGGAATCTGCAAAATGGAATAGAAAACAAAGTGTAAGTAAGAGCTACTATACTCATGAAGATAGCGATGGTCTATCAATTAGTGATGAAGATGAAAATAGTAATGACTATAGACTTCTGATGGCTTATGAAGATGATGATTTTTTGGATGCTTTAGATGAAGATGACCTTTATGAAGAAATTTCAAAACTCAAAATTTGTTTAGAAGAAAAGAATATGATTATAGATACCTTAACATTCCAACATGCTGAAAGAGAAAAACACAATGAAAAACTGGAATGTGAAATTGTGGGTCTAAGAAAGGATCTTGAGAAAACAAAAGCTCTCAATATTAGATTTGCTAAGGGATCAAAAACCTTAAATGAATTTATCAAAGTGTAGTGTTCTCCTTTAATAAAGACAGGTCTTGGATATACTGAAGAAGCATCTCAAGCACAGAAGTCGTCTACCTCCACTAAAAGCTATCTTGATGCAGCAAAGAGCAGTGAATAGTTTGACAATCATTAGCAAAGGTATAAAGCAGATCACCAGGTAAATCAGGCTCAATTTACTTCAAGGATGAACAGAAGCCACAACCAACCTCAGGTAAATCATACTCAATTTGTTTCAAAAATAAATATCAATAGAAACTACAATCACCAGGTCAATAGATTCGATAATCGCAGAAACTTATTTAATGGTCAATGTTTCTCATGTCATAATTTTGGACACAAAGTTGCTCAATGTGTTGCTTACAAAACCATCATGACTAGAGAAGCACGAAATCAAAGGAATGAGACAGGGATCAAGAAAAGTTCCTATAATAACTTTTCTCTTCTTGAAAATGAAATAAAATGCTCAATCTGTAACAACTTTGGCCATGAAGAATCTGAATGCAGGAGTAAATTTAGGGAAATATCTCAAAAGGAGCAAACTCCATTAACACCCAAAATATGGAGAAAGAAAGAACTGCAAATAGAAAAATGTGACATAGCCTTGTATGTAGAAGGATAAGAAAACCAGTGGTACATCGACAGTGGATGCTCAAAACATATGACAGGTGACAAAGAAAAACTTCACTCATATAATGCCTTACAAAAGGAAAAGAATGTCTCATTTGGAAATGACAGTCCTGCTGTCATAAAAGGTAAAGGCTCTGTGTTCTTAAAAGAAAAGGTTAAAGTTGGGAATGTTATGTATGTTGATGGTCTACAACGTAACTTGTTGAGTGTTAGTCAAATGTGTGATCAAGAAAATGAAGTAGTATTTCGATCAAACGAATGTGTTGTTCATGAGCTTGATACAAGAGAAACCGTGATCAAAGGTACAAGAACTCCAAACAACTTATACATACTTAAGGGAGGACAACAACAGTGCTATCTAAGAAAAATGATGAATACTAGCTATGGCACAGAAGATTGGGGCATCTAAGCTTTTCTCAAATAATAAAAGCATGCAGATTCTAGGTTGTTCGTAATCTTCCTAATATCAGCATTCCTGAAAATACAATATGAAAATAATGTCAATTCTGTAAGCAAACCAGAACGCACTTCCCGGAAAAGGAAGGATCGACCAGTAAGCCTCTTGAACTTGTTCATACTTATTTATGTGGACCATTAAGGAAAAATTCACCTCGTGGAGAAGAATACTTTATATTGTTCATTGATGATTTTTCCAGAATGTGTTGGATAGGTTTGATAAAGCATAAAGATGAAGCATTTGAAAAATTCAAAGCCTTCAAAGCTCTAGTTGAAAATGAATCAGATCACAAAATGAAATGCCTCAGATCTAATCGAGGAGGGGAATTTACCTCGGATGAATTCTTTGACTTTTGTGAACAACATGGAATAAAATGGAAATTCTCCACTGCAAGGACTCCTCATCAAAATGGAGTGGTAGAAGGGATGAACAGAACTGTTTAACAAATGGCTCGAGCTATGCTAGATGAATCTGGAACTCCTGCAACCTTCTAGGGTGAAGCTGCATTCGCCGCCGTCACTATTCTCAACCAAGCAAATATTCCAGTAAACAGCACTCAAACTCCACATGAACTTTGGTATGGTAAGACTCCTACTGTAAAATACTTCAAAGTTTTTGGAAGCAAATGTTACATCAAAAGGACTGATGAAAAACTTGGTATGTTTGAACCCAGAGCATATGAAGGTATTCTTCTTGGTTACTCTTCCTAAAGCAAAGGATATAAATTTTATAATAAAAGACTTGGCAAAATTATTGAAATTATTGATGTTGTGGTTGATGAAGCATGCAAAAATCCAAAACAGATAAAAACCGAAGATTATGAAGAAGATGAGGATTATCTTCCCACATCAAATCACACTAATTCTGAAGAAGAAACCAATGAAGCACCAGAAGAAGAGATAACGGTAGAAGAAAAGACTCCATCTAGGTATGTCCAGAAAAATCATCCAGAAACTCAAATTTTAGGGCAGAAAGAGGTAGGTGTGCAAACAAGAAGAACTATTACAGAAGCTTCGAGCTATCTAGCATTACTATCATCCACCAAACCTCAAAATATAAATGAAGCATGCAAAGATGAATGTTGGGTCAAGGCCATGAATGAAGAACTTGAGCAAATTGAAAAGAATAATACTTGGGAATTAGTTCCTAGAGCTCATGATAAGAACATCATAGGAACTAAATGGATATTCAAAAACAAGCTGAACGAAAATGGAGAAGTCATTAGAAACAAGACTAGACTTGTTTGTAAAGGATATGCTCAACAAGAAGGTATAGATTTTGAAGAAACTTTTGCACCTATTGCTAGACTTGAAGCCATAAGAATGTTTCTTGCTCTTTCTAGTTTTCAGAAATTCAAAGTATACCAAATGGATGTAAAATCTTCCTTTCTTAATGGAGACTTGGAAGAAGAAGTCTATGTTGAACAACCAGAAGGATTCAATCTTGGAAATGATGCAAAACTTGTATGCAAACTCAAAAAGGCTCTCTATGGTCTAAAACAGGCTCCAAGGGCCTGGTATTATCATCTTAACAAATATCTCCCCCGGCAGGGCTTTTCAAAGGGGTCAACAGATAGCAACCTATATACAAAGATTGACACTGGTAAATTGCTAATAATTGTTGTTTATATTGATGATATCATTTTTGGTAGCAATAAAGAATCCATGAGTCAGAAATTTGCTTCAATAATGCAACAAGAATTTGAAATGTCCTTGCTTGGTGAGCTCACCTATTTTCTTGGTCTACAAGTTCAACAAAATAAAAATGGCATTTTTCTGTCACAAACCAAATATCTCAAACAAATCCTAAAAAAGTATGGCATGGAAGATTCTAAACCAGTATGTGCCCCAATGGTAACAGGATGCGGTCTTAGCTCAAATAATGAATCAGCAACAGTACATCAACCAACTTACAGATCCATGATTGGCAGTCTACTTTATCTAACAGGTACCCGACCTGACATCATGCATGTAGTGGGAATAGTTGGAAGATTTGAAGCAAATCCAAAGAAATCACACCTTCAGGCAGTCAAAAGGATTTTCAAATATCTTCAAGGAACACAGAACTTTGGTTTATGGTATCTCGGAGATACATATCTTACACTTCATGCATATACAGATGCAAATTGTGTAGGAAGTGTTGATGACAGAAAAAGCACTATTGGTGGTGCATTCTATATGGGTTCCAAGTTAGTGTCTTGGTTCAGCAAGAAACAAAGTTCGATTGCATTATCTATAGCTGAAGCACAATACGTGGTTGTTGCATCTTGCTGCACACAACTACTTTGGATGATGCAAACATTGCAAGACATTCAGATCACATGTACTCCACCCATCTCCATTCTATGTGATAATACAAGTGCCATCAGTATTTCAAAGAATCCAGTCATGCACTCCAAGACTAAGCACATACCCATCAAATATCATTTTTTACGTGAACAAGTGCTTGAACAAAACATCAAATTGGATTATGTTCCCACTAAAGAACAGGTTGCTGATATATTCACTAAACCACTACCCAGAGATACATTTGAATATCTCAGACAAAAGTTGGGAGTAGTTGCTGCATCATCCTGCTGTTAAAATCCATTTTTAAGAAAGGTTGGTATACGCAAGTTTCATGAAGTGTAGTCGCATACATACACTGGTTTCTGTGGGTACAGTCACGTATATGTTGGTCTGAAGAAAAGCAATGGGCCAGACTCAGGAGAAAGGGGTCTGATATGGTTCAGTGAATTATCTGCTCTGCCTGATCATGGTTACAATCTGTTGATGACATGTGGAAATATGTTGGCTCTCATAAGTTGTTGATAACTTGATGTATATCTGATTGATGATGATACCTTGATAACTCTTCTGATATATGCAATGATCAGATCTGACAGTGAACATTTGGCACAAGTTCAAGGGGAGCATATGCTTCTAATAATGCATTGTTGGCATTATCTTAGAAGATCTTGGTACAGATTCACATAGTTGTTTTTGATTCAGGTGGAACAGGTTCAGGGGGAGAACATGGTTGCTGATCTAGATGTTAATTGACAGATGTTATTGATGATAGTTGTTGACGACTCTCATGGTCTTGTTTAAGATATTTGGTCTCTATTATATATGTCATGTATTTCATTTAACGTAAAGGTCATGAAAAGACCTAATTTGTAACCCCACTATGCATGGGACGAATGATGTAATGTTTCTTGTATAAACAATTGGTATATCCCCACTTGGTTAGGTGGATGAGTCAAATTTGGTATATCCCCATTTGATTGGGAGATGGATGTATGTATGAGTCTTTGGTGATAGGAAGGTCATTGGTGATGTATATATAGAGCCATGTTATCTTTTTGCAAACCTTGCTTGTGCTCAAGGGCAGCATGGACTTGATCATGGGAGCTCAATCAGCACACTTCAGCATATCAAAGAATTCAACATGTATTCAGGGGAAGCATGACCCTTTGACCTTGATGACAAAGGGGGAGAGTGACTTGGTGTTGCCATCAAGTCCAAAGGGGGAGATTGTTGGCATTATAACACTAGTGTTGTTGTCCTTGATGGCAACTCACTAAGATGGCAGATCATGGTACAGCAGGTTAACAGAACAGAGTTACAGATCAGACTTCACGGAATGAAGAAAGAGAGGTATATGTGGGTTCACCATTCGCCAAGCCGTGTATACACACGGGTTCACTATATACAAGTCGCGTATACGTACACATGCACTTTCACAAAAGGAAAAACGTGTATACCTTGGAAATCTAAGTTTTGGTCTGAAGTATTTGGTCCATGGTATTTTGATCCATGATATTGGTCCAAGGTATCGGGTCCAAGGTATTGAACCTCTGTATTTGGTCCAAGGTATTGGTCCTAAGTGGTTTTGGTCCATGGTATTGAGAAAGGCCTACAAACCATAAAAGGAGGAGAAGATCATTAGGCCAAGGTGTGCAAGTACGAATATCTGATGAAGTGTGAGATCTAGTATGCAGGTTATTGGGTTATGGTGCATAGCTGGATCTGAACCAAGGAAAAACCTTAGCTGATGATGAGGAATCAGATCTAATGATGAATCAGGATCTTAAGGTGTAAAATGAACTATCTTTTGTGTTGAAGCTCATGTATACTCTAGATCTGAATATTGACGCATATATTATTCCGTATATGATTTGATCTGGGTATAACTAAAGTCTAGAATAGAAGCAGAACTCTGAATTTATATTTGCAGATGTATACACTGGTTGGCTTTGAGAAAAGTGCGTGTACATGCAGGTTCGACACATGGAAATAGCATATAGCTTATAAAATATGTTTTAGTTGCTGATGTTTGTTGTTGCAAAGTTCTGGGTTCTGGCTTGGGTTCTGGTTATTGTATTCTGCTGATAGCATTCTGATAGATCATATTGATGGGTTCTCAAAGTGATTGATTGATTCAGTTGTGGTTGGTTCAAAATGAGATAGGTTGATGCAAATATATTTGATGATTGAATGATGTTGTTAATGGATCTAGTCTAAAAATTTATGAAACATGGTCCCTAGAAGAAAAGAGAAGGTTGTAGCTTTCTGTAGGCCGACACCTACGTACTAGTAAACATATCAGCTAGTACAAGAGCTAGGGGGTTGTAGCTCCCTTCCAGTAGAAGCTAGGGAACGAGAGAAGGTTGTAGCCTTCTACAGGTAGAAGCCTGTGTACTGGTATAAGATTGCACCAGTACAAAAATTGTAAACAATTTTTATTATTACTAAAATAAGAAAAAGATGACAGCAGCAGGTGGTTTTCACCCACATTGGGCTTCCACCTTATATCTTGGTGTTCATGAGTGTTGCTTGTGTGTGATATTTTAATATGATTTTACTGCACTGTCTAATGAATTCCTGATATACTGGTTAAAGATCAATGCATGATAATTTGGGTAAATCAAAAGATCTCTGCATATACACTGGTTGCATTAAGTATAGTTGCGTATACACGCTAGTTCACTAAGTTGAAGTAGCGTATACAAATCAATTTTGAAAATTAAATTATTGATATGATAATACTGATTCACCCCCCCCCCCTCTCAGTATTATCTCCAACAAAATCTTCCATGCTCTTTGAAGTTATTTCAGTGAGAGGTTTCAATGCTAAAGAAATCGAGGATCTGAACCTAAAGGAACATTAATTGGTTAACGGTAGGGATCTTATACCTTCTAGCAAATTCATGCTTCGCCTTTAACAACATGGTTCCTTACATCAGTCTAAGTCAGTTGGATTACTTTAAATGGAGATTGGATAAGTCCCAATTTTCTCTCTTTTTCAACGGTGCTTCGAGTTGTACTATGGGGAAGGTAGGAGTAGGAGGGGTTCTATTCATTCCCAATGGAAAATTTTTATCACAATATTCATGGGGACTTGGCCAAGTGACCAAAAATAAAGTTGAGTATCTTGTGTTATGGAAAGGGTTGGAAATAATTATCAAAAAGAAAATCTCCAACCTATTAGTTTTTGGAGACTAAATTTTAGTCATTCGAGAAATGACAAAGGCCAAGAGGGTGATATGCTCAGATTATTCTCCCTTGAATTAGAGGATCCTTGTCTCTGCTTCTCAATTTGAGAAACTGGGTTTTTTCTTGTGTACAGGCAGTTGAACTCAGTTGAACACATCTTGGATAAAAAAAAATATACATTGGGTCAAGTTAGATTGAAATTGGATCACAAACTTAGTTATGATTGGTTTTTTAAGACGCAGTCTAGTTGAAGCAACAAGGAGACTGTTCCACGAAGAACTATGATTAACTATTGGCTTCAACTAGAATGGTCTCCTTGTTGCTTCCTAGGGAGCAACAAAGATCAAGAGAGATTCCAAATTTCTTCTCTAAATGCTTAAGAGTTTGATCCATCAATATCATGTACCTCTACATCTAGTTTATTCAGCAGGATGTCCTCCTTGATTTCACTTCTATCAACTAAACCTCTTCCACGAAGAAATTTCAAAAGCCAATAAATATCTAGGGTGTGAGTCTGTCACCTCCACTAAAACCTCTATATCAGTGAGAGTGTGTGTTTCATCAACTAATTCTTGTTCTATTTGCACAAGTACATTCAATTTCGTATCATTTCACGAGTACATTCACTTTCACTTCAGGAGTTCAGGAAGAGACAACTTAGAGTTCATACAATTTCACAAGTACATTCACTTTCACTTTCACTTAAGGGAGTTTAGGAAGAGACAATATAAATATTAAAGACCATTTCACAATTATATTCACATTCACTTATAGAGTTCTGTTGACAGTGCTGGACCTGCCAACATGTAAGGGGATCTCCTCGGTAAGAAGTCCCAATTAGACCTTAGACTGTTTGGTGTAGGAACCCTAGTAGTGGGTCGTACGTTAATGCCTTGACCACGATTTTGCACAGAGGAAAGTAAAATAACTTTGTTGGTAGTAAGGGTGTGATAGCTACAGTAAGTCAAGGAAGGTGCATTAGAGGTTCAAACACATAGGGGGTTGAGATGAGTGTGCCCCTTGGAAACCTGTGATAGAATGAAGTTAAGAAGGAAACACATGAGAAAAGATGCATCACAAAATGGAAGGCAAGTTAGCTATCAATCCAAAGTGATGGTTAAACCAACAACACGTTTCAGAAAGATTCATACATACTTATATAGAATAGCCCATACATGCATGCGTAAGCAAACAAATACATATATCATTTAGAGTAAACCAGATAGCATAGAATACAATACAACATATGCATGAAGCTTGTTGGCTCTGTAATATTAAGAAGTGTAAGTTCCAATCATATAATACATCCATGTCCAACCACTAGTTTCGATAGCAGAATGTTACAGCCAAAACCATCTGCTTTTCCAAAGAGATATACTAGCTTTGCGTAGTGGAGAAGCCAAGGCTCGTTACAATACTGTCCAAGCTTTCTCTAAGATACTCCTATCAGAAGCTTGGCTGACCAAAAGCCTATACAATGAGTTATGAGATACTATTTATAGCAAAGGGTGTGGTGACCCTTGACATTCCCCTTTGAGAAAGTTCATCTACCCTCATGACTCTTCATCTACTCTATGACTGTTACATCTAACTATCGACACTTGAACTTCCACTTGACAAGACGTTACATTATAATGCACATGTGCCCATGTCAGACAAAATGACTTGAGCAATCCATGCAAGACATCACTGACACTTGGACCGTTGTGGTGAGACCAACTCTTTGACATGCTTGTGATGGTCAAAGGTGGTGAGATGTGTTATAGACATTTTCGTGCCTTACAGCTTTGAGCATGAAATGTCCATAATCCAAGGGATCCAAAGTACCTAAAAGTGTTGTTCCTACCCCTAAAGGAACAAGGTCAACCAATGACAGCTTCTCCCAAAAGTTCTCCACCAAAAACCACTCAGAACTAGTCAAATCAGGATCAATTCAGATGCTCTACTAGCTGCCTGCGTTGCAATGCACCCCAGTACACTAGCTAGGTGCGTTGCAACGCACCTAAATGCACTACCAGGGTGCGCTGAGCGAGAAATGCCAAATGGCAGTGTCATTCCGCGAGGTGTACAGACACTAGAAGCTTCCAGAATCTTCCTCAATGACACTTGCCTCAATGAATTTGACCAGTGATGAGTAAGAGGCTCTCAGCCTCCAAGTGGAAGCAAGAACTGACAGAGAGAAGCCACAGGTCAAAACATAAGCTGACTCATCCTCTCTGCTTACATCTATATATGGATCCCTCATCCCAGAGATCCAGGAGGCTGGAATTTTGTACTTTGCAGAGAATTGTTGTTGGTTTGAGATTGAGATTAGTGTATTGGGTGATTTATGCTTTGTTGGAGGAGAGGAAGGGATTCCTTTGCTGGGAGGTAGATGCTGGATCGGGACTCACTTGGTTGTATCTCCTCTTGGACTTTCTTATCATATCAATAAAATTATTTGAGTTTCTCCTACATGCTGTGTGTCAATGATGTTTTGTTATATTTGCATGTTTAGCTTAATCTGATCCTAAGCTTTTTATGAATGTAAATCTATATCTTCATGTAGTTTCTCTCTTCTGTGATCTTGCAGGAATTCGGTGAAGCTGGGCCGGTAAGGGAGCAGGGAGCTGGGAGCTAGTGAAGAGAGGAGCGATTGGATCAACAAACTAGCGAAAGACACAGGTTAGTTACATCCTTCCTCTTCATTTACATTTCATAAAGAAGAATACTCAAGTAGTTTTCCTTGTTTGTTGCTAAGGCACTATCACACCTTAGAGTGGGATAGGGGCATTCTGAATGGATACTTTTCCCAACAACAAATTGGCGACTCCACTGGGGAACGTATCTTGTTAGTTTATTTGTGTTTCTATTGATTGTTTGTTTCATAAACACAAGAAGAAGCAATCGAAAAGCATTTGCCATTATCAAATGCGAAGTAGCTGCTACTTCAATCCTTTCACTAGGATTTGTTTATGATCTAAACAGCTGATCCACAAATGCTCTAACAGCCCTTTGTGATAGCTCTTAGTCCTCCTTTAAATCATCCCTCTAATTGTACCTTATTGATAGCTTTTATCCGGCCAAAAACCATAGATCAAACTGCAAACCGTAACCCAGAACCCAGAAACAATTCTCGTTTCTGCTTCAGCGCAGGCTCTGTGAAGAAGTTCTTCATTTCAACACAGGTCCTGAGAGGGCTACCTGCGCTGCAATTCAGTTTCTCTGTGCTGGGGGTGCGCTGATCAACCTTTGCCTTGTGCAGCTGTGGTTCCCTACTTCCTTTTTCTCAGTTTTATCTCTATTTTTGCAGCCTGTTATCAGTGAGTGTACCTATCTGAAAACCCCTTTTCTTTGCCTCAATTCTGCCTCAGTTGTATAAAAGAAACTGTATTTTTTTTGTGTATTTGTTACATCATTTGCAGTTTCCCATTACAAAAGTAAACTAGTCATACTGTCGCCCTTAGATCTAGACCTGTCGTAAGTGTCGTTTTGATCTTAGGAGTGAGTTTGTTTGCTGTTCACAGTTGATTACGTTTTTACTTTTGTCTTTTGGTTTGAATTCATGAATTTCTAGTGTCGAAACAAGTGTTTACTTCAAAATCATAAAGTGTCGTAATCGTCTTTTTTGATTTCGAAAGAAGCTTGTTTGTGTTTTTCACTTGAAATTGAATTCAAATTTGTACAACAGCTTTCTTTTTAGGCATCAATATTAAGAAAGTGAAAACAAATACATGCATATGTGCATTTGCATTTTGACAGTTCGTATGTTGATTTAGGAAAAGTGCATTTACAGTGTGCTCTATGCTTTTTGAGAAAAGATTGTGTCTTTCTTTTCCCCTTGTAGCTAGGATTTTCATTGTTGAAAAGATATAAAAGCTTGCTTATCATCTTTAGACTGCATTTAGGAATTGTATCATACATCTCGTGGTGATCCAAAAAAGAAAACTTCTAATAAAGATCAACCTAAAATAAATTGAATGAACTTAACAACGCTTTGTAACTTAACGCACAACATAGAGGTCTAGGCTAGAGACGTGTTCCGACGTCGTAAAACCTGGTCACTGGTCGCCTCACTGATGGTTGGGTGATTCCTCCTAAGAGACGATAAGTGCCAATACGGATTGTGCTCCCACGTACCGTCGAGTATATATTGGGAGACCCTTATAGGCATAAAACCTTTATCCATAGGAAGTCGTGTCGGCCGCCCTACTGATCGCAATGCACTGAACACAGCATTTGGGAAGATTGACCACCCGTACCTTAAAAAGTATTCTGCGGTTTTGCGATTGGTTTGGCACACCCTCTACCTAGATCTCCAGAGCAGTTCCTTTTGGCCTTTTTCAGACTCTACAACGGAAAAAGTCCATCCGAGCATTTGTCACTTCGGGCTCGTTAAAACATCGAAGGCGACTAGAGTCATCTTTTGCTTTTTCTCGACTCTTTAAAATTGAAAAAGCAAGTTGTGTCTAAAGCGTCTAAAATTCATTTAATTCGGAAACATATTTCCCCTTTTGTATTTTAGTTGATCGAGTAATCCGCAATCGTGGAAGAAAGTCAATTGAAACCCCGTCGTTCGCGGAGGCTTACGAGTCAACCGTCTTTGTCTCTGGAATCAAAAATAGTACGAACAAAGCGAACTCGTTTAACTGGTTCGAAATCTCCTATTAAAGTTAGAACAAGTGTTCCAAAAACATCTGAGATTCTGGTTACTCCAAACATTTATGGAAACCCTGCCTCTATAGAAGAAGTTCAACAGCCACAGAGGGACAGTGATACTGATCCTAGTCTGAGAGCAAACACTTGTGTTACTGAACCAGTTCCATCTGCAACCGGTTCGGAGAATCTTGCTCCTCAAACATCTGTCGCTGTCGATTCAACCCCTTATTCGGCACCAGAAATATTTTATGGACCTGACGGTCTTCCCCTTCCACCTGGTTTGATTGCGATAGAGGAAATTGTAGAAGATCCGCAAGCAAGTACTCCAACACATTTTGGAGTCAGGGTCACTCTATTTCCTTCAACATCAGAAGTTAGTCTACCACCAGCGGAAGTTCCTGTAGAATCGCTAGGTAATCTTTTGGATAGACTCAAAATGTCTGAACAACCGTCAACATCTAGGACTGTGTCGACTGACACAGCGACAGCAGAACTCCCTGCCGTCACTCCGACGATGTTTGCCGGAGTACCATCTGTCCCGACTAGCTCACAACCGCTAGAAGGAGTCCATCCAGGGACTATTTCGACAATATGGTCTGTTCCTGTTTGTTCCTCCGGACTAATATCCGACAACTCTTATGTTGAGACTCGACAGATTGATCCATTTGGAGGTCAATTTGGGCAATCCAGTCCCCAAGGGCAGACAATCCCTTTGAGTTCAGGATTACCACCGTATGGGGGGCAGTATGCCCTTTCATTACCCCCTCCGGGAGGATATCCATACGGGAGTTCTCAACAGTATTCAGGTTATACTGGAGTTACGTCAAGTGGTTGGGTACCTATACTACCCCAACAACCAAGGGTTGTATATTCGATGCAACAATGTGTACCTATGTCGAACATCCCGACAACACCGGCTATTGTGACAGTGTCACAAGTTCAAACGCTGCCTGTTGTATGTCAACCTCAGATTTCTCAGGTTGTAATGCAACGGCCCCTTGACCCTGTGACTCAACCACAATCGCCAACTGGTGGGGCGACACAAGTCCAAACGGGTACAATTACCCCACACCTTGGTCCAACGGTTAGTATAGCGCAACAGAACATGGCTTCACAACTGTGGCTGGTGCAATACCAACAACCACAATTCCAACAAGTGTACCAAGGTTCTGAGCAGCAGATCTTTGCGAACAGTGGACAGCCGTACATTCAAAATGGTCAAAATCAACCACTTTACAGTGGTCATGTCCACCAACCATACCAGTCGTACCAGCATCAACTACATTATGCCGGTATGCAAAGGCCAACTGCTCAGGCAATTCCATCGTATCCTGGGTATGCTTCGCCTAACCTGAATCAATAGTTACCATTCATGGCAACTTTAGAGTTACCCGATTTACACCGGTTAACAAACGATCCAATTGCTTACACCCCTTGGTGGCCAGCGATTCCTCATAAACTTCCATCAGATATTCCTAAATTTAATGGAAATCCAAGTGAAGACCCATCAAATCACGTGATGACATTTCATCTATGGTGTTCATCAAACACCCTAAACGATGATTCGATAAGGCTTCTCCTTTTTCAGAGGACGTTAACGGGTCCAGCGGCAAAATGGTATATTGAATTGCCTAGAGCTTCGTTCAACAATTTCAGTACCTTAGCCACGACTTTTTTAACCCATTTTCAATTACCGATAAGGTATGAAACGGGAACGGAAATCTTAACCAACTTCAAACAAACAATGGCCACTCACATATCTGATCATATACATGAGTGGCGACGACGTCGTAGGATGGTAAAAACGTACGTTCCCGGTCAGCTATTAGCTGAATGGTTTATCAAGTCGTTACTTCCTGCCATAACAGAAGATGTGGCAAAGGGGGGAGTCGTAACAGAAGAGCAAGTTATCGCTCGTGCGCAATACCTAGACTTTGTCTATACTCAGTCTGGCACGCTCTACGACAAAATACCTGACGCCCCTAGACCGGAATTCTCAATTCCTCCTCCTCCTAAATCAAACAATGACTCTCATGCCGGCGATGGTGTGATTGGCACGACAAACGCGAAATCGACAAAGGCCGCCTCCAAGAAGGCCCGTAAGATTTCAGATCAAAATGCAAAAGACGAAATTCTTGCTTCAGAAGTAAATGCCGTATCGACAGATAAGGGCAAAGAAACCAAACAACCAGGAAGCAAGAAGAAATAAGGCAAAGGGAAGAAGAAGAAACAGGGTGAGTCATCTCCTGAAAAAACTTCTTCAAACCCTCCTGGAAATAGGAAACTGAAATATCCATGTCAAATATGTGATGAGGATCATCGGACAGCAGAATGTCCATACAGAGCTGAGCTTAAAAGATTCTTTAAGAGTTCGAAAACCCCAGCTGTGTTAACTGATCCGTTTCCAAATCCAGGAACAAATCTGGTTGATAGTGGAAATGCTTCCCCGTCTCAAGTACTAATGTTGTCAATTTCGAAGCAGCAAAATGATGCTTTGATTTCGACAAGGAACAAAGATTACGGGAATCCGCAGCTGTCAAACGAAAAGGATAAAGATCAACCAAGTAGTTCGACAACAACTTTGACAGAAGTTGTACCACCCATCATTCCTGAATTAACAATAAAACCGCCAAAGGGAGTAGTACACAAATCGACATTTAATCCTCGCGCCAGAGCAGCGCAGCATTATAATATAGTGGAAGATTTGGCCCAATCGCCATCCGCTATGTCGACTCTTGAAGTACTACAAAATTGCCCATCCCAAAGGCAGGCGTTATTATCAACCATTGGTGGAGTTGACCCAAAGGATTCCAATCTTGTATCCTTCGATCATAAAGGATACGATCCTCAGTTACCAGCTCAATTAACTTTCCTTATTCAAGTGAAAGCCCTCAACAAAAATGTTCATCGAACAATTATTGATGAGGGGGCATCTACATGCATTATGTCGATGAATTGCTGGAAAACTTTAGGATCTCCAACCTTGTCGTGATCTTCGACGACATTAAAAGCATTTGATGGGCAGACATATACCCCATATGGTATCCTAAATAACTTGAAAGTTGAACTAGGAGGGAAAACGGTAGAAATAGATGTTGAAGTCATCGATGGCAATCTTGATTACAACATCCTACTAGGAAGACCATGGATATATGCCATGGCAGCTGTTGTATCGACCTATTTTAGAAAGATTGCATTTCCCTTTCAAGGAGGGATTACAATCGTCGACCAACAAAATTTCCTCCCCAATGGTTCTCAAGTTACTGGAAGCATTCCAATGATCCATGGAAGCAATCATTCGCTCCAAAACATCAGAGTAGGTCTCCTAAAAGACCCTGCCTTAATGGGTACTTTTGCCCTACCGCCTCCGAGTAATCTGGCGGAAGTGGCCTCAGTGGAATATGAAACCTTCTATATCTAATGGATTTGGATTCTGAGGACGGTTCTTATCTAGTGTCGACCTCGTTAAAAAATGAAACAAGGAGTCATGAGGATAGTTCTTTTACTGTGTCAACCTCATTAAAAAAATGAAACAAATCCCCTTTCCAAGTCTCGAGGGTAAACCTTCATTCCAACCACTGAGTTGAATGCAATGAAGCTTGGGGGGCATGCACCTCGATTTGCATTATTATGATGGGGGCATGCAAACTTATTACGAGCAGTGTTACTGCAGGGTTCAAGCTTGTTAAAAAATAAACCCGCATCGAGCAGTTTTAGCACATAGTTCATGCTCGTTAAAAAATAAACATAAGACCGAGCAAGTGTTTCAATCCGCGTTTAAGCTCATTAAAAAATGAACTATCCTCCGGTAAATAACCACCTTGAATGTAACATTATCATCCATTAAAGCCTTGGTCGTGTTTGCACCGTCACCTCCACTTTTCCATTGGCCGATCATTCACCTCCATTTGATTGTTTACCCATTTTGAGGAACAGCTGCGAAGAGTGATTTCACTAGCCATCCTTGTGACACTGCCGTGATTGGAAAATTCCAACCCTTACCTGGAATCAGCTGCTACCCGTTTTATCACTCGTTCCTCAAAAGACGAGTCTTCTTTAAGCTCTTTTCATCTGATTCGTAAAATATGAAAAGATTGCCGAGTTTTGGCCTTCCAGCTCGTTAAAGCGACCGAAAGCGCTATCCCTCCTCTAGATTTTAATCTTTTTGGACCTGAGGGATTATTACACAAAAAGATCGAGCGCTTGTTTTGTTCGGCTCGTTAAAACTATCGAAAATTCATCCCTTCTGTATTGTTTTATACTTTTTTGGACTTAAGGGATTAGATGACGAAAAAGGACTCCCGGAGTTATCTTTACGTACCTTTTCAGACTCTCTAAAGATGAAAAGGACTGAGTTATCTTTGTCATTAGACTCATTAAAAAACATCAATAGCGACAAACTTGTCTTTAGACGAGAACGAGTTTCACTATCGCTAGGCTCGTTAAAACATAGCGATGGGTTTGCCCGAAGGGCAAATTATAGAACAAGCATATGTTATCCTCCTCAAGCTTGACAAAAATAAAGAGGTATTGGTCAGCAATGAATGGGGAAAAATTGGAAAGAAACTCAAAGAAACTTTATTGGTAGCAAGTCGCTCTTGAACATGACACTTCCACTCCGTGCCAGAGTCGGGTTGGGTTGTTTCATTCACCGGTCACATCACCATGGTCTCGCCATACCATCCACCTTTGGGGTAAATGCTACCAATCCATCATATAAGTGTCGCCGATATGTTCAAGAGAAGTCATCCAGAGAAGTCAACCGTGTCCCATCCACTACCATACATTATACTTCATTCTTTCATGACCACCACCCTGAACCATATATCATCAGATCGTTTTCACCTCCATCAAAATTATTTGCTCCGTTCCGTGTCACTGATGTGGGATACATTAAGGCCCTCCTTTGACGGATCGCTTCTTGTCGACATCAGCTCATTATCCAGGAAGTTGATCTAGGAACACCCCCTTCAGTACTTTGAAGCTTGCATGCCTCAATGGCAAGTTTCTCACTTCCGGTGACAGGTATACATCAATGACCTTCGACCGAAAGATTTTGTGTGGTGTTCGACGCCAAGTCCTTTATTCACACCACGTGAATTGTACTACAGTACCTTGAGGGTCATTATCATTATCGGTGATTCCTCTCGCGCTTGTTAACAGTTCACATCATTGACTGGTAATCAAGCGATGTCTTTCCATGTTCGACTTCAAAACATTTCTCACATGGATCGACTTGTACTTAGAGTGAAGATCGAACGAGATTGAAGACCCTGGATCTAGTTTCATCCATCCGGGCTGCGATATATATTCAGGAAAAATAAAGACATTGACATGTACAGCATTGCAGCACAGATAATCATCTTACCAAAAGGATGATGATTTCATCAGAATCATCAGTCTACCATCAGACGATTGTCTGTGCTATGTACAGAAAAATGAATTTATAAAGCTGAGCATGGGAATGCCCGCCTCAGCTAGATCATGAAAACAGTATGAAAAATAATGTATTGTATTGTATCTTATTACAGGTCTCCTCCCAGCATTGGAAGAACTTTGGATCCTCCTAATAAAGCATTTCACTCGATAAACGGCCTCATACTTTAGGGGGCAACTGTTATAGACATTTTTGTGCCTTACAGCTTTGAGCATGAAATGTCCATAATCCAAGGGATCCAAAGTCCCTAAAAGTGTTGTTCCTACCCCTAAAGGAACAAGGTCAACCAATGACAGCTTCTCCCAGAAGTTCTCCACCAAAAACCACTCAGAACTAGTCAAATTAGGATCAATTCAGATGCTCTACTAGCTGCCTGCGTTGCAATGCACCCCAGTACACTAGCTAAGCGTGTTGCAACGCACCTAAATGCACTACCAGGGTGCGCTGAGCGAGAAATTCCAAATGGCAGTGTCATTCCGCGAGGTGTACAGACACTGGAAGCTTCCAGAATCTTCCTCAATGACACTTGCCTCAATGAATTCGACCAGTGATGAGTAAGAGGCTCTCAGCCTCCAAGTGGAAGCAAGAACTGACAGAGAGAAGCCACAAGTCAAAACATAAGCTGACTCATCCTCTCTGCTTACATCTATATATGGATCCCTCATCCCAGAGATCCAGGAGGCTGGAATTTTGTACTTTGCAGAGAATTGTTGTTGGTTTGAGATTGAGATTAGTGTATTGGGTGATTTATGCTTTGTTGGAGGAGAGGAAGGGATTCCTTTGCTGGGAGGTAGATGTTGGATCGGGACTCACTTGGTTGTATCTCCTCTTGGACTTTCTTATCATATCAATAAAATTATTTGAGTTTCTCCTACATGCTATGTATCAATGATGTTTTGTTATATTTGCATGTTTAGCTTAATCTGATCCTAAGCTTTTTATGAATGTAAATCTATATCTTCGTGTAGTTTCTCTCTTCTGTGATCTTGCAGGAATTCGGTGAAGCTAGGCCGGTAAGGGAGCAGGGAGCTGGGAGCTAGTGAAGAGAGGAGCGATTGGATCAACAAACTAGCGAAAGACACAGGTTAGTTACATCCTTCCTCTTCATTTACATTTCATAAAGAAGAATACTCAAGTAGTTTTCCTTGTTTGTTGCTAAGGCACTATCACACCTTAGAGTGGGATAGGGGCATTCTGAATGGATACTTTTCCCAACAACAAGATGATGCCAAGCTTGGTTGTCCATGCTAGTGTCCATGCGCTCAATGGTGACATCTTGCTGAAGCAAACTCTTGCCTTCGTTGCATCCAGGTGCACTGATATGGATCCTTTGTCCAACTTGTCTGATAGCATGTACGTGATCATCCTGGTGTGACCGAATCGACAACATGTTGATGCATATTGTCCATGCTGCTCTCCAAGCATGTGCTGGTGGTCGTGCGCATCAACTTGTCGGAGTACATGTTCTACTCCAATCGGACTTGCTTCTTGTCTTCGCCTTGGTGAGTGTGTTGAATGGGTGGGATTGCATGCATATGCACAATGAAATGCATGTTGTTGTATTCCCTTGCATGTGATCAACAACACTTTTCACCTTGTCTACTCTGTGCCAGCTGTTAGGATGTATCCATAACTTGTACGGGTGTAGTTTCATCCGTTAGTGCATGTTGTGCCCCCTGTTGTATCTGTTCCTGCCTTCACGCAATCTTCATGTCACATCGTCACCTCATAGCCTGAGTCTCCAAAGTTGCTTTCATCACAAGTGGATCTGCTTAAGCTTGCAGCTTTGTTCTGCCTCTGTGTTGTCAACAAGCTTCCTCTAGCGTTCATTGCATCTGGTATGCTGCCTTCAGCTGCTGTTGATGATGGTTCTTGTTGTGATGCTACTATGGTCATATCTTGATGTCCTTTTGTATGAACGACTCGATGTCTTTGTGGGTAGGCAAGTTCATAGACACTTGATCGAGTGCATCCCCAAGTGTGCTCTAGACAGTGTCTTCAACTCTGCTCTCCTAGAAACCATTGTACCGATGCTGCTGAGAGGCATATGAACACCTGCGATACCTGGAGACATGGAAACACTCATGGAAACCAATCTGGCAGTTGAAAAACAAAATGAACTTTAGAACTGACTTGCAGCATACCTGTGTGACTGATCATGAAGGTTGCACAATTTCTGCCGGGAGGTCAGGAGACTGACTGCCAAAATTGTGCAAGGCATAGTCCAGGTTGTCAGTAGGCTAACTGACTGCTGGAATTGTGCAATGCGCAGTCCATCCTGGCCTACTGAGGACTAAAACTACACAATGCACAATTTCAATCAACAGTGACATGCAACCAGCAAACTGCATTGCGTAATTTTTGGTGCCAACAGTACACTGCCTCCAAGATTTGCGCAATGCATGCCTAGAGGTCAGTGCTTGGCTAGACTTGTGCAATTTCTAGAGGGAAGGCAGAGCCTTCGCTTCCATAAATGTGTAGTGCTAGCTGGGCAAGGCACGTTCCGGGCCAAGGCAGCCCAGTCCGGTTGACGAGCAGCTGAAAACATGAGAACTGTGAATGCATGATGAGATGAGTGAAAACAAAAGTGAATGATCATTCATGCAAACAACAAGTGCAGGATTCAGGAAACGGGAAATCATGCATGTGTGTGAAGCAAGTCTCCACAACGATGACCATCGGTGCAAAACAATTTCATGCATGCGACAGCAGTAAGATGCAAATGAAAAATAAAATGGTGCTAGTACAAGCTAGTATGCATGAAAATGATAGAAAATGCTCACTAAAATAAAGCAGACAAAACTCACACAAAGCGAAACAAAAAAAGCGACAGAAACGTTACACAAGTCATGAGCAGCGGGCTTACCCCAAGACAGTTGAGTTAAATGTGCTAAGGACTCATAGATGCAATGTGGGATGACACAGCTACAAGGTTGATGTGAGGAATAATCTTTGCAACATCCAGTTGATGAGTTTTGATAAGATCGAGGTTGTGACGTGCATGCCACAAATCTAGAAAAAGTGACACTTGGTGGGAGGTTTCTCAGATGATCCTTGCATGTAACCTCCAGCTGCTAAAAATAGATCCATGAATCAAGGGATGCCTTTGCATGTTGCCTTGGGAGGAGGAGACCATGCATGCAAATCAATTTTTCTTGGTCCCAGAGGGAACCAGTCAACTCAACTGCACATGCAACAGTATGCTCATCTCAGAGGAAAAAATGTGCATATCTGGAAGGAGTTGGGCTAGCTGCCTAGAGGGATTATGCAATTTTTGGGTAGAGCAGCTGACTGCTGCCCAAAATTGTGCAATTTCTGGGGTGAGCAGCCCTGTGGGGAGGAATTGCATGATTTTCTCAGTGAATAGTGACAGGCAGATTTGTGCAATTTTGGAGCCCTGCCGGCTGCCAGACAAAATTGCACAATTTCTGGAGGGAAGTTTGGTTGCCCTCCAAAATTGTGCAATTTCTTAAGGGAGCTGCTCAGCCTGCAGCTCAACAAAGTATGGTGAAACAACTTGTGAGGGGGATGCAACAAGCTTTGATGGACAGGTTGTCGTTCTGCAAGAAAATCACTGAAGCTTGTGTACTTGACAAGGCAAGACATGTTGTTGTGAAAGATTGGTACGGAGGCTCCAAAACGAAGCTAAGGAAAAATTTGCAGGGTGGTTGTAGCCGTTACAACACTTGGCGACACACTGGTAGAACTCCATCTCTCTGAATGGACCTTCTTCGTGAAAAGCAAGTCTAACACCTCCGAAATTATTGTTTAGTTCTCAGTTCGTCTTGGTTTCCACACTTGCTTGATTGTAAGATGTAGCATCTACCAAGCTCTTGGTCAATTGACACACATTCCAAGCCAAGTCAACACATTTGTTTCGAGTGGAGTTGAGGCGTATATTGCTGCACAAGCAGTATACTCGTTAGAGCCTTAGTTTCATCTTTGGTGTCGCTCCACTGCCAGCAGGCCTAGACAGTACCCCGAGGGAGACATGCAGGAACACAAGCATCACTCTGCTTCGAGTGAGCCTGGTCAATACCCCGGCGGATTTACTTGCATCACCTCTCTGTTGAGGAAGCCTTTCTCTTCTTTCGCCTTATTCATTTTCATTTTTTTTTTTTTTTTCACATTTTCAATTTTTTCATTTTTCATCTTCTTAAGTGTTCATAGCACTTATTTATTTCAGAGGTGGAAGATTGATCCTGACTTATTGAGAGCAGAAGAGTTTGTTCCTTCAAAGAAGTAGTTTATGTATACCTATGATGTGCTTGTTAGGGTTCTCCCCCTCACCTTACTCTACTTGACTGAGCTGACAAGGATTAACCCAAAACCAACCGATTAGAGTAGGTGATACTAGTTAGCGCGCAAGCATTGTGTTTTCACCAAGTTTCACTTCAAAGAGTACGTATTTTCCATTGATGTATCATGGAATGAAGACAAGAAGTTCTTCCATAGGAGAGTGGACAATAGATAACCAAATGTTGATAGTTGTACAAGTCATCTTGTACTTTACCATATTGTTTCAAGAGTCACACATGGTCCATGTGAAACTAACTTATGAATGAAAACAAGAAAACAAACAACAAAGCAAAGCAAAAGTAGAAGTAAATGTGAAAGTAAAGTGAGTAAGCAAACAAGCAAGAAAACAAACAAGCAAACAAAGCAAGAAAGCAAACAATCATGCAAGCAAGCAAACTGAAAGTAAAGACTACCTCTACTACTAAGCTAACGGTGCATGGGCCTGATCACGTGAAGTGATATTCCCAATGTAGCCGCCAGCGCATTGGTTGACCAACATTGGTGAAGGCACAGTTTGCGAACATCACAGTTGTGCAAACCAGCAATCATGAAAGATATAACGATGAATACAGACACACTCTGAGCTTACAATTTACCATAGAACAAAGATGAGTGAAAACACATGACATGCACTTTGTGGAGCTGCCAAAGTGTTGTGCTACACTTTGTACAGAAGTATGCATTCTCTTCACTATGACATGCAAGAAAATGTGAGAGAGGTAGACCACTTACGTTGTGCATGTGTGCTTGCTGTGTAAGATACCTCTAATGCATGAGTGATGGGATCGTGTAGTTCGAGTGGAGGAAGCGAAATATGGGTGTTTGGTTGATCTTCAATGCAAAGCAGAGAGTGATGAGGAGCCTTACATGTTTCAAGAATTTCCTGATCGAAAGTGAAACCAACCTCAGGATAACATAACCATCAGCTCGGATTGAAGTGCCTCGACAGTTTGCGGGGTTTCGACTTTGTTGACAGATAGACCATCATAGACCAGTGTCTTAGACAGCTTAACAATGATTGAATCAACATCATGATCAGATGAAGAAGTAGAGACATCACGACAACCAAGATCAAAAAATTAAGGATGTTTGTCTCTATGTTTTCAGAAATGATAGATGATAGATTTGACGAATTTCTGGAGGAAGATGCGTCCTCTCCACACTATAATGACAGACTAACATCCGACGTGTCCTGTGAATGATCAGAAGTAGAAACATCCGAAATGAGTTTTCACAGGGGAAATCAGCAATGGTAGAATCACAAGGGATGTCAGGATAAAGCGGGTGAGGCGTTGTTGGAAGGGAGTCATCCTTCACCACAGGTTCTTCTTTA
Organism: Pinus tabuliformis; assembly: GCA_031772625.1. Taxonomy (NCBI): domain Eukaryota; kingdom Viridiplantae; phylum Streptophyta; class Pinopsida; order Pinales; family Pinaceae; genus Pinus; species Pinus tabuliformis. Next base: position 499,219,221 of record CM062814.1, on the reverse strand, counting down.
GATTCCTGCACACACTCATTATGAAATATGGTGTATGTTGGCTACATAACACCAACTCCATCGCCAACTTGATCCTCATTCTCAGTAGGTGAGGAGTCTAGAATGGAAGAACACAAGACAATACAATCTGGAGGATCAACAGAACACGGGGATGGAGGTTGAGGGAATGAATCCACGTGACAACCAATAGGCTTGCAAGCCAAATATGTGCAGATCTCAAGATCTGGTGGGGTGGGAGGATGTGACAGTTCAACAGATGTGTGTACATGATCTCCCACACCACTCCGCAGTGGTGGAGTTGTTTGATGAGGTGAAGGTGGACAATCACTTGTGACAGCAACTAAGCCTGCATGTGATTGCGCAGCTCCATCACCAAAGTGTCTTGAAGGGGGTTTGAATATGTGAAGAAGATATTCAAATCTTTCATAAAGAAATTCCCAAACAATTTCATCTTCGAGAAATTGGTATGCAAGATTACAAAAGCGTGTGTAAAACTGATCAATGAATTCATCGATTGCTTTTTGTAATTTCAGAATTTCTTGATCGATTTCTTTATGGTTAATGTGATTGAAAGCACGGTCTATCTCTATGACTAGATGAGCAAGAGAATGAATAGATTTTTCGGGCAGCGTGTCACACCAGTGCATTGGGTACCCTCGAAGTGTGTAGATGAACAATGCGCAGGTCATGTATTCTTCAAAGAGTCCATGTCTTTCACATGAGCCTACAATGCCGATCGCGTGCCTAAGCAAGGCTACGTGGCTTCCACCATCATATGTTTTATGTGCCAAGTTATTTGAGAGCTCTTTCGAGATAATGAAGTTGTTTCCATAAGACATACACTTCAGAAGAGGAACTCGGTAGTTATTCATGATAGATATGTAGAGATTCAAAACAGATGTGAGAATTTAGCTTGTCATTTGGCCCTCCATCTAGCGCTAAAATGTTGATGGTGCTGGACCCACCAACATGTAAGGGGATCTCCCCGGTAAGAAGTCCCAATTAGACCTCATACCGTTTGGTGTAGGAGTCCCAACAATGGGTTGTACAGTAATGCCCTGATCGTGATTTTGCATAGAGGCAAGCAAGATAACTCTGTTGGTAACAAGCATGTGACAGCTACAGTGAGTCAAGGAAGGTGCATGAGAGGTTCAAACACACAGGGGTTGAGATGAGTGCGCCCCTTGGAAACCTTTGATAGCATGAAGTTAAGAATGGAACACACGAGCAAAGATGCATCACAGCATGGAAGGAAAGTTAGCTAGCAATCCAAAGTGATGGTTAAACCAACAACACATTTCAAAAAGACTCATACATACTTATACAGAATAGTCCATACATGCATGCGTAAGCAAAAAAATACATATATCATTTAGAGTAAACCAGATAACATAGAATAAAATAAAACATATGCATGAAACGTGTTGGATCTGTTATATTAAGAAGTGTAAGTTCCAGTCATACAATACATCCATGTCCAACCACTAGTTCTGATAGTGGAACATTACAGCTACAACCACCTGCTCCTCCAAAGAGATATGCTAGCTCTACACATTGGAGAAGCCAAGGATCATTACAATAATGTCCAAGATGTCTCTAAGATACTCCTATTAGAAGCTTCGCTGACCAAAAGCCTATACTATGAGTTATGAGGGACTATTTATAGCAAAGGGTGGGGTGACCCTTGACATTCCCCTTTGAGATAGTTCATCTACCATCATGACTCTTCATCTACTCTATGACTGTTACATCCAACTATCGACACTTGAACTTCCACTTGACAAGACGTTACATTACGATGAACATGTGCCCATGTGAGACAAAATGGCTTGAGCAAGCCATGCAAGACATCACTAACACTCAGACCGTTGTGGTGAGACAAACTCTTTGACATGCTTGTGATGGTCGAAGGTGGTGAGATGATGCCAAGCTTGGTTGTCTGTGATGGTGTCTGTGCACTCAATGGTGACATCTTGCTAAAGAAAACTCTTTCCTTCGTTGCATCCAGGTGCACTAATATGGCTCCTCTTCCCAACTCGTCTGATAGCAAGCGCATGGTCATCCTGGTGCGACTAGATTGACAACATGTTGATGCATAGTGTCTATGCTACTCTCCAAGCATGTGCTAGTGGTTGTGTGCATCAACTTATTGGAGTACATGTTCTTCTCCAGTCAGACTTTCTTCTTATCTTCACCTTGGTGAGTGTGCCGAATGGGTGGGATTGTATGCGTGCGCACACTAACATGCATGCTGTTGTATTCCCTTGCATGTGATCAACAACACTGCTCACCTTGTCTGCTCCGTGCCAACTGTTGGGATGGATCTATAACTTGTATAAGCGCAATTTCATCCATGAGTGCATGTTGCGCCCCCTACTATATCTCTTCCTGCCTTCACATGATCTTCATGTCACGCTGTCACCTCATAGCTTGAGTCTCCAAAGTTTCTTTCATCACAAGTGGATCTACTTGAGCTTGCAACTTTGTTCTGCCTCTATGTTGTCAACAACCTTCCACTGGCGTTCATTGCATTCGGTATGCTTCCTTCAGCTATTGGTGATGGTGCTGCTTGTTGTGATGCTTCTATCATCATATCTTGATTTCATTGTCTACGAATGACTCGATGACTTCATGGGTAGGCAAGTTCATAGACACTTGATCAACTGCATCCCCAGGAAACTCTCCTATGGTTGCAACTCGGAGATGCCTGGTAACATATAATCTTCAATATTGTTCTCTGAACTATTGGAATGAAAGATGGTTTGGATCAAGCCAGATTAACCATTTCAACTCTGCTTTTACTCAAGACATGCATGAACACCCTCAGCTTTACAAGGCTTTAGACCACTAATGCTCAATAGTTTGTAGATTTAATGAATGGATCGAGAATACCTACTATACCAGTAGATGCATATATAAACACATATGAATGGCCAACTACAGGAAGTAAAAGAATCTTACAAATCTAATTTATCAACACAGAGATAAGATGATAGTTATCTGGCATTAGACACAGAAGAAACATGAACAACCTGTTTAAGTGCAAGCTTGGAACAGAAGAGAAAATGGAAATTGAACATATAATAGTAAAAGAAGCTTATACTGCTAGAATGAAGATGAGAAGCTTGAGTAGCAAAGTTTCAATAGTCTCCAGAAGTTGAACCCCTGTTACATCTTGTTTTCAGCTATTTATAGCTTGTTTATAATGGTCCTGAGACTTTTGAGGCTTCAAGTGTCTTAATCTATCCCTCTATCTTGTTTAACTGATTGATTCCCTCAATAGGCAGGCATGGCCCGGTGGTTTTCCTCTTCTGACAAAGGAATAACCACATTCAGATATTTTGGGTAGTTGTTGTGCTATCTAGGAGCTCTACCGTGCCAGAGATGCCCCACAATCATTCTGTTTGTTTGCTGAGTTGTGCTGTCGATGCCCATGATTGCTTCTCAGCCTCTGTCTCCCAGAATTTATTTCCTAGCCTTTGTTTATGTGATAGAATGGGTCATCGGGCCTCTTGTTATCTTCTAAATGCAAACGGGGACTGCTTTCTGTTATAACGGAGAAATGATGCAACTGTGAGAAATCTTGCCAAACCTTCAATGTTTCAGACTTCAAAATTCCTTAAACATGACATATATATCTATCGAGTCCCCCCTTTGGGTCGCTGTCGCCTATTGCAGATGGAATGGTCCCTTTGTTCCCTTTGTTCCTTGAAATCCTTGAAAAAACACAGGAAATACATGAAAAAGGCCTCCCTCTGGACTTCAAATATTATAGATTTCATTCTCGAACCCTTTTAGGTCTGGGCTTCATCGCTATCAGCGCTACTGAGTTCCCCTTTGTATTTCATTATATAACGAAATACATTGAAAATGGGCTTTGGCGGACATGAAAGATTATACATTTTTCTTCTGAAACCCATCGGGTCCGAGTCTTATCGCATCGTGCACATATACATGTAAAGGCTATGCCCCATGGTTTTCCTGATTTCAATCCGTCGATGTGATGTGGGCCATCGATCTGGGTGCGCAATCGACGATCCACGTTGAATCGTCAATCGCGGTCGCTCATTGCATACTGTCTGCACCGATAACCTCTGACTCACCTCCTCGACTGCGATCCGTCGATGCAATATCCGCCAATGCGATGTGGGTCATTGATTTGATCGCGCGATCGATGGTCCTTGTTTAATCGTCGATCACTGTTGCCCTCGCCCCTTGGTTTCCACTAATTGCGATCCGCCGATGTGATGTGTTGACCCGATCATCAGCGATCGCTGATCGGTGATGTCTTGCACCTATTGCCACTACCTGCCTGTGCCGATTGTGATTTGCCACTTAGATCTGGGCCATTGATTGGCCAGATCTAATGGTTGCTGTGATTTGGACTATTTTTCATGGTTTTTCATGGTTTTGGAGCGTTTTCGCCTCCCGATAGTGTATTTCCACCCTTCCAAGGGCTCTTGGCATGCGATGGTTTTGACTTTGAATGGTCCTCAAGAGGCTTTTGAAGACTTCAAGAACATATATGGATCCATTGGCATGCTTTTAAGCAAATTTGAAGATTTTGGGGCATATTTGGATCCATTTTTTGGGCCATTTGCCAACAAGGCTAACACTGGCTCCTTCTGGGGATGAAAGCCTCCCTATGAGGTTTCAAGAACTGCAGAGCAATGCCTTTCCTGTAAAACAAAATTAAATTCTTCCCCTAGTGTTCCATTGGGCATGGAGTCTTTTTAGCATAACATAAAAACTGAAAGAAAAAAAACATATGTACAATAATAAGGTTTTCGAGCCTTAAATGAAATAGAGTTTCAGGAACCGCCCATTTACCGGGCTACCAAAAGGGTCTCCTCCTTCCAGATTGTGCAGGATGAATGTATTGTTGCGCTAAACTTGAGTGATGACAAAAGGACCAGTCCATAAGGAGTCAAACTTTCCATGATTACCTCTCTTTTCCTTCAATGCATCCCATTTGAGCACCCAATCACCAACTTGGAAATTGTCCACTTTTGCCTTCCTGTCAAAGGTTCCTTTGATTTTCTTCTGATGGACCTGTGACTTCTCAACCAACTGCTCTCTGATCTGCTATAATTTGACTAGGTTATTCATTCTTCTTACTAAGTCATTCTCTTCCTCTTGTTCTTCTTGCAAGAACTTAGCCACAAGGAGGATCAGCTGGATAGGGAAAACAGCGCCAGCACCATAAACCAGTTTAAATGGAGAGTTCGCTATGGACTTTTTGATGGAAACTCTGTCAGCCCATAGTGCAAACTTCAACTTGGAATCCCGACTCTTTTTGTTGTCTTCTAACAGTTTTTTGATTATCCTTACCAAACTCTTGTTAGATGATTCTACCAGGCCATTGCCATGAGGATAATATGAGGTAGAATGCACCACTTTAATGCCCATGGATTCAGCCATGTCCATCAATTCTTTTGCCTTAAAAGTTGCTACATTATCAGTGACTAGTTTGGTTGGGCAACCAAATCTAGTTAAAATATTCTCATTCAAGAACTTTATGACAACTTGATGATTGGCATTCTTAGTGAGTATAGCCTCAATCCACTTGGTGAAATAATCAGTGGCTACTAAGATCCATCTGTGTTGACCACTGAAATGTGGGTTAATCTCACCTATAAAGTCCAAGCCCCACTACTGGAAGGGACCATTGACATGTATTGGCTTTAAGGGCAGAGATTTTAGTTGTTGTCTTCCTGCAAATCTCTGACATTTGTCACAAGCTTTTACAAAAGAAAACGCATTAAAGAACAGTGTAGGCCAATAATACCCAGCCCTCAAGATCTTGTGAGCAGTGGTTTTCCAATAATGATGCCCACCACAGATGCTAGAATGAAACTGGTGTATGACCTCTACATATTGTTCTTTATCTAGACACCTCAAGAGGATTCCTGATGGGTCTTTCCAGTAAAGCAGATTTTTGTCGATGTAGAATATGGCTGATCTGACTCTAGTGGTACGAGCTTGACTTGAACTAAGCCTTGGAGGAACTTCCAACTTCTACAAGAAATGAACTATGCTAGCATACCATTCGCATTTGGCTAGATTTTCAGCCACGGATTGATTCTTCTTTTGCTCTTCTGATGCTCCCCTTGTTTGCTTATCATCTGAAGTTAAACCCATGAAATTTATGTCTAAGAAGCTACAATTTTCTTTGGCCATGAGCTTAGCCAAGCCCTGGCCTTTGACAAGCTTAGTGGGCTTCACCTCTATGTCAAATTCTATGAATTTTGCAATCCATTTTTCCCTCTTTCCATCAATATCTGGCTGAGTCGAGACATCTCTCACTGAGGTTGAGGGCACATATGCAACTACTTTAGAATGCAAAATATAAATCCTGAATGCTTTCAAGGATTTTATGAGAGCATAAGCTTGCTTCTCAATAAGGTCATACCTTAGTTCAGCATCCCTTAGAGTTTTGCTAAAAAAGGCCACGGGGTGCTCTATGCCTTCATCATTTTTCTGCAATAAGACTGCTGCTAGTGTATCATAAGAGGCAAAAGAGAAGATACAAAACCCCTTAGTGTAATCTGGGCTGATTAGAGTGGGAGCCTCCATGATAGCTTGCTTGATGGCTTCAAAAGAGCTTCTTGAAGCGGCTGTCCATTTTATCTCTGATCCTTTCTTTAGCATGGAAGTGATGTGCTTTACTAACTCTGCAAAGTTTGGAATGAACCTCCTTACAAAGTTGATCTTACCCAGGAAGGATTGGATGTCCCTTTTCGACCTTGGGATGGACAATGTCTGAATGGCTTGAACCCTGGCTGGATCAATCTTCACACCTTCAGCAAAAACAATATGTCCCAGAAGTTTGCCTTCTTCTAGAGCAAACTATGACTTCTTTGGGTTGACTGAAATTCCAAACCATCTGCACTTCAGAAAGACTTTCTTCAAATGTTGTAAATGATCTTTGTGGCTACTGGAGAAGACTATTATGTCATCAAGATAAATAAGGACAAACTTGTCCTTCTCTCCCATGAAGGCTATGTCCATGGCCCTCTGAAAGGTAGCCCCAGCATTCATCAGTCCGAAAGGCATCTTGGAGTACATGAAAGTGCCCCAAGGAGTAGTGAAGGCGGTCTTTTCCTAATCTTCAGGATGTACAACAATCTGATTGTAGCCTGAAAATCCATCTAGGAAAGACATGACTCTAGCCCCTGAAACTCTTTGTAGCAAGTGTTCCATCTTGGGCAGGGGATAATTATCTTTTTTAGAGCACTTGTTCAGATTTCTGAAGTCGACGCAAAGCCTGATTTCTCCATTTTTCTTCCTTACCACCACCAGGTTGGCTATCCACTTCAAATATCTTAGGGGAATTATGATTTTGGCATCCAACAGCTTCTTGATTTCTTTCTCAATCAAAGGCAGTAAGAGAGGGCTGACAGGTCTTAATTTCTGCTTAAAAGGGGTGGTGTTCTTTTCCAGTGGGATCCTATGCTGAATAATGTCTGGGTCATAGGTTTTAAGATCATTGTATTCCCAGGAAAAAATATCAGTGAATTGCTTCATGAGGGAGCAATACTCAGAATTCTGGGCAGGAGACAAATGAGTAGATAGATTGATGAATTTCGGATGGGTTAGGCTCCCTATATTATGTTTACAAACGGAGGACTCATTCTCTATTTTGGCTAGCTTGTAGGGCACATCATTATGATCGAAAAGCTTCTCTAGAGGCACCAATCCCTTTGGTATGTGATTACTGGGCAACTGGACGATGCTTTCTCGGCCGATTTCACTTTTTAGCTTGGACTGGTCGACTTCTTCCACGTTTTGATTTTCTTGGTCGATGTGCATTTCAGCAAATTCCTCAACGACTTGTAAAAACCTGTTAATTTCCTCATCGTCTTCAAAAACTCTCCAATACTTGACATTTTCTGGCAGGGACGGTCTGTATTTTACCTGAACTTCATATGTCAATTTAGGAGGCAAAGGGGGAACAAACATGCTAGCAGAGACAGCAAGGGAGTCGGCAAGTTGGTTCTTCATTCTTGGAATATAAGAAATGCTGAAAACTTTGAAAGAATCTTTAAGCCTCCATACCTCATCCCTGTATTCTTTCAGCCTTGGATGCTTTGCTTGGAATGTTTTATTTACCTGCTGAATGATGAGGTCTACATCCCCAAACCCTTGCAAGCCTTTGATACCCATTTTCTTAGCAGCACTTAAGCCCAAAATCAAAGCTTCATACTTTGCTATGTTGTTTGTGACCTGAAAGGCTAATTTGAATGACAAATGAATGTATTCCTGTGTTGGGGACACGAGGACTACACCTACCCCTGCAGCTTCTTTGGAGCAAGCCCCATCAAAGAGCATACCCCAAATCTGCAGGTTTCCATCCTACATGATCTGGCAAACTGGCTTTTTAAGTTGCGTGGAGGCCAATTGAGACTCTTCAATATGAAGAATACAAGCTCCAAAATCAGTATCAACAGCGTAGATGGGATGATTAGTGGGATTCTTCTCATTGCTGATGATGTAAGCCAACTGTGCCTCTCTATATAATCTCTTGCTCTCACCTCCGAAAACTGGGACAGTAGCATAGGTCAGATCATTTTTTAATGATCCATGTAGTCTCTTGATCCAACCTTTGGAAAGTAACAAGCCAAATTTGGGAGGTACATCTGCGACCACAATATCCATCATCATGCTTTTCATAGGTAGTTGAGACAAAGTGATGGCTAGGTCCTTGATTAATCCTAGACATTTCACTTTTCTAGAGTTGAAAGAAAACAAATCATGATAAGGCTTAGTGATGTCGAGAGCCAACTCATCCATGAAAGTTTTTGGCATTAAGTTATGGCTAGCTCCGGTGTCCAAAAGGCAATTGTGGAGGATTTTATCATGAATGTTCAGAGAGACATAGAATGATGGAGAGTTGTCCTCACCATTTTCAATAATTGGGCTAAGGATGATAGCTGGCTTGTCATCTTGTAGATTTACACAGTCGGTGGAGGCTTGGATGGCTTTAGGCTCAAGGGCTTCGAGGATGGATCTTTTGAAGGACTCACTTTTCACTAGTTCAATCAAAGGCATAGGTATTCTTAGCTTTTGAATTTCTGATTGAAAACTGAAAGGAGAAGGGGACTTGTCAAGGCCTCTTACCTCATGAGCTGGAGCTTTGAGGATGATAGGGTCAACTGCCGATTTTTTTTGTTTATTAGCTTGCTGTACTGCAGGGTCAATAGCTCTTTGAACTGGAGCTTCCTTAGCATTATTTATCTTTGACCGCAAATTATATCTGCACTAATCTTCAGCTTGTAGAACAGCTTCCCCACCCCATTCTTGGTTAGTCTGGTCATTGCATGATGACTTTTCATAGGTAGCTGCGGTCAAAAAGGAAGCATTGCCTTTGTCTTCAAGGCAATGGATCTCATCATCTTCTTCAAACTGCTCTTCCTCCATGACTACATTCTGGAAAGGGGTCTTGACCCTTTGGTCTTCATTGGAATCTTTGCTTCTTTAAAATATCTGCAATTTTTCATTAGCTCTTCTATATGGATTTGGATTTCTAGGAGCAAAGGTATTGGGAACTCTCCCTTTCCCAGGGTGCTGCTCAACCTTTAATTTGGAAATTTCGGAGGCTAATGACTTGATCATTTTGGTCATTTTATCTATCTTAGGATCAGAGGAGGATGAAGACTTGCCCCTCTGTCTTCTTCTATCAGCATTTCCCTTGAGTTTCTCTGCAGCCATGATGTTTGATTCTACTTCCAAGGCTGCATCCTGCATGTCAACCAAAGTAGCACACCGCCTCTCTCTCAATAGTAGGTAGAAGTCAAAATCAAAAGCATTAGAATAGGTGAGTTTAGCAGAGGTAGTAGTGGGCTTCACTTCAGCTGGTATCTTGCTATACATGCGGTTAAATCTCTTATTAAAATCAAACAACAGTTCACCGTTTTCTCTCTTTATGTTCCCAAACTCAGTGTGGTAATAGAGGAGATCCTTCTTATTCCCCCAATGTTTTAGGAATGTATCATCTAAAGCTTCGATATCTACTATAGATCTTGGGGCTTGTTCTCTGAACCATTTTCTAGCCTCTCCATCCAGGCTTTGGACAAAGACTCTCATCCACACATCACCTTCACCAATATCTGGATTATCAGCATAGCTATAAAATGACTCAAGGTGTTCTTCAGCAGTGACACCTTCAGTCCCAGTGAACTTAGGCATATACTTCTGATACTCTCCAGTGGGCATAGCATTCAAAGGAGTGGGAAGTATTAGAGGTCCATACCTAGCAGTTATGATTCTTTCCATTTTGGTGGGTGCTTGCGGACCTGCCATAACTGTGGTGACTAAAAGAGTACTAGAAGTCTGAATGATAGAAGGCAAAGGAGTGATTGACAAGGCCAAAGGAGTATGGTGAATAGGAGGTGAAGTTCCCTTTGGGCTAACAACAAAAGGAGAAACTAAAGAATAAGGAGCTCTATGAATTTCTGAGAGCTTTTCTTCACTACTAGTATGAGAATCTGTACTCTCAACGTGTATTTGTTCTATTGCAAGATCTTCTTGAAGAGATACGGAATATTATTTAGGTTTACCTGAACTCGATGCTCCTTTCTACAATACTTTCTTCTCCTTGATGGTCTTTTCTGGGTCAGGTACTGGGTTAGCTTGCGATTTCTGAGGATTTCTCCAAGTATGCCTCACAAACTAAGCCAGAATTATGAAGTGGAGTCGCCAAGAGGTTTGGCCTCTGGTAGAGTCGCTAGATAGATGATTACAACCAAAAATGTGCCCAGACTTTGTCTATCATCAAAGTTGGGTCTGTGTCGTTTCCTAGGGAAGCTGAGCTTCAGTTTCCTCTCCCTGGCAATGGCGCCAATTAATGTTAGCACTCCAGGAAACTCTCCTATGGTTGCAGCTCGGAGATGCCTGGTAACATATAATCTTCAATATTGTTCTCTGAACTATTGGAATGAAAGATGGTTTGGATCAAGCCAGATTAACCATTTCAACTCTGTTTTTACTCAAGACATGCATGAACACCCTCAGCTTTACAAGGCTTTAGACCACTAATGCTCAATAGTTTGTAGATTTAATGAATGGATGGAGAATACCTACTATACCAGTAGACGCATATATAAACACATATGAATGGCCAACTACAGGAAGTAAAAGAAGCTTGCAAATCTAATTTATCAATGCAGAGATAAGATGACAGTTATCTGGCATTAGACACAGAAGAAACATGAACAACCTGTTCAAGTGCAAGCTTGGAATAGAAGAGAAAATGGAAATTGAACATATAATAGTAAAAGAAGCTTATATTGCTAGAATGAAGATGAGAAGCTTGAGTAGCAAAGTCTCAATAGTCTCCAGAAGTTGAACCCCTGTTACATCTTGTTTTCAGCTATTTATAGCTTATTTACAATGGTCCTAAGCCTTTTGAGGCTTCAGGTGTCTTAATATATCCCTCTGTCTTGTTTAGCTGATTGATTCCCTGAATAGGCAGGCATGGCCCGGCAGTTTTCCTCTTCTAACAAAGGAATAACCGCATTCAGATATTTTTGGTAGTTGCTGCGCTGTCTGGGAGCTCTACCATGCCAGAGATGCCCCACAATCATTCTGTTTGTTTGCTAAGCTGTGCTATCGATGCCCATGATTGCTTCTCGGCCTCTGTCTCCCGTAATTTATTTCCCAGCCTTTGTTTATGTGATAGAATGGGTCTTCGGGCCTCTTGTTATCTTCTAAATGCAAACGGGGACTGCTTTCTGTTATAACGGAGAAATGATGCAACTGTGAGAAATCCTGCCAAACCTTCAACATTTCAGACTTCAAAAGTTCTTAAACATGGCATATATATCTATCGGGTCCACCCTTTGGGTCGCTGTCACCTATCACAGATGGCATGGTCCCTTTGTTCCCTTTGTTCCTTGAAATACTTGAAAAGACATGGGAAATACATGAAAAAGGCCTCCCTCCGAACTTCAAATATTATAGATTTCATTCACAAACCCTTTCGGGTCCGAGCTTCATCGCTATCGGTGCTACCAAGTTCCCCTTTGTATTTCATTATATAATGAAATACATTGAAAATGGGCTTTGGCGGACGTGAAGAAATACTTGAAAAAACACGGGAAATACATGAAAAAGGCCTCCCTCCGAACTTCAAATATTATAGATTTCATTCCCGAACCCTTTCGGGTCCGAGCTTCATCGCTATCGGCGCTACCAAGTTCCCCTTTGTATTTCATTATATAATGAAATACATTGAAAATGGGCTTTGGCGGACGTGAAAGATTATACATTTTGCTTCTAAAACCCATTGGGTCCGGGTCTTATCACATCGCGCACATATACATGTAAATGTTGTGCCCCTTGGTTTTCCTAATTGCGATCCATCGATGCGATGTGGGCCATCGATCTGCGCACGCAATCGATGGTCCACGTTGAATCGCCGATCGTGATCGCTCATTTCATACTGTCTGTGCCGATAACCTCTAACTCGCCTCCCCGACTGCGATCCGCCGATGCGATGTGGGCCATCGATCTGATCGCGCGATCGACGGTCCTCGTTTAATCGCCAAGCGATGGTTTTGAATTTTAATGGTCCTTAAGAGGATTTTGAAGACTTCAAGAGCATATATGGATCCATTGGCATGCTTTTAAGCAAATTTGGAGACTTTGGGGCATATTTGGATCCATTTTTTGGGCCATTTTCCAACAAGGCTAACAATCAACAACCTTCCACTAGCGTTCATTGCATTCGGTATGCTTCCTTCAGCTATTGGTGATGGTGCTACTTGTTGTGATGCTTCTGTCATCATATCTTGATGTCATTGTCTACGAATGACTCGATGACTTCATGGGTAGGCAAGTTCATAGACACTTGATCAACTGCATCCCCAATTGTGCTCTGAATGGTGTCTTCAACTCTGCTCTCCTGGAAACCATTGTACATGTGTTTTTGAGAGGCAGATGAAAACCTGTGATACCTAGAGACATGGAAACACTTATGACAAGAAATCTATCAGTCGACAACCAAAACGAACTTGAGAACTGACTTGCAACATACCTGTGTGACTGATCATGAAGGTTGCGCAATTTCCGTCAGGAGATTGAGACACTGATTGCCAAAATGGTGCAAGGCACAATCCAGGCTATTAGTAGGTTGATTGACTGCAGGAACTGTGCAATGATAGTCTAGCCTGGCCTGCTGAGGACTGAAACTGTGAAATGTGCAATTTCAATTAGCAGTGACATGTAACCAGCAAACTGCATTGCACAGTTTCTAGGGCCAACAGGACACTGCCTCTAAGAATTGTGCAATGCATGCCTAGAGGTCAGTGCCTAGCTAGACTTGCGCAATTTATGGAGGGAAGGTAGAGCCTTCACTTCCGAAAATGCGTAGTGCTAGCCGGGCAAGGCACGGTTTGGACCAATGCATCCCAATCTAGCCAACAGACGACTAAAAACATGGGAAGTGTGAATGCATGATGAGATGACTGTAAACAAGAGTGAATGATCATTCATGCAAACAAAAAGTGTAGGATTCAGGAAACGGTAAAGCATGCATGTGTGTGAAGCGAGTCGCTGCAATGACTACCGTCCAAGCAAAACAGTTTCATGCATGCGACAGTAGCGAGATGCAAATGAAAACTGAAACGGTGCTAGTAAAAGCTAGTATGCATGCAAATGACAACAAGTGCTCACTGAAATCAAGCAGACATCACTCACACAAAGCGAAACACAAAAGGTGACAGAAACGTTGTGCAAGTCATGAGCATCGGGCTTACCCCAACATAGCTGAGCTGAATGTGTCGACAATTCCTAGATGCAATGTGGGATGCCAGAGCTACAAGGTCAATGTGAGGAATGAGCTTTGCAGTGTCCAGTAAATGAGTTTGGATAAGATCGAGGTTGTGACGCACATGCCAAAAATCTAGAAAAAGCGACACTTGGCGGGAGGTTTCTAAGATGATCATTGCATGTAACCTCCAGCTGCTAAAAATAGATCCCTGAATCAAAGGATGCCTTGACATGCTACCTTGGGAGGAGCAGCCCATGCATGTAAATAAATTTTGCTCAGTCCCGGAGGGAACTGGTCAACTCAACTGCACATGCAACAGTCTGTTCAGCTGGGAGGAAAAAATGCGCATTTCTAGGAGGGAGATGGGCTGGCCCAGAGGGATTACACAATTTCTGGGCAGAGCAGCTGACTACTTCCCTGAATTGCACAATTTCTGGGTTGAGCAGCCCTGCTGGGAGAATTGGGCAATTTTCTCAGTGAATAGTGACAGGCCGATTTACGCAATTCTAGAGCCCAGCAGGCTGCCAGACATAATTCTGAAATTTCTAGAGGGAAGGCTAGTTTCCCTCCAGAATTACACAATTTCTTGAGGGAGCTGCTCAGCCTACAGCTGGACCAAGTCCGGTGAAACAGCTTGTGAGGGGGATGCAACAAGCTTTGATGGACAGGCTGTCATTCTGCAAGAAAATCATTGAAGCTTGTGTACTTGACAAGGCAAGACATGTTGTTGTGAAAGATTGGTAGGGAGGCTCCAAAACAAAGCTAAGGAAAAATTTTGGAGGGTGGTTGTAGCCGCTACAAAAAAATCCTATCATTTCACAAGTAATTTTTTTGTAAACCAATCGAGGGGTGAGTTCTTGGTATCTGGATTTTGATCTCTTAAGCTGCATTTGCACCCTTGAAGGGCCACAATCCTAGTAGTATGTTACACCTCGATGTACCCTTTCTTTTTAATGGGGATTGATGCTTGGTAGTTGAGATAGGGCTCAAAGGTATTAACAAGATGCCACTTGGAGCTATGGGAAATAGTGGCATCTTCTCAAAGAGGGTGACTAGACTGTTGGGGGTTGGGTCTTTGTGAGATGATAAGTCTATGATGGTCATGCTTAGTGTGAAGATTCTATCCACATGAAGATCTTGGAGCACCCAAACTAGAGTAGTAGGTTGATCATAGACAACAATGCTATTTGGGGTAGTGAGGGAAAAATTTTGACTTTGCTGGAATTAACTACACAACCCCTAAAGGAGACTAAGTCCTCAAAAAATAAACATTGAAATATGTTAATGAGTAAAAAATATCCAATTTCATGTTGAATCCACCCCAAGCTCCTATATCTTGGAGCTAGCCTGCTAGGGAGGGTGAAGATAAGATTTCACTAGAATACTCTGAGCTTAGAAGGAAATTTCTACTCCAACAGAGCTCAACATGCATGGAACCACCCCAAAGACTTGGAGTTTATAGAAGCAATGGAGAAGATGAGGGAAATAGCTAGACTAAGTTGGCTCTACCTTCATATCCCCCTAGAGAAGACTCTAACTTTATCAAGTTCCTTCCCTAAATGAATTACTAAAGGAAAAAGTAGGCAATATTTCAACCTCTAGTGACTTAAAATGGAAAAATTCCAAGCTCCAAGATGTTGGATTTTCATCATTCCCAAGAGGATACCCCAAAGCCATGTTGAGTACCATGCGAAGTAATGATTTTTTGATCCCATGGTTATGATTTCAAACTAAATTCCCACCTCATTTTGTTAATTGAGGTTTTCTTTGGTCTGAAATCTCAAGTTGAAAATTTCACTACACATCTTAGTACATATCCCATTTAATCTTTCATATTTTCTTGTACCATCTACTAACCTCATTAACATCCACTTCTTACAGGAATTTACTATTGAATTCACTGGTGGTGAAACAAAATATTGTTTCCCAATTTATGCATCACAATATATTGACAATATATAATTATATAATTATTGACATTTTAAAAAAGTTGATTTTCTTTGGATATTTACATTTTCCTTTGATTTTATGATGATATTTTTTCCCAATATAGACAACAACATGAAACACACATAGTATATTGTGAAAAAGTAACACTCTTATACATTTACAATGGGCTAAAAGTAACAAGAGGAAGTTCAATATTGTAAGGAATGAGTGTTGGGTTAACTATAAAATATATATCATTCACCTAATTCCTCTTTGTTACCACCAAAAAGAGAAGGTGAGACACTCCAAAAAATGTGTTTCAAGCACTAAATTCATCAATGTAAGTGCAAGGTGATATTATACATTGATAGCTTTCTTAACCGAACAAAATGATTTCCACCATAATGTACCCTTTCGGAGATTAGTAGGGTTTCACACATATTTGACTTCCCTCATATGTTATTGAAAATACATGTTAGTTAATAAGTTAAAATAGAGAATTTGTGTTGACACTATGGGTCCTAAAGAATGGGAAGGACATACTATTGCATAGAGGTTAGACTTTTGTTCAGATTTAACCTCAAAGAAGCTACTAGGTTGTTGTTATTAGGGATTGACTCTTTTTAGTTTATACTAGAAATCATGAGAGTAGAAATACTTTTGTTGAGATTTCACCTCTTAGAATATAGGTCATTTTCAGCAGGGATTGACTTTTTTTAATTAAGTGTAGAAAACATGATATTTTAAACCTTATTAGTCCTTGTTTAAAGGCATTAGAGTCAACTATTTTCCATTTTGCACCAATCCTTGCATGAAAATAAAAATTTGTAGCCTAAGTATTTATCCCATTTTTTGTTGAAAATTATTTCCATGGCATGCTAAATATTTGCAACAAATTTTTTTTATTCAATCATAAATTTCAAGGTCTTATTTTGCCTCATATCGATGCAAGGAATAAAATTTAATTGAAAAACTTAGGAAACATATTGCACATTTATATTGCTTTGCACACGATTGAATTAATGATATATCTAACCTAGCATTAGTTCATTAACAGTTTATGTTAAAATACATTTTACATATAATAGAAATGTCAGTTATTTACGCACTACCCTCTTGTACAAGGACATGTCTTCCCTATGTGCAAACACTTTTCCTAGACTGATGTGTTGGCCCTTGAATGAAAATGTCTTATTGTCACTTCATGACTTTGAACTGCTTCAAGTCCCATCTAGTTCTCTATTCTTTTATCTTTACTTGACCTTTTTCAATTGCTCACTTATTCCTCCTCAATAGTGTAGTACCATTTTCCATGTTTCCACTAAGCTTAGGCTAATGAAGTTACACTTTCTATGTTTACACTTATCTTAGGCCAAGTTCTTATCGATCAATATAATTTTTGTTATTATATGAAGAGTTGTCCATTCAAATATACAAAAAAGGGTTTGCAATTGTAAGTCACTTCACTAAGATACCAAGAAATTAGAATAATGGAATTTAGATTTAGAATACATGGAATAACATTTTTGTAATGTTTTTTGCATTGGGATATGCACAATTGAATATTTATTATCTAGGAAAAGCTATATTAATCATGAATTAACAAAAAAAATTACATTTGAACCTTTACCATCGAAGTAAAATGTCTCTGGATGATGAACTAATAATAGTTAGACAACCCACAAAAACATTGTAACAAATGGGAGCTTTTAATTCAATATGCTTTCTCTAATGACATAGTGTTTGCTAGAAGTTACTAATAATTTCATTTGTTAGATGTTTTTAATCTTACAAACAAAAGAGAGGAAGCAATAGAAATGAGGAAGAAATAGCCCCATAATTTTACAATTCTTTCAAAAGAAATAGAGAAAGTTATTTAAAAATGAACATACATTTTTTCCTTGTCATTGCAAGAAGTAAAGTTGTCATCAACTCTCAAAAATATGTCAAATTTGAACTAAAGTTGCATTAGGCACTTAAATGCCAACTTGATCAGGTAATAAATTTTGTAAATTATAGTAGAAAATCATGTTAAAAGTGCTATATATCTATTTTATTATGCCTATAATTCATTGACCTTTGGTGCTATGTGTTGAAGGCATCTTCATCATGTATCTAGTGGATTTCATTTTGGCCTTCTTGTGGCTCACAATACTACCTTTGAGGGCAATAAATAGGTATCTAACTGAGAAATTGGTTGCATCCATGAGCTATTCATACTTTTGGCCTATAATGCATTGTTTAAGAAAAAGGTTCCCCATCCTAACATTTGCATATAACTACTCCTCAGAGATAGTCATCTGTTCCTCTCAGAAATTGCGCAATCCCTCTGGAACCATCATCTCTGCTCAGCCCAAAAACTGTGCAAATTTTTATCCCAAGCTCGCAAACCGATGCATGTGCCTTCAAGTTGACCGGTTTCCTCTAGGACCAAGAAAAAATGATTTGCATGCATGGATTGCTTCTCCCAAGACAGCATGCAAAGGAATCCCTTGATTCAGGGATCTATTTTTAGCAACTAGAGGTCACATGCAAGGATCATTTTAGAAACCTCCCGCCAAGTGTCGCTTTTCCTAGATTTTTGGCATGCGCGTCACAACCTCAATTTGATCAAAACTCATCAACCGAATGCTACAAAGCTCATTCCTCACATAGAACTTGCAACTCTAACATCCCACATTACATCTAGGAGTCGTCGGCACATTCACCTTAGTTGTTTTAGGGTAACCTTGCTTTTCATGTCTTGTGTTGCGTTTCTGTCGCTTTTTGTGTTTTGCTTCATGTGAGTGCTTTTTGCTTGATTTCAGTTAGTGCTTATTGTTATTTTGATGTATGTTAGCTTGTAGAAGCACCATTTTAGTTTTCGTTCGCATCTCACTGTTGTCGCATGCATGACAATGTTTTTGCACGAACGGTCGTCATTGTGGCCACTCGCTTCATACACATGCATGGTTTCCTGTTTTCTGAATCCTACACTTGTTGTTCGCATGTAAGATCATTCACTCTTGTTTGCACTCATCTCATCATGCATTCAAACTTCTCATGTTTTCAATCACCTGTCGATCAGTCTAGGCTGCCTTGGCCTGGACTGTGCCTTGCCTGGCTAGCACTGCGCATTTCCGGAAGCGAAGGCTCTCCCTTCCCTCCATAAATTGTGCAAGTCTGGCCCAACACTAACCTCCAGGCTTGCATTGCACATTTCTAGGAGGCAGTGTCCTGCTGGCCCTTGAAACTATGCAATGTAGTTTGCTAGTTGCATGTCACTGCTAACTGAAATTGCGTAGTGCGCAACTTCAGTCCTCAACAGTCCAAGCTAGACTGTGCATTGCATAGTTCCAGCAGCCAGTCAACCTCTTGATAGCCTGGACTATGCCTTGTGCAGTCTTGGTAGTCAGTCTCTCGACCTCCCAGTGGAAATTGCACAACCTTCACAATCAATCACACAGGTATGTTGCAAGTCAGTCCTCAAGTTTGTTTTGGTTTTAGACTGACAGATTGCTTCCCATGAGTGTTTCTATGTCTCTGGGCATCACAGGTGTTCGTCTGTCTCATCAGAACAAGTACAATGGCTTTTAGGAGAGGAGAGTCAAAGGACACCATTGAGATCACAACAGGGGTTGCAACCAAGTAAGTGTCTATGAGCTTACCTACCTATGAAGACATCAAATTGTTTGTAGACAAGGTATTCAAGATAATATGGCAGTAGCATCACAACAAGAAGCACCATCAGCAACAACAGAAGGCAACACACCTGCATGCAACGAATGAAAGAGGAAGGTTTTTGACAACATAAACGTGGAACAAAGTTGCAAACTCAAGCAGATCCACTTGTGATGAAAGAAACTTTGGAGACTAAGGCTATGAGGTGATGACGTGACATGAATATCGCACGAAGGAAGAGAGAGAAACAGAGAAGGGGTTGCATGTATTGAAGCAGCAACTCAAGGAATAATGGGAGTTGCACAGACGAGAGAATGAGTTGTAGCAGGAACAGGTACAACAGGGGGGTGCAACATGTACAGACAGATGAAATTGTGCCTATACAAGTTATAGATCCATCCCAGCAATTGGCATGAAGCAGAAAAGGTGAGCAATGTTGTTGATTGCATGCAAGGGAATTCAGCAGCATGCATGTGATTGTGTGCATGCATCTGATCCCACCCATTTGGCACACTCACTGAGGCAAAGACAAGAAGCAAGTCTGGCTAGAGCTGAACATGTACTTTAACAAGTTGATGCGCATGGTCACTAGCACACACTTGGAGATCAGAATAGACAATATGCATCAGTATGTTGTTTGTCCAACTACACTTAAGACAATTATGCACATGTTATCAGATGAGTTGAATAGAGGAGCCATATCAGTGTACCCAGATGCAACAGAGGCAAGAGTTCGCTTTCAGCAGGATGTCACCATTGAGCGCATGGACACCATCACGGACGACCAAGCTTGGCATGAGCTCACCACCTTCAAACATCACAAGGATGTCAAAGAGTTGGTCTCACCACAATGGTCCGAGTGTTAGTGATGTATTTCATGGCTTTCTCAAGCCATTTAGTCTCACATGGGTACATGTGCAGATTATATGTACGTCTTGTCAAGTGGAAGTTCAAGTGTCAATAGTTGAATGTAATACTCATAGAGTAGTTGAAGAGTCATGAGGATAGATGAACAGTCACAAAGGGGAATTTCAAGGGTCACCCCACCCTTTGCTATAAATTGTCCCTCATAACTCATTATAAGGGCTTTTGGTTAGCCAAGCTTCCAATAGGAGTATCTTAGAGAAAGCTTGGACAATTTTGTAACAAGCCTTGGCTTCTGCACTGTGCAGAGCTAGTAAATCTGTTTGGAGGAGCTAGCGATAGTGACTGTAATGTTCCACTATTGGAACTAGTGGTTGCTTATGGATTTATTGTATGAATGGAACTTACACTTATTTTAATATAATAGAGCCAGCACATTTCATGCATATGTCATATTGTATTTCAGCTATCTTGTTTACTCTAAATGATATATGTATCTGTTTTCTTATGCATGCATGTGTAGCTATTTTCTATATATGTATGTATGAATCTTACTAAAATGTGTTGTTGGTTTAACCATCACTTTGGATTTCTAGCTCACTTTCCTTCTAGTTTGTGATGCATCTTAGCTCGTGTGTTCCCTTCTTAACTTCGTGCTTTCATAGGTTTCCAAGGGGTGCACTCACCTCACCCTCTGTGTGTTAGAACCGCTCATGCACCTTCCTTGACTTACTGCATATGTCACACCCTTGCTACCAACAGGGACATCCTACTTGCCTCTGTGATAAATCGTGGTCAAGGCAATACCATATAACCCACTGCTGGGGCTCCTACACCAAACAATCTAAGGTCTAGTTAGGACTTCTTACTGGGGAGATCCCCTGACATGTTGGTGGGTCTAGAATTGTCAACATTTATGGCGCTAGAAGGAGGGCCAGATGACAAGCTGTGTCCTCTCATCTTGTTTTGAACCTTTGCAAATCTATCATGGAGTCTTGCACACTCAACCCTCCACAATGTTTTTCACATGTCGAACCTCTTCACATCACGAGGGAGTTTTTTGATCTCTTGTCCGAATACACGTATGATGGTGAAGGCGAAGTGGCCTACCCTATGTTCTTGCATGACCTCCTTTGCATGCTTGATGAGGATGAAGAATGTTCTAACGAATAGGCCAGCCTATTGCATTCATACACACTTCGTGAATCCCCATTATGGTGACTCTGCAGCCTACTGACTGACAGCGTGCAATCACTTGAGCATTTATGCGATCTCATTGAAGATATTTCCCATCATTTTGATCCAGAATATCTTGACAAAAAATTGTTACAACAACAGAAGGCATTGCATGAATCGCCTGATGATTTCTAGTAGCGCTTCCGTGTTTTTCAGTTTCAAGCTCTGAAGAGCCAGATGAAATTTCAGTATCCCATTAACAGATTCGAATATTTCTTTATCCAATCTGTCGACCACAAGAAGAATTTCAAACTCAAACCCCATGCAGCATACTTCAGTGATGGAGTTGCACAATCACAAACAAGCACATTCGCTATCACAAGTGACTATCCACTGTTCCCTCATCAAATATATCCACGATCATAGAGTGATGTGGGAGAGCATGAACACACATTTGTTGAACCGTCATGTCCTCCCAACATCACTCCTTCCGATTTTCACGTAGACTTGGTTGTGAGTCCCATACCTCGTCACATGTATTTTGTACCTCAACCTCTGTCTTTGTACTCGGATAATCTTATGGATGACACTATCTTGTGTTCTTCCATTCCAGACTCTACACTTGTTGTGAACAAGGATCAATCCATCGATGGAGTTGGTGTTGCACAACCAACATGCGTTGTCATTCATGAAGAGTATGACTGGGAGCTTGAGCATCCAGCAGCAACAAAGGACCATCCTTGTCTATCCGTACCTCCTTCGTTTTTTCCTAACATCCTTGATGATCCTGCCATCCCTGATTTTTCATGTGTATCTCCATCCACGAATGCACCCATTGTTGATCATTCGTAGGACACACCGGATGTCAGTCCATCATCTGACAATGAAGAGGACCAATCATTCTTTTAACATCCACTTGATTTTTCATCTATCTTTTCCGAAAACGCAGAGGATGAACATTCTTGCTTCTCATCTACTCCTCTGTGTGATTCATCAAATCATGAGGATGCCGACCAAAATCCTGAATTTTCTGATCTTGGTTGTCGTGATCTTTTTACCTCCTCATTCGATCATGATGTTGATTCACTCATTGTTAATCCCTCTAATCCACTAGTCTATGATTATCCATCTGTCAACGAAGTCGAAACCCCCCAAATTGTCGAGGCACTTTAGCCCGAGCTGATGGTTATGTCAGGCCCTCGCTGTCCTGAGGTTTGTTTCACTTCTGATCAGGAAATTGTTCAAACACCCAAGGCTCCTCATCACTCATCCGTATGCATTGAAGATCAATCCAACACTCAGCTTTCACTTCCTCCACTCGAACTACACGATCCCATCGCTACTGCATTGGAATAATCTTACATAGCAAGCACACTTGGGCAATGTAAGTGGTCTAACTTTCTCACGTTTGCTTGCATGTCACGGTCAAGGGAGTGCATACACTTCCTCCACTCAGATTTCTAGTAGCACTTCTGTGTTTTACAGTTTCAAGATCTGAAGAGCCAGATGAAATTTTAGTATCTCATTGACAGATTCGAATATTTCCTTATCCAATCTATCAATCCCAAGAATAATTTCAAGCTCAAACCCTACTCAGCATACTTTGGTGATGGAGTTGCACAATCACTGATGGAAATGGTCACTGTCACAAGTGACTCTCTATCATCCCCTCATCGAACAACTCCACCATCACAGAGTGATGTGGGAGAGCATGAACACACATTTGTTGAACCGTCACGTCCTCCCAACATTTTTCCTTCTGATTTTTGCGTAGACTTGGTTGTGAGTCTCATACCTCATCACCTGTATTTTGTAACTCAACCTCTGTCTTCATACTCGGATAATCCTTTAGATGACACTGTCTTTTGTTCTTCCATTCCAGACTCTACACTTGTTGTGAACGAGGATCAATCCATTGACGGAGTTGGTGTTTCACAACCAACATGTGTTGTCATTCATGAAGAGTATGACCAGGAGCTTGAACATCCACCGACAATAGAGGACCATCCCTGTCTGTCCATACCTCCTCCGTTTTTTCTTAACATCCTTGATGATTCTTCCATCCCTGATTTTTCATGTGTATCTCCGTCTACAGATGCACCTAGTGTTGATCATTAGTAGGACACATCAGATGTCAGTCCATCATCTAACAATGAAGAGGACCAATCATTCTTTGAACATCCACTTGATTTTTCATCTATCTTTTCTAGAAACGCAAAGGATGAACATTCTTTCTTCTCATCTACCCCTCTGTGCGATTCATTGAATCATGAGGATGCCGATCAACATCCTAAATTTTCTAATCTTGGTTGTCGTGATCTTTTTACCTCATCATCCGATCACAATGTTGATTCATTCATTGTTAATCCGTCTAAGCCACTGGTCTACGATGATCCATCTGTCAATGAAGTCGAATCCCCCCAGACTGTCGAGGCACTTTAGCCCGAGTTGATGGTTATGTCAAGCCCTCACTATCCTGAGGTTGGTTTCAATTCTGATCAGGAAATTGTTCAAACACCCAAGGCTCCTCATCACTCGTATGTATGCATTGAAGATTAATCCAACACTTAGATTTTACTTCCTCCACTTGAACTACACAATCCCATCGCTCATGCATTGGAGGAATCTTACACAGCAAGCATACTCATGCAACATAAGTGGTCTACCTTTCTCACATTTGCTTGCATGTCACGGTCAAGGGAATGCATACACTTAACACCTGCACGTAGTGTCACACAACATCATGGTATGTCCACGGATTTCTTGTCATGCTCTTTCACTCATTTTTGTTTTTTGGATGCTTGTAAGCTCGGAGAGTGTCTATCTTCATTGTTGTATCTTTCACATCTACTGGTTCACATAGTTGTGTTGTTCGTGAACCATGCCTTCATCGACATGGGTCAACCAATGCACCAGTGGCTACATTGGAAGTGTCACTTCATGTGACACAACCCATACACTCTTAGCTTAGGAGTAGGAGTAGTATTTTCTTTGAGTTGTTTCCTTGCATGCATGTTTGCTTCTTTCTTTCTTTGTTTGCTTGCTTTCTTGTTTTTTTTCTTACTCGCTTTGCATACACATTTACTTCTTCTTCTTGCTTTGATTTTTGGTTTCTTTTCTTGTTATTGTCTATAGGTTAGTTTCGCATGGACCGTGTGCGACTCTTGAAACAAGTTGGGTAAAGTACAAGAGGACTTGTACAGCTATCAACATTTGGTTATCTGTTGTTTGCTCGCTTATGTACGAACTTGTTGTCTTTAGTCCATGATACATCAATGGAAAATACGTACTATTCGAAGTGAACACAGGTGAAAACACAACGCTCACGTGCTAACTAGTATCACCTACTCTAATCAATGTCTTTGGGTTAATATTTGTCAACTCAGTCAAGTAGAGTAAGGTGAGGGGGGAAACCTTAACAAACACGTCAGAGGTATATATAAACTACTTCTGTGAAGGAAAAACCTCTTCTACCCTCAACAAGTCAGGATCCCTTTTTCGCCTCTGAAATGAATAAGTTTTATGCACAGTTATGAAAATGAAAAATGAAAAATTGAAAAAGTGAAAAATTTTGAAAAAAAAATTGAAAAATGAATAAGGCGAAAGAAGAGAAAAGCTTCCTGCTCAGAGAGGTGATGCAAGTAACTCTATTGGGGTAATGACCAGGCTCACTGGCAGTGGAGCAATGCTTGTGTTCCTTCGTGACTCCACCGGGCTACCGTCCGGACCTGGTGGCAGCGGAGAAACACCAGAGATGAAACTAAAACTCTGATGACTATACTACTTGTGCACCAATATACCCCTCATCCCCAATCGAAACAACAGTGTTGGCTTGGCTTGGAATGTGTCTCAACCAACCAAGGGCTTGGCAGATGCTACATCTTATAATCAAGCAAGTGTGGAAACCAAGATGACCAAAGAACTGAACAATACTTCTAGAGGTGTTACACTTGCTTTTCACAAACAAGGTCCATTTAGAGAGCTAGAGTTCTACCAGTGTGTCACCAAGTGTTGTAGCAGCTACAACCACCCTCCAAGATTTTTCCTTAGCATCGTTTTGGAGCCTCCCTACTAACCATCCTCAACAACATGTCTTGCACTATCAAGCACATCATCTTTAGTTGTTTCATAGAGTCTTGTTAGCCTGTGCATGCAAGTTTGTTCCACCCCCTTCACAGGGTTCTTTCCAGACTTGGTGTCAATTGTTGGTTGAGAAACTCCCTCTGGGGATTGCGTAATTTTAGAGGGGAACCATCCTTCCCTCCAAAAATTGTGCAAACCCAACTGGACACCCAGCTGGGCTCCAGAATTGTGCAATTCTTCCTGTCAGTCTTCCTCTCAAAAATTGTGCAATTCATCCCTGAACAGCTGCTTAGCCCAGAAATTACGCAACTATGGGAAACAATCACTTTCTTCTCCCACAAATTTCACAATCCCTCTGGTATAGCTAAGCCAGCAGCAACAGAAATTGCACAAATCTAGCTAGGCAACCTGCTGGGCTTAGAAATTGCGTAATGCAGTCAAACAGCCTCCTTGAGGAAATTGCGAGGTTTGACATAGAACAGATGCTCAGCCCAAAAATTATGCAATCTTAGGAGACAATCACCTATTCCTCTCAGAAATTACATAATCCCTCTAGGACAACCATCTCTTCTCAGCCCAGAAACTATGCAAATTTTCATCCCAAGCTCGCAGAACAATGCATGTGCCTTCAGGTTGACCGGCTCCCTCTGGGACCGAGCAAAACTAATTTACATGCATGGACTTCTTGTCCCAAGGTAATATGCAAAGGCATCCCTCGATTCAGGGATCTATTTTTAGCAACTGGAGGTTACATGCAAGGATCATTTTAGAAACCTCCCACCAAGTTTCACTTTTCCTAGATTTGTGGCATGCATGTCACAACCTTGATTTTATCAAAACCCATCAATTGGACACTAAATATCTCATTCCTCACATCGAACTTTTAGTGATGACATCCCACATTGAATCTAGGATTCGTCAGCACATTCAGCTCAGTTGTTTCAAGGTAAGCGCGCTTTTCATGTCTCGCACTGCATTTTTGTCGCTTTTGTGTTTTTCTTCGTGTGAGTGTTGACTGCTTGATTTCACTAAGTGCTTGTTGTCATTTTGATGTATGTTAGCTTGTAGAAGCACCGTTTCAATTTTCATTCGCATCTCACTGTTGTCGCATGCTTGACACTATTCTTGTACGAACGCTCACCGTTGTGGTGACTCTCTTCACACACATGCGTGCTTTCCTGTTTCCTGAATCCTGTATTTTTTTTTTGCATGTATGATCATTAAATTTTGTTTTCACTCATCTCATCATGCATTCAGACTTCTCATGTTTTCAGTCACCCGCCAACTGATCTAGGCTGCATTGGTCTAGACCATGCCTTGCCCAGCTAGCACTGCACATTTCCGGAAGTGAAGGCTCTCCCTTCCCTCCAAAAATTGTGCAATTCTGGCCCAACACTGACATCCAATCTTCCATTGCGCAATTCTTGGAGGCAGCATCCTGCTAGCCTTAGAAACTACGCAATGCAGTTTGCTGGTTGTATGTCACTACTGACTAAAATTCCGCATTGCGCGGCTTCAGTCCTCAGCAAGCTAGGCTGGACTATGCAATGTGTATTTCCAGTAGCCAGTCAGCCTCCTGACAACTCGGACTATGCCTTGCGTAGTCTTGGCAGTCAGTCTACCGACCTCCCGATGAAAATTTCGCAACCTTCATGATCAATCACACAGGTATGTTGCAAGTCAGTCCTCAAGTTTGTTTTGGTTTTCGACTGACAGATTTCTTTCCATGAGTGTTTCTATGTCTCCATGCATTACATGTGTTCGTCTGTCTCTCAGCAGCACAACTATAATGGCCTTCAGGAGAGCAGAGTCAAAGGACATCATTGAGAGCACAACGGGGGTTGCAACCAAGCAAGTGTCTATGAGCTTGCCTACCTATGAAGACATCAAGTTGTTCATAGACAAGGACATCAAGATAATATGGCAGCAACATCAGAGCAAGAAGCACCATCAACAATAGTAGAAGGAAGCACACCTGCACGCAACGAATGCAAGAGGAAGGTTGTTGACAACAAGGTTGTTGTTGCAAGCTCATGCAGATCCACTTGTGATGAAAGAAACTTTGGACACTGAGGCTATGAGGTGACGGCATGACATGAAGATCACGCAAAGGCATATATAGAAACAGAGAAGGGGTTGCATGTGCTGAAGTGGAAAATCAAAGAAGAATAGGAGTTTCACAGACGAGAGAATGAGTTGCAGCAGGAACAGGTACAACAGGGGGTGCAACATGTACAAACCGATGAAACTGCACCCATACAAGTTATAGATCCATCCCAGTAGCTGGCACGAAGCAGAGAAGGTGAGTAGTGTTGTTGATCACATGAAAGGGAATTCAGAAACATGCATGTCATTGTGCGCACGCATGCTATCCCACCCATTTGGTACACCCACCAAGGCGAAGACAAGAAGAAAGTCCAACTGGAGCTGAACATGTACTTCGACAAGTTGATGCACATGGTCACCAGCACACACTTGGAGATCAGCATAGACACTATATATCAGTATGTTGTTGGTCCAGTTGCACTCAAGACAAATCATGTGCATGTTATCAGATGAGTTGGACAAAGGAGCCATATCAGTGTACCCAGATGCAACAGAGGCAAGAGTTTGCTTTCAGCAGGATGTCACCATTGAGTGCACGGACACCATCACGATGACCAAGATTGGCATGAGCTCACCACCTTCGACCATCACAAGGATGTCAAAGAGATGGTCTCACGACAACGTTCTGAGTGTTAGTGATGTCTTGCATGGCTTGCTCAAGCCAATTTGTCTCACATGGGTACATGTTCAGATTATATGTATGTCTTTTCAAGTGGAAGTTCAAGTGTCGATGGTTGAATGTAATAGTCATAGAGTAGTTGAAGAGTCATGAGGATAGGAAAATAGTCACAAAGGGGAATGTCAAGGGTCACCCACCCTTTTCTATAAATAGTCCCTCATAACTCATTGTAAGGGCTTTTGGTTAGCCAAGCTTCCAATAGGAGTATCTTAGAGAAAGCTTGGACAGTATTGTAACAAGCCTTGGCTTCTCCAATGTGCAGAGCTAATATATCTCTTTGGAGGAGAAACTGGTAGTGACTGTAACGTTACGCTGTTGGAACTAGTGGTTGGTCATGGATTTATTGTATGATTGGAACTTACACTTCTTAATATAACAGAGCCAACAAGTTTCATGCATATGTCATATTGTATTTCAGCTATCTTGTTTACTCTAAATGATATATGTATATGTTTGCTTACACATGCATGTGTAGCTATTTTCTGTATATGTTTGCATGAATCTTACTGAAATGTGTTGTTGGTTTAACCATCACTTTGGATTGCTATCTCACTTGCCTTCTAGTTTGTGATGCATCTTAGCTTGTGTGTTCCCTTCTTAACTTCGTTCTTCCACAGGTTTCCAAGGGGCACACTCACCTCACCCTCCTTGTGTTAGAACTGCTCATGCACCTTCCTTGACTTACTGCATATGTCACACCCTTTCTACCAACAGGGACATCCTACTTGCCTCTGTGTGAAACCATGGTCAAAGCAATACCATACGACCCACTACTAGAACTTCTACAACAAACAGTGTAAGGTGTAGTTGGGACTTCTTAGCAGGGAGATCCCCTAACATGTTGGTGGGTCCAACACCATCAATAGGTAGACTACAGTTCCCGAGACTCTCCCTATGAATCAGATGAGTAACATGGTGTTGGGCACTCTTCTGATTTGGTAGACACACTGAGAATTTTAAAGGCAGAAATAAGGAGTTGTAATTTAGGCAATGACAAAATCATACATGCACAGGAGAAATAAGCATAGGTAAATGTAGTGATACTTCATAGTTTGTGAAAACTGCAGCAACAGGGACCACTTCGGATCATCCATGAGGAGGAGGACATAAATAATGGGGCATATGGCAGCAGGTCTCATGGTGAGTACAGGTTGGATGGGGAGGACACGATCATAGATGGGAGGTCCGTGGACACTCTTGATAGGAGGGGTGATAGACACATGTACTATTCTAGTTTTGGTTCTGACAAGCATTATGATCGTCACTGTTATCATCCTTATAGGAGGAGTGACAAGGGATATTTTATGGACGAGTTTAAGAAATCAAAGTCACCTGCATTCGATGGAGAGATGAAGAAATCACATGATGCAGAGGCATGGTTGCTTGGCATAAGGAAGTTCTTCAGATTGCACGATTATTTAGAGAACATGAAAGCAAATATCCACTTTCGGTCTTAAAGGGAAAGGAGATATCTGGTGGGAGGAAGTGAAGAATGTTAAAGGTGTTCGGGAGGATGACATGACTTGGAATGAATTTGAGAGGCTCTTCAAGAAGAATTATTTGTCGGAAAGGTACTATGATGATAGAGCTAAGGAATTTTACGAGTTGCAGATGGGTTCCATGATAGATTATGAGTATACTAGCAAGTTCTTAGAGTTTTTACGATATGTGCCTTACCTCAAGGAGGAGAAGGGTAAGGTTCAAAGATTCATCAGTGGACTTCCAGTAGCATACAGAGACCGGATTGAGTTTAACAAGCCTAGATATTTGGAGGAGGCCATCCAAAAGTTGGAACATTGTTATGAGCAATCGAAGTGCAAAGTTGAGCATAATCGTGACTTGAAAGGAAATGAGAAAATTAAAGGAAAATGGCCACCAAAGTGAGGAACACCTTAAGATGCAGGTGAAAAATAAAATGTAGTTCCTTATAAGAAGTTCAATATAGTTGAGAAGGGACATGGAGAGAAGTAGACTAGAGGCAATGGTAGAGCACCGTTGCAGTGTTGGATATTTGGCAATGATCATCATAAGAGGGATTATCTGCAGTATTAGAGTGGTAGAACCAAGATCTATAGTGCTGAGGAGGCGCATAAAGTTGGGGATGTTGGTCATAACATTCCTTGGATTTATGCAGTTGTGGACAGCAGGCATGTAGATCATCAGGCATCTATCATTGAGATGGACAGTAAGCTTTGTGATCAAGTTGTTTATATTTTGATTGATCTTGGATCTAATTATAGCTATATTAATCCTAACCTGGTAGATAAGTGTGTTTTGAGAAAATAAGTGCATGTAGAATCTTGGTTGGTATAGTTGGCTATAGGTATAAAGAAGAGAGTTCACCATTGGGTAAGAGCTTGTGCATTTGAGTTAAATGGTATGCCTACAACAACACATTTGAATGTACTTCCATTGGGCTCATATAGCATGATTTTCAGTATGTATTTGTTGTAACTTCACAGGACCAAAGTGGATTGCTTCGACAAGGCCATTGAGTGCTTGGATGCTCATGGGGAAAAGAGAATTTTGCAGGGAAATAAGAAGCCTACATCAGTGAGGATGGTTACCGCTATGCAAGCTATGAATAGTTGCAAAAAAGGTTGTGTGATGTTTGTAGTGCATATATCTAGTGACAAGGGTAAAGATGTTGAGGATGCTGAAATATTCAAGAGGTGCCCTATATTGTAGCAGTATCAGGGTGTGTTTCTAACAGAGATTCCAAAGTTACGTCCTCACAAGGAAGTATATTTCTCTATTGAGTTGGTGCTAGGGGCATATCCAACATCGAAGGAATCTTACAGGATGAACACACCTGATTTGGTAGAGTTGAAATTGCAATTAAAGGATATGTTTGACAAGGGATACATTAGGCCAAGTTTATCACCTTAGGGTGCACCAATGTTGTTCGTAAATAAGAAATATGGTACTCTTAGATTGTGCATTGATTAAAGGCAGCTGAACAAGGTAACGATCAAGAATAGGTACCCATTTTCGAGGGTTGATTGTTTGTTTGATAAGTTGAAGGGATCAGCAATGTTCTCTAAGATCAACTTGAGGTCAAGATACCATCAGGTATGCATCAAGGAATAGGATATCTACAATACTGCCTTCAGGACCACGTATGGGCATTATGATTTTGTTGTTGTTCCATTCATTTTGATTAATGCCCCAGATACATTTATGTGTTTGATGAATGGTGTGTTGTGTCCTTATCTAGAAACGTTTTTTATTGTATTCATTGATGATATCTTGATATACTCCAAGAATGAAGAAGAGAATGTCGAGAATTTAGTAGCAGTGTTGAGATTGCTAAGGGAGCGTTAGTTGTATGCCAAGCTTAGAAAGTGCAACTTCTTTCAAACATAGGTGCATTACTTGGAACATGTTGTTTCCAAGGAAGGAACAACAATAGATCTAGAAAATATAAGGGCCATCATGGAGTGGGCGACTCCTAAGAATGTGGATGAGGTGAGATCATTCATGGAATTGGTAGGTTACTATAGGAGGTTCAACAGTAACTTCTCATGCATTGCATATCCTATGAAATCCTTGTAGAGGAAAGGTAATAAGTTCAAATGGATAGAAGAATGTGCAACTAGTTTTGAGCAGCTAAAGTAGTTGTTGACCAATGCTCTAGTCCTTAAGACTGCAGATCCATATTAAGAGTTTGTAGTGTGTACAGATGCATGTAAAAGAGGACTTGTTGGAGTTCTTATGTAGGAGGGACAGGTGGTGTGCTATGAGTCCAGGAAGTTGAATGAGCATGAGAAGAACTATGTGACTCACGATCTTGAGTTGGAAGATATTATTCACACTGTTATCACTTAAGAAGCAATTACTAAATTGTTCACATCAGTTTGATTGTGAAGGTTAGGTTTTAGTCCAAGTTTAGTTTTTCCATGTTCAATGTAGTGTCTAAGCCTTAGGAGTCTTGGTGGTATGGTTAAATAAAGGTCAATAATCCGTTCTCATTCATCACTAGTCCCACAACCTACATAGATTCCCTGTATCAAGTTTGTTTTAAGGTTCTTATGTGTTACAAAGCAGTTTAGGTGTTTTCGTAGCGCATAAACTTTGTTTAGGTGTTTTCGTAGCGCATAAACTCTGTTTAGGTGTTTTCATAGTGCAAAACCCAAATTTTGCACTGGCTGCGCTATGAAATCAGGGATTCGTGCATATTCGTACCAAATCTTGCTCAACTGTCATATCTATTAAAATCCGTTATGTTTACATCATCATTTTTCATTTTATACACTTCACCTATCATGTTCAACCGCTTATCTTCATCATTAGAGTTGTTAGGTACATTGGTATGCTCAGATTTCAAGTTTCAAGAAGAGCCAAGCATTGACATTCACAATCATGATTTGTGTTTGGGTTCATGCATGACAAATGAATTGTTAAGCCTTCAATTTGAATTCCCTGAAGATCAAGCGAGGTCATTTTCAAGCGAGGCAGCTTTCAATAGAGGCAATGATCGAAGATTAAGGCAATGCAAGTATTTCAAATTTTTATTCCGCTGGAATCCCATGGAGAGGGCTACAGAAGGAAAGGAGCACAGGTCAGGAAGGTGCTTGAGGAGCGAACCTAAAGGTTTAGACATTATCTTAAAGAACAGAGAAGTTGAACGCGCATTCAAGCAGGTTGGCTGTTGGAATTTCTGCGAAAAGCTTCAAGGAGGCCATATGCAAATCACCAAGGAGTTCGCTTTGAATTTCACAGGACTGAATTCAAAAGTTGGGATGCTTGAATTATCCATCTCTCTAGAGGTCATATCTGCAGTTACTAAAATCCCAAGGGGAGAGGAAAGATGGTTTAAAAATTTCAAATTTGATATGACCCCATGCAAAGAATTTCTGAAGCTGGAGTTCATTAATTCAGATTTAAATAAGTCTGTGCCCAAGAATTTTGTCAAGGACTCATATGCCAATTTACTTACCTGCATACAGAGGTACTTTACCTGCGAGGGCAGGTATCATAAGGTATATTCATATCACTTCAAGCTTCTGCTACATTTCATAGGAAATATATCTCTTGATTTACCTTTCTACTTGTTTCGTAGCCTAAGCAAAATGTGTGACAAGGTTCAGCTAAAGAAGGAAGCCTGTGAGACCTCATTGTTTCATCATGGCTTAGTTAAATTAATCATTTTGCATGAGCTCCAAAAAGTAGGTAGGGACTGGCCCACGTTCATGTTTATGTCTGGTTTCAAGAATGAGACTGGTCTTAGTCCTCAAGCTGCAAAAGATTCTTCAACAGCAACTGGCCATCGTGCAGAGACAAGATCCAGGAGATTTGTAAAATTGAAGGCTAGGAAATAGGTAAAGGAACCCACCAAACCACTGATAATCCAAGACACACCCCAACAGTCCCAGAAAGAGAAAACTCAGATCAGAGAGGGTGTACATGAATCATCTACAGGTGAAGTAGTCCAGAGAAGAATGACAAGGAGCCAGTTAGCTAAGGAAAAAGGCAAGACAGTGGTTACTGAGGAAAGCCTAGTTTCAAAGGGAAGTCTTAATGACTTACTACAAGCTATTGATATTGAAGAATCTCCCTTGGTTCAAGAAGATTTGATAGAATCAGGAAAGGACAAGACCAAAAATATCAAAGCCTCGAAAAGGCTCAAGTTTGATGATCCGGTTGCTAAATTTGTCTTTAAGCCAAGAAGACTAGTGACGAGGCATTCAAGACAGGTACAAGAGACACTGCTAGAAGCAAGTGAAACAGAGGAGATAGCACAGTCTCATGAAGGAAAAGATAAAGGTAAGGCAGTTATCCCTCAAGAAGAATATAGTGTTGAAGAGTTAAAAAAGAAGTTGAAATTAGCAAACCTGGAAATTGCTAGACTGAAGAAAGCCTCAAGGAAACATGCAATCAAGGAAGCTCATTTTAACAAAATGGAGGCTCTGTGGGAAGACAAAATAATTCAAATACCCGAGGTGGTCCACTGTCCTGCTCAATACTACACATGGTTAGTTCCCGCAATAAAGGAAGCAAAATTCATCAGAAGAGTTAATACGAAACTGAGAGCTGGTATCAGGGTTATGAAGAGACAAATCGAGGATTTGAAGATGTAGCTAAGCCAGTGGGAAAGATTTCCTTAAGGAAATCACACAGCAAATAAGGTTATATCCCAAATTTTGATGATTTACCTTGTTGCAGTTTTTCTTAAAGACTGATGCATCTCCATTCAGTTTTGAATAGCTTCAGGGCAGTTGAAAGGGACATTTCAATATAAAAGAGGCTCAAGACAGTCAGATTTTGGTATTAAAACTCTATTTTGTGATTACACAGCAGTTTTGTCGCGCGCTGCGAAACTGCTGTAGGTGATGCATAATGCACAGCAGTTTCGTAGCGCACTATGAAACTACTGTAGCTGCATAATTAAAATCAGTCGACCAGTTTTGAGTAATCAAGGGGAAACTTTTTTGAAAGGGTATTTCAGAAAAGGATCATTTACAATGTGCAAGCAACCAGCAAGGGTAAAACAAGCGGAGGAAAAGATATATGAACTCTAAGTTTTTTTTCATACAAATGATCACCACTAGTATTGTCCATGACATTTCAAATAGCTTTGAAGAGGTTTTGTCTTCATACGAATATATGGGAAGGGTCTACAGCACATCAAGAATGTGGCACTCCAATACACTTTTGTGTAATCAAAGAAGAACAACATGGTTAATTAGTTTCAAATATCCTTGAGGAAACCAAAAGCAGAAAAACAGGGGCAGTTTCCTACTTTTTAGGAGCAGTAAAGGAGATGAGACATTAAGGGCCAGCAAGGAGTTTTAAACATCCACCAAAGTTAAACTGATGTGGAGTTAGACTCCTAATTGTCTTAGGTTTCTAAAACTTCCAGTTAGCAGTTGTTGTATTTAATAGTTAGTTAAAGTTTGAGTAGGTGTCATAGCAAGCAGAATTCGAGTTCCCCTCATGCTGGAGGAGGAATCTCAGCTATGTAAAGAATTCTATATATAGGAGAGAGAGCAATGTACTTAGGGTTGGAAAATTATTGAGAAAAGCTCTCATATTGGCTTTTGTGTAAAGACTTTGTTTTCTAGTAATACAGTATTGGCCTTGCTTCTCAGGAATCAAAAGGAATTTGATGTTCTGAACATCTTGTGTTGTCTTTTTCCTATTATCTACAGTGTTATGAATGTCTAATTACTTAGAAATCACTAACAGTGCTCTAATTTCCTTCATACATTTGTAAACTGTGTTAGTCCTCTATGTGTTTGGTGTGTTTACATATGTTGGATTCTGAATGCCCTGACTTCTATGCAAAGCTAACCTTACTGTCAATACTGAAGCATATCTGACTCCATAAGCCCAATGGATACTTTTTAATTGTGTTTCAACCTCTTATACTTGTTCATTTTGTTTCATAGAGTTAGCCATCTTATTCATTATCCAAATCTTTAATCCTATGAGAGAGCCCTCTCAGGTTGGGGAGGCTAAGCCTCAGCCTAAAGTAGGTTTGAAATAGTTACTTAAAGTCTACTTGATCACAGCAATCTATTAGGGTCTGATTTTGAGATAACACACACCTTGAAGATGTGGAGGCTTTATCTTCTTGATAGGAAATTTGAATTGATGAGTGATCACAAAGGGTTGAGATACTTGTTTGACTAGCCAAATCTAAATGGCAGGAAAGATGGATGGTTGGCTACCCTTAGTGAGTTTGACTTTAAGATTAGACACATTAAGGGAAAGGAGAACTAGGTTGCAGATGCTCTTAGCAGGAAGGTACAAGTGAATCATATAGCAGTTATGAGCTCTTATGGGATAGAATTACAAGATAGGATCTTGCAGTTAGGACATCGGGATGATAGGTATATGGAGATTATGCACAGGTTACAGTAGAGTACAAGTACATGTACATATATAGGTATAGGTATAGGTGATCAAGATCAAGACTATCGTCTCATGACAAATGGTTTGGTGAGATTGAGGGATAGGATCTATGTGTTGGATTGCAGTGAAGTCAAGAATCTTATCTTGAGGGAGTTTCACGTCAATCCATACTCAGGTCACACAAGATATTAGAAGACATTGACGAAAGTAAAGAAATTCTATTATTGGTTGAATCTGAAGAAGGAAGTGTTGGAAATATTGAGGGGGGGGGGATGAATCAGTATTTCTTTTTCTGACTATTGTTTTACTAGTTAAAACATTTATATTTAGAACACAAGATGAACAACAATAATAAATGATTTTATTAATATAATCTTTGTAGTAAAATAGATTCAATATATAGATGGTTGCAATCAGTTGCCAAGCACCAACTTGGACTTTGGTGAGGCTC
Source organism: Pinus tabuliformis (assembly GCA_031772625.1). NCBI lineage: Eukaryota > Viridiplantae > Streptophyta > Pinopsida > Pinales > Pinaceae > Pinus > Pinus tabuliformis. Next base: position 499,182,645 of record CM062814.1, on the reverse strand, counting down.
CAACCTCCAGAGCTCCAACTCTATTTCGCCAAGGTACCAATCTTGGACTTAGGAGCACCAACTCCCAAGGACTTCAATCCTTCCATTTCCTGAGACACCAATCTCAAGGACACCTATCCTTCCTACTTCTGAGGCATCAACCCCAAGGAATCCAATCCTTCTTACTTCTGAGGCACCAACCCCAAGCACTCCAATCCTTCTTACTTATGAGGCACCGGCCCCAAGGATTCCAACCCAATCTTGTCAAGGCACGTTTGATAGTAATGTTCTACTCTCAGAACTCTTCATTACTGAGTTCTGTCTGTTTATAGCTTCACTATAGTGTCCATGCTACAACATCAATGACAACCAGTCTTCTCATGAAGGATTCTTTACAACTCTTCATACAGTCCACACAGAGTCTGCAAAAGTTATCTCATGATGATATCAAACAACCATCATGATCTCTGATATTGTCTCCACACAGCTTTAGTGACTCTACTATTAGCTGCACTAAGCTCTGCACAAGAACCACTTCTCTGTTTCAAGCCTTTGTTCTATCAGTCATAGTAAATGCTTCAGGCGTGACTGCTTCTCATTGTTCTTTGCTATTTCAATCTCTTACTTCCCAAAAATATATTCACATATGCTTCACTGCCAGTGCTTGCTACCACTCCCTTCAAACGGTGTCAAATAAAACTCTATTTATTTACAACACAGAGTTGTTCTTCAGAATGCATTTTGTACCTGATTAATTCATTGCTAGTCCTTCGTCCTCCTTCTGTCCTGCTGGACCTTTGGCTTCCTTCTGTTCAGCTGGACCTACGACTTCCTTCTACTTAGCTAGACCTACGGCTTCCTCCTTTCTTCCGTTTTGCTAACACCAACTACTTAAAAAAAAAAAAACAATTCTCTGTTTTTCCTTTTTTTTTATACATTCCACAAGCCTCTGTCTATTGGTTTCCTCTTTTCGCTGGCCTTTTAGCTTCCTCACCGCTCGCTTCAGCTCCCTCTGCGTTCTCTTGCTTCTTTGGCTTCCCGATCCTTTGGCCGCTTTAGCTTCCTCTGCCTATTAAAATTAACCAATGCTTCACAGGACACATTCAAGAGGAAGAGGGGTCGAATTACAATAGAAATGATGCTTATTAAAAATATCAGAGAGGTTCTTTTTTTTTCTTTTCAAGTTCATGAGTCATGAATTGTTATTTCTTCATAATATAGATGCCCGAGATCAATCCACTAAATGAAGCGTCTCAACTCATATATATAGATATGACTTTTACAAATCACGAAAGGACACATTCCTTGGGAGGAGGGGCCAACTTATGAATCTTTCTCATTTAAAATATATAACTCAAAGAGTCTTTCATTATAGACTTATTGCTCACAGAACCCATATAAACGCGGTATACCCATATGCCAGTCCCACATGCCACATCATCCTTTTTATTGCAATCGCCACTTTCGAAGGTTCTTCTATAAGTCGAGCCTAAAACATTGTCGATGGCCAAAGGCCGATACTGGATGTGATATTATATTAAACTATTTATAATAGGTCCATCAAGTCCACAGCTCTATCGCAATCGGCAGGTTAACACATAACATGGCCTATTCCCCTTCTATCGATGGGATGGATGCGACATGATATTAAATCGTAATTAATATACCCATCAGGTCTGCATCCTTATCGCAATTGGCGCTTTCATGTGGCAAGGATTTATGGCTTGTGATATAGCGATGGACGCGATATTACAATAGGCGCGATATAATAGGACCATTGGGTCCACAATTGTATATCACAATCGGTTGTTTCAATGTGGCATTCCATTAAGACTTATGATATTGCGGATGCGATATTTCAATAGGAAGTTTATAATGAAGCCATGGGTCTGCATGTATTATCACAATCAGAGGTTTCAAGGATGACAACCCTTCATAACTTGCGATGCGGTATTCCTTAGCAATCATCCACCGTTGATCTCTTCAGGTCTGAAGGTCCCGACTTAACCCGATTAACATTGAACACGGATACACAAAGTCATGACTCTCTGCTCTTTTCTTCTCGCTCCTATGGCTTACGATATGCTAACTCCTCTTATATTTCTTCGATATTTCATGCGATATTACTATTAACTCCTCCATTAACATTGTTTATGCTCCTCCGCTATTTTCCTCCTTACTTCTTTGATATCGCTATTTATGCCACTCCATTACATGTTCCTCTTTGTTTCTCGTGGCTTCTAATGACCTCTTTGGTAGCTCTGCTCTGATAGCTCCTATGAATTCAGATATTCTCTCCAATGGCTTGACTGTCTTGGCTTTCCTCTGGTTTCTCCTCATGGCTTCTTGCTCCTTCGATGCGCTGCTCCGATAGCTTTGATTCTTTGATGGCTCCCAATGGACTCTTCCTTGGATATCTCATGATATGGCTCCTCTGTTAACTGCTCTTCCGCTGGCTTCTCCTTGGTTGCTCCTATTCTGAGCTTTCAATGAGCTCTTCCGATGGTTTCCAATGTCTTTCCAATGGCTTTCATGATGGCTTTGCTCCTGTTTCTTCATGGATCTGCTCTGTTTCCCCTTGGCTTCATATCATCATATAGCATCTAGAATACTGCCATATTGACATCAATGACAACCTAGGTCAACAATCTCCCCCTTTGTTATTGATGGCAATATTCTTCTTCTCTCCCCCTTTAACATCAATGGAAAAGGTATGCTCTGGGACTCCCCCTATCAAAAATGCTTTTGTTCTTTATGAATGGTAGATCTTCATGGGTCTGTTACTCCCCCTGTCATAGTGCTCTTCTTTTTACTCAAGATAGAAGGATTGATGCTTTATCATCAATTAGCACATTATTCCCTCTTCATGTCTCAGAACTACTCTATCATGGCTTCAACAATTCTTAAAGATGATCTACTTCAATGCTTTTAATAAGGTTTCAAATAGCCATACGCCAAGTGTCCAAGTCTAGGTTTTTATGCTTCAATCCATATTGTTGTCTCCATGGGCAGAATTAAGAGACCTTCATAGTCTAAATCCAGAGAAACTGCCATTGAGATTATCTTTCTTGTTGTCTTTCTTCAGATCTAAGTTCCTTTGTGTCTCTATGCTTCTCCTTAAGTCATTGCCATCCAGTATTCAACATCACTGCATTTGAATGAAATGGTGAGGGGTTGTGCCTCACTGTTGCTATATTTTCTAAGTGGCCAGTATCAACATAAGTTATTTTTGACTGCACAACATTCTCCTTTCTATGAGCCATATTTTCCTTGTGTTATTGTACATATATCTACATGTTATTTCCCTAGCAAATTTAGATATTCAATCTATGATTGTCTTTTAAATTTATTCTGCTGATTTTCATCTTTTTGCAATGCTTCAGTTTGTTATATGCTGCCAGCTGCTCTTACTTCAGACTCCATTCTAGATGTATCTATTTGTTTGAAGATTGCCTCTATTAGTGTCCATAATTTCTTTTCTCACATCAAATCCCTAAGTTAAGACATTTAGCATCTATAATATCAACACCATAATTATCTGCCCTATTTCTCTAATATTAGATTCCATTCTCTATTGTTCCAAATACTACTTAGAGATTAAGTGGAAAGCATCTTTAACAACAGTCCAAAGAATGGTTATAAGATCATGTTCTTCAGTGGAGTACTCCTGAGAAATGATCTTCATGAAAGAATGATTGTTGATATAGCTCAACAAGGATTTCATCAGGACCCTTTTCACTAATAGCTTCTACAATAATGATCAAGAATCATAGGCTCCCCCTAACTATATGCATCATCTCTTTTGGTAGAGTCTTCCCATCTAATGCTTAGATTGTCAAAATTCAGGCCAATGACATATGCTGTTGGCTAGAGAGCTCAAGGGACTTTCAGATTGTATTTTCTTTCTTCTCCATACTTGTGTAACTTTCTTCTTTTGCATGGTTCTAGTTTGTGTAAGAGCCCAAGTTAAGTTACAATCACGTGCCATATGACCAATGTTATGACACTTGAAGCATTCTACATTGTTCATGAATAAGAATTCATGATTTCTTCCTGCAAAATTTTTTCTTGGAGATTGTTGGGGACTATAATATCTATCCCTATGAGATGATTGGGGACCATAACATCTATCTTTATGATATGCTTTACAGTCTTTTGCCATGTGACCAAAGTTTGTACAAGAATAACAATAACCAAAAAAGTGAACTTTGGTACCTGGGAGATGGAGATTTCCTTGATGTACTTCTGAAGCCTTACTGCCTTGAGTTCCTTTGATGATATCCATTGCCTCTCGCATTTTTGACACCATCTACATTCCTTCTTGGAGCAGGATTTCTTCTTGGAGCAGGATTTCTTCTATTATAGCCTTGATTTTTCTCCTTGCCTTTGCTGGAATTGGGAGCATCACCATTTCTTTCTAGCTTCTTCACATCCCTTTTTTTTAATGCATTTTCATTCTTGTTTGAGGATTCACCTGCATACTTGTGACCTGATTTATCAAATGGACATCTGTGATAGCTGAGCATGTCATCCAAGGCTTGAGAGCTCTTCAAGATTTTGTTCATCCCTTCAACCTTTGTTCTGAGGAAGACAATCTCTTCTTCCAATCTTTCACACTCATTATTCTTCTTAGCAAGTTGTTTCTCAGTTTCTTCCTTAATACGACTAGCTTCATCAACCTGCCCTTCTATGACTTCCAATGCTTCCATTGTCTTCTCAGCTCCTTGTACTTGTTTCTTGGCTTCTTGTAGTTGAGATTTGAGAGAGGAGATCTCTACCTTCTACTGACCAATCTCTTCTTCAAGTTTGTTCAAGCTCTTGTGCCTTTGTTCAAGTTGATTTGACAAGGTATCTTCCCGTTTCTTTGCTTTATCCAATTGATTTGTCATAGATATGACTTCTTCATGATGCTTTATTTTGCTTTGATGAAATTCCTTCTTAAGCTTGGCAAGCTCTTCATCCCTTTCTTGTACTTGAAGCTTGACAAGGTCAACTTTCTCCCTTGTTTGATCTTGGTCACCAACTAGTGCTATCTTCTTAAGTTCCTTATTTTCCTTTTTCAAATTGTTAATCTCTTCCATGGCAGCCATAAGTTGAGCGAGGATATATTCTACAAAATATTTTTCATTCTCTTCATCTTCTAGGTCTGCTTTAGCCGTGATGTCATCATTCTCATGTTCAGCTTCTATGATGGGTTCTAGATTTCCTTCTAGATTTCCATCATCTTCTTGACTGATGGTCATGGTCAATGCTCCTTTTGAGTGAAGGTCATGAATTTTGTCCCATATACCCTTTGCTAATTAATATTTTCTTAGATTGTTCTTTACAGGATCAGGTAGCCCATTTAAGATTGCCTTCATTTCTTTTTCATTGTACTCCTTGGATTCTTCATCCATCCTACTATCAACAATCACTGATTTCCAAATTTCAGTGCCTTGAGTCTGTAAGAAATTCCTCATTCTTGCTTCCCATATATTAAAGTTCCCATTGAGCCTTGGAGCCTCCTCAAATTTATTGTCTTCTATTTAGTAGTAGAGGGATACGCATACTTAGGAGGATTGGAGACTTTCTTCCTTGACTTCGCCATTTGTGTTCTAAAGATCAACCTTCAAGCTATTAGGATTTGAATGAAGGTACTTTCTCTGATACCAATTGTTGGAAATACTGAGAGGGGGGGGCGTGAATCAGTATATCTTTTTCTGACTATTATTTTACCAGTTAAAACATTTATATTCAGAACACAAGATGAACAACAAGAATAAATTCTTTTATTAATATAATCTTTGCAGTAAAATATATACAATATATAGATTGTTGCAATCAGTTACCAAGCACCAACTTGGACTTTGGTGAGGCTCCAACCTCCAGAGCTCCAACTCTATTTCGCCAAGGTACCAATCTTGGACTTAGGAGCACCAACTCCCAAGGACTTCAATCCTTCCATTTCCCAAGACACCAATCTCAAGGACACCTATCCTTCCTACTTCTGAGTCATCAACCCCAAGGACTCCAATCCTTCTTACTTCTGAGGCACCAGCCCCAAGGACTCCAATCCTTCTTACTTCCGAGGCACCAGCCCCAACGATTCCGACCCAATCTTGTCAAGGCACATTTGATAGTAATGTTCTGCTCTCAGAACTCTTCATTACTGAGTTCTGTCTGTTTACAGCTTCACTGTAGTGTCCATGCTACAGCATCAATGGAAACCAATCTTCTCATGAAGGAGTCTTTACAACGCTTCATACAGTCCACACAGAGTCCGCAAAAGTTATCTCATGATCATATCAAACAACCATCATGATCTCTGATAGTGTCTCCACACAACCTTAGTGAGTCTACTATTAGCTGCACTAAGCTCTGCACAAGAACCACTTCTCTGTTTCAAGACTTTGTTCTATCAGTCACAGTAAATGCTTCATGCATGACTGCTTCTCAATGTTCTCTGCTATTTCAATCTCTTACTTCCCAAAAATATATTCACATATGCTTCACTTCCAATGATTGCTACCGCTCCCTTCAAACGGTGTCAGATAAAACTCTATTTGTTTGCAACACAGAATTGTTCTTCAGAATGCATTTTGTACCTAATTAATTCATTGCTGGTCCTTTGTCCTCCTTTTGTCTTGTTGGACCTTCGGCTTCCTTCTGTTTAACTGGACCTAAGGCTTCCTTCTGCTAAGCTGGACCTACGACTTCCTCCTTTCTTCCTATTCGCCAACACCAACTACATAAAAAAAACAATTCTCTGTTTTTCCTATTTTTTTTATACATTCCACATGCCTCTATCTATTGGTTTCCTCTTTTCGCTAGATTTTTGGCTTCCTCACCGCTCACTTGCTTCTTCGGCTTCCCGATCCTTTGGTCGCTTTAGCTTCCTCTGCCTATTTGAATTAACCAATGCTTCACATGACACGTTCAAGAGGAAGAGGGGTCGAATTACAATAGAAATGATGCTTATTAAAAATATCAGAGAAGTTCTTTTTTTTTTCTTTTCAAGTTCACAATTCATGAACTGTTATTTCTTCGTAATATAGATGTCTGAGATAAATCCACTAAATGAAGCATCTCAGCTCATATATATATATATATATGACTTTTGCAAATCACCAAGGGACACATTCCTTGGGAAGAGGGGCCAACTTATGAGTCTTTCTCATTTAAAATATATAACTCAGAGAGTCTTTCATTATAGACTTATTGCTCATAGAACCCATATAAACGCGGTATACCCATATGGCGGTCCCACATGCCACGTCATCCTTTTATTACAATCACCACTTTCAGAGGTTCTTCTATAAGTCGAGCCTAAAACATTGCCGATGGCCGAAGACCGATATCGGATGCAATATTATATTAAACTGTTTATAATAGGTCCGTCGGGTCCACAGCTCTATCGCAATTGACGGGTTAACACATAACATGGCCAATTCCCCTTCTGCCGATAGGACGGAGGCGACATGATATTAAATCATAATTAATATACTCGTCCGGTCCGTAGCCTTATCGCAATCGGCGCTTTGATGTGGCAAGGATTTACGGCTTGCGATATAGCGATGGACGTGATATTACAATAGGCATGATATAATAGGACCATCGGGTCCGCAATTGTATATCGCAACCGGCTGTTTCAATGTGGCATTCCATTAAGACTTATGATATTGCAGATGTGATATTTCAATAGGCAGTTTATAATGAAGCCGTGGGTTTGCATGTATTATTGCAATTGGAGGTTTCGGGGATGATAGCCCTTCATAACTTGTGATGTGGTATTCCTTAGCAATCCTCCATCGTTGATCTCTTTAGATCTAACGGTCCCGACTTAACCCGATTAACATTGAACATGGATACACAGAGTCATGACTCTCTGCTCTTTGCTTCTCGCTCCTATGGCTTACGATATGTTAACTCCTCTTATATTTCTTTGATATTTCATGCAATATTACAGTTAACTCCTCCATTAACACTGTTTATGCTCCTCCACTGTTTTCCTCCTTACTCCTTTGATATCGTTGTTTATGCTCCTCCGCTGCGTGGTCCTCTTTGTTTCTCATAGCTTCTAATGACCTCTTTGGTAGCTCTGCTCTGATAGCTCCTATGACTTCTGATATTCTCTCCAATGGCTTGACTGTCTTGGCTTTCCTCTGGTTTCTCCTCATGGCTTCTTGCTCCTACGATGCGCTGCTCCGATAGCTCTGATTCTTTGATGTCTCCTGATGGACTCTTCCTCAGATATCTCATGATATGGCTCATCTATTAATTGCTCTTCCACTGGCTTCTCCTTGGCTGCTCCTGTTCTGAGCTTTCAATGAGCTCTTCCGATGGTTTCCAATGTCTTTCCAATGGCTTCCCTGATGGCTTTGCTCCTGTTTCTTCATGGATCTGCTATGCTTCCCCTTGGCTTCATATCATCATCTAGTATCTAGAATATTGCCATATTGACATCAATGACAACCTAGGTAACCAGGAAGTGGCAGAGTTCGTGGGTAGATGTTTGGATGGTTAGCAAGTAAAGGTAGAATATAAGGATCCAGGTGGTCTACTACAACATATTCCAAATCTGGAATGGAAATGGGAGGTAATTTCCATGGATTTCATTACAAGTTTTCTAATTACAATGAGACAACATGATTCTATTATGGTCATGGTCAATAGATTGAGAAAGGTGTCTCATTTGATTCCAGTAAAGACTACATATTCAGCTAGTGAGGTGGCACAAGTTTTCATGAGGGATATTGTGAGATTACATGGTGTTCCGAAGAAGATCATGCCAGACAAGGATGCAAAGTTCACTTTTAAGTTTTGGAAGAAGCTATTTGAATGTATGGGTATAGAGTTTTCCTTCAATAGCCTATCATCTGCAAACAAGTGAACAAATAGAGAGGATCAATAGGATCTTGGAGGAAATGTTGAGGATGTACGTGATGCACCAGTAGAGAAGATGGGAGGAGTATCTTCCATTGGTTGAGTTTGCATACAACAATGGTTATCAAGAGTCATTGAGGATGAGTCCCTTCGAGGTAGTGTATGGGCATATTTGTAATACTCCCATCAGTTGGAGTGATCCAGTGAACAGGGTACTTATTGGACTAGATATGTTGGCAGACATGGGATAGGAAATGTAGGTTATAAAGAAGAATCTAAAGGTAGCAGAGGATAAACATAATAGTTATGCAAACCAACACAAGGCATTCAAGGAGTTTCAAGTTGGGGAACATGTGTATTTTCACGTCAATCCCGGGAAGAGAACTTTGAGGATTGCGTCATGTGCCAAGTTAGCACCACGGTATTTCGGGCCTTTTGAGATCCTTGAGAGGATTAGACCCGTGGCCTATCGACTTGCACCACTGCCAACAGTGAAGGTCCATGATGTTCTCCATGTTTCGTTACTTAAAATGTATATAAAGGATGTTGATCATGTTATTGATTGGTCTGTATTGCAGATGGAGCAAGAAGGAGAATTCCAATTGGAGCCTCAATGCATATTGTAGTGAAAGCAATTCATGCTTAGCTTAGGAAGAGAGCCATAGAACAAGTTAAAGTGTAGTGGAAGAACTTTGGGCTTGAATAATCCACATGGGAGATGGTGGATTATATGCGGACCATGTATCCTTCTTTGTTTGCCTGTGGAGGCAAAGAAGTTTTGGTATGATGCTTGGTATACGTTTGGCATACATTTTGCTGATGTTTTGGTATATTTACATATGTATATGGATGTAAATACTACCATGAGTTGTGTTATAAAGCTCCAATAAGTGGTATGGTTGTTATTTTTTCATGTTGTCATTATGTTTTTCTTTTGAGCAGGTATTCATTGTAAATATTACAATGAACTAAGTTATAAAGCTCCATGGGAAGTATGTTTTATTTTCACAGGATTTGCTGAGGTCTTGGTGTGGTTTAACACCGAGGACGATGTTCCCCAAGGTGGAGGGGTATGTAACAACCCCTAGTTAAAAGCTTATGTAATAAAAATTAATAAAGGAAAAATAAGACCATAGTTAAGGGAAACTTATTCCAAGCTAAATGGCGGGCAAAGATATCCTACTCAGAATCATTGGATGTGTTTATGGCAAAGGCAAAATGGCAAAGGAAATGGCAAACGAATTAAAAAGGAAAAAAGGAATTTTTGGCACATTTAATTATGAAAATAAAGGAAAATAGGAGAAAGGGAAGGTGAAAGGTCACAAATTGCATGTGAGGAGGAAATTGAAGGAAAATAATGGAAAATGAAGAAAATAGAGGCCTCGTTAATAAAAAGGATTATGGGGATCAGTTCATGGCTTTTGTCAGTTCATTTTTGGAGCTCTCTCTCTATTCTCTCTCTCACACACTCTTGGACACTTAGAGTTTTCTTGGAGCACTCTAGCTTTGGAGCAAGGAAGGGAACGAAAAGAAAAGGAAGGAAAGAAAAGATCAAGCCAAGAAGAGTAGGATCAAGTAGCTTCAGCAGGAATACTTGTAGGTAACATATTGCATGTGTGATTTCCTAGTTGGTTTTTACACGTATGGATTTGCATGTTGGTATATGGTTCTCTTGTTGTCAGTGGCATGGTTTTGTTGGGTTATGACATTGGTTTTCAACATTACCTTGCCTTTTTACAGATAGCCATGGTGTGATGGGATTGTTTTCTCAGTTTTGAGCTTTGGAATTATCGGATGGTTTCAAAATCTAGGGCAGAGGTGGTCTCAGGAAAAATTCCCAAATTCCTAGGAATCCCTTCACTGGTTTTGGTGGGATACATGGTAAAGCCTAAGGTTGGAGTGTCATTTTAGGGCCTAGTGATCCGGTGTAGATTGCGGTAAAGATTGAGAGACTGGTGTCTCGATTTAGGGCCTAGCGATCTGGTGTGGATTGTGGTAAAGCCTGAGAGACAAGGAGATGGAAAATTCCTCGAGGATAGTGATGGAGTTTGAAGGCATTCCAAGCTCGGTTTGGTTTTGTGATCTCGGTGCTAGTTTGGTGAGATCACAGTTTCATGAGGGTGGAGGTGGTTTAACCTCTGGATTCCCTTGGTTGTTTTTAGATCAATTTATCCATGAAATCCCACATTCATGCTTGGAATATGGCACAGGGGTGACTCGCTGAAAGAAATATTTGGTTCAACCATGTCTATGGTTGGGTGGTGCATGGAAGTCCTGAACCTGGTCGTCTTTGCCTATGTTTAATAAAAGCTATTTTTTCTTGCTTTTGTACTTGTTATTATGTGGCCTTAATGGTTGTTATTTCATTGTTATTTACATGGTTTAGTGCTGGTTATAAGCATGGTTATATGATTGGTTATAGTCATGGCTATTTCATGTATTTACTTGTAACTGAAAGGATAATGGATGCAAGACCTAATTAATGTTAAAACAGTTAAGGGAAGAGGGTTTTGATCCTTCTTGTCAAGTATCATATGAGTTATCAGCCATTTATGCTCTGTCTTTTATTTATTTCCTATAGATTGCATTGATTCCAAGTGTTTGACAAAATGTCAGTTCTGTTGGGGATGGTCAGGCCTAGTCCTGGAGTCATTTTTTGATTTGTAAGTCTTGCCATTATGTAAAATATGAATTCTGAAAGCTGTTAGTGTCAGTCTTTGTAGCCTTCCTCCAGTGATCAAACATGCTCTTACAAAGTGATTTTAAGGTGTCAAGGTCAAATTTTGTCATTTCAGTGAGTCTTCAAGCAAAATTTGGTCACTAGGCATTAGGTCTAGGGTTTGCTCTCAAAGTTGTCCAAATTTAGGTCCATGTCACCATTCAAATGAGTGTACCATCATTCAAAGGGTTGTCTTTATCATGTCAAGTTCCAATGGGTCATTTTACACCTTGTTCATGCTTCAGTTGCGCCTAGGTAAAGTTCATTTCCCTCTCCTAGGGTTTTGAAGGTAATTTCTCTTGGAGGATCAAATCATTAGAAAAACTTGTATCCGGATGTCATACACCTTTCCCTATCCTTAATGTACCTTATTAAACACTTCCCATCACTGAGATCCCCCAAATTCCTCATTTTTCCACAAACCCTAGTTTCTTGCTACAACTTGGCAATTTTCTAGGTTGGGCCTGTGTTGAGCTCTTTTGGACCCCTTCCCCTCACTCAATATTTGAAATTCCACTTTCTACTACTTCTTAACATCCCTCCCTACTTCCCAAAATTTTCTCAAGAATTTAGAAACCCCTTATCCCCTTCATTTCACTTCATTTCGACAAATCCCTTGTTCCACACATTGGGATAGGTTTTACTCCAATGATGTTTCTAAGCAAGAAAAGATGAATTTTGGAGAACTGAGAGATATTTTTGTCCATAATAAGCCAAGGAAGAAAAACCTATTTCACTTTTCACATAGGTGTCATGGTTTCAGAGAAATGTCAAAAATACAGTTTCCTCAGGAGAATTGATGCACCTCTGAAGTGACCTTGGGAAAATCCATTTTTCTCCTAGCTTGGTTGGCAAAATGACTTGCTTGATGAGTCAAATGATAACTAGACACAAGGATATTTCCAATGAGCTATCCTAAGCTCAATTTTGAGTTGCATAACATCTTCTAAAGTTGACTGCAACAGCACTCTGCCTTGAGGCAGCCTCATTTGGCACATTTTGACCAGTCTTGGGAGATTTAATTTTTTATAGGGAAAATGAACTCCAAATTGAAAAATTCAAGTTGGGTTGGAACGTAGACTCAATAATATTTCCAACGAGCTATCCCACACCTAATTTGGACAACGGTAAGGTCCTCAAAACTGGTCTGCAAAAAGGCGCTATGCACAGAAATTTTTAACACAGGGTTTTCCTCCCTATGCATCGCGCCACGTGGCGCTCGCTTTTGCTAGAGGGCTCCAAATCACAAAAACTTTTCATTTCTGGATTTTTCATGAAAAATTATGGTTTCTTGTTCATGGCCAAGAAATTTGGGCAGGTTTTGAGCCCTCAAAAGGTCAAAAAACACTCAAAAAATGACCCCACTGCCCCTATTTTGACACACAGGAAGCAGTATTGGGAGATTGAAGTTCTGGAGGGGCAAATGACATCCAAATCCAGAAATTCCACTTGGATTAGAAAGTAGACAGGCAGGGATTTCCAATGAGCTATCATAAGCTCAATTTGTACTTCGGGAAGGGCCTCAAAATCAGCTCCAAAGTGGCGCGACGCATAGAGAATTTGGGCGCGGTGCATAGAGGATTTTGGCCTATTTTTCACCCTTCAACTCAAAAATTCGGCTAGTTTTGACTAGTCTTGCTTTTTGATGTAACTATTGATCTATGTTGATGTAACTTGATGACTATGATTTAAATATGTCAAATTCTCACTTGGTAAGGTAGATTCATCAGTTAAAAAGTTGTTTGAAACTGAATGAATCAGTTCCCTAGTTTATAGAGGCAGGCAGTTTCATGGCCTAATTTCTAGTTCCTAGTTTGGAATTAGTTGGATCAGATCCTAAATATGTGATCTCAACCCCTAGAGGCATGGGAAGGAGTTAGGCTTGCCTATATCATGTAATTTCTCAGTCATTTTCATGGTTGGACACTTGGGATTGCTTGGCACTTCATTGTACATTTGATTTCTGCATTTTTGGCAAAGGAAAGACCAGGGTTTTGCAGCACTTGTTGGGATCCTTGTGGCTCTTTGTTTTGATGGTGTGTTTCTTCATGTAATTGTAAGTTCATTGATATTTTATGTATGCCATTTCCCTTCTCTTTGCTTCTGAATTAAACAAATTAAGTGACAAAGGTAGAATCCATGAGTTTGTTGTGCTCTACCTATAGTTTTGTTTAATTCTCAATGTTTTCTTCAGTTTGAGGAGGATTCTTGATACCCTCACGCCCTCTTCAGCTCCTTAGCGGTCTTTTCCATCCATTCATTTAATCTGAAGCATCAAAACTACTGCCTACCTCACCCCAACCAGAACTCTGCAAAAATTTGGCCTCATCCCCGGACCCAAATTTGCCTTTCCCTTTTTTCCAACAAAACCCTCAAAAACTTAAATCAAATCTTTGCACTTCATACCTAGCCTAAAATTATTTTGTATTTCAATCATCTCAAGATCCATCGATTATCTTTCACTGAGATTGACCCGGAGAGAGCCCTCTCCTGTCCTCGTAGGGCTAGCTACGAGGCTGAGCATGGTTTGATGTGGACCTAGAACCTTGCCTTTTCAGCCTAAGGCAAATCTAAGCTCTAACATAGTGGCGACCATACTGGGGAAGAAAGTTTATTTTCATGTTTGGCTTTGTAGACTACAGACGGAGCCTAAAGTTAGCCAGGTAGCCTTCGAAATGCTTTTGCTTTGCATTAGCGAAAGTAGATGAATGGTGCTTCAGTTAATCTCCAATCTAGTTTATAAACTGAACATCTGATCTAAATGATCACCCCAGTACATGTATCAAGTTAGATCTGATGGTTGATGGTGGACAATGATCAGACATAAGAAGGCTGAAATCATTCACCTGGTGACTCCAACTCAATGTAGAGACTCCACTGGAGGACTAGCTCTTTATCTGAGAAAATGGAAGGATCTTACACAAAGTTCGGGTATCCAAAGTGGAATGGTATTCAGGATCTACTCTGCTTTCTTGTAAATTACTTCTTTGCTGTTCTTGAAGCTGTCTTGAAAGTTTTTCATAATTTGTTGTATGATAAAGGTGATCAAAATCTTCACTCGATCTATTCAAAAAGTGTAAATACTGAGTTTCCCTTTGATCCTGGCCTCCTTACTTTTCCCACATCTCATGATGACTCTCTTTAGCATGATGAGCCTAAAAAAAACAAAACTGATCTTGTATCTCTTGTATATACTCCTACACCTTTTATAGTCCCAAATAGGTATAAATCTCTTGTTTTACCTTCTGTACTCCATGCTTTCCCTACAAATTATTATCTATATTTGCCAAGATTTGATGGTGAATGTAAGATTGTCAACGTTGAGCAACATGTGCAGAATGTTGAGACTTTTCTAGAACTTTTTGAAGTTGATGAAGAAGATGTCAATATAAGGCTTTTTGCTCTTTCTTTGCAAGGCAAAGTGAAGAGTTGGTTCAAAGCCCTGCCTGATGTGAGCATCTCAGATTTCCAGCAGTTCGTCAAAGCTTTCCTCAACAGGTGGGTGATCGGACATAACATTTTCTTGATTATAGAAGAGTATAACCAGCTGAAAAGACTGCCAGGGGAAACAGTACTACAATTTTCTGCCAGATTTAACCAAGTTTATTATTCGATGCCAGTTGATATAAGGCCTCCTCCTAGATCTGCTCTCTTGCACTATCCGGGTGCCTTTGATCCAGAAATGGAATTTCAACTGAGAGAAAGGAATCTTGCAACACTTGAAGAGATACAGAACAATGCAGTAACTGTAGAGGTTCATTTGCTGATCAGAAGGGCAAGGTTGAAAGAAGAAGAGATGAAAAACATAGATCCGAAAGAATCGAAATCTCTAGAGGTAAAGCTTGACATTTTGGTGAGTGCAGTAGAAGAGATGGTGCGGAAAATGATTGCAAAAAATGAAAATGGCGTTCATGAACAAGTGGCTGATCCAAAACATTTTGTTTCTTATCCCAGTTGTCATAGTGATTGTTTTATAGATCATCTTGGAGAAGAGAGATCTATTGATTTGACATGTATGCTTGATGATATGTTTTATACCGATGATTTTCCTCAGTTTGATCAGTATGATGATGATTATGTTCTCCAAACAGAAGCTAATCTTGCAGACAAATCAGCAGCTAGTTTGTGGGAGGAAGAAGTTCACTTTCAGCAACTCCAGTACAGTGATCAACCGATGCATATCAACTATGACAGTGATGAGGAAAGTGCAACAAATTTTGAAGTAAGTGAAGGATATTTGCCTTTTTGTTTTGATTCATTTCAGTTCATCAGAGACAATTTCCATGCAATCATAAATCAACTGTCAAAAAGTCTTGATCTGGACCATCTTGAGGGCAATAAAAACCTTGTTCAAGACTTCTCATATTCAGATTTCCAGCCCCCAAATGCCATTGATTGTCAAGTTGCACATGAAGACATGGAAGCTGGCACATAAGATCAAATGATACAAGAAGATTCCTTACCTTTCTGTTTTGAATCATTTCAGTTTTTGAAAGGTAAATTGCATAGTAAATCTTCAAATGAGTAGCCTGTAGGAAATCAACAATTTCTCAGTTTTAATGTTGAGGATGAGACAGATGGCGAAATTCTTGAGAAGGTTGTTAATCAGAAATCTTCCCCTGAAACGATTGATGAAGTCATTTTGGATACAAAACCCTCCCTAGCACCAAATTTGCAGCCACCAAACACAATTGAAGATCAGATTATAGATGAAGGCGTGGAATCTGAAAGACATGATCTAATGATGCAAGAAGATTATGTACCCTTTTGTTTCGAAGAATTTCAATTTATAAGGCAGAATCTTCATAATATCTCTAAAGAAAAAGATGAACAGCCAGTAAAATATCATACAGTTTTAATGGATACATTGCAACAGTCTTCTCAAATTTTTGATGATCCTATTTCTCGTGTGTTGGATGATGTTTGCTGTAAAAGTTCTTCCCCATTGGTGGCTAACCATGTTCCAGATAAGAATGTTGATGATAATCTTATTCAAAAGTCGCCTTCATTTTCTTGTTTAACAGATTTTTCATTACAAAGCTCAGATCAAAGTTGGCAGTCATATGAGAAGATTGATAAAGGATATTTTTGTTCTGTTTGGAATCAGCAACAGAGTTTGGTTATTCACGAAATTCAGGACCCTTTTGACAACCTGCTGCTGTCACCAAAGAAAGACAGCACCGATGTGTGGAAAATCTTAATATCCAGTTATGAAGATTACTTGGACCAGAGCAGTAATGTGTTAATGTAAATCAATAGCGATGTTTATGAAGATCCTTTCGCAGTATTCTTAAAGTCATCCAGTCAATTCATGCTTTTCAAGTTTATCAGCAATCAACTTGCTTTCGACTTTCCATGGGAGTTTCCGTTCAGTAGTTTTCTCTTGTTGTTCCTAAGCGATCACTTGCGAAGAAGTCAAATAGCAGCTAGGATGCTTACGTGGTTGCATTGGTTGTTCCATTTCACTTGATCAAGTGGTGAAAAGAACAATTAGAGTAGGTTTGATGAATAAGCTCAACCTTGAGCATCTTTTCCAGTTTGTCGGTTGTGTTTAAGTATCGAGTCATTTTTTAGTTGAGTGAGAGTCAGTTTGTGTCGTCAAGTCATCAGTTTTCAATCATGCATTTCAGCTTGAGTTTTTGACTCCATTGCCCAATGGACGAAGGCACTGCCTGCTTTCCCAGAGATCTGTAGTTCTTGGCACCTCTAAGGAGCTACCATCCCCATTGGAGCCAACGTTAGTGTTAGTCTTTGCAGCCTTCCTCCAGTGATCAAACGTGCTCTTACAAAGTGATTTTAAGGTGTCAAGGTCAAATTTTGTCATTTCAGTGAGTCTTCAAGCAAAATTTGGTCACTAGGCATTAGGTCTAGGGTTTGCTCTCAAATTTTTCCAAATTTCGGTCCATGTCACCATTCAGATGAGTGTACCATCATTCAAAGGGTTGTCTTTATCATGTCAAGTTCCAATGGGTCATTTTACACCTTGTTCATGCTTCAGTTGCGCCTAGGTAAAGTTCATTTCCCTCTCCTAGGGTTTTGAAGGTAATTTCACTTGGAGGATTAAATCATTAGCAAAACTTGTATCCGGATGTTATACACCTTCCCCTGTCCTTAATGTACCTTATTAAACACTTCCCATCACTGAGATCCCCCAAATTCCTCATTTTTCCACAAACCCTAGTTTCTTGCTACAACTTGGCAATTTTCTAGGTTGGGCCTGTGTTGAGCTCTTTTGGACCCCTTCCCCTCACTCAATATTTGAAATTCCACTTTCCCCTACTTCTTAACATCCCTCCCTACTTCCCAAAATTTTCTCAAGAATTTAGAAGCCCCTTATCCCCTTCATTTCACTTCATTTCGACAAATCCCCTGTTCCACACATCGGGATAGGTTTTACTCTAATGATGTTTCTGAGCAAGAAAAGATGAATTTTGGAAAACTGAGAGATTTTTTGTCCAAAATAGGCCAAGGAAGAAAAACCTACTTCACTTTTCACACAGGTGTCATGGTTTTAGAGAAATGTCAAAAATACAGTTGCCTCGGGAGAATTGATGCACCTCTAAAGTGACCTTGGTAAAATCAAGTTTTCTCCTAGCTTGGTTGGCCAAAGGACTTTCTTGATGAGTCAAATTATAACTAGACACAAATATATTTCCAATGAGCTACCATGAGCTCAATTTGGAGTTGAGTAACACCTTCAAAAGTTGACTGCAACAGCACTCTGCCTTGAGGTAGCCTCATTTGGCACATTTTGACCAGTCTTGAGATATTTGCTTTTTGACAGGGCAAATGAACTCCAAATTTAACAATTCAAGTTGGGTTGGAAAGAAGACTCAATAAGCGTTCCAACGAGCTATCCCACGCCCAATTTGGACAAAGGGAAGGTCCTCAAAACTGGTCTGCAAAAAGGCGCTATGCACAAAAATTTTTAACACAGGATTTTCCTCCCTATGCGCCGCGGCACGTGGCGCTCGCTTTTGCTAGAGAGCTCCAAATAACAAAAACTTTCTATTTCTGGACTTTTCATGAAAAATTATGGTTTCTTGTTCATGGCCAAGAAATTTGGGCAGGTTTTGAGCCCTCAAAAGGTCAAAAAACACTCAAAAAATGACCTCACTTCCCCTATTTTGACACACAGGAAGCAGTCTTGGGATATTGAAGTTTTGGAAGAGAAAATGACATCCAAATCTAGAAATTCCACTTGGGTTGGAAAGTAGACAAGCATGGATTTCCAATGAGCTATCATGAGCTCAATTTGGACTTCAGGAAGAGCCTCAAAATCAGCTCCAAAGTGGCACGACACATAGAGAATTTGGGCACGGCGCATAGAGGATTTTGGCCTATTTTTCACCCTTTAGCTCAGAAATTCGGCCAGTTTTGACTAGTCTTGCTTTTTGATGTAAGTATTGATCTATCTTGATGTAACTTGATGACTATGATGTAAATATGTCAAATTCTCACTTGGTAAGGTAGATTCATCAGTTAAAAAATTGTTTGAAACTGAATGAATCAGTTCCCTAGTTTATAGAGGCAGGTAGTTTCATGGCCTAATTTCTAGTTCCTAGTTTAGAATCAGTTGGATCAGCTCCTAAATATGTGAGCTCGACCCCTAGAGGCATCGGAAGGAGTTAGGCTTGCCTATATCATGTAATTTCTCAGTCATTTTCATGGTTGGACACTTGGGATTGCTTGGCACTTCATTGTACATTTGATTTCTACATTTTTGACAAAGGAAAGCCCAGGGTTTTGCAGCACTTGTTGGGATCCTTGTGGCTCTGTGTTTTGATGGTGTGTTTCTTCATGTAATTGTAAGTTCATTGATATTTTATGTATGCCATTTCCCTTCTCTTTGCTTCTGAATTAAACAAATTAAGTGACAAAGGTAGAATCCATGAGTTTATTGTGCTCTACTTGTAGTTTTGTTTAATTCTCAATGTTTTCTTCAGTTTGAGGAGGATTCTTGATACCCTCACTCCCTCTTCAGCTCCTCAGCGGTCTTTTCCATCCATTCATTTAATCTGAAGCATCAAAACTACTCCCTACCTCGCCCCAACCAGAACTCTGCAAAAATTTGGCCTCATCCCTGGACCCAAATTTGCCTTTCCCTTTTTTCCAACAAAACCCTCAAAAACTTAAATCAAATCTTTGCACTTCATACCTAGCCTAAAATTAGTTTGTATTTCAGTCATCTCAAGCTCCATCAATTATCTTTCGCTGAGATTGACCCGGAGAGAGCCCTCTCCTGTCCTCGTAGGTATATCTACAAGGCTGAGCGTGGTTTGATGTGGACCTAGAACCTTGCCTTTTCAGCCTGAGGCAAATCTAGGCTCTAACAAAAGCTATAGGGGTTTTTGGGCAGTGACATGGATTATGGGATTATAAAGTGGCACAAATCCCAGAGTTGCGGGCAAAGGTCCGAGGAGAAAAGTCCCCAGATACATGCATGCCCATGTTGTGCGTGCATCCGGAGGTTTTCAAACACACCGTTTTCCATATCAAGGGAGTTTCTGAGGGTTTAGTGGTCTAAAAGATAAGTGGGACCCAGTGGCTAGTCAAGGGAATGATTGGGATGCATTTGAGGACTCCTATAGCAGGTGCAGAAGGTTTGGTATGGTGTGTTTCTATCGATTCCACTTCCTTAACTAACACATAGAGAGTCAAATCATATCATAGTATCTTCTCATCACACGTTTACCCCGGTTGGCAGGTTACTTGGGTAGACATAGGAGGAGGTCGTTACAGAGAAATACTAGGATGAGTGGTTCCCTACCCTATATTAATGTAAATGAAACTAAGTATAATAAAAAACATAAAATAAATATTGTTAAGCATAAGATAATTGTTATATTAGGTTAACTACATTCATCGAGTTGTTGGCAGGAATTAGCAAAGGAAGTGAACATGGACTGTGATGGATACAAAGGAAAGATGTATGAGGCTTTGTGTATGCTCCCAGGAGTGGAAGAAATAAATATCAACATTTAGAAATAGAAATCAAAAGTGTCTAGCTACATCGATCAAATGATTGTTTTGAATGTTATGAGGTGGGAACTAGGTGCTTAAAAGGCACATGAATCCTAAAAGAGTATGGACACTAGATTACTAACTTTCATTGGTAAGATGATTGCATGAATATGGAGAGAAGGAGGAGTGGAACATCTATCTATTTATCACTCTCGGGGGGGGAAGGCAATTCAACTGTAACAACTATTGTTAGATGCATGTGCCATCTTGTAATTAATGCTATAACTAAGTGAGAGGAACAATTTAAGTCCAACATCATACATATTGGTAAATACACAAACAAATGTTTTCCAACAATTGGCAAAGAATTATGTGTAATCCAAATTAGCCAACATATTTCATGCCAAAGAGTTGTAAGGATGCTTACAATTGTCACTGCCAACAATTCTCCATCTCTTCCACTGCCAATTATATCCAAAAAAAGGATGAATATTGAAATTCAAATACGATTTTTTTATGTATATGTTCTTATCCACTATAAGACAAGAAAACACTTATTTTTGAACTTCTTTTACATTATACGAGCATTGACTTAATGTAATCACTACCATGTGTACATCAATTTACAACTTTCGTAGCATACAGAAATATTAAAGGGAATACAAGTGGTGTTGTGAACTTGATAAGGGGTATTAATGGCACTGGAAGCAAAGGAGAAGTGAAGGGCCAAATTTAATGAATCCATAAATCAAAACATTTTCATACTTGTTGGGTGTTCCATCTTAGCTGCACTACATTTCTTGGCAAAAAAATCACTTGTGAAGCTAGAATTCCCACTCTTGTTTTATGTCATTACAACCTCTAGTGTTAAGCTTGATTAAATCTAGAGGAAACTAAATCTACTTATTATAGTTACTTCATGAGGGATTTTATATTATGTTATGAAGATACAAAATCTTGGTAGGGAACATATTATTTCGATTTGTGGAGCCCAAAATGTTAGGCTAGTTAAGGGATTAGGAGTTGATGAAGTGTTGACCTACAAAACACCACAAGATGATGCCTTAAAGAGTCCCTTAAGGTGCAAGTGCAATGTTTTGATTCATTGTACCTCCAACATACTGTGATCAATATTCCAACTAAATATTATTTCTAATGGGAAATTGATAGATCTCCCTAGAAATCTTAAGTTATTGCCTATCACTTATGTAAAGAAATGACTTTGTCTAGTCATAAAATTGTTCCATTGATAGCTTCAAGAAAGAGAAATGAATTGGAATTAAGGGTTAACATGGTCAATGATGGAAAGTGAAAACCATTATAGATTCACAATATACCATGGAGAAGGTGACAGATACATGGGCAATAATCATGGATGATTTGTTTATGGATCATTCAACTAAGTCACATGGTAAAGGGTGGTAGGGTGAAGTATTGAAAGTTTTTAACATAATAACAACATTTGAAAAGTACAAACATAGAAGCATGTGAACATATTCAAATAAAAAGTGTCAGGCACAAGCACTACAATTGATCATATATTATATTCTAGAGTAAAATATAGAAATTTGTATTGAATAAATATGAAGTGCATCTCCTAACCTATGTACATGCTTTAACAATTATCTAACCATAGATTGAGCTTTTAACAAAACTATAGGATATGACAATTATCAAGTGAATACATGAAGAAACAATTAATTATAATTATTTATTTTTATAATATTATTATTCTTGAATTAGTTGTAGAAATGAAAATTGGAAACTAGCTTTAGACAATAATAAAAGGAAAAACAAAGGACAAACAAGGGGTTATAGTTTTGTACGATGTAGGGAGGCTAAATTGGTTAGGGATAGAAGGCCATTTTTCTTTGGCATATCAGTATATAGTTAGTGGATTTACCACTCATCAAACATATTTCTTCTTCTTATTCTTCTTTGCTAATGTATTTTCCTTTATTTATTAGAAAACATTTTCTTCTTCAAGTGGTTGTAAGCATTTGTAATTTTTTTTCTTCATTTATAATAAAATAAATTGCAAACTTGCTATAATCATTTTATTACAGTTGTTTGAACATTTAGTCAATGAATACTTGTAATGAAATATTTATTCTTTTATAGGTTATCTTCGCATATTTTTCAATGCTCTAAGTGATTTTTCCTATAATGGGTCTTGCATTTAGTGTTGCTTGTTTGTAATAAAGGTTGTGTTTCTCAGAAATCAATATTTTTAAGGATTTTATGATACTATTAGTTACTGGGTTTGGATATAAGTTTTAATTGTTTTATTACATGTAGCAAAATCTATTCAAATGTTTCCAATATGATTTCATTCTTGTCCAACAAGTTATTGACTACTGCCCTCCACAACCCTCTCAATAATTCTTTTCCAATTCCAAGGAGTACTTGTGATGCTTGCATTAGTGTCTATAACTCTTCTTGAAAATCACTCATTTGTATTTTAATATATCTATCTAATGGGGTAAATGTGCCAATTGAAAGGATTTTGATTTGAATATCTAGTTTGAATCAACTAATATCTCTGACCTACACTATGTTGAAAAATGCAGCAAGAAACTCTCAATTTGATTTTTCCTTGATTAAATTGAAAAAAATTGAATTTCCACATCAACAGACAACTTGGATGCAATTAACTTGTGTGACATGGCTTGTGTCACCCAATTTATTCAGTAAATTCGAGTTGGAAGAATTAGAGTTCAGTTAAGAATGTGTGATTTCTAATTTGTAGCAATCAAGGTCAGTTATTTCAATTTGTTTTCAATTAAACTAGTTCCAACTGTTGGAGGAACTAGTGGAAGGTTAGTTCTGTAGTGAGACTTCAATCTAACTCAGTGATCATCTAGTTAATTGATCAATCAACCCAAAATAACTAGTGCAGTAGACATTTTGGGTTCCCTAGCTGTGGTGGAGATTCCAAGGTAGTGTAATATCAGTTGTAGACTAGTCCTGAGTGTAGAGGTATTGCATGCAGTCAAATGATAAACCTTGGGAATTGCACAATCCATTTTAGAGAATTTTATAAATAATAGGGGCCTACTTTCTCAATGATTTGCACAAGGAAATAGGGGCTCAAGAAGAAGCAAGAATTGACTAAGACTGGGTCAAAGCTTCTCAGTGAGCAGAGAGATAGGTTATTCACTTGCAGGTTGTTCTCAGTTGAGAAAAGAAATTGTAATACATCTCTATTCAACAGATTAATGTCAGCAGGAATAGGGGTTTTTAGCAGATTTATTTCCCCTGGAAAAATATTGTGTGCATGTGTGTTATTTCTAATTGCATGTTTGTGATTGATGTTCTAAATTGTGAATTGAATTCTATGGAGTAGTAGACTAGGTTTGTGTCTTTTGATTTTGATTAAAATTTCATGAGAAGTTGCAAATATACACCATAATTTCTACATGGTATCAAAGCAGTATTCACATTAGAGCAAGAATTTCGAAGTTGTTTCTCAGGAGGTTGGAATTTGCAGTTCAGTGTAGTAATATCTCTTCAGAGTTAGGAGAATGGCCTATAATGGAATGAGATTAGAGTATGCCTTAGAAGTAATCTAGAATTTCATTGCATGGAAGGACATAGAGGTGGTGTTGGATGACAACGTATTGCTAGAATACATCAAGAGAGATGTTGCAAAACCAGTGAAATTTGATGCCTAGAACCTAGCCCATTGGAAGAAATATGTAGCCAAGGTGAGGAGAATAATCTTAGAGGGAGTGTGTGACCACATTGTCAAAAATATCCATGGGAAAGAAACTCCTTATGCAATGTGGCAGGAACTGACAGATCTATTCTAGAATGGCAACGACCGTAGGAAACTGGCACTCAAGGATAAATTTCGAAATATCAAGATGTAAAAGAATGACGCTATTTAGCAGTATCAGAGCAGTTTCACACAAGTTCGTGGTGAGCTTGCAGGAGTTGGTGTTATTGTTTTAGATGATGACTTAGTAAGCCTATCCCTTCTAGGCCTTCCCAAGAGTTGGAATAGCTACCAAGATCTGGTGAACAGGAGGGAGAAACTACCGAATTGGGAACGCTTATGGTTTGATTTGGTACAAGAGGAAATAAGGCAAAAACCTAGAGATGGAACTTCATCCAAGGGAGAGGATGAAGAAAAATTTTAATTTTTTGGAATGGGAAAGAAGGGAAAGGGAAGAAATCTCAAACGAAACCAGAATCTATCTAAGGAGGAAAGAAGAAAGATTTATCCAAAATTGAATGCTTCAATTGTGATGAATTTAGGCACTATGCCACGAAGTTTCCACACACAAATTCAAGCACTAAGAACTCATAAGGAGCAACAGGTGAAGCTTTGGCTTCATAGTTCAAGCTTGACTTCACCCTTATAGCATGCATAGCTAGCACAGTGATGGGGAGCGTGTGGTACTTAGACTCTGGTGCATCGTTCCACATGACAGGGTGTAGAGGCTTTTTCAGTGATTTGGAGGAGAAAGATCTCCAGATGGACATCGAGTCTAAGGATGATGGAAGGTACAACATGACCAGGATTAGTACAGTCACCTTTCAGAGGGAGTAGGGATCCCCTCTCAGACTCAAGGATGTCATGTTTATTTCATGCCTGAAGAAGAATCTAATCTTGGTTGTAGTTTTGGAAGACTATGGTTATGATCTTCAGCAAAGAGAAAGAATTCCTGAGACACATAGCCACGAGACAGGTGAAGTAGATTAAAGTTCATGTGAAGAACTTGTATCAACTAGATGTGGAAGATTGTATTGCATTAAGCACTAAGGTGGAGAAAATGCAAAGCCTCGATGTCGATGAACTTTGGCATGGAATAATTGGTCATTTGCATCATAACGCCTTGAATAGTATGAAACAAAGGACCAATAGCCTCTCTAAAGGAGCACTTGAGAAGCAAGATGTATGCAAAGGATGTACTTTGGGGAAGTACACAAAATCCACATTCCATGATAGGGACAACAAAGCGCGTGCAGTATTGGAAAGGATCCACTATGATGTTTGTGGACCTTTCTCAACAGCCTCCATTACTAAACACAAATATTTTGTCATTTTTATTGATGAATTCTCAAGGAAGTGTTGGATATTCTTCATGTAGAAGAAATATGAGACATTCTCCAAGTTCGTAGAATTCAAGGCATTAGTTGAGAAAGAAATCGGTAAGAAGGTGAAGGCTCTCAAGAGCGATAATGAAGGTGATTATGTTTTGAATGAATTCAAAATTTTATGTGCAAAAGAAGGAATTTGAAGAGAGCTGACAACACCCCACAATCCATAGTAGAATGGGGTGGGTGAGAGAAAGAACCATAGCATTGTGGGAGTTGCGAGAGCTATGTTACATGACCAAGGCCTACCTCTGCATTTGTGGATTGAGTTATATAACATAATATTCTACTTGCAGAACTGAAGTCCTCATCAAATTCTTGGTATGATTACACCAAAGGACGCTTTCTCGAGGAGGAAGCCAGATGTGTTGCACTTCAAAAATTTTGGAGCCTCTATTTATTCCCATGTCTCCAGAGAATCAAGGAAGAAGATTGAGCTGACAACATATTTTGGGGTATTTGTGGCTTACACAAAAAATCCTCACAACTACCATGTGTACTTTTCATCCCTCAAAATGACAGTTGTGTGAAGGGATGTAAAGTTTGATGAGGAGAAAGCGATGCGATTCTCTCTTGAGAGGGAACTTCAGATCCCACTAGAAGAGGATATTTTAGCTTCAAAGGAGAAGCCTTATGAAGTTGTCGAGCAACCACAAATTGAGGAGTAGAGGATGGAGACATCCACTCAAGAAGAACCATCTAAAGAAGGCAGAAAAATAACCAGGGAAGTTAATAGATTTATGCACGATGCGAGGGAGAATGTGGGAGCTCCTTCAAATTTGCATAGGCAGAGAAGGTCACCTAAGAGGTACACTAGCTACATGGCTCTAATGACTAAGATTATAGAGAACGAGCCTTCCTATTTCGAGGAAGCAATAACGAAATTTGTAAGGGTTGATGTAATGGTGGAAGAATAGGAATCCATTGTGAAGAACAGTGTTTGGGAAGTGGTCACAAGACTAGCAGATAAATTAGTTGGGTTCAAGATGGATCTTCAAGGTTAAGCATGCAACTGATGGAAGCATAGAGAAGTATAAGGCCATATTTGTGGCCAAGGGCCAAGGGATACTCTCAAGTTGAGAAAATTGACTATGAGGATATCTTTTCTCTTGTAGCAAGGTACTCATCCATTAAATCAATTCTTGCACTGGTTGCACAAATGGGTTGGAAGATCCACTAGATGGATGTAAAAACAACATTTCTCAATGGGGTTATTGAGGAGGAGTTTTACATTGAGAAACCAAAAGGTTTTGAGACATTTGATTGAGAGTCTCATGTGTTCAAACTCAAGTGAGCATTGTACGGTCTCGAACAAGCACCCCATGCTTGGTACACCAGGATTGACAACTATCTCACCAGTTTGGGTTTCACCAAAAGTGAAGTGGATGCAAACCTATATCACGTCTTGGTAGAAGGTAAATTTCTTATTATTTTCTTATAGGTTGATGATTTGATTTTAACTAGTGATGAGTAGTTAATCAGATCTTACAAGGAGGACCTTGCAAGGGAATTTGAAATTAAGGATATGGGTCTCATGCACTACTTCCTCAGGTTGAAAGTATGGTAAGGTGATGGGGAACTATTTATGTCTCAAGGAAAATATGCAAATGAGATACTACAGATATTCTGCATGGAGAGTTGCAAACCCATGGAGAAACCTCTAGAGACCAACTAGAGGAAGGAGGGTGCCACTTCAGATGAGGAAGTTGATGCTACTATTTATCAACAGTTATTGGGTTCACTAATGTGTCTTGTGAACACATGACCAGATATGTGCTATGTAGTCAACCAACTGAGCCAATCTATGGTTAGCCCAACCAAATTATTTTGGAAGGGAGCTAAGCATGTTTTACGGTACCTCAGAGGCACTACCCAGTTTGGACTATAGTACAGATGGAAAAAGGGAGTGAATTGTGTAGCTTCACAAATGAAAATTAAGCAGGGAGTCCATCCAACTGAAAGAGTACATCAAGTGGAATTTTCAGTGTTGGGTCCGCAATGGTTTCTTGGTACAACAAGAAGCAAAGATCTGTGGCACTCAGCTCAGGAAAAGCACAATACATGACTGCAAGTCAAGAAACATGTGAAGCAATATGGATGAGAAATATACCTATAGGAATGATTGGTCAGATGATGGATCCAACTGTGATCTACTTTGATAATTAGATTTGCATCAAAATCTTTGAGAAAATTGTATTTCATGATCAATCCAAGGATATAGATATTTGGTATCACCATTTGCGGGACTGTGTGTAGAGGCGGATAATGTTGCTACAATACATTCTGACAAAGGAACAAGATGCTAACATTTTGACAAAGGCCATGTCAAGAGGTAAGTTTGAGTTCCACATATGCACGATAAGGGTGGTTGATAATCCCTTTCTTGCTGAGAGGGAGTTTTGAAAAATGTAGTAAGAAATTCTCAATTTGATTTTTCCTTGATTAAATTGAGAAAAATCAAATTTCAACATCAGAAGACAACTTGGATGCAGTTAACTTGTGTGACATTGCTTGTGTCATCGATTTTACTTAGTAAATTCGAGTTGGATGACTTAGAGTTCAGTTAAACATGTGTGATTGCTAAGTTGTAGCAATCAAGGTCAGTTATTTCAAGTTGTTTTCAGTTAAACTAGTTCCAATTGTTGGAGGAACTAGTGGAAGGTCAATTGTGCAGTGAGATTTTAGTCTAACTCAGTGATCATCCAATTAACTAATTAATTATCCCAAAATAGCTAGTGCATGAAGATAATTCGAGTTCCCCGATTGTGGTGGAGATTCTAAGGCAGTTTAACATCAGTTGTAGACTAGTCTTGAGTGTACAGGTGTTGCATGCAGTCATATTATCAACCTTGGGAATTATGCAATTAATTTTGAAGAAATTCCTAAATAATAGGGGCCTAATTTCTCAAGGAATTGCACAAGGAAATAGGGCTCAAGCAGAATTGACTAAGTCTGGGTCGGAGCTTCTTAGTGAGCAGAGATATAGGCTATTCACTTGCAAATTATGCTTAGTTGAGCAAAGAAATTGTAATACATATCTATTCATCAGATTAATGCAAGCACGCATAGGGGTTTTTAGCAAATTTCTTTCCCTTGGAAAAATACTATGTGAATGTGTGTTATTTCTTATTGCATGTTTCTGATTGATGTTCTAAATTATGAATTGAATTCCGCAGAGCGGGAAAGTAGGTTTGTGTCTTGTGATTTTGATTAAAATTTCATGAGCAGTTGCAAATCTACACCATAATGTCTACACACTATCACTTATTAAAACATAGATGTTAAAATATGGAATTCAAGGGCTTAAGTGAGTTATAAGGTTATTTAAAGTAGCTATTTTTGTGATAGTTTGAAGGATACCCCTCTTTCTCAAGAGCCAACTTGACGACTAAAGTAAGGAGTATATTGTCCTCCATAGGGTGCCTTGGAAGTATTCTCTTCCATAAAACAATATCGAGGATATAAAAACAATGGTGATAATACAATTTTAGAAAACTTCCATGTTTAACATCTGTTCACATGGCCCACGGGGCTTTGGATTGACGGTGAATGGGTGTGTTGTTAAGGCACTCCTTGCGATAGGTCACCGGTTCAAATCCCCCGTGGGTACTTAGGTTAGTCTTAACTAGAAAAAAAAAAAAACATCTGTTCACATGCAACATATTTCCTGATATTGCACATTCATTATGTACTCCAAACAAATACTCAATCCTATCCCACCCATTCATATAACACATATGATATATAACTATATACTCTAGATGAAACCCTAACATACCTAAGTTTTTATATTGTAGTGGAGTACGATTGAGTTTAGTTATTAAAATGCCTCACAAAAATTATTAAATAATGATCCCAAAATTAGGCTACAAACCAATGAAACTGATATAATCGATGAAAATGTTTATTTGGACCATAAATTGACGATGATCTATATAAAAATACTGCCAGATAAAACCAAAACCTTTTAAATAGATGATTATAATATATTCCAATATATTGATTACACTATGTTATATATACCATATTGATTAGAATATGAAAACAATACCCAAACTCTATTAATTAATACTTGTATTAGGTGTATCCATTTCAAGACTCGGGCAATTTCAATATATCTTATCATGCAAATAATCATAATGTTAAATTCTAGCATTATAAAAATGTCTATTTCAGGTTTGTGGTTAATTAATGGATTGTGTGATCCTTAATAAAAATATATATGTTGTTATATGTGGTTGGGTATGCACATTTGATAATACATTAAAAACAATTTAATCCTATTCCAAAGTGTGATCTATCCATCTATGTTTGGACAGTTTTAACGTTTTATGAGTAATTTACTTATAATGCATTTGATAATTCATTCACTCCTTTGTAGACAACAAACTATGTTGTAGAGCCTGTATATCTATAACATCCTACATAACCTAGTACATATGTAACTGAACTGGAATCATTTAGTTATTGTAGATATATGGCCTCTAACATATTCTATGTGATATTGAGATCACAACTCAAATGAATATTGAAAATCAAGAGTTAGTTTGTGGGAATTCTTCTCTCACCCACAATAATTTACTCCCATCATGTCAAGCATAGGGATTATTTCATATCCATCATGATTGAGGTGATTTGGAGCATTTTCAAAATACTCACTTTTTACAATGGACATTGATGATTAAAACCTAGTTAAGAATTCATGTGTCCTTCCATTAATGTTCCAAATGGAGGGTGTTTTTATTAACTCTTGGCTGCTTAAATATTAAACCATGTAAATGCTTTAAGATTGTACTTCACCAAGTGGAATGAAAGAATCAACTCTAAAATTAATCAAGGATAAAGTAATATGGTTAGTTTTAATGTATGCAATTAACCACCAACATACTTTACTCAGTCATACACGGTAATGATAGCAAAGGGGCTCATACCATATATATTGCAAATTCCAGTAAATAAAAATAAATGAATAAATACATGCATCCTGGAACAAACACATTGCATGTATAGAAAGAACAAAGCACAAATTGATTCATAGTTTCCAAAGACTATGCTATAGATACTCTTGTTTATGCCCAATCCCCTACTCTCATTTCGTGACCTATAGGCAGGGACTTGTTGCTTTACAACCTTGATTTTTTTAAATGGCAATGAATTAGTTTAGCTTTACTTAGAAACTAATACTTACCCATAGGAGAAAATCACTCTTTTTTGTGATCTAAAATTTTAACTTCATGGAATATAAGTTTCTATAATATATTCTTATGTAATGGTAAAATAGTATGAAAATAGTATGATTATAATGGATTCTTTTGTTTTTAATTGAATATTGATTTTTAATGGTTCCACTGTTTAAATTATGCAATTAAAATAATTATACAAAACTTTCAAATGTTTTGTTGTTAAATTAAAAAAAAAGCTTTCTCAAGTTTGATTGAAATAATGATTTGATACTTAATCCTATGATGAAAAAGATAGCTTTCACACTCTTCAAAAATATATCCCCTCCATTATTAGTATCGATATTCCCAATGCGAGATTGTGCTTCATTTTTAGTCCATAAATGAAATTTTTTTAATGTTTCAAATGGTTGAGAATTATATCTCAACAAATAATTCCAACGCATTTAGGTGTAATTATCAATAAAAGTCATAATAAATTTATTACCAAAAGTAGATGGAATAGTTATGGGGCCACACCAATTAGTGTATCAACTCTAGCTTTCTACATGCTCTCGAAGGGGAATAATGTAAAGGTTATTTGCCATATTTACAAACAATACATGAATCACATTGTTTTAAATTTCTTGGAATGGTAAACGGTACCCACCAAATTTGGCATGAGCTTTAATCTGGGTAGCGAATGGTTCAACTATCAACAATAGTGATAGGAAGGGCTCATCAACTATAATTCTAAAGTGAATATGTGATGGACTTGATAAAGTATTTATGTAAATTTCTAATATTGTGTCAGAGAAATGTTAAATATTCTACCTAACATATCAAGACTTTAAGAATGTATATGTCTTGCATCTCAACTATATAGGGAGTTGTTAGAGCATAATGTGGTTTGAATTTTAGACTATATATAATTTAATTATCCAAAAATACCATTTTTTGAGAAGCGAGTGGCACTATACATAGCCTTGCAAAATAGGATAGCTACAAAAATTCAACAAAAAGGAAATATTTGGGAGTTGGGACCTTTCATGGATTCCTATCTGCATTTATGGGAGATGTTTCTTTTCCCGAAATAAAAGAGGCTATGATGCAATCAACAGAAAATCAACTAATGAGATAAAGAGTTACGAGTAAGAAGATAAGTGTAGGATAGGTCTCCAAGCCTCATTCCAATATCCCCATATAATTATTTTAGGAAGAGTGAACAACTATCTGCAACATGATGCAAACGTGATCTATGACAAATCAACCTATGGAAAGGAGAGTTGACCCTCACAATGTGTTCAAATTATAAGTTTTCGGTTTCCTTATTTTCCCCTGTGAAGCCATCATGGACTCTGAAAACATCAAGGAATCACAAGGGAATGAACTCAAATGTTACTGAGAACTATTGATAAGAAAGAATGGTCCTTGAAAAATTAGTTGCCCTCTTCACTTTCTTTTTAGTGATGCATTCTTATGGTTCAAGGATGCTCAACCCTTACAATATTTTGTTGTTAATGCTCCTAGTCATTTTTGTAACTTGTGAGTGTTGGTTGACCATTTGTGGGCATCATTAAAGTAGCAAGTTCTACTACGATACAAATCATGCAATCTGTGTATTTTTCTAGAATTTATTGGTGGAATATTGGTGAGAGTTTAGCTCGATTGTGTGAGCTTCAATAGTTAAATGGGGTAATTATAATAATTCTAGATTAGCATTTTGTTAGTTATTGTTTTGGGTTATGGGAGAATGGTTTACTCTATTGTTCACTATTTCTCCATGAGCCATTTGTGTTTCTTTTCCTTCAACTAGTGTTCAACCTCATAAGGCCTAATTCAGCCTAGTATAGAATTATTATTCATTTTATTCCATCGGTCTTTTGCATTGATCCATGAGGACATTGTTTTGATGATGGTTATTTTTTTGGTGACTATGAATCTAATTTTAATGATGCAATAACTCAAATTTCACTTTAGGACTATAATTGATAAAGAAGAAAATGACAAGTAAACCCTTTTATTTACCTAAAATAAAACTTACCATAAAAACACTTTCATGGAATAGTCTTTATTAATAGTCCTAAAATTATACAATATATCATTATTTCAAATTTGTAACATGGATTACCAAATATTAGATTTTTTTTTCATATTTGTAGCATGTTACAAGGAACATTAATACCTGCATGCTTTTATATAAAAGTATTTTTTTCCAATTAATCTATATTTTTGTATTTCTTATTTTATTGGTTGAATATAGCTATAAATAATTGAGAAATGTCACTTCTCGTTCGTCCTAAAAAGGATAAAAAACAACTTTCACTTGTCGATGCATTTGCTATCCCTTAATTCTCTAATTAACCATGCAATTTCAAAAATGAAGTGTATGACCATACATCTGAAGACAATGAATCAGATAGTGCATAACTTATTGAAGAGAAACTGACATCCAAGAGGTCCAAAAGAGCATTCAAATCCGAATGGAAAATAAGATTCCATGGGTTTATTCCATAAAATATTGTAATGGTCCTAAACTTGATAAAATGTTCATGGTATGTAAAATTTAAAAGGGAAACTCCACTTGCTAAAGATGGAAGTACAAGTCTTGAAGTTAGCAATTTAAATATTCATGCAAACTTAGAGGCTAATTAATTTTCTTCACAACTTTTAGACCGGAAAAGAAAACATAATACTCTTCCAATTACTAAATATATAGAGCTATTGGTCAATGATGAGAAAGAGAAAATTATATCAGTTATTGAAAACATGCATTTTGTTGCCACACATTATTTACCTTTAGAAGTCTAAAAGTTTGAATATGTGATTTGAATTGGTATTAAAACACTCCTCACAAGCTTCTAGCAAAACAATACTCATCACATGCAAACACTACAACTAGCCTTAGAGTTCCTATAAGTTGCAAAGGAGGCATATTAGGAAAAAAAATAAAAGATGAGATTTTCAAAAGCCCACTTTACTCACTTTCAATTTATCAAAGCATTGATCAGACTATGGTGCGATATGTCATCATTTATATTACATATTTGACAAACGAAGGAAGAGGTCAATGTGCTACAAAATCCACACTTTCTTCAAATTAGGGATGGAACTTCATAGACTATGTATGATGTTATGACGTCTCATTTATCAGAAATGGAGCTACCCTAGATAAAGTTAGTTGTATTTGTATTTGATGGAGCTTCATCCATGAGGTGTACTCATGAAGGTTTATCTACTAATATTTGTTGACATGCCCCTCATTTATTAGGTATCCATCACATATCTCATTGATAAGCATCCTCCACAAATGATGCTTCTTCTTATATTTTAGTGTTGCAAGATATTGATAAATTTACATTAAGGGTTTATTTATAGATAGGGAAATATATTAAAAGACATTGATAACTATAAGAGCTAATGGAATCATTTCAAATCAAAAGGCTAGAAGTGTTTACAAATTCGTCATAATAGATGGATCTCTAGAAGAAAATTCATGGAAAGATTCATTAAGCTCATTTTTGGATTGTTAAGAGACTAGGACTTAGGGGAGAGAAGATATATGAGTTGGCCACAATATTTCAAGTTCAATTTTTCATCCATCTACCTGCAAATATGCTTATTGAGTTAAATAAGCTGAATCAAAGATTTCAAGAGGATCATATTGACATTACATCTATCATAACTACTTTGGACATTACTATTAGCTTGTTCCATAAGCAATTTCTAAGAGGCATATTTGGGGTAGGTGCAACGCACACATCATATTTTTTAAGTAAAACACACAAGGAACTCTTGAGTTTACAGATTGCATAGGTATGGTACATGTACATACATTGAGGTTTAGGATATATTCGAAGTAAAAAATATTAGGGAAACTAGACAATTGCATTATGTTGGGAATTCATTAAAGTGATTTACCTATTTTTAATGTTGTTAATTCTTTTAGTACTTGTAAATGTTATAAGGATATGAATGATAGAGACTCTAAAACAAGGAGAGAATAACATGTTTATGTGAGAAATATGGTGTTGGGGACTCACCTATTGTGGATAATGATAGATGTTTGGGTGAAATGAATGAATATATTTGTACTATGTATATATCATATAAAAAAAAAATATGCTTGAGCCATTAGATCTATGTGGATGTGAATGTAAATTATTTAAGGATTTCCATGTTTGATGAGGTTGTGGAAACTCATTTTTGTCATTCCACCTAGTACTACAATGTGTGAAAAAGGACTCTCAAAATCAAAGCGGATAAAAAATTATGATAGATCGAAACTTTCTTTATAAACATTGGATATGTTAATGTATCTTTCTCTTAGTGCACCTCATGTTATAAACAAGGTAGATTGGAATGTTAATTATGATGTATGGAAAGAGATGAAAGCTCAAAAGCCTCTTCCACTAGGAAAATGGATTCATATCTCTAATGATCTAAGTTTTGTTAATTTTGAATAATGTGAGTGTAAGCTTTTGTCTTTATTATTATCATTGATTTATTCTATAGAGCACTTGGTAGAACCACTTTTGGTAAGTGAAAATTTTCAATTTTAGACCATTCGACTTCTACTTGTTTGTTTTATAATATCTCTCAAGTTTTACTATGTTTTTCCAACGACTTATTTTGGAATATTATTTGTATTTCTAATTTGTCATTATACTTATATTTTAGTTATTTTCATTTTATATCTCATAAAATTATTTGAAGTGTTTCTGTTAGTTTGGCAACTCAGGGACAAATTCCCTCCATTGGACAATCTTCCTCATCAAGGAAGACCCCTTCTAGTCTTTGGAATAATTCAATTTGGTTAAGGAAAAATATATTTTTAATATGGAAACCCACATGTGCACAAAAGGATAGGTCAGACCTAAAGAGAAATTGGACACCCTTGGATGGTTATAAATACAAGTCAAGTGACCCTCATTTGGAGATTACCATCAAGAATTATTCTTTTCTATTCTTTGGTTTTGGCTCGCACAAATCTGAAATTGGTTCATGGGGCATTCGTTTGCATAGGTCCAAAATTGTAGGGTCCAAGCTCGCACGTGTAGATTAAGGTTTTTGGTTCGCATCCGCAGGGTTGCCACATGAAATTTTTGGCTACAACTGCACACACGCAAGCCTATCCATACGACTAGAACGTTTTAGCTGCATGCATGACCATCAACGCTGTGCGACTAAATATTAGGGTTTCTTCTGATAGCAGACAACAAGTTCCGACAATTTAATGCAGATGTTGATAGTTGATAACAAGATTGTAAATAGTAATTTTGTTTAGTAGTGTTGCTAGGTTCATCTCTTGGATATTGTTTGGTTGATTTTGTTGGATAGTCTTGTGGATAAAGAATTGGGTCATTGTACTCTCTCTTTGTTGAAAATTTATGACGATCTAATAAGAAGAATAATTTGAAAGGGTTTCCCCCTGGTGGGTTTTTCTTTGGTCTCTGACCAATCCTGGTGTCTCTATGTGTGAATGTTTTTCTTCTGTTGTCCCTTTATGTTCTGTTGCATTGATGAGGATATTGTTATTTCTATATAATTTCATATGTTTCTAATGATGTTATAATTTTGTGGGGTGAATTCAATATATAAATAATGTAATGCAATTACCTAAAGCAAAGAATAATATAGTCCTAGAAAAATTAACATTTCTTCGTCAATTTTTTTTTTATTCAAATCCAAATGATCCTTTAAATGGAGATGGTATAGCTTTAATGATGCATGTTAGGTATGTCTATAAGCAAAAGGAGAAAAGAAATATCTTTATTTTGATCATATACATAGTCCACTACATATAAATATAAAATTCTAGATCATGATTCATATTATCACCTATAATCTATGGAATGCATGTCCTAAGATTAAACACCTGCATTTATGTTGATTTCATAGTTGTTTCTTGAGGATAGTAGTTATTTTGTTTATCATAAATTTTTGCAATATAAGATCATACACTAAGTAACTGAAGGCATAAGTAACAATGTTTCTAAAGTTTGTATGTGAACCTTTTCTCAAACATATTATACTTAATCATTGCAGAATATTGTGCAAGACATGCTAAGCTAGAGGTGGTATAGGACATATGGATTACATAATATTATTTTTGGGTGGATTGGTTTAAGGATAACAGTTGAAGATACATGGTTTAAAGACAATAGTTGGGGCTATAAAGAACACGGTGGGAAAAAACACTCTGGTACCCCTTTGTTTTTGGGATGAAATGTAT
Organism: Pinus tabuliformis; assembly: GCA_031772625.1. Lineage (NCBI taxonomy): Eukaryota > Viridiplantae > Streptophyta > Pinopsida > Pinales > Pinaceae > Pinus > Pinus tabuliformis. The sequence continues at coordinate 499,145,624 of CM062814.1, read as the reverse complement.
TATTTCATTTTGAATATAATTAATACAATTTACAAAGTTTGTTAATATGTCAATGTGCATTTTAAAATTTGACTAAATATCCATTTGATGTTGTTATAATGTGATATTTTCTAGACAACTATATAGGTACTAGTCACTACTATCGTAGGACTAGGGTTAGACTCTCAATGAATTCCTCAACATCCCTCATTTCATTGAATATTGGAGGGTCATGCAACTTTTTTCTAATCCAACGAATGAATTTGATCATAGTGAAATGGTGGGATGGCAACTTGTGGTTGCACTCTTGCTAATCTTGGAACACTTATTCGCTATCCTAGTCATAGGAGTACATGTTCCTCTAGTTAATTGCTCCATCAACAATGGGATTAATGGTTTTCAAGTTGTACAACTTATCTTGGGGCGTTCCACCAATTTTTCCCAATGCATTTTTTCCCTACTAATTTATTTAGAGATAAATTTGAATGGAAACATAATATTTTAATTAACATTTTTTTTTTAAATGAAGTGTTTAAATAATAAAAATTGTCAATTAAAATGTAAGTTTTTGGAATTTTTTCATCATGCAAGGGTTGTATGAACATATACCCTTCTAACTTAAATGTATATCAACCCTTCAAATTTGATCACTAATTGTGAGGGATAAAATTGTATGGGTTTGATATGTTATATCATTTAAAAATCACCATAGGATTACATTAAAAGTTGGATAAATACTATATAAATACATACAAGGGGTATTTATTTTTCTCAATATACATATTAATATAATGGTAAATAAGAGATAGGCAACGTTAAATAACATGGAATTATTTTTTTAATTATGATTATTATTATTAAGGTAGTAAAATTTTCAAATGGGAAATTTAAAAGTATAAATGTATTCACTACTAGGGGCTAGATAAATTAGAGGAGGATGTGGCAAATTATAAAAATATGAATAGTTGTTAGAAGTATAAGGATGCACATGTTTGGAACAACTTTTACTAAGTAAAACCCATGACTATTAGAGTAGTTATTGTTGTGCTTTCTGGCTATTAGAGTAGACTATTAGAGTAGTTATTATTGTGCTTTCTGTTTGTTTTTCTCTTGCATTGTTTTATGTTTTGGTAATTAGCTTTAGGTGAGACATTTCATATTACAAGAAATTGATATGTCGGTGTTAGATTATAATGCCTTAATTAGACACCTAAGTAGATTGTGATTTGAATCTAATGATTGGTTCCATTGTGAAGACTATGTCAAGTGCAAGACCCCTATAGTATGGGGGAGTGAGTCATGAGGATAAAATTACAAAAATGGTTTGATGAACATACCAATCCCTTCATGAAGTATGAGGTTTTGTTGATTGGGTGGGAGGTGTAGAAGTTTAAAGAACACATTCTCTTCAATGATATCTATGGTATTTTTTGGGTGAGATTTTTAATGACTATGCACAAGTAATTGTAGAGGCACTAGGAACAGCTAAGGTTTGTTTGAAAGAGAAGGAAACTAATAGTGAAACACCCAAAACTTCATAGCCTTGTAGTAATGTGATGACTAGTCACAAGAGTTATAGATTTTTAGCTAAAGAGCAATCCAAAACAAGAGATATTGGGGTTTACAATGGAGTGAAGCTAGTGATTTTTATAGGTGGAGGAATACTTTATGAAAGGCCTTTAGGGGAGCCCGGTGAAAGAAATTTCTATAATGAAGATGTTTTTTTGTGGAAGAGGTGTTCTTTCTTTTCATTCTTAAAGGGACAGCAACATAAAACTCTATATTGAGGGCTGATTTGAGATGAGATTAGAAAGAAAGAAGGTACCATGAAGGGAGTTGAAGTTAAAGAACAAAATGAATATGCCCCATAATATTGTAATAATAAATTGATGGCGGGTAAAAAAATAAGTAGTGATAAGAGAATCATAATAATAGGTAAAAAATTATGAACAATGAAAAGAGTACTAAGTCATAATTAAAAGAATTTGCAAATGTCAAGAAATAGGAGGAATGGTTGATAACCATAATGTAATTATAGATTAAAATCATCAAAAGACTCGATCGAAAAATTAATAGTTATATTTGTATTTAGATCATCTGATAACCTGGAAATAATCAAATTAAGTTCAAATAAAATTAGTTAAAAAACCATCTTAAAAAAACTCAATTAAGAAAAACTGGAACACCCACGAATTATTGACTTTTTAGTTCAGGCCTTTTATGACCCAAATAAAATTCAAATAAAACCAATTGACTTTTTAGTTCAGGCCTTTTATGACCCCAATAAAATTCAAATAAAACCAACCAATAGTTAGATTAATGTTGAGGAAGAGTTCAATTAAAAGAGAATTACCCATGGAGCGTCCTTGAAAGGCTTGAAATTTTCAAATTTATTATTATTTTTGTTAATCTTCTACTATTGACCCAAGGCCATGAAAAAGGATCATGTTGTTTCGAAGATTTAAGAGAGGATGATGAATACTGATACCTTCATTGTGGTCGGAAGACTTAAAACTCGGGGAGGAGTGATAATGCCCTCTTTACTAACACAGCAAATTGATTGATACGGGAGAACCCTGAGAGACATAATTTTATTAAAAAAATGATTTAACGAAGTGTCAGTTAGACTTGCTGTAAGTCCATAAATTCAATGGAATTAGAGGTAGTCTTTCAAAAATTAAAAAACCCAGAGGTCAATAGACCTTCCACTGGGTCATGATTCTCTAGAGTAAAAGCCAGTCTTGATAAGCATCACTAAAAGATATCTGGTCTAAATGAGGGAAGGAACTTTGTAGACCTTCCAGATCCAAATTAAATAATGATGGTTGCTGCTCCTGCGAGAAATTTTCCAATCTGAAGCTGCTCTCAACTTCTTTCTCCCAAATGGGTTCTGAAAATGATGATGCCTTGGAACAGCTGAAATCATCATGCAATCCTGAAATTAACTCTGTTGAATTGCAATTTGTCTGTGAGGGGAAAATTGGGTTGAACGCTGTATTCTGCACTGGAGCCTTAAGGGTACTGCCACGAAAAGGAGTTGTTGAGTTTTGCAAGAAATCTAGATTCTGGAAACGGCTATTGGAATTCATGGGAGAAGCACCAGGGGGAACCGCGTTGTAGCATGTTGGAGAAGATCCAAATTTGCTCAAATGGTCAAAGGACGGGTTGCTCTGTTCAATGGCGCTATGATTGAATGAATTTGAGGTGGGCTCATACTTCATCTCCTTTTCATGAATGGTTTCCATTGGTACATCATTGAAGCTTTCCTTCTGCTCTAGTGCTAATTTCTCAGCACTGATTTTTCTGTTGTATATTCTACAGAGAACCCAATCATCCAACTGCAACAAGAAGAGTAATTTCAATGAGTATACACAGATGAAATGACAGAGCAGACATGTAAAATATAGAATTCAGTGGTGCAACAAGATCCCAACACAGGTGACTAATCACACAAAACCAAACAAAGAGAAGACACCATTACTCACTCTTAAGCTGTCTTTCTTCCTTGCAGGCCTGTTAATATCGGCAAGACGGTATTCATGCATGAGCCAATTGGTCTTTGAGCCGCTGGGTGCTTTCCCAACATAGAAGACAAGGGCCTTTTTGACGCCCACTCTCTTCTTTACTCCTCTAGAAGCAGTAGAAGTGATGGGTTTATCGGCACCGGTGGCTTTCCAGTATCCAGAACCAGCCGCCCTGTTGGGCCTTGAACCATTTGGGTACTTTCTATCCCGAGGAGTGAAGAAGTACCATTCCTTCTCTCCAAACAGGGCTTTCTCTGTAAACAAAAAGGAAAAGAACAACCTCTTCAATAAGTCTTGAATTCCATCTGTTTCTCCGTTCTAGAATCTGTTTAGAATTATGTACTAATAGTTTCAGAGGGAAAAAGGAAAAAATACCTGGAAGACGCCATGGATCATATTTGTAGAGGTCCACATCTGCTATTATGGGAACTGGTAGTGGCAGCGATGCCGCTTTCCTGCATAAGTAATGCACAATCAATTCTTCCTCTGTAGGGAAGAATCTGAATCCCGGAGGCAGTTGTAAGTCCGCTTCTGCATCTCTTCTTCCCATGTTTATGTCGATGTTTTCTTCTTGATACTCTGGATCCTCTGATCTGTTACTGCTTCTGCTATTCCTTTTAATGGTTGTAGCCTGCCTGGTCTCTTATAGAGATATTTCACAACCTGGTTGTGCAAGCAATCTTATAGAGATATTTCACAACCTGGTCGTGCAAGCAATCGCTTCTTCTTGGAACAATCTCATTCTTTTCGCCGAGTCCAATGACTCTAAGGAGAGGGATTTGGTGAAATATTTAAAGTCCTGTGTGGGCACCCACCCACATTGCAGATAAACCTCCCCTGAAACCCCAGGTTGAAATAAAAAAGAAATGAAAAGGACGTATCCAGTCAAATACGACCGACAAATACCCAGAAAGGGAAGTTATCGGTTTCCATGGGCGGTGGATTAACCCATTGACATATTGCAACTTTAGGTGTGAAATGAAATGGAAGGTTATGTTAATGATTAGGGGTTTAAAAATAGTTTATAAGATTATTAGTTTTTTGATTTGTTTTTTTCAATTCAATTATTTTTTATTTAAATTGATGATGAGTTGGTTTTAATTTTCTAACAATCCTCTCGCTAAAAGACAATGTCAAGAAAATATGCGAACATATTCCATAATTTTCTCTGAATAGAACATATTCCAAAATGAAATATTTTTTATTCCAATCACCTATATGTGCAAAATGTACACACCTGTTCTTCCCAATTTTCTTTAGGCTTTTTCCACCTTCTTGTTACACACCGAAGTTGACATAAGTTGGTTCTTAATTGAGCAATAAGAACCTTTTCCCTCCAAGGAATGCTAGCTCCAATGAACTCTTTTTGTTGTATATCACACGTCGAGTTGAATTCTTCAATATAGCACTTCTTCTTTCTATACAACTCTTTTCCCCATACCCATTTAACAAACTTCTCCATAACAAAATTCTTTAGCTCCTTGCTATTTGTGGGACAAACATTGAAGTAGATATTCCATTTTTGCATCCGTATTTTCTTTTTTGGCTCATGCCTTCCTTGAAGATAACATTAACCCATCTACCTACTCCCATTTGCTCAATTCTTTTTAGATATCTTATGAGCCGCAACATAGCAATTGTTTCAATGAGAGTTGCTTCTGTTTCACTCAACATTATTTCATAAGGTACCAAACTTTTTATTTGTTCATGATCAAGAATTTTTGAATTTTCTCAATTTGTTTCCATTTTGAGAAAAGGTGCTGCTAGCTCCTAATTCACACCCATATAACATCACTTGACAAACTAAAAGTCTAAAAAACATTTTAATGTGTGTAGCCGCTCAAACTAGAAGTCCAAAACACACGTTAATGTGTGTAACTGTTAAAACAACTTTTACTACCAATCACGGGTCAAGCAACTTTTACCACCCGTCACCAAGCCGTCGTGGAAACTCCTATTTCATAGACCATAGAAAAGTAAATGCTGCCTGACATGCCAACCATTTAGCTCTTGCCCTCTATCTCCAGACTGCTATCTCGATTCCCGTGCTGTCACTAAAAAAATGAAAACTAAATACCTGACATGTCACGCAACATTTACTTTTCTATGATCTATAAAATAAAAATTACCTTATAAAGACCACCTACTTTTTTACCTCGGATTGATTACCAAGTTTTACTTGCGTGTCCTGTTGTGGCCACCGAACGTGACGATAAAATGTGTAACATGTGAACGCCTCTTGACGATCACTATCTTTTACTTTTTATTTCGCTGCTTTCCTGACGACCGGCAAAAAAAAATAATATACGATAAATTCACACGAGAAATCATCGGTCATTGATGGCGTCATCTGCACGATGTAAGTAACCGGACCGACTGGTTAGTCTACGAAGGACCGGATTCTTGAAGCGTGCAACTTTTAACAACCCTGCAGCAGCATTTTTTTGATTTTGACAGGGCGTGCGTAGAAGTTGCCATCGTGGCGCTCGTCTACGTGGAGAATTGAGTGGTGAAGGTTGGGTGTTGGCGGACCGTAGACAACGACTGGTTCCCTTGCCTATGGCCAGGTTCGTAGAATCCGGACGCGGCGGATTCATCGGATTCCTTGTGAAGAACGTGCGTAATTTCATGTACGTAATCGTTGGCGCCGGCTGTGGTTAGATACATTTGGTGGCTGCGGCATTCTCTTTGTTGATGAGTCAAAGGTGAAAAAGACAGGAAAATTTAAATCTTATTATTATATGTTCGTAAATAAATATCTAGTCAAAATATTTATTAGATGATATATTAATCTCATATTTAGGGGTAGAATTTGATGGGCAAATTGGGGTAGAATTTGATGGGCAAATTGCTTGAATGGTCAAATTTCACTTACAAGTCTATTTTGAAATCCCAACATTATTTACATTATTCACATTAAAAATTCATAAAAAATAATTAAATTATTATTATTATTATTTTATATTTTAAGCTTTTATGGCTATTTTTTGGAGATTTGTAATTAAGATCATCCACAGTGTTGTGTGCATCTCGAATTCCAAGGGGGATCCATTGAAGGAGGAGCTTACCCACTACAACCAAATAAATACTTAATGCATAAAAACAAAAAGCCAACTAATTTCAAAAAACTAAACCTAAGCTTACATGAGAATAAATAATAGATTAAAATTTTTAATTTAATATATTAAATATAGTTATTTTATTATTAAGTAATATTTAATAACATTTTCTTTTAATTTTATTATCAAATATCAAACATTTTAATTTATTTCCTAAAGATTTTAATTTAAGTGAAAGTTACAAACCCTCACATTAATTTATTTTATAAACTAATTAATATATAAATTAAATAAAAAACAATTTTAAAAACATGCAACGATTTTTTTAACCATGAAAATTTATGAGATTTTACCATTGAGATTTTTAATATGTAAATAGGTTTTCTTACAATCTTGTGGCTTATCAATACCAGATGCCCAAAAAACTATAGCTCCCTTCATATGACACTTGTTCATATAACAAATTTTTAACTAGTATTTACATCAGATGTTGCAAAGGAAACGCCCTAAGGCATAAATTGAGAAACAATTTTGACATGTAAATGATCATATAAAATAAGAACTAATAAAGGAAATTGCATACAAAAGTGGAAAATAAAGCTAAATTATTTACATTATCAGACGTTTATAGATAGTATAATTTAAAATAAGAATTAATAAATTGTAACAAATTCTATAAGTTATTGAATTGAGGCTTCTGTGATCCATAACAATTATAAGAAGAGTTTCGGCTAAAATCACATGAAGTCACATGAAGAAAACCTTTGTCGACGCGTTTTGAACCAACCAGTGTGGTTCATCGTTAGGACAAGTTGAGGAGTCAGATCATGGGTGCAAAATAAATAGGGAGAGAAGATCTTCAAATAGCTAGGTTTACCATCAACAGCTATATAAGAGCTAGATTATATAATGTTAATAAGTCAAAGGTCATTACTTCTAATAATAAAATAATATCCTAATTTTAGAGAATAATAACTAATTATAATATATTATCTATTAGAATGTTATATTTATTTAATTAAAATATTTTCATTAGGATATTAAATTAAATTATTTAATTCCTTTTTAATTTTTAATTTATTTAATCATATAAATACGTGAAGGGGTTTTTATTTTTATTCTAATTATATATTAGAATGTTATAATATTAATTTTATTAAATAATGAATTACTTAATTCTAACTTCATTTAATCCAATGAAAACAAATAAAAAATAAAAAAAATAAAAAAATAAAATATAAAATATAAAATATAAATTAAAGTTTTATTTATACTTTTTTATGTTATAATATTAATTTCATTTAAATATTGAATCACTTAATTCTAATTTAAATTAATGCAAAAAAAAGTTTTATTTATATTTTTATGTTATAATATTAATTTCAAGTTTAAGAGAAATTCTTAGGAGTAAATCACAAGATAAATCATTTGTTGACGCGTTTCAAACCAACTAGTGTGGTTCATCGTCAGGACAAGTTGTCCTGACGATGAACCACACTAGTTGGTTCGTCGACAAATGATTTGAATCACTTAATTCTAATTTAAATTAATCCAATGAAAAAAAAAGAAAGAAAGTTTTATAAATCACAAAGTCATTTTATTCTGATTTATAAAATGACTTTTATAATTTTTTTTTTTTTTTATTGGATTAATTTAAATTAGAATTAAGTGATTCAATATTTAAATGAAATTAATATTATAACATAAAAATATAAATAAAACTTTTTTTTTAAGATTAATTTAAATTAGAATTATGTGATTCAATATTTAAATGAAATTAATATTATAACATAAAAAATTATAAATAAAACTTTAATTTATATTTTATATTTATATTTATTTATTTTATTTTATTTTATTTTTTTTTTATTTTTATTTTTTTTTTTTTTCATTGCATTAAATGAAGTTAGAATTAAGTAATTCATTATTTAATAAAATTAATATTATAACATTCTAATATATAATTAGAATAAAAATAAAAACCCCTTCACGTATCTATATGATTAAATAAATTAAAAATTAAAAAGGAATTAAATAATTTAATTTAATATCCTAATGAAAATATTTTAATTAAATAAATATAACATTCTAATAGATAATATATTATAATTAGTTATTATTCTCTAAAATTAGGATATTATTCTATTATAGAAGTAATCACCTTTGACTTATTAACATTATATAATCTAGCCGTGGTAAACCTAGCCATTTGAAGATCTACTCTCCCTATTGGTTCTAAACGCGTCGACAAAGATTTTCTTCATGTGATTTTCGCCGAAACTCTTCTTATAAATTCTATAAGATAAAGCTAACTTATTTACATTATCTGAAGTTTATAGATAGTATAGTTTAAAATAAGGATTAATAAATTGTAACAAAAGATGTAATTAGAGATGAAGTTTTAAAAATTTGAATTAATTGAATTTGAATTTATAAAAAATAAAAAATACAATTTTTAATGTAAAATTGTGCATTTATTTCTATTTGTATGATAATTTTTCCAAATATAGAAAAGAAACCCTAACCTAACCTTATATCTACGCTATTGGAAGTGCTTCCTGGTCAGGATAGGCTTGAACGGTATTTGAATCTTGAGAGTTCTTTGTATCAATATATTTCTATAATGATTAGGAAGCCTAAGGGTTTCCTACGAGATATTTTATTTTATGGACCCATATTCCATAATGATTAGGAAACCTAAGGGTTTTTTAGGAGATATTTTATTTTATTGATAATTTTTTAGATGAAATTTTGTTTCCTAGGTAATGTGAGTTTTAAGAGTTCTATGGATGTTTTCTAATGGTTAAGAGGGGAAGTTTGGTCCCCATAGGTCTTGTGGTCTAATCCTGGGAGGAGTTTGTATGCCTTCAGTTGAGTTGAGTAACCATAAACTAGGGGCACTTAAGCTGTCAAAATCACTTGGATGACACATGGCCTAAGCCACACCACCCCCTATAATCGCTAGATATTTGCCCACGAGGTTTCAAACGAGTGAGCTTTTCACCACAAAATACCTATCACCACCTATTATATGCCTTGCAAGCTTCCTTTAAATGAAATTTTGAGGAACAAACATTTGTACCATTATTTTTTGAATTGCCATAAAATTAATTTGTTAATAATTATAATAGAATACATTGAACTCGTTTATATACAACTTTTTATTCCACATTTTACCTTGTTTTAAAAAAAAGAGCAATCATATCATTCTTAGTATGGAAAAAAAAAGTAGAAAAAAAAAGTAATTGATTGAAAAGCTATTGCTATAATCCCAGTGATGCTATTGCTATTGTCACTGCGAGAGATGGGGAGTAAAAATAAAAAATATAAATTTCATCACAAGGCTATTGCTATAATCCCGGCAGGCGATTGCTCCAGTCACTCCCAGAGATGGGAACTTAAAAAATCAATAAAAAAATTGATCCCATATAATCTGTGGCAAGGCTATTGCTATAATCACTGGCGGGGACTAAAAATATATATAAAATATCGCGTTTTAAATTAAAGATTTGCGATGATTCCTCCTACCATTCTAAATTTCCAAAATAATACTATAGAACATTGGGTTCACAATAAAACCTGACAGACCACCGTCCACGTTCCACCTTGCCATTGTAGAGCGGGGCGTAAATCTGAACGCCGACACGCCTTGATAATGCAGCTGTCTAGTAAGTAGACCGCCCAGAGCGCCTCCTCCGAGGGAACCAGTCTGATAATGACACCACGCCACCAACAATTGTTCTCATAAGCCTCTACAACGTCCCTGGCTGAGCAGTGCAGAGGGAATGCCATGTGTGGTGGAATTAGCCTCAAATGGCTGGGGCACACGTCCTCCACCAGGAGTTGTCCAGCTTGAGTTACAATCTTGTCATAGCATATCTTGCAAAGCCGACCCTCTTCATTCACGCTGACAATAAAAATGACCAAGCCATTCGCAATACGATGTCTGAATTCAAATCATGCATGGAAACTCTCAGAGAGCCATTATGAGATCCTCAAATGATAATTTCAACAAATCGTCTTGAAAGAACTTCAGCAGTGCCATACCCACTTGGAAAACAATCTTCACACCCTTGAAAAGAAAAACATCCCATATGTGGAAACAACAAATCTACAGAGAAAACTGTCAAGAACCAACTGCTTGCAAACATAGATGGCATGATCATTTGCTCCTCAAAATGTTTCTCTAACTCTGGTAGTTGCTCCTTCACAATTGTATCAAAGTCAAATAGGAATTTGTTGAGTAGAGGTAGACCGTACAGGTATATCCCTCTGAACGGAGTATTCGCTCCGCCTTTGAGTAGCACAACCATCACCCAAATGCATTCTCCTCATACATGTACAGTAGAAGCACGCCTGATATGAAACTCATCCCCTGCGTATACCCCACCTCACCGTCATACATCGCATATGCCTTCAACACATTGTGGACAAACCTTTGCGCGAACTGAAAAATTAATAAGCCAGTCAGTTGAGCCGCAAGAGTCAGTTATGAGATAAGTCAGTTATTGAAAAGAAAAACATCCCATATACGAACAATTAGTGGAAATGACAAATTCGCAGAGAAAACTGTCAAGAACCAGCTACTTGCAAACATAGATGGCATGATCATTTGCTCCTCAAAATGTTTCCCTAACTCAGGCAGTTGCTCCTTCACAAGTGTTTCAAATTCAAATAGGCATTTGTTGAGTAGAGGTAGACCGCCCAGGTATAACCCTCCCAATGGAGTATTCGCTTCGCCTTTGAGCAGCACAACCATCACCCAAATCGCATTCTCCTCAGACATGTACAATAATGGAGTATTCGCTCCACCTTTGAGCAGCACAACCATCACCCAAAACGCATTCTCCTCAGACATGTACAACAGAAGCACGCTTGCTATGAAACTCACCCCCTGCGTATACCCCACCTCACTGTCATACACCACATATGCCTTCAACACATTGTGGAGAGACCTCGGCGCGGATTGAAAAATTAATAAGCTAGTCAGTTGAGCCATAAGAGTCAATTATGAGATAAGTTAGTTATTGAGTGGCAAGAGTCAGTTATGAAATCAACGACAGGAAATTTTTTAATCGTCTAACACTAAATCTAATGGTACATAACCAAGACAGTGCAGATAATAGGAGAGTTCATTTCAAATGGAAACGCCTTACGACGTAATTAATCAATTTAGTTAGACTGACAAAAAGGGCATAACTACTTGGAGAGAAATTTCAACCTTTGATTTGTGTATACTACGAATATTGTGGTGGTTAAATTCATACCGTGCACCTAAAAATTATTGATAATTAAATTAAAGTTTTGCAAGCTCTCAAAAGAAGTGATTCTTGCAATTTAAAGTTGGTTTAAACTTGGATGCACATCATCTATACGACTCATTGTGGATTAAACATGCTCCCCCTTTCCAGTGAAAAATATATTCATTCCATATATATATATATATATATATATATATATATATATATATATATATATATATATATATATATATATATATGATTTCAAATAAGATTGGAGAAAATAAACAAATCCAAACATTTGCCTGGCCACTACAAGATAAGCATCACACTATGCAACACCTACAATACTAAGACCCCAAGATGAGAATCCAAGATAAGCACATAATGACTCCATAATGTTGGGACTCTCAAATAAGTACAAATCTACCCATAGTTGGTCTTTGGACTTATTACAAAAAACACTTGGAGATGTACAAACTCACCCATATTGGGACTTTCGAATTGTTAGAAAAAGTCCTACTCACATCATGCAATTCTATATTTGCACACTTAAGCTTAAAGCTTAAGGTTGAGACTCACACATTGTCTCCATTGCCACTCACATGATGGAAACCTACATTGTGTACTATTAATCGTAAATCATGAACACTAAACCCTTAAGCTTAAAGGTTAAGACTCTCATCACATGCCCATACCCATTGGCCACTGGAATGCTATCCAAACACTAATCTATAGGGATAGAGCAATCAAATTGAAAGGTATTTTATTCATACAATATAAATAATAAAACTTAATTTTCTTGTTTGTATATTTTCTATTTGATTTAGAGTTTTTATGTAGTTTCTTTAGTGTTTATACATTGGTCATAGATCTATTATTTTATAAAGTGGAGTTATTTATTAATTTGATTAAAAACATAATTATTTAGTGGTTGGATATGAAAATATCAAATGTGCGGTTAGTAAGGTTATGATGTTTTCAATACATTCATACTAAAAAATGAAAGCCACTAAGTTTGAGCCTTTCAAATGTTAGAGCTCCCTTCATTTTACTTGTCAAAAGATTATAAAAAAAATAAAATTACATGCCCTATATATTATTATTGTTGAAATGTTTGGTATTGAGATCGATTGTTCCTCTTCAAAATACAATATAGTTAGTGAGTTTGACCAAGCCACTTGAGAATTTTTGGAAAATGGTTGAGCATGATTTGTAAAATATTTGAAATTACATAAATAGTGACTATACATAATTACACAAAATCATTGATTAGTTTCACAATAGGAATGCACACTATTGAATATGTTTGATATTTATGAAATAATATAGAGCATGATATTTGTATAGCACTTGGTTAAATCATATTATGTGGTCAAAACTAGAATTAAAAAAAATTCTAACACGACAAAACGCAAATTTATATGAACAAAATATTTCCTTTTATTCATAACAAAAAATTAACAAAAACACATATAATAAATGATACTTAAATGATGGGTAAAAATAAATATTAACTGTTATATCTGTATATATGTGCCTATGTGTTACACGTCATTTTGTCGCATTAGGCAAGTGACCGTCAGTTTTTATCTTTCCATATCTATCAAAGTGTTCTAAAGCTTCCGATGCAAGGTTAGAACCCAAATAATCCCAAAGAGAATGAAATTCCTGGATCTCAAGGCCCAAATACCTATTTTTGGCTTCCTGCGTAGTCCATAGTCCATTTCTGCACATACACAGAAGAGACCATTAGAAGCTGTGCAAAAGTGCACTTTGTATTACATTGTGGTCTACACACATGACTTAATGCAAGTAAAAAATAAAAAGTAAAGTCTAGAAGCTTTTTTAGGCGAATCTTTCCTAACTAACAACTTCGAATGGATGTCCACTAAAGCCTGATCCCTCCCATCATGGAGATACTTCCCTCTCTTTGTGGATTCCGTATCTCACCATTTGTGGATCTCGTCCCTTAGGAAGAGGATCCCAAACCTCCTCCTCTTGGCCTATAAATCAAACACAGGCAAGAGGATTGGAGATGACCATTTAAGGTAGGTTTATGCTGCATAAATAAGGCCAGTGGGCTTTTCATCCAAGGAGAAGGTTGGAGATTGTGGGAAGAGGCTTGTAACATCAAGGCTTTGAGGTTCTAAGTTTGTTCTCCCTTTTATTTAATAAAAAACAATTGTTCTTTCCAAATCACGTATTCTCTAATATCATTTGTGGGATTCCTTGATCACTGACATAGATTATGATTGTTTATTGATTCAATTTATGATATATGCTGAGTTAAGTATTTCATTTATCTTTCATTCTATACTAGATGCTTTGATCCTCTGTGTGTTTCTGTCTATGCAAATCCCCTTCGAAACAACATGGAGAAGTTGTGGAAGGCACTGGAATGATCTCTAAAGCATTGAGGAGAAGCCACCTACTGAAGGAACTAAAGGGACTTCAATAGGCATTTTGTTAAAATGGTAAGTGATTTCTCGCATGTTACTTGTTTCAATCAATCATAAGCTAAGGAAAGGTAGCAGCTCTTTTCTTATTTGTTACTAGATTTTATTTGAGATTTAGGGAGGTCCATTTTATCCGTAAGAGGTTTTATTATGCTTAACAAATTGGCGACTCCATTGGGGAATGTCTCATTCTCCATCATTCTCTTTGTTTTGACTTTTGATCCTTTTTTCATAGCCCTCTCTGAGTGTTTGAAAAATATTGAAAGTATGGATTTTATGATTTGTTTGGCTTATTTTTTTCTTTAATTTTCCCATTGTGCACACTTTATCTTTACTTATAGAGCGTAATTTTGCACACTTATCATTTAACAACAATGCATATACACACTAGATTATATTGATTGCCTGCGCACATGCAGAGTTTTTTTTTCAGATATTAAGCTTTCTCATTGCTGAGTCCATGAACTTTTGATTGTTTTGTTTAATTAGACCTGTTTACATTTTGGAAATGTCCTCTTTATTTTTATTTGATGTTTTGGGTTTCCTTTTTGAAGAATTTTTTGTTTTTACGATTTAGGGTTCAAGGTTTGATCTGGTGAACTGCTGGCTAATCAGGAGAAGAATCAATCATTACTGATATAGTTGGAGTCTATCCTTTTTTATCTCAATTGCAAACTGCCATTGGTATTAGGAAAATTTAGGGATTTTTAAGGCAACACTTGTGATTGAGAGTTTGTTGTTTTGTTAAAGTGAATATTGATTATTTCTCTCTATAAGACAACATAATCTTTTGCTTACAATGATTTGTAACTCATTACGTCAAATTGAAATTATGGCTTGTGTTTGCTAAAGGAAGAATTCATTATTTGTTTTTGGGTATGTAAGAAGTTGATAAGATCAAAATTTTGCTTCTTGCAACTTAGATTTTGATGAATTTAGGTTGCATTTCTCGAAGAAGAGCGAAGAATCATGTATTATCCATTCTCTTTGACTTGTGTCTTGAAAATGATTCATTGATTCTTGTGTTTTTGAAAAGTTAATGAAACCTATTCCCTTATTTTAGTTACAATTAATCAAAAAGAAAAGATTACAATTTGATGCTCGATTGCATTAAGTTTTTGTGTCAAGTCATAACACCATCAGTTTCACATTCATTTACCTTTAAGTAAGTAACAACTCTTAAAAACAACGTTAATAAAATAAATTTAGAAATTTTTATTATTTTAGGGATCTTTTCCACCTACATTAGATCAAATTGTAGGGCTTTGGAATAGGGAAGTGAGTTAACTCTCCAAATATGCAAAAAAACATTAGAATCTTGTGATAGGGAATAAATCCATTTACTGCAATTTGGCTCTGGGAAGCTCTCCTTACAAAGGAGTTAAGCACGAGATCATATCAGAGCTAGTGAAGTGATCGAACCCACTTCATTAGTTACGGTAGAGTGATTTACATGTATTAAAAATGATTTTGAAAGGTACTTGGGAGTCACTTGGAAGTAAACCTCAGATTAACCATGTTGAGGAAATTTCAAGGGGATTGAACTTTGTTACTCTACCCTTTCGTGTACGTCTGATCAGCGTTTTCCCCCCTAGGTTAAATTGTTTTACGTTGTAAACTTAGAGACCATAATCTTAGGGCTATTACCCAAGGTGATAGTGGAGGGGAAGTCTCTGCTGTACCTAGAACAAATGTTGGCTAGACTCACTTGGACCTTTTTGGAGAGTATTCTTCATTCGAGATGGCATAATTAAGCAGGTTGTTTGCATAACAAGTTCCACCCGCTCTATCTTTAGCCACTTTTCACATTGATCTCTACGATGTTGGATTTCAACACCAACTAGTGATTTCACCATGGAAAGTTTGTTTGCATGGTTTGACTCCTTAGATTTACTAGCACATGTTGTTTGCTTATTTTTTTTACTTTTTACGGACCTTAGGTGTGGATTATGATTTTGAATTGTTAACATCGGTAATAAATTTATCTAAGTTGAATCTAATGGCAATAATTCTAGAATTTACCGTTAAAGAAGTCCCTTTTAACAGGAATCCTAGTCCTTTTCCTGACTTTGCAAATGTCAGTCCTCCTTATATGGCTATGTTTTCATTTCTTGGATTCATGATAGTTTTACTGGTGTGGTTGTTTTCAACTTATTTGATCCCAAATACCCAAACTATTCCACCTCAACCAAGTTTTTCACCTTAACCGAGTTCACCATCTCAACATTACCGACCCCATGTTGAACCTTTACATTATTAATCCAACATGTCCTCCTACCTTTTTTCTTCTTCACTTGGTGTTGGGCTCCAGTATTGTAGCAATAATGCTACAACTCCTGGAGCTTCCTATCTCTAATTTTATCAACCCGGTAGTTCGTACAAACTTGGAAGCGACGGTGCTGTCTGCACAAGTACTAGCTCTTGTCACAGCTGTCACTTGGTCAGCTGGCACAAGTCCGCTAGGGCTCAAGCCAACTTCTATATGCTCACAGAAGAAGCTTTATGAGTGATGGACGAAAGCTAACTCAAAGGAGGCTAATCTACTTGCAGAAAGAAACTGAAAACCAACAAAGCATGAAAACCCTAGTAAACCCTAATTTGACTAGCTAGGCCCTTACAATGCAAAACTCTGAATGAAACTTCTACCAATGATGCCATTACTTGAAGTGAGCTGAAATACATGCATCTAAGCTACTTGCATATGAAAAGACATGTTTTTGTATTTTTTCGTTAAGTGGTTGGATTTATTGTGATGATGCTTTTGATTAGGGTTTGACTGTGCAAGAGAGGTTCGAATGGAAGGAAAGCATGGGCAAGGTCAGGGGGGCCTAGGAGAGGCCCTATAGGATCTCTAGCATCAGTCCACAGAATTATACCACGTTCGGATGCTCAGCAACCGAGTTTGCAGGCTTCTACAGGAAGTCTGCAGGGGATCCTATAGGAAACTCAGGGGTTCTACAGGAAGTCTGTGGAATTCTACAGGATGTTTGACCGTGGGAGTTTTGGGAGATGGTGAAGTGATGGAGTGGTATGGGAGGATAGGTGAGATGGAGATGGAACTGGTGATGGCTCAGGAGCAGAGAAGTCAGATGGAGAAAGAGTGCATGCAGTGGGTTGATGGCTGGAAGGATGGGATCAACGAAAGGTTAAGTAAATGGAGCTACGTGAGTAATGGAAGAGCTGAAAGGTAAACGAGCTGAAAAGAGGTCGGTTGAGTGGCTTTAGGCGTGGTTGACAAGAAGAGGAAGGTAATGGAATGGTGTGGAGCAGTGTAGATGAAACAAATTGTCTATGAATGTCACCAAAAACGAGAACTCTTTAACCTATGTTAACTGTGCTATTTTGAACCAATGAACAACAGTGCAATTTGTGAAAGAAACTCGTGCATGGAAGTGGAATGAAGAAGTAATGATCAAGACCAAAGTACATGGATGGATCTACAACTAAAGTAACTGTTGTAGCTTGCATAGACGTGAAAAGAACTGCGTTTCTTTTTGGTGGTTGATATAGACTGCACGCCAATCCCTAAACAGAGATGGCAGTGATCTCTAACAACCTTTTTCTTAGAGATCCTGTGTATTACAAACCTCCTATCGAATCTAAGCAACTGAAATCAAAGTAACCATAAGCTAATCCTACTCAATCACACGAAAACTAAATCAGCAGACTGTAAATTCGAATTGCATGTCAAAGTAAAGAAACAAGGTGCTGGAACAAAAGGAAAATAACATTACAACACAGAGGAGGTCTATTGCTCTCAGGTTGGGCCCTAACCTGAGAGCTATAGCTCCCTTAGAAACTCAGAATGAGATCAAAATCTGCCTGCCTTTATTCATAACCAAAAATCTGATGTCATGCCAAAACTGGCTTACAAAAAGAACCAACACCGAGCTGTAGCTCGTACTTCAAAATTACAATAGTAATGCAAAAGTTCAAAAAGCTCCTATCAAAGGCTGCGACCTCAGTATTTATGCAAAATGATAATCCAACAGGTTTCCTTGATTTGTGGAGCTCGGCTGTCCAACTGAAGGTTAAACTGTTGATCCTGTAGAACAGTTGTAACTGATGTTCCTGTAGAACGGTTGGCTGCCTCTAAGCTCGGTGGGGAGATTGGTTGGAGCTCGGAGCTATGGTGGGAATCACGAGGAAGGTCCCCAAGACTATGGACTTCCTCTCCTAAAAACCAGCAGTGCCACCTTACTATCTCCTTGTCTCCTTTTTCGTGGTCTTTGCTCCATTTTAATGCCAAAAACCTGAAATCATCATGTATTAGTCACGTAGATAAAATGCCTACCCTTCTTCCTACAAACAACACGAATAAACCAAGAAATGAATGCATAAGCAATAAAAGATGAATGGTTTGAGCAAAGCAAGTAGGCCAAATGAGCCCAAATTGTACCAAAAATTGGGGCTCATCATCACCCCCCAGCTAAACTATTTGCTCATCCTTGAGCAGCTTTGCTTTGGCTCCTCGTCTTTGGCCGAGAACTAGAGCCCGGAGCATGCTCTTCCTTTCCTGTTTTTGGTGGCCCTGCCTTTTCTGCCCCTGGTGGTGACGAGGGTGGCGCTTCTTCCCCCTTTTCCATTTCCTTGACCCGGGCTTCGGAAGGCGATTGGCCTATTTTTCGTGTCCAGGAAGTTATTTTTGGGCTTCCCCTCTCAGGGGTGGCTGATGTTTTGGAGGGGATTCTTGCACTGGGTGAAGTGGGGACATCCCCTAAAATGGTTTGGTTGCTGGGTGGAGGCTGCGGCTTGCCCGTGTTTATCCTCTTACTTCTCTTGGCTTCAGATGGTAGAGGGGTCTCCCTCTCTCTCTTCTCCTTCGGCTTTGGAGGTGTACTGAGGGCGTGCAGCGCAGCTGATGCCTCCTTTTCGAGAATACCAGCCTTCTCTTTCTTGTGTTTTGCTTTCTCAGAGCTCCTTGTAGAGGGCCCCTTCTTTTCAGATTTCGGGCTTCCTGTAGAAGACCCTGCTTTGCCCACTTCCGGGCCTTATATAGAAGATCCTTTCTTTACCAATTTTGGGCTTCCTGTAGAAGCCCTTTCTTTGGTAATTTTCGGGCTTCCTGTAGAAGACCCTTTCTCTGTCTTCAGGCTTCCTGTAGAAGCCTGTTTCTCAATGATTTTTGGGCTTCCTGTAGAAGCCCCTTTTTCCAATTTCGGGCTTCCTGTAGAAGCCTTTGTCTTTGTTTTCGGGCTTCCTGTAGAAGCCTGTTTCTGCTTTCCTGTAGACACAGGTGTCTCCACCTTTGCTTGCTTAGCTGCTTGAGTTTTTCTTTTTGCTTTGGTTGCAGGTGCTGATGAGGTACTTGGGCTGACGTGGACCACCTCAGCTTTTTCCATTCTGCTCTTCAGCCTCTTTTCTCTTGCTGACAAGATAGGGGTGCCACCTTTTTCTTTGTCATCCTTTTCCTCATGCTTCTTCTTTTGTTCTTTCTTCTGCACTGTGGTCGGGGTCTTCTGGCCTTTTTCTCTCTTTTCCTCAGCCACCGCTTCTTGTTCCTCACTGCTGGAGGACCCCGTTTCTTCAATCAACATTTTAATGTCTCCATCTCTTGTCAAATTCCGGAATGATTCCCATGAGAGGGGAACCTTATATGAATGCAGCGCATCCTCCACAAGAAGCTTTATCAGCCCATGGTGGGCTATCTGATCTGGTATACCCTCTTTTAGCTTTGTGGCACACTCAATTAGAGACTGCAATAGGAAATAAGGGATGCTCAGTTTTTGTTCTACAGGAAGATCAATCCGGTGCCTTAATTCAGTGAGCAACCGAAAGTGATATGCATACACGATGCTAAAACGGCCTTCACAAGTTATATATTTCATGATTTGCAAACTGACTTCATTCCATGGTGGCAACAGACTCGTTCTTCGCACCCCATTTTTGTCCTCCGAGAATTCCTCCTCAGGTGGAAAGAATTCTGTGATCCGAATGATATATTGCGGGGTGAGCTTGAGGCTTAGGTCCCTGAAGGTTACTGTAGCCAGTGTTTTGGATTTCGGCCTTAGAGCTTGCAGAAATTCTTCGGCCACTTCATCATCGTAACCCTACAATTTATCACAAAAAGATATCCATTGTGCTCGTGTGAAGAGCTCTACCACCCCCTGGTTTTCCCTTAATTTGGCTGAATCAGTGGGTTCTCGTCTTATAAAACCACCCAGCATGATGAACACGGTTGTTTTAACTAAAGGTGGAAAATGCGAAAGAGATTTGGTCTATTGAGACAGAGCATGCACATAATCCACAAAATTTATCCCTGCGATCTCAACACAGTCTAATTACACTGACATCCTGTAGAACTACAGTATAGGCACAGCAAACAACAATCTCACCGATATCTTTATGACCAGACTGTGGACGATGATCCTGCCACCTTTGAAAACCAATTGCATGAAGAGTTTCAGGGTTACCTTTTTCTGTCACCTTTTTTATGTGGGGAAACCGCCTTCCTGTAGAACTGCATCCCTGTAGAGACTGCGTTCCTGTAGAAACTGTGTTCCTGTAGGAGCAGTGCGCAAATTTCGGGGAGGACTGTAGTTAGCCTGCGCTCGAGGTGTGCTTCACTGGCGTTCTGGTAGCCAAAAGCTTGGCGTATCAAAGTGCAGAAGAGATCAAAATAGCCACTCGAGTTTGAAGTGGTGGTTGATAAATGCATGCGCACAATCTAGCCGATTAGATTTTGAATCGGCACAATCCGTGGCGCGGGGGGTGAGCTGTCCCCGTCGGACCGTTGGGCGACGTCATCCATCATTCGCCTGCGTATTCACTTGCTGCCGCATCCATTCCCATAGATCTGCCGCCGCCTCTTTCTGTTAAACTCATTGCTTCCGATGGGAGTGTTCTCACGTGCATGCTGCTCATTCTCTTTGTCGTGGCCACCACCCAAACATCCAACTATACCATAACTAGCCGACGTGGCCAGTCGACTGGCCATACGGCCACTCAACCATTCACTTTTACGCTGTGCAAACAATTCAAAGTAAAATTCATGCGATTTGATGGAAGGAAGGGTCGAGACACTTACCTGCGTGGCTGCACACGATTTTTCCAGTTTTTGGACGATGGTGAGTGGATCTACCTGCTGCATGCGAACTTACACAGACCCGGAGGCTCATGGTTACAGGCTGCCGACGATGGAGTGGATGCTTTGGTTGCATGCGCCCGCGTTTCATTGCAGATGGCGGTGCTGTGAATGGTATCCACTCTAGCAGGTTTAACTGTTACAGGATTCCCGCGGGGTGTCTCGTAACAGTTCTTCCTCCTTGGGTGCATGCTGCACGACGGAGGATCTGGCCTTTCGATCACGCTCCCGGAGCTTCTGATGCCTGTGGTATGAGATCTCAGCACTTGTTTATCTTTGAAAATGGCTTTTCCCGCAAGAACTCATCGATCTGCTTTGCTGGTGCAGGGAACTTGGTTGCATGTCGACAAGGATGGTGGAGCAAGGTAACAGCAATGTGCAAGGGTGCCAATAGAGGCTTGCATGCGTCCAAACTGATCCTTAGTCGATAGATCTCCTTTTAAAATGAATTCTGGGCAGTCCCAAACTTCTATAGGAAGTTTCCTGTAGAACACAGAGCTTCCTGTAGAAAGTTCGGGCTTCCTGTAGAAAATCCGCGTCTTCCTGTAGAAAGACTGCATCTTCCTGTAGAAGATTCAAACCATGATAAAATTGCACATACCTTGAAAAAACATGGGTATCCTTGGAGGAGGTGCTGGTGAGGTCCCTTGACAGCATGATAAGGACCCTTGGCTTTGAGTTGAGAGGCTTCCTCTCCTCCATAGAACATCTGCAGCCTGCATGAAATTTTACCATATTTTGCTTATCGTTTTTTTCTTTTTTTCCTCTTTTTTTCTCTTTTTTTTTTGAAAATAACAGGGGCGCCTCAAAGAGGTTTTCACCCGTGCCATCTGCCCTGAGTGCCTCAGAGAGGTTTTCACTCAAGGATCTTTTTCAAACCTTTTCCTTTTTTTTTTTGAAAGACAATAGGGGTGCCTCAATGAGGTTTTCACCCCTACCACCTGCCTTGGGCGCCTCAGAGAGGTTTTCACCCAAGGATCTTTATTATTATTATTATTATTATTATTATTTTTTTTTTAAATCCTTCAGGGTATGCCCAAAGCAGAGGCAGAACCCTTCTCTATGACCAATACAGATTTCTCCATAGTTTTGATGAACTCTTGTCTTGAGAGAGGTCTCCTGTAGATCTTCAATCGATGCCCATTGACAAGCATGGGAATGGCTTCCTCATCGATGGTTCGAATAAGGACAGATCCATTCTCATGGCATTTTTCCACTGCATATGGTCCTAGCCATCTGGTTCTTAGCTTCCCCTTGAAATCTTTGTATCTGGAGTCATACAACAAAGCCCAATCTCCCGGCTGAAATTGCTTGTCATGGAGATGTTGGTCATGCCACACCTTTCTCTGAAGTTGAACCACTTCTGAGTGAAGGAGGGCCTACATTCGGTGCTCATCCAATCCATTCAGCTGCAATAACCTTTCTTGCTGTGCATGGCTGAGATCTAGGTCCAGCTGAGCTGCCATCCTCAAAGTGTTGTATTCAAACTCAATGGACAACAAAGCTTTCTTCCCATAGACCAACTCATAAGGTGTGAAGCTGGTGGTGGTCTTCCAAGTGGTGTTGTAAGCCCATGTGGCTTCAACCAGGTGATCTGCCCAGTCCTTTCTGCTACTGCTCACCACCTTAGTCAAGATCCCTTCTAATGCTCTATTGGTGACTTCCACCTGCCCATTTGCTTGAGGGTGATAGGGGGTGGAAGTCCTATGCTTGATCTTGTGATGAGCTAGTAGATCTTCAACCAGGTTGGATGTGAACTGGCTCCCTTGATCGGTGACCAGCTCTCTTGGATAGCCAAACTTATAGAAGATGTTCTCTCTTAAGAACTCGACCACCTTTTCTTCTGTTGCTGCTTTGATTACTTTAGTTTCTGCCCACTTTGTCAAGTAGTTAGTACACACAATGATGTAAGACCTTTGCCTCGAAGGAGGGTTGATTGGACCCACAAAGTCCATGCCCCACTTCTCAAATGGCTCAAGAGTCACTTGAGGTTGGAGAGGCATCTCATCCCTTTGAGTTGGTTTCCCCATTCTTTGGCATTGGTCACACTGGCTAACATATCTTCTGACATCTTGATGAAGTGTGGGCCAATAGTAGCCTTCCTGCAGGATTTTGAAGGCAGTTCTCTTTGTTGCAAAATGACCTCCACAAGGCCCATCATGACAATTGAGGAGGATATCAAAGACTTCCTCCTCCCTTACACAACGCCTTAAGATCTGATCGGGGCCAAGCTTGAATAGATTGCCCCCGATCCAAGTAAATGAGGCACTTTTTCTGATGATTCTGCTCTTCTCTCTGGAAGATAGGTGCGGAGGGAATTGTGCTGAAACAAGGTAGTTAGCTATATCAGCAAACCATGGAGAGAGTACTGAAATAGCAAACAGATGTTCATCGGGCATCTGGTCATCCACTGTTCCATCCTCATCTGCAGACAAATCCAATCTAGATAAAAAGTCAGCAACAACATTTTCTCTACCTGGTTTGTCAACAATGGTCAAATCAAACTGCTGCAATAAAAGTAACCATCTAATAATACGAGCATTCAAATCTGGTTTATTCATTAAATATCGAATTGCAACATGGTCTGTATGTACAAAGGTCTGTCCAGTAATATAATGTCGGAACTTGTTCAGTGCATGGACCACAGCCAAGAATTCTTTCTCGGTTACAGTGTAATTCAGCTCAGCTTTGGACAAGTTTTTGCTAACAAAGTAAATGGCATATGGAAGTTTTTGCTCAACTTGTCCTAAAGCTGTACCTATGGCTTCGTTCGAGGCATCGATGTGGATGTGGAAAGGTAGGGCCCAGTTTGGACCTCTCAGGATTGGGGCTGACACCAACTTGTCCTTCAATTCATTTAAAGCCCTCTGACAATCGTCAGTCCAATTAAACTCCACATCTTTTGCCAACAGGCCAAACAATGGCGAGGCTAGCTTGCTGAAATCTTTAATGAATCTCCGGTAGTATCCTGCTAATCCCAAGAAACTCCGTACATCCCTTACCTTTTGAGGAGGTGGAACCCTCTTGATGAGAGCAATTTTGTTAGGATCCACCTGCAACCCTTGGCAAGAAATGGTATGGCCTAGCACAGTCCCTTCAGTCATTAGGAATTCACATTTTTCAGGACTAAGGGACAAGTTCATCTTGATGCATTTGGTTAGGAATTTTCCCAGATTGGACAATGCTTCCTGGAAGTTGGCCCCATAAGGAGTAAAGTCATCCATATAGATTTCTACTGCATCATGGACCAGCTCTGAGAAGATGCTCAAGACAGCTCTCTGGAAGGTAGCAGGAGCATTGCATAGCCCAAAGGGAAGAACTCGGTAGGCAAAGGTACCCCAAGGACAAGTGAAGGTGGTCTTATCTTGGTCTTCCGGGCTGATTTGGATTTGGTTGTACCCGCTAAACCCATCCAGGAAAGAGAAGAACTTCTTTCCTGCCAGTCCATCCAACACTTGATCTATGAAAGGTAGAGGGAAATGGTCTTTCTTGGTAGCTTTGTTCAGTTCTCGGTAGTCCACACAGATTCTCCATTTCCCATTTTTCTTGGGAACCAACACCAGAGGGGACACCCATTCACTATCTGAGATGGGGTAGATGAATCCTCAATCCAACAGTTTTTGCAATTCTTCTTTGACAATGTCCTTAAGAGCTGGATTCATTCTCCTCTAGGGTTGCCTAACCAGTTTACAATCCTCTTTGATGTATATATGATGGGTACAGACCGAAGGATGGACTCCTTTCATTTCCTTATAGCTCCAAGCAAAAGCATCTAGGTGGTTGGCCAACAGACTACACAGCTCCTTTTCCTCGGAAGGAGATAGGGAGGAGCTGATCTTCAATGCTTTCTCAGGGCCGAACTCCACATTCTTGACTCTGGGAGTAACAGGGTTGGTTGTACAAAGATCCACTAAGGTGCTAGCTTGGGCATCCTCCACCAATTTCTCTAAGGGTAGTGCACTGGAAGGTGGATTCTGGATCAAGGTCTCGATCAAGTCATCCTCGGTTGGGGGGTCTCTTCTAGTGGTATCTAAGGTGCACAGAGGTGCTGAGTACACCTTGTCTTCCTCTCCTTCTTCCAACCAGAGAGGTAAGTCATGCTCTAAGGAGGGTTGGGCAGGAGGGTATAGGACTAGCTGCTTGGACATAGGACCATTTTTGATGGTCATATTTCCTGCACGGCAACTAATGTAGGCATCTGCAGTAGCTAACCAAGGCCTTCCCAAAATGAGAGGATATCCAGTAAGCTTTTCCTTTGGTTACAGAACCAGGAAGTCTGCAGGGTATTCCCAAGAGTCAATAGAGACCAAGACATCCTCCACAATCCCTTCGGGAGTTACGGTGGAGCGATCTGCTAATTGCAGTACTGTCGAGGTCTTCCTCAAGGAACCCTGAAGATTGAGTTTGAGCATGGTATCCCTGGTCATCACATTAATGGCAGCCCCCAGATCAATCAAGGTGTGAGGTATGGTGGTGCCATTGATGTGGACATCTACTACAGGACTTCCAGGATCTAGGTACTTTGGGCAGATGACTTGTCCTAGCATGAGGTCAGACAGTTGTCCTATGACATTAATGGTTGAAGCATCTTTCTTCCGCCTGCCTGGGTGTTTGAAGCACTTTTCCTTAACCAGTTTGTTGTATATTGGCACATCCTTGATGGCTTGGAGAAGGGGTATTTTCACACACAACTGCTTGAGCTCTCCCAGAAGCTCATCCTCCTCTGGGTTGGGTTGTGTGGTGGCTGTTAGTCTCTCAGGAAAGGGTGGAATAGCCTTTGGTTCACCTTCCTGTTTATCTTCCTCATCCTCTGGGGGAGGAGGTTGGTGATCTGGAAGAGTCTTTCCAGGTCTAAGATTGATCTCCTGGATCTCCACAGCATAGGTAGGGCATGAGGTTTCCCCAGTGTATACCTGTTGGGCCTGTCTATTGTTGGGGTTCGGGTTCGGTTGATCAGGCATTTGAGGTTGCCTTGGAGGAGCAGGAGGTAATGGCTGAGGTTGAACTGGTGGTGGAGGCAAGATGGCAGGAGGAGTGTTGTATTGGGGCCTCCACCCCGACTGAGGTGCATTCCATTAAGGCTGTGGCTGGGCATGTGAATGATATGAATGAGAAGTAGGTTGAGTGGGGTACTGAGGTGGATAAGACCATGGAGGAGGCATGGACCATGAAGGGTGAGCAGGGGGACCCCAGGAAGGCATAGGAGTCGATTGGTTGGGGCTGTAATAAGCTTGAGGTGCCCCTTGCATCCCCTGTTGTTAAGTTCTAGATCCTTGTGGCCTCCTTTGGTTGAGGTAATAGAGAGGTTCAGTGGGAGCTTCTGTCCCTTGGTACATGGCTTTAAACCCAGGTAAGGTTGGACACTGATTTGTGGGATGGTCCTCCTCACAAACGAAACATACTTCAACCGAATGCAATGGGCATTCGTTCTTAGGGTGTCTCCTTGTGCACCTAGGGCAGAAGACAAACAAGGCTCTCTCAGCTTCTTCTTTCTTCTGCTGGATTCTGAATGTGTCCAGCTGCATGGCAATGGTCTGTCTCACCTCACACTTGAGATCTTATAATTGATTTGCAAGCTCATGTTTGGAGAAAGGGACACTAGTTGAGAGGAGATTTCCCCTACCTCGTTTCCTAGCTGCCCTGGAGTGGTTTCTAAACACAGTTTTGATGTCCTCATAAGGCAGTTGGTAAATGTCCCCCCCAGCTAACATGTGAAGGGTATCTAAGAGGTCTTCAGGGACTCCTCGGAGCAGGACCAACTTGAGGGATTCAGGGTCAAGTGTGCACCTGGCCCGCTTATAGCTTAGTTGGAACCTCTCCTCATAATCCTCTAAGGACTCATCATTTCCCATGGTCATCCGAAAGATTTCCCCCTTTGTTTCCTTGGACCTACAGTAATCCCGGTACTTGGTATTGAAAGCTTGCTGCATCTGAGCCCAAGTGGTGATACTATTCCCAGGTAAGCCCATGAACCAGCGTAATGCTGCATCCTTAAGAGTGGAAGGGAAAAGTTTCAGCTTTTGCTCATCTTCAGTATAGTCATAGGTTCTACAAAGGACAACAAACTCAAACATGAAGGTATCAGGATCTTCAGTAGTCAGCCCATGGAAGTGAGGTAAAGCAGAGGGGCTAATGTTCTTCATTTTCATCTCTCCATTGGTCTCTCGGATGGGGAAGGCACCTTCTATTTCCTCATCTTCTCTTCTATTGTCAGCCATAGCTTCAGATGGAGTGGTCTCTAACTCTTCTTCTACGACAGGATCTTTTTATATCTCTGGATGTTCACCTATAGGTTCTTCTGGGTCACTGTCACCAAAGAAGAGAGAAGGGTGACTCAGTGATGTGGTGGGGGTGTTTGGTAGGAATTTGCCTGATCTATCTCGGTTCCTACGAGGCATGAAATGGAAAAGACTTTCTTTTTCTTTTGATTGTTTTTGCTTTTTTCCTTTGGTACCTGCAAAACTGAAACAGATTGATCTACAACTAACTATGAAAGATGCAGAATTAAACTGAAAGCAGGAAAGAACTAATCTACTTTGCTCAAATGAAATTGCAAGAATGGAAATGCTAGTCTACGCTTGCAGAAAGGAAATGCTAATCTATGAAAGCAGGAAATGCTAATCTATGAAAGCAGGAAATGTCTATGCTACTTTTGCAGAATGGAAATGAAATAAACTACTTAGCAGAAGGCAAGAGTAAGAAAATAGAAGAAAAGCAACAATTACTAATACTCTGACGCTTCCCCGACAACGGCGCCAAAAAGATGGTGGGCTCCAGTATTGTAGCAATAATGCTACAACTCTTGGAGCTTCCTATCTCTAATTTTATCAACCCGGTAGTTCGTACAAACTTGGAAGCGACGGTGCTATATGCACAAGTACTAGCTCTTGTCGCAGCTGTCACTTGGTCAGCTGGCACAAGTCCGCTAGGGCTCAAGCCAACTTCTATATGCTCACAGAAGAAGCTTTATGAGTGATGGACGAAAGCTAACTCAAAGGAGGCTAATCTACTTGCAGAAAGAAACTGAAAGCCAACAAAGCATGAAAACCCTAGTAAACCCTAATTTGACTAGCTAGGCCCTTACAATGCAAAACTGTGAATGAAACTTCTACCAATGATGCCATTACTTGCAGTGAGCTAAAATACATGCATCTAAGCTACTTGCATCTGAAAAGACATGTTTTTGTATTTTTTCGTTAAGTGGTTGGATTAATTGTGATGATGCTTTTGATTAGGGTTTGACTGTGCAGGAGCGGTTCGAATGGAAGGAAAGCATGGGCAAGGTCAGGGGGGGCTAGGAGAGGCCCTAGAGGATCTCTAGCATCAGTCCACAGAAGTCTACAACGTTCGTATGCTCAACAACCGAGTTTGCAGGCTTCTACAGGAAGTCTGCAGGGGATCCTACAGGAAACTCAGGGGTTCTACAAGAAGTCTGTGGAATTCTACAGGATGTTCGACCGTGGGAGTTTTGTGAAGTGATGGAGTGGTATGGGAGGATAGGTGAGATGGAGATGGAACTGGTGATGGCTCAGGAGCAGAGAAGTCAGATGGAGAAAGAGTGCATGCAGTGGGTTGATGGCTGGAAGGATGGGATCAACGAAAGGTTAAGTAAATGGAGCTACGTGAGTAATGGAAGAGCTAGAAGGTAAACGAGCTGAACAGAGGTCGGTTGAGTGGCTTTAGGCGTGGTTGACAAGAAGAGGAAGGTAATGGAATGGTGTGGAGCAGTGTAGATGAAACAAATTGTCTATGAATGTCACCAAAAACGAGAACTCTTTAACCTATGTTAATTGTGCTATTTTGAACCAATGAACATCAGTGCAATTTGTGAAAGAAACTCGTGCATGGAAGTGGAATGAAGAAGTAATGATCAAGACCAAAGTGCATGGATGGATCTATGACTAAAGTAACTGTTTCAGCTTGCATAGACGTGAAAAGAACTGCGTTTCGTTTTGGTGGTTGATATAGACTGCACCCCAATCCCTAAACAGAGATGGCAGTGATCTCTAACAACCTTTTTCTTGGAGCTCCCGTGTATTACAAACCTCCTATCGAATCTAAGCAACTGAAAGCAAAGTAACCATAAGCTAATCCTACTCAATCACACGAAAACTAAATCAGCAGACTGTAAATTCGAATTGCATGTCAAAGTAAAGAAACAAGGTGCTGGAACGAAAGGCAAATAACATTACAACACAGAGGAGGTCTATTGCTCTCAGGTTGGGCCCTAACCTGAGAGCTATAGCTCCCTTAGAAACTCAGAATGAGATCAAAATCTGCCTGCCTTTATTCATAACCAAAAATCTGATGTCATGCCAAAACTGAATTACAAAAAGAACCAACACCGAGCTGTAGCTCGTACTTCAAAATTACAATAGTAATGAAAAAGTTCAAAAAGCTCCTATCAAAGGATATGGCCTCAGTATTTATGCAAAATGATAATCCAACAGGTTTCCTTGATTTGTGGAGCTCGGCTGTCCAACTGAAGGTTAAACTGCTGATCCTGTAGAACAGTTGTAACTGCTGTTCCTGTAGAACGGCTGGCTGCCTCTAAGCTCGGTGGGGAGATTGGTTGGAGCTCGAAGCTATGTTGGGAATCACAAGGAAGGTCCCCAAGGCTATGGAAATCCTCTCCTAAAAACCAGCAGTGCCACCTTACTGTCTCCTTGTCTCCTTTTTCGTGGTCTTTGCACCCTTTTAATGCCAAAAACCTGAAATCATCATGTATTAGTCACGTAGATAAAATGCCTACCCTTCTTCCTACAAACAACACGAATAAACCAAGAAATGAATGCATAAGCAATAAAAGATGAATGGTTTGAGCAAAGCAAGTAGGCCAAATGAGCCCAAATTGTACCAAAAATTGGGGCTCATCACTTGGTAAAAGCCTTGATGCTAGTAACTGGGTGACCAAGAAGAAGAAGAAAGAGAAGAAGAAGAAGAAGAAAGATAAGAAAGAAGTCAACCAACCAATCATGGCTATAGGTACTATTAATGTTGAGGAAACTTCCAACATGCATCGCAAGCCAAAATTCCCTTGCAA
This sequence comes from Pinus tabuliformis, assembly GCA_031772625.1. Taxonomy (NCBI): domain Eukaryota; kingdom Viridiplantae; phylum Streptophyta; class Pinopsida; order Pinales; family Pinaceae; genus Pinus; species Pinus tabuliformis. The sequence continues at coordinate 499,115,236 of CM062814.1, read as the reverse complement.
GCTTTGTAAGGGTGACCACTTCCTTATCAATTGTCCTGGTATTCCTAAGGTCTTGGAAGTATGGTCAGAAAATTATTATTAACTTATTGTTGATTCATCAACTAGTGATTGTGAGGCTCCTGGGAAAAAGGGTAAAGTTAGGTTTCCTTGTAGATTATGCAAAGGGATTCATCATAGTCACCTTTTCCATGGAAAATTTTAGGGGCTAATATTCGCAAGTGGGCCAATTTTCCATGGTTTTTCCAAAAAAAATATTCGCCAATTTCCATTTTTTTCTAGAAATGATTCGCCCAAAATTTATAGTATAAAAATATTTTACCTTAAAAATTTCCAAAATTCTATAAAGACTATATATAAAACTATTAGAAATTTGAATGTTTTTGCAAAGATATCAACAAACATTTTATAATATGCAATTTGAGGACTAGTAAGATTCACCAAGGTTTCTAAACTTTAAGAGAAATTTTCATCCCTAAAATTTTCCCTGACCTTTTCCCTCATATGGATGAAGCCTCAAAATTGTTGGAAAAACTTACTGTTTCACAGCAATAACTTCCAACTGGTTACCGTAAACTTTCTCCCAACCTACCGTCAATTTAAAAATTGATTTATCTGATTCCAAGTACAATCAATCCCACTCTTCAATTGGAGAGTGAAACACATATCACTTAGGTTGATGAGACATTGGTTGATCAAGTGGTCGACTCAATTCCATCTTCGGTCGATCCCACTCTCCCTTTAGAGAGTGAAATTAATACCGCTCAAGTTCTTCTTGTTACCTCAAATTCTTCTACACATGGGGGCATTTCACCTGTTTCCATTGAACCCCCTCCAAGTAATGAGGCTATTTCCTTTTATTGGAGTAGACTGACAGGACCTCGTCTTCCTTCTTCCACCCCTTTCCAAATCATTATGAAAGCATATGGTAAGAATGTGCAGTGCACAAATGTAGATGAAGGTGCTTTTGTCAGTATTTTATCCTCATCCGCTTAGCAAGATCTGGGTTCCCCTCAGCTTGTGCCTGTTACATAGAATCTTTTGTCTTTTAAAGAAACCATCAATTAACCTTTAGGGATCCTTCTTAAGTTACCTATTACTATGGAAGGAAAAACTCTTTGTATTGATCTTATGGTAGTCCAAGGCCCCTTGGATTTCAATTTTCTCCTTGGACAAGACTATGTCTATGTTATGAAAGTATTCATGTCCACACTCTTTCGAGTGATGTCTTTCCCTCAAAATGGAAAAATTGCGATGATTGACCAGCTTTCGTTCGTTGGTCTTGATTCAAATACCAGCCATACGACATCCCTTAATGTTCCTATATGCAAGTGATATCTACCCCACCACGGGTTAATTATGTGGCAACCAGTCCCATGTTTTCAATTACCAATGTAAGGTGGCCTCTCACTGTTTGCTCGAATATTTATGAATTAGATTCAGTATTTGATATAGGGAACTTTATGGGGGAATTTGAAATGGATTTTCTTACCCCTTTTGATTCTCTTCACATGTCTTCTTTCCATAGATTTATTCGTCCTTCTGATGAAGATATCTTGGAAGCCATGGTCGGGAAGTATCCCTTGGCATGTGTTTCTTTTAAATGTAAGCCATGGTCCAAGTCAATCTGAGGATGTTTGTTCTATTGTGTCAACCTTGTTAAAAAATGAAACAAATTCCGCTAAGGATAGTTCTTACTATGTCAACCTCGTTAAAAAAATGAACCAAATACCTGAGAGGATGGTTCTTTTACCGTGTCAACCTCGTTAAAAAATGAAACAGGTTCTTGTGAGTTTTTTTTGTTTTGTTTTTTTTCAAGCTCGCATAAACATGAAACAACCACTAAGGGTGGTTATTTTACTGTGTCAACCTCGTTAAAAAATGAAACAAATACTTGACAGGATGGTTCTTCTACTATGTCAACCTCGTTAAAAATGAAACAAGTGGCTGAGGATAGTTCTTTTATTGTATCAACCTCGTTAAAAAATGAAACAATTGACTATGAGGATGGTTATTTTATTGTGTCAACCTCATTTAAAAAATGAAATAAAGTTCGTTTGAGGATGGTTCTTTTTTTATTTCAATCTCGTTAAAAAATGAAACAATTCCCTTTTTAAACCGAGTCTTTTATGTGATTTTATCAGTAAACCTTTATTTCATATGCCTAATAGTAATTTACCATTTACTTAATAAGATCAAACAAAGCTCAGGGGGCATGTGCCTCTCCATGGGTAAATTATAATTATGTTTTGTGTGGATAATTTTTTAGCATCTTTTTACAATTTTTTGCTACTTCTCTTACTTATCTTATGTTACATTTTATTACTAATGCATTGGCTAATTTGTAACATCTGTAAAAAGAAAAAACAATGTTCATCCATATATTGTACAAGATAAACCGAGATAAAAGTAGCTGCTTTCATTAGTCAAAATGTATGTCAAAAGTGTGGCTTTACAAAAATTCAAACAAGACGTGAGGCCTCGTGGCCTTTATTTTCTGAACATGTTGATACATCTTTAAAAAAAAATCTAGCCTTAAGACTAGCAGCTATGCATGATGATCATGGTAGTAGACAATAGCGCGAGCTACTCATCATAGCAAGCGACTAATCAGTTTAGGAACCCCCACAATGTGTCTCTGGTAGTAGAGAGGCAGGTCATCTATCCCAACATATGGAATGTCTAGGGTCAACCTCTCTAGGTTGTGCTCTAGCTCAGTCAAAACCTTTGTTGGGTTGGGGTTCTGTATTGCGGGAGTTATTGGATGCTCACTGTGCCTGTTAAATCTGCGTAGTCCTACTGGTCTAACTGGGCCCACATCTGCATGATCATTTCGAATAATTAGTTTTGGAGGCCAAAAACAAAAAAATTGAAAAATACAAAAAAAAACCAAAATGTGAAGTTTTTTACCTAGGTCACCCCACTGCATCCCAACTGGAAGTGGGAAATCTGGATCACCTATGTAATCGATGCTTGCATATGGAAATTGTTCAATCATAATGATTTGACGTTCCAACCATCCAAACAAATCAGGAGTATATCGAATCATTGGGTCATCACCACCTTTGTGGTGCACCATCAATGTGTCCCACTTCATCAGACGAGGATCTTGCGGTCCTCCTGCATCTACGACTACATGTGGGGCAAGAAGGGGCATCCTCTCTAGGAGAACGAGATGAAAAAAGAACCATACCCAAAAATTTTGTGTTTTCTTGTTTTCACTCTAGTTAATTTCCCTTTGAGGTTGGAAACTAGCCCTTCACACTAGTTAAATATCGTAGGCTGCAAGCATTCTATGGAAATATGCATATGATCCTTAGTGAGTAAGTGAAGTGTTGCACTCCCACATAATCATGCAATTGTAAAACCAATAGTCCTAAAAGGAAGCTGCTCAATGGTTTTGATATCAATACGTCCAACTTTGAGTGCGGACCCTGGAGAACAATATTGTGCTGGGTAAGTGGCAGTTGTTTCACCAACGCATCTATGGCCATACACAAAAATCTCCACTCCACGACATGGGAGCCTAGATAAGAAATAGATGTAATCAACTTCTATCATGAGTCTATGATCTCCAATCACAAAACACTCTTCCTATACATTCCATTTTCTCACCATCCATTCTAGCAAATCTAGTTGGGCCTTCATGCTTGGGATTGTGAAAAATTTGTACAAGCCATAGTTTCTTAGAACTTGTAATGTTTGCGGATGGTTCAAAGCTGGCACATCTTGTCTTTCATGTTCACACTCTCTCCACTCCATTTTTTGGATCAAAACCCTGCAAATAAACATGGAGGGTCATTAGAAAATGTTGTGGTAATTTTCTACAAAAAAATGGTTCATTTTTCTTGATTTTTTCAAACTCCTCGGCGCTATGTGCGACCGCTTTTGAAGACCAGTGTAGATTTGTGTGGTTCTAGCCCTAGAAGCAGTGCAAATCTCATTTTTGTGTATAAAATATCAGTTTTTGTGCAGAACCCTGATGGAGAGAAACTGTGCACACCGAGGGTGATTTTTGAATTGATGAAACCCCCCTAAAAACCTAAATACATGGTGGAAAGAAAAAGGAAAGAAATGAAAATGAAGAAATCAGAGAGATGGTTTACCTAGAGAAGATGACTCGTGATTTGGTCCAACGGTTTGCCTATAATCTACCTCTGAAGTTTTGGTGAAAATGGCACTCTATCACTCTAAAATGGTAAAAAGTTTTTACTTTTTTGGATTTTTATAAGTTTTTAAAGTCTATTAAGATATATTTTTTTTTCTATTAGGCTCTCAAATCTAAATTTTTAATGCTTTTACTATATTTGTGTGCAATGATTATTCTTTTTTAGTTTAAGTGTTAAGAACATAGGTTATTTATGAAATTGAATCATTTTGGTGTTGAGTATATTTTTATCACTTTTTCAAACTCGTTTAAAACTTATGAAAAAGCAAAACCATGAGTTCTCTTTAAGTCCTTTTCAAACTCCCTAAATATGAACATATCGCCGAGTACTTGACTATTCGAACTCATAAAAGTAAATGAATAGTCGTCTATTCAGTATAAGTTTACCCCTTTTACAAACTGAGTTAGACTATTTACGAAAAAGTTATATGTTGACTAATCATTGTCAATAGAATTCTCTCCTATATTATTTTACCCTTTTTCGGGCTCGAGGGACTAAATTTACGAAAAAAAACATTGTTGAGTTTACTTATGTTTTTCTCTTGACTCCCTAAAAATGAAAAACACTGAGCTTTACTTTCTCCCAGTTAATTAAAATTTTATGTTGAAAGAATTGAATGCGTTTTCCTTTTGTGTCTCTTCAAACTCTTTAAACATGGAAACGACATCGAGTTACCCCTTCACTAGAATCGTAAAAGTTAAACAATATATGAATCAGTAATCATAACGAGACAAAACCACTCCTTCCTAGGGCTTGTCAAAAATACTTCGAAGGAATCATCCGAAGGATGAGCTTAAAGGACAAGCATATGTTATCCTCCTCAAGCTTGCCAAAAATAAAGAGGTACTTTCTAGTAATGGTGGGGGGAAATTGGGAAAGAACTTTTGTTTTTGTATTACTAAAAGCATTATGTCACTCTTGAACATGAAACTTCGTCTCCTTTGTGTTAGGGTTGGAAAATCCATTTATCTCTCAGTCGACCATACCTCATTTAAAGTCTTCAAACTGGTTTCTGGTCCTATTACTTTTGAGTCAAATGTTGCCAATTCAGAATGTCGCGTCGCCAATATGTTCAAGAGACGTCCAACCTTAGTCAAATTAACTTACAAAATTATAGCCTTCAATCACATCGGCCATCCCTGAGTTAGTCCTGAATTACTGCAAACTGTTGTTCTTCAAAACTTGACATGGGTTTCATGTCATAGGCCCTCCTGCAATGAGTCACTTCCTATTGACTTCAGTTCACTATCTAGGAAGTTGATCTAGAAACCTTCAATACCTTGGAGCCTGCATGCCTTAATGGAAGGTTTCTCTCCTTCGACAACAAGTTCTCATCATTGACCTTCAATCGAATGATTTTATGAGTGTTCGACTTCTATACATATTTTCACACTTCATAGATTGTACTGGAAGTACCTTGAGAGCCATTGTAATTATTGGTGGTTTCTCTTGCATTTGTTAATAGTTCACATCATTGACCGATAGCAATTGGTTTCTACCATGTTCGACTATGAGACATTCACTTCAATGGTTAGATTCATATTATGGATCCAGAGATGGAGATCAAGACCTTGGATCTATCCTTCATCCATCCAGGCTACGTGGATTTATTTAATATTCATGATTCTAAACATAGATCCATTAATGGCTGTGTCCATATTGTGTCTTCTGTTGACATGGATCTTTAGATGTATTTCCGTACTAGTTCTCTATGACATTTATGTTATGAGTATGAGAAGTCCTACCTCAATGATGATTTTATATTGCATTGTAACATGTGATTGATTGTTTCACGTCTCCCACTACAGTCTCTAATCTAAACCTTGGCATGATAAAGTTCTTCAGTCATCAAATATCTCTTATGACTTTGAACTTTAGGGGGAAATCTGTTACACATCATTTTGTCGCATTAGGAAAATGACTATTGGTTTGGAACTTTCTCTATCCATCAAAGTGTTCCAAAGAATCCCCCTGCAAGGTTAGAACCCAAACAATCCCAAAGAGAATGAAATTCCTAGATCTCAAGGCCTAAAAACCTATTTTTGTCTTCCTATGTAGTTCCCTAGTCCATTTATGCGCATACGCAGAAGAGACCATTAGAAGTTAAGAAAAAGTACACTTTGTATTACACTGTGGCTTGTGCACATGACTTAATGCAAGTAAAAAATAAAAAGTAAAGTCTAGAATCTTTGTTAGTCGAATCTTTCCCAACTAATAGCTTCGAATGGATGCCTACTCAATCCTAATCCCTCCCATCATGGAGCTACTTCCCTCTCTTTGTGGATCCCTTATCCCACCATTTATGGATCTCATACCTTAGGAAGAGGATCCCAAACCTCCTCCTCTTCACCTATAAATCAAATAGACGCCAAAGGATTGGAGAGGACCATTGAAGGTAGGCTTATGATTCAGAAATAAAGCTAGGAGGCTTTTAATCCAAGGAGAAGGTTGGAGATTGTAGGAAGAGTCTTGTAACATCAAGGCTTTGAGGTTGTAAGTTTGTTCTCCATTTTATTTAATAAAAAACAATTGTTCTTTCCAAATGGTGTCTTATCTGATATCATTTGTGGGATTCCGTGATCACTCACATAGGTTATGATTGGTTATTGATTCAATTTATGATATATGTTGAGTTAAGTATTTAATTTATCTTTCATTCTATATATTAGATGCTTTGATCCTCTGTGTGATTTTTTCTATGCAGATCCCCTTCGAAACATCATGGAGAAGTTGTGGAAGGAACTCGAATGATATCTAAAGCGTCGAGGATAAGCCACCTGCTGAAGGCACTAAAGGGACTTCAACATGTGTTTTGTTAAAACATTAAGTGATCTCTCACATATTACTTGGTTCAATAAATCGTAAGCTAAGGAAAGGTTGCAGTTATTTTCTTGTTTGTTACTAGATTTCGTTTAAGATTTAGGGGGATCCGTCTTGTTTGCAAGAGGGATTAGTTTGCTTAACACTATGTGAAAATGTATATTTAATATTTTGGTTGTGACCCTAATTGTATTGTAGTGTTACATTACTCTTTTAATAAAAGTGAGAGATTGAAACTTTGGGAAAAAATTGACGTAAATGGAAAAATCAACATAATGAATTTCTAAAGAAACTTTGCAGTTAACAGATAATATTGACTTCCTATTTCCCACAATATTATCCCTATCCATTTAAACAAATAAAGACAACATGAGAACTCTTTTATTAAATCAGACACACACCCACACTTACCAAATACATGATAGTGGCTCATTATATAGAAATGGGATTGATATCCTTGATAAACATAACAACCTGGAGGATAAAATATTTGGCTCAAATACAACTCACTCACATAAGGAAACAATAAGTTATAGAACATCACCTCAGAACTCACACAATACAAAACATTCATTTCTCTATTATTTCTATGTCTCCCCCTTAATGGAGAAATCAATTATTTATCATTCAACCAAAATATTGTTTTTCCTTTATTGGTTCACCATAAATATCATCATATGGTTTGTCTTGATCACTATTGGTAGATAACGGTCTAGGGAATGCAAGCTTACTTGAAGCATTTTTTATCTTACTACTTCCACTGTCAAGCATCTGAGTATGGGATTGTTTCCACCCAGATAGGGTTTTATCTGCTTCCATGTGCTCCTTGTGAGTCACCCCATCAAGGTCCATTCTCCTTATTGTTGAGGATGTATAATATGATCTTTTTTGTCTTCCATAGGTTACTTTGGAGCTTTGAGATGAGAAAGTTTGAGATGATGACTGCCTTGGATAAGAATTGTTAGTTCATTTGAACACGCTCTCGTTTCGTTTCTGTCTCTGTTGTGCTCTTAGTATTGTGTTACCTTGGTTATTACCTAGATTTTCAACAATAGGTTCTTGAATATACTGGTTACACCCTTCCTCATGAACAACTGGATGCTCTTCAATCCCAAGGTCTTGTCGAGTAAACTGCAGCCCCTGATATTCTTGGTCATCAATAAAACCAAACTGTTTGTCAGAAAATTATTTCTACTGAAAATTACTACCTATCCTAAGAATGCTTCCAAATGGGCTTATGAAAAAGGGATCATTGAAAAGTCCAATGTCTAAGAATTTGGAAAAATACACCATACACCCCACTAAGATTTATTTGCATGACTCCTTTATTGGCTTGGATCTAATACCAACTTAAATAAATAAAAACAACAAAAAAAACTCTTTGAATATGGAAAAATACACCATACGCCCCACCAAACTGTATTTTCACACCTCCTTTAATGGCTTGGCTTTGATACCAACTTAAATAAATAAAGACAACAACGGAACTATTTTATCAAATCAAGCTCACAACCACACTTACCAAATACATGATAGTGGCCCATTATATATAAATGTGATTGATAGACTCGATAATCATAACAACTTGGTGGATAAAGATGACTCAATAACAACTCACTCACATAATAAAACAATAAGTTCTAGAACATCACCTCGGACCTCACACAATCTAGAACATTAATTTCTCTATTATTTCTAAGTATTCCAACGTATGTCCGAATGCGCATAGGAGGGTGTGTTAGTATATCATTCGAGTATTAGATTTTTCATTCCAATAGTGCTTAGTTAGCTCACAAAAACACAATTGGGAAAGTGGTTTTTCTATTCTTCCGTGGAAGGAAAGAAAATCAATAATAATAATTGAAACTTATGAAATGAAAATATTTAATTTTTAAGTGTGTAAATTTTTTTGTGTGTGTGTCAACTTAACTTAAATGTAGATTTTGGTAATATTCTATAATTTATATAAAATTTTATTATTCTTCTTCAAATTTCAAAATTTGCAGTCAATATAAAGATAGTCGATGCTTTGTTTGTGTCAGTGAACATGCATATAGAGTTCAACTACATTTGTTGCACTATACATATCGAATTCAACTACATATGTTGTATTGATAGTATTTTCTTGGAAGTTCTACCGACATTGATCAATCTTAACACCAGATTTACCAAACACGAAGAGGGATCAAATCTCTCAATATGTAAACTCATTTTTGAGTGCAAATCTTACGGAAAAGTTTACACCTCAAGAGATTTGGTTCCTCTCGTTGCTTGGTATATCCTTAATTCAGATGGATGTATGTTGGTATTACTTATATTATATGAATTTAACATATCTATATAAAAAAGTGTTCTCATTTTTAATTTTATTAAAACTTTGATTTAATCTCTATGTATTTTCTACTAAATATTTTTAGTAGTAGCGAGGATAGAGGATATAGATATATCTTAAAAGTAATTATAATCTTTTTTCTTTTAGATTTAAGTAAATAAATATTATAAAAATAAATTAATAAAAAATATTTATAAAATATTTTAATTGCGAAATTAGTTATGGTTTTTGGACATGTGGTATTGATAAGCCATGATATTGGTCTATCATATTATAACAAATCTTATTTACAAGTTAATAGTGGGTGAAAGCATGGAGCTCGATTACACTTTTTGGCCAAAGAGGGTGCATTTGGGTGGAAAAAATAATAGATTGATCTAGTCATATAAGTGCTCAATCGAGCTCCTTGGGTGCTAAAATGGTAGCTCGATCGAGGTTTAAAAACAAACCTTTGATCGAGCTATAACACTTGATTGAGCCATTTTTTTTAAATACCGCTCTCGCATTTTGCAAGCGCCATTTGCACAAACTGTGAGTAAACTAAGAGCTCAACTGAGAGTGTGATAGTAGCTCAACCAAGAGTATTGGAGCTCGATTGAGCAATTGGAGCATGGAGCGTTCAAATAAATCTCACCAACTACCTCGCCAACATCCCAAAGGCTCAAACGAAAGTAGGTATTCTATCTTATTTGTATTTTTTAGTTAATTTTTTGCAAAATTAAATAAAATTAATTAAAAAAATAACCATGTACAAAATCCATGAAAACCAATTAATTTAAAAAAAAACCACAAAAACCACAGAAAAACTCTTCAAAAGAACTTAGAAAATCACAAAACCAACCAAGAAAACCATAAAAAACCCTTCAAAACAACTTAGAAAACCACAAAACCAATCTATAAAACCATTAAAAAAACCTTCAAAACAAGCTAGAAAACACTTTGAAACCACCAAAAAAGCTATAATTTAGGTTTTAAATTTGTTTCTTACTTGAAATGTTTTGTTTATTAAATGCATATTTTCTGAATTTAAATGGTAAAAACAATTTTTTTTCTAATTATTTTAGGTTTTAAAGTTCTTTTTTAAGAATTTTGTGAAATAAAATTTCAATTTTTTTTTTTTTTTTTGTTATTTAAAACACATTCCTAAATTTCTAGCAAATTTGACTGAAATATACCCCAAAAACTCCAAAAAGAAAACAACAAAACTATAACCAATAAATAAGTAGATTAAGAGCTTGAGATTGACATGATGAATATAGTTGTTAATGGTAAACCTCTATTTATAAAATATATATATATTTTATTATTATTTTAAATTTAAATTAATTTACATTTTAAATTTAAATTAATTAATATTTTAAATATTTTTTTAAGTATAAATATAATACAATTCTAGTTTTAAAAATAAAATATTAATCTTTAAAGTTAAAAATCTAAAAAAAATATGTATCTTACTTATATATAATACTTAACTATATAATTATAACATTATATATATATATATATATATATATATATATATATATATATATATATCATAACATAGAGTCATAACATAGACCTCTATAATTATTTGACATGTATAACATAAAGTTATTTAACGTAACACATATATAATGATGATGATGATGATGGTTAACGTCCACTAAGACCAAAATTTGGTCTGTCAGACCTAAAGAAACAAATTATTTAGTTTGATTTAAGATTTTATTCTTATGCTCAAAAAGCTTAGAGAGAAGCCTCCCAAGCTCACTATAATTTTGACATCGTAAAAGGCTAGGGAGGTCAGTATTGCGACAAAGATTATGAAACTGAGATCTAATGTGGTTGTACGCGGGGCACTCTAAGAGGAAGTGGTTTTCATCCTCGATGTTCTTATTCTCACAGAGATGGCAGATCCTTTCCATCCACGGTGTTTTAGGAACTGCCCAATGACCTGTTTCACTATGGAGCTCATGAGAGTTCATTCTAATCTTCGCTATATTAATTTTCTTCTTTGAGCTAGTTAAAACAGAGAGATACTTTTGATCTTCTAGGGTGGGGTTGATGACCTTGTTATAATAACTTAATTTTCTTTTAGCTGCTAAATCTTTCTCACACCACATTTTTTCTTTGATCTTAGAAGTAACCATATTTTTAATGTTATTAATGTTTTGCAATGCATCATTCTCGTTGATCTCCCAATGGTTTAACCAGACCCTCATGTCTTTATACCACCCCCGTTTCAGCCTTAGGTGGTTTTGGCTGGAATTTAAAGCTAGCTTAGGAAGTTTGTGATCTCCTATGTTATTGAGCTTGTGCTTGTATTACAGAAGCCTAGTCATAGCTAGGCTCTCGATAGTGGAAAGACCTAATTCTATAAGGAGAATAGGATAGGGTGTATTGCTTTTAATTTTTATGTTATAAGTTATAAAGCGCTTCTGGATTTGCTCAATCTTTCTCCAGGATTCTCTAGAGATGCTGCAACCCCAAACCTCACATCCATATAAGATAGCAGGAGTGACTAAGGTTTCAAAGAGGAACTTCTTTTTATCCCACATTGCGAGGTTTGTCGTTTTACAATTATTTTCAAGACCAAAGTAAGCTTTCCACCCCCCATTAATCCATTTCTCAATGCTATAGTTCCAGTTGAGCTTGTGATGAATATCAATTCCTAGGTACTTGTAAGAATACACTTCCTCCAAGTTATTATTATCATACATAAAATTAGCGTAGGTATCCTTCTTGGATTTGATAATCATAACTTTTGTTTTGTCAGTGTTAACAGTCATACCCATGGTAGAGCAGAAATCCTTAAGAAGCCTAAGTTGCTTATCAAGATCAAATGGACACCTTGCGAGGAGAACAATATCGTCAGCATAGAGAAGAAGGATGACAACTATCTCAGCTAATATTGTGCCATCACATCCTGCTTCCTCTAAAAAACCTTCGAGCTTATCAATGTAAATGCCAAATAGGGTAGGGGAGAGGGGGCAACCTTGTTTAACTCCGATATTACACTCAATATCTTTCGACCACCCCTCATTGCTCTTTAGCTTGGAAATTCCATTCTCGTATAACCTTATAGCGGTAGCTCTCAGCTCGAAAGGAACCTTTAGCTCTTCTAATCTATTCCAAAGGTTGTTTCTAGGAACTGTATCGAAAGCCTTTCTAAAGTCCACAAAGCAACAAAAGTGATTGGATTTATCATTACGACATTCGTCCACAATGATCTTAAGTGTAACGAGGTGGTCTGTTGTTGAGTGATGCCTTCTAAAACCCGCTTGGCCTTTAGCCCACTTACCTTCACTTTCAAGCCAAATGCTCAACTTCTTTTCCAAAATACTACCATATAACTTGGCTAAGAGAGGGCTGATCATAATTGTCTGATAATTAGAGGGGTTATTTGTATCCCCACTTTTAAAAATAGGGATAATGAGGCTCTCAGTCCATAGCTTAGGGAACCCTTACTTGACTGCTTGATTGAAAAGCTTGTGGATGTGGGGGATGAGGACAGGGCCTCCAATTTTTACGATTTTCACCTGGTAACCTTCAATGTCCTTAGCTTTCCCATTAGCCAAGCGTTTAACCCCAAAATAAATGTCTTCTAGAGAGAAAAATTCTTTTGTTGTGGTCAGGGTTTCAAAGTTATCCATGACATTTGGAGATTCATAAAGCTTTTTAAGATAGGAATTATAATCGTGTAAAGCAATTTTATTATTATCTTTAGTTTTCCTAGTCAGAATCTGCCTCCAAAATTTCTTAGGAGTTACCTTAGAGAGGTGTAAGAGATTCTCTTGTCTTTTATGAATGTACTGCCTCTTTTTCCTTTTAGTTAGGGCTTTGTATATTTTTATCTTGCACATTTTAAGAGATTCGTCAACAACTTCCTTAATTTCTCTCCTCGCACTTTTACAATCTTTGTCATACCATGGGTTGGTTTTGCTATTTCTTTTATTATTCGAAACTTCAATTGAGAACTTGTTAATAGAATATGAGAGGGTTGTATTAAAATTATGATAGAGGTCTTCTATGTTGTCTATACTAGATAAAGGAAGCAAATTAGTTTTTAATTCATTTAGAAAGAGATCACTTTTATTACTATAAAAAATTAAGTTCTTTTGGCTATAAGGATTATTTTCTATGGGATCTCTATGCATGAAAAAATTGAGAGTTATAAGTAAAGGCCTATGTTCAGAGTCAGGCTCGTGGTCGTTTAAGATATCAAAATTTATCATTTCATTGTATAAAGGGAGATCATAAATAACATAGTCTACCATGCTGCTACCAAACCCATGGATGCAGGTCATATGGCTAGAAATGGGCCACTTCTTTAGACTGTTGCAAATTATGCGATCCTGAGCACTACAGAGCTTGACTAGCTCCGACCCAAACAGATTCTCCCCAAGGTCTTCAAAGCTCCTTTTGTACCTACTAGCCAGAGTAGGGTCTTCGTCTAACCAAATAAGATTAGGGTTGGAATGATTGCTTAGAATAATAGCTTTCTTGCTTGAAGTTCGAGCATTAAAGTCACCTATTAAAAGGATATTACCTTCATTCCTTAGGATAGAAATATCATTCTCCAAACCATTGTAAGGACTATTTTTATCTAGATTCTTCTTCTTATAGAAGTTAGAATTGATGGGGGGAAAATAACATATTGCTATGTAAGTCCTTTTATTATTAATATCAGTGATATCTATCCAACTATATTGGTTGTAAGGGTCATTTTTATAAATCCTAGCATGGGGGGAGATGTTCTTCTTAATGTAACATGCTATTCCCCTAATGCCTCTACGAGAGGATCGCTTGTTCCAGGTAGACAATAGTGTAAAGCCATCTATGTTAGGGACCTTATATTCTTCGTGCTCCAAAGTTTCAACAAGCAAAATAATATCAACATCATTTGAGATCCAGCTTAGCTTGGGGCCTTTGTTCCATGGAAAACCCCGACAGCTCCAAGAAAGAATCCGGAGAATGTTGAATTTCTATTTAGTACTATCTTTTTGGTTTCTATCTCAAATAAAGGCTTTTCTATTTCTGATTATTGCCCATTTTCCTTCCTTTCTAGCTTCTTTTACCTTTTGAACTTCCTTTCTTAATTCTGCTTGATCTTCTGGAATGAGATCTTCATTTATAAATATTCCCGTTCCTTTTGGACTTGAGGTTTTACTAAGTATGTCATACTTATGATCAGTAGAGCTCACCTTTATTCGGATCAATCTTCCTTTATTTGCATTTAATTTTCCCAACCTTATTGCTTTTGTGAGACACGTTGTTTCAATTTGTAATCTATTATGTAATTCTGTCTAGGCTATGGCTAAAGTATCCTCATCTACCTCTTCTTTTAAACTGAAGATTATAAGGTTCAAGGCTCTTTTGTTATGTTCATGGTCTAATTCTATTAATTTTTTCATTTCATATTTAATTGGTTTGATATCTAATTTATCTACCACATTATTTAGGGTGAGGCGGCTATTAAATTTTTCTTCTAGTTCTTTAATCATGTCTTTCATTTTAAGACTCTCTAAAGTATGAGCCTCACCTTGCTGGGATGTTTGGTTAGTATCTTGGTTTTGTTTTTCTATAACTTGCAACCTAGTCTCCATTGCCTCCATTTTATTCTCCAATAGTTCTATTTTATTTTCTATTTGTTTTTGGATTGTGTTTTCAAGAGATGCAAATTTATTTTCCAGCATGGCTTCTAACTCTATTTGTAGCTTGACTTCTCTTTCTTCTCTACGTTTCTCTAAAGACTCTATATACTCATAAAGGCCTTGTAGAGTAACTGTGCTAGGTCTGCCTTTGGTAATCTTTGGTAGCTGTGGTGAAATATTCATACTTGAAAATATATATGAGCAAATAGGTATTAGAAAAAGATAAGGAAATTGTGCACCTGATATCAGCTTACTGAGGATATGCGAGGATCGTCGAAGCTATAGAATGCCGAGTTCAGAACCGGATCACCGAAGATATGCTAGGATCAAATATGTCGAGTTTAGAACCGGATCACCAAAGATATGCGAGGATCAAATATGTCGAGTTCAGAACCGGATCACCGAAGATATGCCGAGTTCAGATATGCGAGGATCAAATATAGAATTCCGAGTTCAAATATGGGTTCAAATATACTTAACAACTGATCACTTCTTAACGAGATAATATGTTAGTACAAAACATAAGAGGAGGTGGCCGTATTGTTGTCCTGCGTAGTGCCGTAGACGAAGATTCCACGGTGGTAAGTACTAAGAAACATACAGTGTTTTCAGGTTGTGCGTTTTGCAGATTGCGAAAAGAAGCATTCATACATGGGGATTTCAAAACTTTATCACACCAAATTTACAAGACTTTGGATCAATCAGCAGATATATACACTAGCTCGTATCAATCAGCAGATATGTTCTGGGAAGAATGACATACAAAGCCTATTCATTTATATCAGAATGTGAGCCTCCGCATTAGAATTCGTCGAGGATTTATATACTGCTTGAATGTCGCAAACCCAAGTATTTATATATGTTAGATCTGTATCTAAATGTCGAGTTCGTCGACAAGATCACCGAAGGGCAAGTGAGGATATATATATATATAGCCCTAGAATCAAGATGAGCGAGGATTTATATATGCGAGCCTTAGAACCGGAGCAGACCCAAGAATTTATAACATAGTGTGTAACATAAATATAACAATTTCATAACTATGTAACTATATAATTATTTAAAAATAACTATATATATTTAACTAGATTTTAAAGTTAAAACATATCACATAGCTAAATATATTATAGTTCTATATATATTGTTTATAACATAACATAATTCTATAACTATTTAACATAACATAACTTGCTATTTAACATTTAAAACATAACATATAACATAACTATAATTATAAATATAACTATATATATTTAACTATTATAAAGTTATAACATTATATATATATATATATATATATATATATATATATATATAAAACTAGGTATATGATTTAATTATTATAAATATATATATCACTCTTTATCATAACATAAAGTTATTTGACATAACATATGCAACACACAAATATAGAGTGTAACATAACATAACATAGTGTAACATGTATTGTGCATAATTATAACATAATATAACTATAACATTTATAACGCACACACACATATATAACATAGCATAATTATTTAAAACATAACATTATATATATATATATCTATATATATATATATATATATATATATATATATATATATATATAACTTTTACACATGACATGTACTAGGTGCAGGCACATGAAGACAATGTTTCTTGTACAACACACTACATAATGAAACAATATGGTACAAATTAGAAAAGGGTCTAAATGATTATATATATATATATATATATATATATATATAAGTTCATGTCTCAACAATGCATCATTGATAGATACATTAAATCCGTTATGAAAAGTGAATTTGGTTTGGTGAATAAAATAATTTAGAACCTTTTCTAATTTGTACCATATTTTTTCATTATTTAGTGTGTTGTACAAGAAACATTGTCTTCATGTGCTTACACCTAGTACATGTCATGTGTCAAAGTCAAACATTAAGAACTTAAAGTCTATTGTAGTATTTGGTTGGCATGAAATTTTATTAGTTTTGTAAATAGGTTTATTTCAATTTTTTACATATATATTTACATATTTATGCGCTATGAATAAAATGCATTATTTAGAAACGAGAAAAAGTGTGAAGGTAGATTTGATCACTTCTTTCAATTGTGTTTACATGGAACTCAATACTTTGGTTGATAAATTATCAAAAAATAGACTCTAAAGTTTAGGACTTCACACTAGATTATTCACCTTGAGTTTAGAAATGGTTTTTTTGTCAACATTTTTTATTGGATTAGTTTATATTGATTATACGTAATATGTTGAGGCATCTCATATACGTGCCATACTGTAGGCCATCACAGTGTGAGGGGTTTTGTTATACATGATTGGGCTCATGGTAGATCATGTAGCCTACCAAGAGTTCATGTTCCACTAATAGATCCTGCCTCCAATGCAAATCAGAGTGTCATATGCAATGTTTTTGTCTTTGTTGATGATCATGCTTCATCTAGTGGACCTTCTTCACCTATTTCAGGTACACCTCCTACATTTTTAAATCCTCTTTAAACTTTATGTGTTTATGTCTTGAAATTGTCTTTAATTTTGAAGTTGTCTTCAACTGCTGTGTTTCAATTTAATGAATATGTTATTATGCTTCTAGTTTGTTAATTATATATGTTAAATTATGTTTACGATTTACAAACCCCTAGTAGGTCGAAGCTGAGGATTAGAGTGCAACATCGATCCCTCTTTGGGATGATGCTACAACTCATATCATATTAGAGGATGTTATGACCTGTCATATGTAGATCACAGTAGAGATAGAGAAGACCCCTACCAATTCACTGACTAATCTTGCATTATCTTTGATGCTGGATAAAATCAATAGGTTGATTGATACATACCGGAGGTCGGGCCCACATAGCCATGTATTAAAATCCATACAAAGGATTAGGAGGCATGAGGTTAGAAGACCAGATACTTGGGAGGTGGTGAAAGAGACCACCAAGGACATTGATGTTCATGGGGAGTTGTTCGACATCCCTTCAGATCGCCCTTCTAGATATAAAGATATGATTCCACTAAAATATTTATGAATGTTGATGTAATCCCTTTTGTGTGTGATATATTCATTGGAGCTTGGGGCCAGTCCCTCGCCGCCCCCCCCCCCCCCAATGACTAGGTTGCCATTTATTTTTCTAATAATTTATATGCAAAGTTCATGTTACATATGAGGTTGGATTATACTGATATCAAATCTCATTATTATGGACCCAACGTGGGACAAACCTATGATAATGAGGGGGCTCATAGGGACCTTGGGCATGTACCACCACCTCCAAGGTTCTTGCCACTTCCGTCTTGGAGCTTGGTATTACTGACAAAGCTAGATTACTTGTTGTAGCTTAGTGGTGATACTAGGGAGACTGTTGTAGACAACATGCCGACGTCATTAACTAGTGTGCGTGTTGCATTGGATGGAGATATTAGGAGACCACCACCATTGCCTCGTGACCCACCAGTGCCCTTATATGATGATGCATTTCTCGCGAGTTTAATCTTTGCCCAACTTTTGACATATACATCTATGTATCATGATGACATTCATGACACTTGGAGGGTGCACGATCTATGTGACATAGACCAAGTACATATATATACAAAAATTTTGTCTCTTATTGTCAAATTAAGCATAATTATTTATATTAAAATTTCTAGTTCGTATTATATTGCATTTATATTAATAAGTTCATGATAATATGTAGATACATCCTAGCTACATGGATGAGCTTATAAGGTCATCTGAGGGGGCAGTTGAACAACCAACCCGTCCTCGACTAAAGAATGTTTCCATGGATTCTCCTCTACCTCCACCTTATATGTTTACTAATGTAGAGGAGAGTCACTATGTACAATCACATGGACCGACAGTTAAGGTAAAAAAAATTATTCCTAAGATTTCAACATTTTCTTTTTTTTCAAGTTACACATATATGCTAATTAATTTGTAGACTAATTATAATTGTTCCTTTCCATTTTGTGCATAGGCTCATATGCAGAGTGTCATTGATGCCACTGTTATGTGGAGACATGAGTCATATGTTGGGTTTAGAGGCACTAATGATGTAGGTCCATCGATGCCGGCCTCAATCATTGAGCCATAAGTAGGGGAGAACCAAACCCAGATGCATGATTAGACCGTCATTCTATCTGACTTGCATTTGGACTCGACTGATTTTAGTAGATTCATGTATATGTAATTAAAAATGTGGTTTAAAATAATTTATTTCCATATTTTTTATTTTGTACAAATAATGATCTAATTAGTTTGAATTTGAATGTGTTATATTTCAGTACCAACTTATGGGCACTTACTTTACGTGGCAGAATTCACATAGGAGTTCTGGTGGTACTTAGAGTGTCATAGTTTGTATATTTTCAGGCTCATTTCATAGGGCACATTCACATGTGCGATACAAACTTTGTATATTTTCATACATGGATAGTTGATGTATATCATGGACATTATTTTGGTTTATGGATGTTTATTATTTCAATTTATGGATGTTCATGTGATATTTGTAATTTGTATATTTTCATATGGATAGTTTATTGATACATGTATTCACTATTTCAATTTATGGATTTGTATTAATCTTGTTTATGGATGCTCATTAATTTTTGAAGTTTATGGATTTGATAAAATTATTTCACTATTTTTTTCTATATGCTAGAATTTTTATTAGTAAAATATATGTTCAATTTTGATTTTTAGTATCATAGACTAATAAAATAAGTGCAATCTCATGTCATGACGCAAGTCACTTTGATACTTAAAATGAACTAAAATATATCATGTATCAATTTAATATTGAACATGGAAAGAATTCCAATCATGCTTCATATTGGCTTGTAGAAAGTGCCTTTTAGTGCAATCAACATGTATGTTATTACAATTCAATTTTAAAAATAAATTATTTGAATTATAAAGTCATCCATATATATATATATATATATATATATATATATATATATATATATATATCTCTATATATATATATATATATCTCTATATATATATATATATATATATCTATATCTATATCTATATCTATATATATATATATATATATATATATATATATATATATATATATATATATATATATATGATTTTTTTGTGACCAACCCATATGCCATTGCATGGACAACTTTTTAAAGTATTTCAATCAATTTCTTATCTCAAGGTTCAATTAAAAAACACAAATATGATTCAAATAACTTTTATTCAATTTTAAAAGATGTCATGTAAACAACAAATAGGTTTTGTTCAACATTATGTATTTTGAGATTATCTACAAGAGCTTAGTCATAACATGATATAAGTCAATCGTAATTAAATTTAAAATATAAGTCAAAAAACAATATATGACAACATTTCTATAATTTTATATAATGTTATCAACTTTCCTAAATTTACAAATAGTTATCCAATTATTTCAATCAATTCCTTATGATGGAAATAATTTTTATTCAATTTTTAAAAACTCAAATATGATTGAAATAAGTTATATATTCAATTTTAAAATATGTGGAGATGTAAAAGTTGAAAATACAAGTTTTATTCAATTTTATTTTGTTTGAGGTTATCTACAAAAGCTTAATCATAATGCACGCCGTTAATAATTTTTCTGTTCTTACACTGAAATCAATGCACAATGTTAAACTAATTACCTTGAAATTAATGTACACCGTATATCTAGTTACATTAAATCAGAAATCAACATCTTCACTGAACTCAATGTATCTAATCCAAGCAATCAAATAGGATGAGAAATCAACATCTACACTAAAATCAATGCATCTAATGCAAACAATCAAATAGGATTATAAATCAACATCCACACTAAAATCAATGCATCTAATACTGCAAGTAATCAATTAGGATTAGAAAACAACATCCACACTGAAATCATTCCATTTAGTGCTAGCAATCAAATAGGATTAGGAATCATCATCTACACTGAAATAAATGCATCTAGTGCAAGCAAATTTCTTCCCTTTCTCCCCCCATCCATCTATATCGATATCTCACTCCATCTCTCCTTCTTCATCTCTCTATATCACCCCAAAAACATACACATTGTTTCTCCATATCTATCTATATTGCCCTCCCTCTCCCTCTCTTCTCCTTCTCTCTCTCTCTCTCCACCTTTCTGTCTCTACATGTATTTGTTCTCTCTCTCTCTCTCTCTCTCTCTCTCTCTCTCTCTCTCTCTCTCTCTCTCTATATATATATATATATATATATATATATATATATATATCTATATATCGAGATTTGTCCTACAACAATGTTGACTATCTCCCTCCTTCTCTCATTCTCTCTCCCCCTTCTCTCCATCTCTCCTTATTTTTCTTTCTATCTCATCCCCAAACATACACACTCACTCTCCATCTATCCCTTGTCACTCCCTCTCTCTCTCTCTCCACCTTTCTTTCTCTATATGTCTTGAACTTCTTCCTTCCCCATCTTTTCCTCCAACTCCATATCTCGAGCTCCCTCTCCTTCTCAGAGACTCTCCCCTCCTCTCCTTCTCTCCACCTTTATGTCCCCCCCTCTCTCTCTTACCCTTCTCTCCCTATCTCTCTCTCTATATATTTCAAAAATTTTAAAATACTTTGACAATTAAAATATTTTGTTTTATTTTGATGTCATATAACAATTTTTTTTTATATATATAATACATATTTAGTATGCAAGATTTCAAATCTGTGTTGTACTTTTTTTTTTTTTTGATTAGGGGAATCGGCAACAGTGGTGGTATTGTACTCGTGTTACACGGGGTTGAATCCCACCAACTGCCACTATAACCTCTAGGAGGAACTGCCCATCCTGCAAGAAGGACCCCTAGTTAAGATGAGACTTGAACTCGTGACCTGCACAGCGGCACGGACGACTTAGCAGATCGTCTCCTGGCCACGAGACCAAACCCCTACGGGAAAAAGGTGAGCGGGCTTGGCCCAGGTAAGTACCACCCGCGACTAGTCAACGCCCTCGCTCAGGTTCGAGCACAAGGCCTGACCATCATGATGAGTCCGACTTTACCAACCAGTCGCCTCTGTGGACCTTTTTTTGGTAGGTAAGCACCCACGGGGGATTTGAACCAGTGACCTATCACAAGGAGTGCCTTAACAGTACACCCATTCACCGTCAATCCAAAGCCCCGTGGGATTTTGTTGACTAGGGGAATCGGCAACAGCGGTGGTACCATACTCGCGTTACACGGGGTTGAATTCCATCAGCTGCCACTATAACCTCTAGGAGGAACCACCCAACCGGCAAGAACGACCCTCGGTTAAGACGAGACTTGAACTCATGACCTGCACAGCGGCACGGATGACTTAGCAGATCATCCGCTGGCCACGAGACCAAACCCCTACGAGCAATCTGTGTTGTACATTCACCTAGAGGGAAAATGATAAATTTCCATGGAAACATTATCTAAAATTTTCCAAAATATTAATGTTCCAACAACCTCCATCAAAGATACATAGAGTGTTTCATGTCTTCCAATTGAAATTGTTTAGGTTTTATTTCTTTAAAGACAGCTTTAGATTATGATTACTTCACGATTTTAAAAATATTATATATTTTATTATGCTATACTTAAAAAAAATAATTAGGTTAAATAAAATTAACATATTGAGTCAACTTATATGACTCTTTCTATTTTAACGACTCTTTTGTTGATGCTTGTGGCATATATCAACCACATTTATTAATTTGGTTGTGCTAGTATATATTATAATATAATGATTTTTATATTATATTAAAGTTAATAATATTATATTAATCCAAAATTAATAAATTTAATATTAACATTAAAATATATTAATATTTTTTTATCTTAATAACAAATTTAGTCATTTTATTTAATAATAATACTATTTTTTTAACGCTGATATTAAATTTAATAAGGCTTCTACATGACATGATAACACAAATTCTAATAAAGCTTGATTTTAGATCATTCAAATTTTTTTTTTTTTATAGAGGCTCAATCGATCATAATAGATCGATCGAACCATAACACTCGATCGAGCTGTTGTCATGGAAAATTTGAAGGATGGAAAATTATCTTGAAGTTTAAAAACATTGGCGAATCTCACTAGTCCCTAGTATCCAAACTATAAAATATTTATTGATGTAGTTGTAAGTTTATTCAATTTTATAATTATTTTATATATATTCTCTATATAATGTTAGTGATTTTTAAGGTAAAATAATTCAATATTGTAAAATTTGGGCAAATATTTTTTATACAAAAATGGAAATTGGCGAACCTTTTTTTTGGAAAAATCATGGGAAATTAGCCCACCTGCGAATATTAGCCCCTAAAATTTTCCATGGCCATTGTTAACCACGTATATGGCTTGATTGAACGTTTATGAGACCCTCGATCAAGCTATTTGAATTTGAAATTTAAGCACTCAATCGAGCCTCTTAAATCCTAAAACCCACAATTTCAACACCCCTTCTGCAAAATTTCATGCAACACCATTTTGTACCCTAGCGGACTTAGGTCTAAATTCGCCATTAGGTGGCATAGTTGATCATATTGGATTCATGAAGGAATCCTATATCCAATAACATATGAGTTTGAAATTTTCGAATTCACATGATATTTTTCATCTAATTTCTTTTAAACATAATGCTTGAATTTGTTTGAATTTTTTTAAAGAAGTTGAATAGAAAATCTTATGAAACCAGCTCACAAAAAGATTGAAAAGATAGATCAACGCCTTAGAATTCAGCCTCTTCAAGGGGGAAACCTCCTTTAAATTACACAAGTGAACAATTCTTGGATGATACAAATGACAAAACCTCCTTACTAGATATAGGAGTCTAAGGGGTCACAATATAACCAAGTCAACCTAACAATAATAATATAAAGGCACAAAAATAAGAATAGTGGGATTCTATGGGCACAATAATAACAATAAGGGATACAATGACAATAGTAATGGGGGAATCACTAGTATTATAGGGACCTAACATGCACCTCTCCTTCAAAAAAGTGTTGTCCTCAACGCTTGAGTAGTTCTGGATGCTTCTGTATAAAATTCTCATCCTCCCATGTGGAATTTTCAATGGGTAAGTTCTTCCACTTGATGAGATACTCTAAAGTTAATCGATTTCATAGTTGTCGAGTTCTTGTTTCTTTGACTACTTCAGGTTCCAATATGATTTTTCCTTCCTCATCAATTTTTGGAAATATTGTTTGAACTGGAATCTTGTCACCTATAACCTCTTTAAGCATGAAACATGGAAAACTAGGTGCACTCTGGAAGTTGCAGGAAGCTGCAATTTGTATTCCATAGTGCCTATCTTTTGCAACACCTTGTACGGACCATAATACTTTGGTGATAATTTATTATCCTTCTTAGCTTGCTTGAAGGACATTTGTTTATATGGTTGTAGCCGTAGGAATACCCAATCACCTACGTCAAAACTTCTTTTGTTGCGATGTTGATCTGCCTATTGTTTCATTCTATTCTGCGCGAAGGTGAGGTTATCCTTTAAGAGTTGGATAACTTGTTGCCGATTCTCGATGTGATCTTCCACTGCTTGAACCTTAGATTTTTCTCTTATATATGATGTGATGGATGGTGGGTGATATCCATAAAGTGCCATAAATGGGGTCACTTTTTTTGAAGTATGGAAGGAAGTGTTATACCACCATTCAGCCAGAGGTAACCATTTGACCCAATGTGTCTGTTTATTAGATACAAAGCAATGAAGATATCCTTCCATACATTTGTTTACTATCTCAGTTTGCCCATTAGATTTAGGTTGATAAGATGAACTATGAGCTAACTGAGTACCAAGACAAGAAAATAATTCTGTCCAAAAATTTCTAGTGAAGATGTGATCTCTGTCGCTTAGAATAATCTTTGGGTTTCCATGTAGCTTTTGAATTGTTTCCATAAATGTAGTAGAAACTGTACTGGATTTAAATGGATGAGATAATGCAAAAACGTGTGCATACTTGGTAACTCTGTCAACCTCCACCTTGATGACACTCTTCCCTTCGGATTTGGGTAAACCTGTGATAAAATCCATTGAAACCTCCTCCCAAAGTTGACTTGGAATGGATAAAGGTTGTAGTAGACCCGGGGTCTTAATTGTTTCAACTTTATTTTGTTGGCAAACCAAACATTCCGCCACAAACTTTTGAATATCAGATTTAAGGCCATCCCAAAAAATTCCTTCTTAACCCTATGGTAATTCTTTAAAAATCCTGAGTGCCCTCCTAAGGGAGAGGCATGCAATTCCATATTTGTTTGAGTTGGGAATTCTTACATAGGTATAAAAAATATTTTTACCATAATGAATCATTTTTCAGCTAAATGTATCAGATGCACTGCGATCTTGCTGTAACTTTTGAATGAGTGCCCCCACTTCTTCATCATTCTTCCATTCATCCCTTGCCTCGTTTATCCAATCCAGTTGGATAATAGATATGGCACAAAGAAATGCTTCCACATCCTCATCCTTTCTTGAGAGTGCATCTGCCACAACATTTTGCTTCCCTTTTTTGTAGATGATTTCAAAGTCATAGCCCAACATCTTTGTGACCCATTTTTGTTGCTCTTCTAAATTTAATATTTGTTCTAAAAAGTATTTAAGACTATCATGATCTGTTTTTACCTTGAAGTGTCTTCCCATTAGGTAGGGTCGCCATTTCTTAAGTGCATGTAGTATTGCCAACATTTCCTTCTCATAAATAGCTTTGTGTAAATACTTTCCTTTGATTGGACGACTTTCGAAAGCAATTGGTCTTTCTTCTTGCATTAAAACAACACCAATTACATTTCTTGAGGCATCACATTCCACAATAAAGGTTTTTGTGAAGTCCAGTGTAGCTAATATTGGTGTTTGGAACATTGTCTCTTTAAGATGTTCAAAGGCCTTTGTTGCTTCTGGAGTCCATGAGAATGCATATTTCTTCAATAATGTTGTTAGAGGTGCTACTATTCTCTCATAACTCTTAACAAACTTGTGATAATACCCTGTCAACCCGAGAAATCCTCGTAGATGTTTTATGGATATGGGGATTTTCCATTCCTTAATGGTTTTAATTTTGCTAGGGTCTACCTTAACACCTTCATGAGATACAATATGACCCAGATATTCCACCTCTTGTACTCCAAAGAAACATTTGGAGATTTTTGCATATAATTGTTTCTCCTCCAATAGTTTGAGCACCATGTCAACATGTTGGACATGATCCTTCCAAGACTTGCTGTAGATTATTATATCATCAAAAAATACTAACACAAATTTTATAAGGGTGGGTTTGAAAATGGAATTCATCAAACCTTGAAATGTAGAAGGTGCATTAGTAAGGCCAAAACGCATGACCAAAAATTGATAATGACCCTCATGAGTTCTAAATGCTATTTTTGGAATGTCTTCAGTCTTCATTCTGATTTGATGATATCCTGAACGAAGATCCAACTTGGTGAAGTAAATTGATCCATGCAATTCATCCAATAATTCATCAATGATAGGAACATGACATTTATCTTTAATAGTGACATTGTTGAGCTCCCTATAATCTGGACACATGCACCATGATCCATCCTTCTTGTGAACCAATACTACTGGAGCAGAGAAAGAACTTTGACTAGGTTGAATTATACCAGCCTCTAGCATTTCTGCAGCCATACATTCAATTTCACTTTTTTGGACGTAGGGATATCTGTAAGTCCTGATGTTTGGAGGAAAACTTCTTGGAATCAAATTGATAGCATGATCGTGATCACGAATAGGTGGGAGGCCTTTGGGAGTCTCAAATACCTTGGAATGATTGTCCAATACTTTTTGGAGATATGGAGAAATGGATGGTTTCAATGTGGGAACCTCTAGTGAGCATAAATGTGCAATTATGCTTCGTTGTTTTTTCTTTAGAAGCTTTGTCATTCTGTTAGAGCTGATTATCTTTCTTGGTTTCCCTGCAATACCCCTTAATTCAACTTCCTTTATTTCTGCAGAGAATTTCATGAAATGTTCTTGAAAATTAAAAGCTATTGTACCCAAGGATTGTAGCCATTGGACTCCCAGTACAACATCAGCACCACCCATTGGAATGGACAACATTGGGCTATTCAACACATATTCTCCCATGGATAGCCTGATATTATGGCACTTTCCTGAGCAATTTATGGTTCCTCCACTTGCAACCATCACTTGACACTCTAGTGTTGGATATAGGAAGCAATTCAATTCCTTGGCTATCTTACAATGAATAAAATTATGGGTACTTCCTAAATCAATCAACACTATTACCTTTTTCTTCTTGGTATGCCCTTCTATCTTGATAGTTTGAGGAGTGGTAATTCCAGCCAATGCATTACAAGATATGGTCGGATTAATTTCTTCTTTTTCTAGGGTTTTTTCCTGGTGTATATCCTCTTCTTTTGACGTTTCTTCTTCCTTTTCTTCCTCCTCTTCAAAATCTATGTAAAATATTTTCTTCTCAGCACACTTATGACCTTTAGTGTATTTGCTATCACAACTGTAACAAATCTCTTTTGCTCTTTTTTCTTGTTGTGGTGTCAACCTTATAGGTTGTGGATGGCTAGGGTAGCAACAATTCCATCTTTCTGATTGTGAGTGGTAAGCTTCCTTGTTGCCATAATTTTGATTTCCATTTTTCTTGCCATCTTGAATGCCTTCTCTAATGAATCTAGTTCCCAAAGGCGAACTTCATGTTGAATGTTATCTTTTAAATTCCCTATGAACACATCAATCCTATGCTCCTCTCGAATATCTTTTACCCTTATATTCAATTTTTGGAAGTCCTCAGTGTGCTCCATCATTGAACCCTTTTGTTTGAGATTTATCAATTGGCTAAAAAAAGTGTTACTTTTTGTATCCTCATAATGTGCTATCATTTCATCCGTAAAAATAGCCCAAGTGACAATTTGTTTACGAGAGCAAAGCCATTGATACCATACAAACTGATTTGGTTCCAAATATAAAGTTTCAACGCGTACCTTTTGTGTGTTTTGCACATTATGGAGATCGAAAAATGCTCCATCTGTAGTATCCATGTTCTAGGATCCTTTCCATCAAACTTCCTCATATCGATCTTTGGAACATGGTGGTTCTTAGATCCAACATTAGAGTCTATGAAATCATGATTAACATTTATTTTGTTCTCATCGTGAGTTTTCTTTACTACTCTTTCGCCATTAGTAAGAATTTTTGGTGGAAACTTTGTCAAATATGTCTTCAAATCTGTCTTCAAATCGTCCATCTTATCTTCCATCCTATTCATCTTAACTTCCATGTTGTCCATCTTAGCTTCCACGTCATTCATCTTAGCTTCTACTTCCATCTTAGTTTCCATGCATTTCTTTAAACCATCCATCTTAGCTTCCACACCATACATCTTAGCTTCTACGTCTTTCTTTAAACCATCCATCTTATATTCTGTTACTTTTTGTGCGAGTGACATTTGTTGCACTTGGTCTCGTAATTTTGATATATCATGTTGCATTTCTTCCTCTTCTTCATGAGTCATGCTAGAGCTTTCAGGTTGCTTACTAGGTGTTTCCATTTTCTTTCTTCGGGGCATCAATTACCAATAATAATGCTTCACTATGCCCTTTGAATTCCTTCAAACTAATTTTTGAAACCAAGCTTATGTAAAAATTTCAAAAAAACTACACACCTTTTTTTCACTTTGTAGGAGCTTGATATTGAATCTGATGTATTTCTATAATTTTGGATCTCCAAGGTCTGAAATTTCTTCCTGCAGTAACCCTCTAAGTAATATTTCTAACTCCGCAAGTCTGATCAATATTGGATTCTCCAATAAAGAGTTATGCCAATTCTCCCACGATGACTTGATTATAGACTTGTTCAATAGAGAAAACTTGTACGACGTGCCGCGGGTCACTATTTCAACCTTAGGTTCTAAAAATGGTACCCAAAAAACTACAATCTTTCCTCTTTCTGAAACTTCTTACGAAAATTCAATCTGATGCTCAGAGAGAAAGTTGTGATGATTTTCCCAAGGTGACCTGCTTGGAATATAATTTGGGTGTCTGCAAAAACCCTAAATTCCTTAGATTATATATCTGCAAATATAGCGAGACATGATATGAAATTTGGAGCCAAGGTTTAGACCAATTTCTTCTCAAACACTTTTTTTTTAGCTTCTGAAACTTTGTAGAGAAAGCATAATAGCCAAGATTCCACATGACCTGTTTTAGATGAAATTATGGAGCTTGAAAAAACCCTATATTCCTCAGATCATATCTCCGAAATTATAGTGAGAGAAGATGTGAAATTTGGACCCAAGGTTTAGAAAGATTTCATCTCAAATGGGGTTTTTTTTCGCTTCTGAAACATCACAGAAAAAAAGTTATAGCAAAAATTCCACGATGACTTGTTTGGAGCAATGAAACCCTAGAATTCAAAGCTCTGATACCAAATGTTATGAAACCATCTCACAAAAATATAGAAAAGATAGATCAACGCCTTAGAATTCAGCCTTTTCGAAGGGGCAACCTCCTTTACATTACACAAATGAACAATTCTTAGATGATACAAATGAAAAAACCTCCTTACTATAGATAGGAGTCTAAGGGGTCACAATATAACCAAGCCGACCTAACAATAATAATATAAAGGCACAAAAATAACAATAGTTGGATTCTATGGGGCACAATAATAAAACTAAGAGATACAATGAAAATAGTAATGGGGGAATCACTAGTATTATAGGGACCTAACAGTACCCTAGTGGACTTAGGTCTAAATTCGTCGTTAGGTGGTGGAGTTGATCATATTGGATTCATAAAGGAATCCTATATCCAATAACATATGAGCTTGAAAATTTCGAATTCACATGATATTTTTCATCTAATTTATTTTAAACATAATGCTTGAATTTGTTTGAATTGTTTTAAAGAAGTTGAATAGAAAATCAATATCATAAAATATACACGGAAAAAGTTTCAAAAAATACCACTATCTTCGTTTATGAGTCCTTTTCAAAATGGTACTCTTGGTTTTTCAATTTATTTAAATAGCTCAAAAAAAACTTACGTGAACACGTGTCTGCAAAACGCAATTTAAATATTACTTTGCCAACTTCGAAAAATAAAATATATATATCTATATATATATATATATATATATATATATATTTGCATACAAAATGTTTTTTAATATGAAAAACTTAGCTCTCTCCATGTAGATCATACCTCTTATAATGTGCAAAAAATTGCAAGGAAAAGCATTTCATTTAATGGAAAACATATTATATGACACTAAATATTATTGCAAAAAATATCATTAGGAAAAGAACATAATTTTCCACAATTTGTCTTTTTACTCTGAATCAAAATTCACAGTGCCTATATGAATTTTAAGGGCTTCAATTCGATAAAAGAGGAAAAAATTGAACTTTCATCGCCACATTTGGCCCAAAAGTGTAAACCATATTCATTCATTCACCCTAATATTCATGGCAGAGTGGGGGCTAATAATATCCATGGGAAAATGGGGGTGAATATCCATGGATACAAATCTTGTTAGATTGTAATTTTATCGTACGTATTAATTTTTTGTGTGCTTATTAATGAAATTTAAATACGATGAGGAAGCATTATTTTAAATTATATCGTAAAATGGATCTTAATTTATACCTACTATTTATATGTTATATTTTAATATGATATGTATATTATTATTTTCTTTTATCTAAAAACATTGTTCCTAATTTTATTAATACAAACAAAATTGCAATATAATAAATTGAATTTTATTAGTTTTAACTTTTATTATTAATTAAGAAACATTTTAAACAATATATATATATATATATATATATATATATATATATATATATATATATATATATATATATATATATATATATATATATATATATATATATATATATTTTCTGAGCTACATTGCCTGAGCTTTTCATGCTCCCCTAGTTCGAAGGCCCCTCTCTCCCCGGTTCGTTACTCCCATGGCCCCTCTAGAGTCTGCTCCAGAAGGGATCTGCACTTTTGTTGTGCCTGCCCCTCCCCACGCCCCCCTGATGAGGTTGCTTCTACGTTTGCTAGCCTCGTCTCCACCCTCGGTCCCCCTCGTGACCGTCCTACTATGTCCAAGTTTGTAAAAAAAGTTCTCCATATCCTTGAGATTGTTCTTCTCCCCTCTCTGCCCCATAGAGATGCTATCTCTCTTTCTGAAAGGGCCCTGGTTGGGTAGTTTACTAGCCCCTCTCCCTCTCCAAAAACAGTGCAAAAATAGGTTGAGTGAAATTGGTCTCACTCAACTCAAGGGAAAATATCCATTAGATTATGTGGAAGAGGCTTCTTCACATTCTACTTTGAATCTAAAGAAGACAAATATTTAATATTCAGAAATGGTCCCTATTTCATGGATACCAGAGGTATTTATTTAAATAGATGGACCCCAAATTTTGATCCAGAGCTTGATGTGCCAAATGCAGTTCTAGTTTGGGTTCGTCTTCCCCACCTCCCTCTTCATTGTTGGAGAGATGAATTTGTGAAAGAAATAGGAAATGTTGTTGGAAAATACATTGATTGAAGTGAACCAAAAGGAAATATGCAAGCCTGTGTTAGAATACGCATGGAAGTCGATTTGGGGAAGGGCTTCCAGAAAAAGTGAAAATAAAGGTTGATCAATGGACTCACATACAACAGCTAGACTACGAGCATATTTCGTTCAAATGCAAGGTATGTCATGAATATGGTCATTTCACAAATAGATGTTCAAAGAAATAAGTAGAAGAATTAGTAGAATCGCAAGACCCTCAATGGGTTCCAGTTAAAAAGAATAAATCTAGGTCCAAGGTCTCTAAATCTTTTGTGCCCTCCTCCTCTGCTCCTAGAGATGCCCCTCCTTCCTCTTCCCCTCCCATCTTCGATTCCAACCCTTTTTCATCTCTAGCTTCCCTCCTTGATCCTTCCCTTTTCAATCCAGATATTCCTCCTCTCCCATATTCTCCCACCCTTTCCCCACTTTCTCCCTCCTCTCTTTCCCCCCTTCACCCTCAGACTGATCCCTCTAGCCCCCCATCGTGTCCTCTCCCTCCTCCCCTCGACAGGATCCTTACTAGAAACCAATCAAAGGACTCCCTTATTCTCTCTGATCGCCACAAGAGGTTCGGAAGGAAGACCAATAAAGAATTAAGGGATGAAGCAACAATAAAAGAAATGGCATTGGGAACCCAACAACCAATGGAGACATATATCGGGAAAAATATTGGAAACAAGGAAAAAATACAATAGTCGGTTAGGGGGAAGGATTCCTCAACCCAAAATCAAAGTAAATAATGAATATGGTCCCTTGGAATTATAGGGGTCTCTAACACTCCTCAAAAGTTAATCCAACAAAAGATCTTATAAAATCAGAATGCCTAGACTTTTATTTAATCCAAGAGACCAAATCCTTTGAACAAGAAATGACTCAAATAAAAGAAAAAACAAAATACTATGAAGGAATATCAATAAAAGCAATAGGAGCTTCAGGTGGAATATGCACAATGTGGAACAAGTCCACTTGGGATCTATCATCTCATCTCAAAGAACTTCACTGGATCAAATATGATCTAAGAAATAAAAACACAGGAAATCAAATCTGCCTCTACAACATCTATGCCCCCTCTCACTACCGAGATAAGGAGTGTTGCTTATGCTCCTTGAGTGAGAGTCTAAATCTAGAATCGAACAACAATATAATAATAGGAGGTGACCTAAATCTAATCCTAAATGCTGATGAAAAGCAGGGTGGTAGCTTCCAGGTTGATCCCTTCAGGGATATCCTCAAAAACATCATAGATAAGCACAATCTAATGGATATAGTGCCAAAAAATGGGAAATTCACATGGAGTAACAAAAGGTTAGGACTGGGAAACATAAAAGAGAAACTATAAATATTTCTTATTTAGGATAGTCTAATGTCATAATACAGTGCATCAACTTCAAAGGTTATCACTTCAACAACTTCAAACTATAAGCCTATAACTATCAAATTAGGGGATAATGAAAATTTGGGCCCCCTCCCATTTATATATAATCCTCTATGGGCCACCCATGAAGAAGCAAGATCAGTGATCACAACAACATGGAAACAAAGCATAAATGGTTTTCCAAGATTTTTTTGGTAGACAAAGCTAAAAAATGTCAAAAAGAGCTTAAAAATCTAGGCAAGAACAAACTACAAAAAACCCCAACAAAAGAAAATCGAGTTGCAGAGAGAGTTGGAACAAGTGCAAAAAAATTTAGAGGAAGGAGAGGAAACAAAAGAAAAGTAGTTGAAAGAGAAAGAACTTCACTAGGAAATATATAAAAACAACAGGAAAGAAGAAGAGTCATGGAGGCTAAAATCAAGAAATCTGTGGATTCAAGCTGGTGATCAAAACACCACTTTTTTTCATAATACCACAAAAATGAGGAAAATAATAAACCATATAGATACAATAAAAGGAGAAGGAGAGTTAGAAATCAAGGGACAAGAGGAATTGAAAAAATAATCTCATCAACATTATAAAACTTTGCTAACAGCTGATCCGGTCAATCCAAATTATGATGAATTTACATGTAATATCCCCCAAAAAAATTCTGAAGCAGAAATTCAAAATTTTTAAAAGAAGTGGATGAAGAAGAAATACAGTCAGCAATATGGAATCTCCATCCAGACAAAGCTCCGAGCCCTGATGGATTTTCCATTTCTTTTTATTGCTCCTTTTGGATGATTATAAAAAATGACCTCCTTAAGATGATCAGGTGGGTTTTTAGAAAAAAATAAAATAGGTGGATTCACTAACTCCACCTACCTGGCGCTTATTCCCAAAGAATTGAAGCCCTCTTCCTTTCACCGATTTCGACCCATATCTCTCTGCAACTCCTCATACAAAATAATATCTAAGATATTGGCCAATCGAATAAAACCTCTTCTATCTATCTTGATCTCTGATAATCAAGGAGGCTTCGTTCCCAACAGGCAAATTGTCGACAATATAATGCTTGTGCAAGAAGCTATCCACTCAAGCTTGGAAAGAAAAGAACAAGGCTTTATAATGAAACTTGACATGACCAATGCCTTTTATAGAGTCAATCTCTCCTTTCTCTCAATTGTCCTTCATAAATTTGGCTTTGCTCCCGAATTCATAGATCTCATAAAATCCTGCATAATAGGCCCTTGGATAGCCCCCCTTATAAATGGAAGGCCTAGTTTATTTTTTCAAAGCTCAAGAGGCTTGAGACAGGGCTTCCCTCTCTCTCCTTTCCTATACATAATAATGGTTGAATCTCTCAGCAAGAACCTGGAACAAAGTAGGAGGAATGGCTCTATTACATGACTTTTCTTTAGCAAAGGTGTCAAGAGTATCAACCACTCTTTATTCGTTGATGACACCTTATTCTTAGGTGGTGCTACGTGCATTTTTGCAAGAAGGTTTAAAAGTATCTTGGATAAATTTTTGGAGGTATCTGGTTGCCTCCTAAATAACTTGAAAAGAAATATATATGGCTGGAATGTCCCAACAATAAATCTTCAGCACATATCCCAAATATTAGGAGTTCCCTTCCAAGAAAATTGAGACCATTTTATGTACTTGGGACTGCCCATAACAAAAGAAATCACGAAGTCAAAAATATGGAATAATTATATAGAAAAGATGAAGAAGAAAATTCAACAATGGGGAATCCTTTGGCTTAACCTTGTAGGGAGGATAACGCTGATTAAATCAATTTTAGTTGCTCTTCCTTTCTATCAATTTGTTGTTATTCATGCACCACCTAGAGTACACAAGCAAATCGAACTAATAATTAGGAAATTTTTATGGCAGGGGGGTAAGAATGATACAAAAAAAATCATCTTGGTTAAATGGAGCCAAGTAACCGCACCTTTTGAAAAAGGCCATCCATCTTCCTGGTTTAATGAATATTTCCCTAGGAGCTAAGATCATTTGGAGATTTATCAATGGAGATTCCACTTGGTGGAAGAAATTTTTAGAGGAAAAATATCTTAACTACCCTTACCAGTCATTTCTCACTGGGAAAATTCATATCAGGCCATGCTCTCAAATTTGGAAATTAATAAAAAAATCTCTCCCTCTTGTTAAAGAAAACACATCAAGAATCCCTGGGGGTGGTCGGAACATAAATATTTGGAGCGATAGTATAATGGGCAATCCTCCTCTTTCAAACCTACATGGTATTCAGGAACTCAAAAATTGGATGGTCAACAAAGGCATATGCTCTCTGGAACAAATATCAAATTGGAACCAGAATGATAATTCTTGGGATAACTGGCTTCCTCCAGCTTTCTCCCTAGACCTCAAACCTCAATGGGATATCCTCCTATCTCATCTCAAAGGAGTAGCTTCAATCAGTTATGGCCAACAAGACTCCTTCAATTGGAATCCAATAGGAGGGGAGTTCACAGTCAAATCAGGGTATTCAAAGCTTCAAGAGAGTCAAGATCATCATGATTGGTCCCTTTGGAAAGCAATTTGGAAGATTGAAAGTCTTCCAAAAATAAAAATCTTCATTTGGACCATGTTAAAAGGGAAAATTCTTACAACAAAAAACCTAAAGAAAAGAGGCATTCTCAGCCCTGTTAGTCCTGGTCGATGGGAAGATTCGGTCGGCTTTGCTGTTCCAAAGGCGGTCTTACACGGGCCATCTTCCACTTCTTCCATTACCCCCCTCACACTTTACCTTTCTCGCTTCCTTAATTAACCTTCTAATCCCGACAAAACACTCCTTTGGCCTTAGCCCCAAGCGCGAAAGCCAAAAATACCCATAAAACCTTACCCATACATCTTACACACTATAATGCATTCCCCAAAGACATCTCATACCTTCATCGCATTGTCGCTGTCGATCTTTCCCTGCCAATCCAACGGTCCACATCCCATCCGATGCACAGACTTGTCTAACACTCCTCCTCCGTTAGATCAACCCCACCGGATCTAACGGTCAGTGCCCATATTGCACGAGCAACTAGCGAGAAAAGTACCCACCTGATGAGGGCGGTTTTATCTTTTCCTCGCTGCTATGTGTCATCCACTGAATGGCATTGGGCGAGTTTTGACACTTACCGCTTACCGCTCAATGCCCCCGTGATAAAAACCATTTCCACTTAAATCAAACCACGCTGCGCGTTATTGCCCGCACATCTTTGCCAGCCGATAACCATCCGATCTGCTTGCTTGAAGATCTAATGGCCCAGACATGTTCTGCTCCCACCACAACTGCTAGCCTCCAAAAAAGCGATATCCACCATGCATTTCCCCGATCTGCCGGCCCTCGTTCGCGATCGTCCCCAATCATCCTCCACCGCTTTGTTACCTCTTTGTCCATCCAATTCAACACGTCCATCCACCCATGCACTCCATTCTCCACTCCCTATTTGTTATCTAAAGAAGTAGGTGGCCGACTCTGTCAGTCTGATGACAGTCAGACTGCTGAAACTGAATTAAAAGAAGAGCATGGTCGGAGGAGAAAAGGACACAGCACGACTCAGCAACCGAATTAAATAGTCATGGAAATCCACTGCCATGATCAATCCAAGCACCCGAAGGACAACACGGTACCAGAACTAATAAGGTTTTCGTAGTGGAGAAAGCAACTACGTTCAAAGACGCTATCAGACAGTTAATGGTAGTTGGTGGTAAATTAAGACCCCTCCATCCCCAAAAGGTTGAAGGCCATTATAATGATAGATTATAAATAGCCAGAAGAAAGATGTAATCAGGGTTGGCAATTGTGTTTCGGTTCAACTTCTGGAGACTGTAGATATTCTGTAACTTGCAGCGTCTCATCTTCATTTTCAGAAATGCAAGCTTCTTTTGCTATTAATTACTCAATGCCCATTTCTCCTCTGTTCTAAGCTTGTTCTTGAAGTGTTGTATTCATGATTTCTTCTACATCTAATGCTAGATAACTGTCATCTTATCTTTTGATTAGACAATTGAATGTATCAGTGAGTGGATCATTCAGGTTTCTTATGTATCTAATGCAAGATAAATGTCATCTTATCTCTGCATTGATAGATTAGATTTACAAGTTTCTTTACTGGTTGCAGCTAACCATCATACATTTTGTATGCATCTACTGGTGTGGTTAGTATTCTTCATCTATTCACCTAATTTCCAAATTGTTGAGGATTGGTGGTCTAAAGCCTTGTAGTCTGAGGGTGTTCATGCATGTCTGGAGTGAAAATAGAGTAGAAGTGATTATCTAGCTTGAATCAAACCATCAGCCATCCCAATAAGTTCCTAGAACCATATTGAAGATTATATGCTACCAGGCATCTCTGAGATACAACCTAGGAGAGTTTCCTATAGCCCTAACATAATTGGCGCCATTGCCGGGGAGAGGAGATTGAAGCTCAGCTTCCCTGGGAGAATGAAACATATCCAACTTTGATGATAGAAAAAGTGTGGACACATTTTCAGTTGTAATCATCTATCTGGTGACTCTACTGGAGGCCGAACCTCTTGGCCACTCCACTTCATAGTTCTAGCTCAATTTGTGAGGCACACTCGAAGAAATCCTCAGAAGTCACTAGCTGACCCAGTACCTGACCCTGAGAAGATCATCAAAGGAAGAAAGATATCACAGAAAGGAGCATAAGGATTAGGTAAACCTAAACAATTTTATAAATCTCTACAAGAAAGGCTTGTAACAGAGCACATACATATTGAGAATATAGCCTCTAGCACTAGCAATGAAGAGAAATGTTTAGAGATTTATAAAGCTCCTTCTTCTTTAGGTCCTCCTTTGGATTTTAGTGCAAAGGAAACCTCCCCTCCTTTCTATCATATTCCTTTAACCCTGTCAGTCGTTTCTCAACTCCCTACCTTTCGGACTGCCAACACTCTTTCATCTACCCCAGTCATGGCAGGCCCACAAGCACCCACCAAAATGGAAAGAATCATAGCTACTAGGTATGGGCCCTTGTTATTACCTACTCCTTTGAATGCCATGCCTGTAGGAGAATATCAGAAGTACATGCCTAAGATCACTGGGACAAAAGGGGTCACAACAAAAGAACATCTTGAGTCATTCTATAGTTATGCTGATAACCTAGATATTAGTGAAAATGATGTATGGATGAGAGTATTCGTCCAAAGCCTTGATGGAGAGGCAAGAAAATGGTTCAGAGAATTAACCCCTAGGTATATAAGAGACATTGAGGGCTTAGATGATGTGTTCCTAAAGCACTGGGGGGATAAAAAGATTTTCTCTATTATCATATTGAGTTTAGAAACCTAAAAAGAGAAAATGGGGAGTCTTTGTCCAATTTCAATAAAAGGTTCAACCGCATGTATAGCAAGATACCAGCTGAAGTGAAACCTACTCCCACCTCTGCCAAGTTCACCTATGCCAATGCCTTTGATTCTGACTTCTGCCTGTTATTGAGAGAAAGAAGATGTGCTTCTCTGGTTGAGATGCAGGATGCAGCCTTGGAGGTAGAATCTAATATCATAGCTGCAGAGAAACTCAAAGGACATGCTAATTGAAGGAAACAGAGGGGTGAATCTTCTTCATCTTCAGACCCCAAGATAGACAAAAAGACCAAGATGATTGAGTCATTGGCATTTGAAATCTCCAAGCTGAAGGTTGAGCAGCATTCGGGAAAAGGAAGGGGACCTAATACATTTGCTCCTAGAAACCCAAATCCTTATAGGAGAGCAAATGAACAATTACAGATCATGTAAAGGGGCAAAGAGGTCAGTGAAGAACAAAAGATGAAGACTCCTTTCCAGAATGTAGTCATGGAAGAAGAGCAATTTGAAGAAGATGATGAGATCCATTGCATGGAAGACAAAGACAGTGCTCCCTTTTTGACCTTGGCTACCTATGACGAGTCATTACTCAGGGACCGGACCATCGAAGAGTGGGATGGTGAGGTTTTTCTAAAAACTGAAGATCAACGAAGATATAGTCTGAGGTAAAGGATGAACAATGCCAAGGAGACCCCTGTCCAAAAGATTGTTGTTCCTGCATAACAACAAGTTAACAAGTAAAAACGACCAGCAGCTGATCCCATCATGCTCAAAGCTCCAGCTCTAGAGGTGAGAGGCCCTGACAAGTTCCCTTCTCCTTTCAGTTTTGAATCAGAAATCCAGAAGCTAAAAATATCTATACCTCTGTTGGAATTGGTAAAGAATGATGCCTTTAAGAGACCCATCCTTGACGCCCTTGAGCTTAAGGCCACACAAGCATCAAATTACTATGTGAATTTACAAGATGACAAACCTGCAATTGTGCTTAGCCCAATGACTGAACCCTCTGATGATAGCTCCCCATCATTCTATGTCTCCTTGACTATTCATGACAAAACCCTTCACAACTGTTTGTTGGACACAGGTGCCAGCCATAATCTAATGCCAAAGGTTGTCATGGATGAGTTAGGCCTTGATATCACCAGGTCTTATCATGACTTATTTTATTTTGACTCTAGGAAGGTGAAATGTTTGGGGTTAATCAAAGATCTAGCCATCACCCTGTCTCAGCTGCCCATGAAGAGCATGATGATGGATATTGTGGTAGCTGATGTTGCCCAAAAGTTTTGCATGCTTCTTTCTAGGGGATGGATAAAAAAATTGGGTGGAACGTTACAAAATGATTTGTCTTATGCTACCGTTCTAGTTTTTGGAGGAAAAAGTAGGAGATTATACAGGGAAGCTCAGTTAGCTTATATTGTCAATGATGAGAAGCATCCCACTAATCATCCCATCTATGCTGTTGATAATGACTTCGGAGCCTGTATTCTCCAAATAGAAGAATCTCAGTTGACCTCCATGCATCTCAGGAAACTAGTTTGTAAGGTCACAGAGGAAGAAGGTCCACAAATTTGGGACATGTTCTTTGAAGGAGCATGCTCCAGGGATACTGCAGGAGTAGGTGTAGTTCTGATATCCCCCACACAAGAATGCATACATCTATCTTTCAAGCTGAATTTTCAGGTCACCAACAATATAGCAGAGTATGAGGCTTTGATATTGGGCTTAAATGCTACTAAAGAAATGGGAATTAGAGACATAAAGGTGTTTGGAGATGCTGATCTCATCATTCAACAAGTAAACAAAACGTTCCAAGCAAAGCACCCAAGGCTGAAAGAGTACAAAGATGAGGCATGGAGGCTCAAAGATTCTTTTAGTAGATTTTGTATCTCATACATTCCCAGAATCAAAAACCAGCTTGCGGACTCCCTTGCTGTTTCTGCTAGCATGTTCATCCCTCCCATGCCCCCTAGATTGGCTTATGAAATCCAAGTGAAATATAGACCGTCTCTACCTGACAATGTCAAGTATTGGAAAGTCTTTGAATATGATGATGAAGTCAATGGGTTTCTCCAAGTCATTGATGAATTCTATGAAATGCAAATTGATCAAGAGAATGAAACCATGGAGGAATGCCCTTAGTCCTAGCTGAAAAACAAAATTGGTCAAGACATCATTGTACAACTACCTAGTAACCATATACCCAAAGGGCTGGTACCTCTAGAGAAGTTGTTTGATCATAACAATGTACCTTATAAGCCTGCCCAAAAAGAGAATGAGCCTGTAGTCCATATGCACAATATAGGGAGTCCAGACCATCCTAAGTACATAAAACTCTCTACCCACTTGTCTGCAACCCAAAGTTTTAAATATTTCACCCTAATGGAGCAATTTGCTGATGTCTTTGCCTGGGAATACAATGACCTCAATACTTATGACAAAAACATCATTCAACATAAGGTTCCACTAGAGAAAGACACCATCCCTTTCAAGCAAAAGCTGAGACCCATTAGCCCTCTGCTACGCCCTTTGGTCGAAAAGGAAATTAAGAAATTGTTGGCTGCCAAGATCATAGTTCCCCTGAGGTATTCAAAATGGATAGCTAACTTGGTGGTAGTAAGAAAGAAAAATGGAGAAATCAGGCTTTGTGTTGACTTCAGAAA
The DNA here is from genome assembly GCA_031772625.1 of Pinus tabuliformis. NCBI lineage: Eukaryota > Viridiplantae > Streptophyta > Pinopsida > Pinales > Pinaceae > Pinus > Pinus tabuliformis. The sequence goes on along the minus strand of CM062814.1, from coordinate 499,074,315 downwards.
TTTGAACAAGTGCTCTAAGAAAGACAACTACCCTCTGCCCAAGATGGAACATTTGCTGCAAAAAGTTTCAGGGGCTAAAGTCATGTCTTTCTTAGATGGATTTTCAGGGTATAACCAAGTTGCTATACATCCAGAGGACCAAGACAAGACTGCCTTCACTACTCCTTGGGGCACTTTCATGTACTCCAAGATGCCTTTTGGAATGATGAATGTTGTTTCTACCTTTCAGAGGGCCATGGATATAGCCTTTGTGGGAGAGAAGGACAAGTTTGTCCTGATCTACCTGGATGATATAATGATTTTTTCCAGCAGTCACCAAGATCATTTGCAACATCTAAAGAAAGTGCTTCTGAAGTGCAGAAAGTTTGGGATTTCAGTAAATCCTAAGAAGTCACAGTTTGCTTTGGAAGAAGGCAAACTTTTAGGACATATCGTTTCTGCTGCAGGTGTTAAGTTTGATCCAGAAAGGGTTCAAGCAATACAGACATTGTCCATCCCAAGATCGAAAAAGGACATTCAATCTTTTTTGGGAAAGATTAATTTTGTGAGGAGGTTCATTCCAAATTTTGCAGAACTAGTGAAGCACATCACCTCCATGTTAAAAAAGGGGTCAGAGATAAAATGGACAGAGGCTGCAAGGAGATCTTTTGAAGCCATCAAAAAAGCTATCACGGAAGCTCCAACCTTAGTCAGCCCAGACTACACCAAGGATTTTTACATCTTCTCTTTTGCTTCTTATGATACACTTGCAGCAGTCTTGTTGCATAAAAATAATGAAGGTATAGAATACCAAGTGGCCTTCTTTAGCAAGACCTTGAGGGAGGCTGAATTAAGGTATGACCTCATTGAAAAGCAAGCCTATGCTCTTATTAAGTCTTTAAAGGCATTCCGAATCTACATGCTGCACTCTAAGGTGATTACCTATGTACCCTCTACCTCAGTAAAGGATGCCCTAACACAGCCAGATGTTGATGGAAGAAGGGATAAATGGACTGCAAAGATCATTGAGTTCAACATAGAATTGAAGCCCACCAATCTTGTCAAAGGCTAGGGCCTGGCTAAGCTTATGGCTGAGGAAAATTGCAGTCTACTGGACATAAATTGCATAGGTATAGATTCATAGGTTGAACAAGCAGAGGGAGCAACAGAAGAATGAAAGAAAAACGAGTCATTAGCTAAGAATTTGGCTTCTTGTGATTGGTATTCCAATATAGCTCAGTTTTTGTTGAAGCTAGAAGTCCATCCAGGCCTTACTTCAAGTCAAGCCATAACCATCAAGCTCAGAGCAGCCAAGTTCTGTATTAATAAGAACCTGCTTTATTGGAAGGATCTAGTCGGAATCCTCTTAAGATGTCTAGACAAGGAGAAATCTGTGGAAGTCATGCACCGGTTCCATTCTAGCATCTGTGGAGGACATCATTATTGGAAAACCACAACCCACAAGATCCTAAGGGCTGGGTATTATTGGCCTACTCTATTCTCTGATGTGTTTTCATTTGTGAAATCTTGTGACAAATGCCAGAGGTTTGCAGGAAGACAACAACTGAAATCTTTGCCCCTGAAGCCAATACATACCAGTGGCCCTTTCCAGCAGTGGGTTTTGGATTTCATAGGGGAGATTAATCCACATTCTAGTGGCCAGCACAGATGGATTTTAGTAGCTACTGATTATTTTACCAAATGGATTGAGGCCATCCCCACTAAAAAAGTTGATCACCAGGTTGTCATGAAATTCTTGACAGAAAACATTTTCACCAGGTTTGGTTGCCCAACCAAATTGGTTACAGACAATGCAGCAGCTTTTAGGGCAAAAGAGTTGGTGGACATGTGCGAGTCAATGGTAATTAAATTAGTACATTCCACCTCATATTATCCTCAGGGTAATGGCCTAGAAGAATCATCCAATAAAAGCCTAGTAAGGATAATCAAAAAGCTGCTGGAAGACAACAAGTAGAGCTGGGATTCCAAACTAAAGTTTGCATTGTGGGCTGACAAGGTTACCACCAAGAAGTCCACAGGGAATTCTCCATTCAAGCTGGTATACGGCATTGAGGCTGTTTTTCCAATCCAATTGATCCCCCCTGTGGCCAAATTCTTGCAAGAAGAGTAGAACGAGGAAAATGACATGGAAAGGAGGATGGGTGACTTGGCTGAAGTTCATCAGATCAGAGATCAACTAATTGAGAGGTCTGCAACACATCAAAGGAAAATCAAGGAAGCTTTTGACAGAAAGGAAAAGATGGAAAATTTTCAGGTGTTTCTGGGAAAACTAGTGTCTTTTCGAGCGACTAGCCCTCTAGGTTTGGTAGCTACCCTAAAAACAAAAGTTTAAAGCAATTCAACCATTTCTTCTATGTGTAATGGATAAGAGAAAGATAATGGGACCAACCTGGAACTTCCGCTTAATCCTTTTCTTGATCTTTGTCCCCTTTCACAGAGCTTGCAACTCCTCCCCGTACTTATCCCGCTTGGATAGTACCTGTAGAAACACAGTAACAAAGAACCGTCAAAGCATCTTGATCTATTACAACATACACATTACAAAATCAAATATATAATGAACATATAATAGCATTCACAAATGATAACATTCACAATTGCACCATCATATGGAAGAAAACTTGAAGAACTTCATTAAATAGAAGGGAGAATTACAACCTAGTTGTCTGATCCAGCATCATCCTCCCAGCATCAAGCCCTCTTCACCTCATGGAATAGCAAGATCACACCAACAATACAATGCTCTTTCCTCAATTACAAACTATCAACACTTCCTTACAATTCACAACATTCTAGCCTCTGGATCTCTTAGATGAGGGATCCATTTATAGATGTGTGCAAGGGTGTGAGTCATCTCTGGGGTTTGATTAGTTTCATTCCACTTGTTACATTTGGTTCCACAAGAGGAGAGATAACTGAAGTTTAGATCTATTACTCATCCTTGGGCGAATTCAGAGAGGCAAGTGGCAGAGGGGAAGTTTCTAGAAGATTCTATGAGCATCCACTTAGCAAACTGTCCTGGACATTTGCCCATACTTGCCCATTGCACCCTATAGAAGGCCTAATCAGTATGCATCGCACCTGAACAATGTATCACTCAGTATGCATTGCACCTAGCCACTGTAGCAGTCAGTATGGTTTAGTTTAGGCCAATTATGGATGGTTTCTCAAGTGGAACTTTTGGGGAATGATGTAATCAAATGACCATGTTCTTTTAGGGCATGAAACAACTCTTTTAGGGGTTGATGAACCCTAGTTTATCGACATATAAGTCTGGGGTTGAAGTGCCCAAATATGTTTATAACATTAGGTTGGTGATTGGGTTCTCAAATGGGATGCACTGAAGGAAAAGAAAGGCAATCATGGTAATTTGATGCTCTTTGGACATGACCATTTGTCATCTCTCAAGTCCAGGGGAACAATACTTTCATGCTGCAGGGTTTGGAAGGAGAAACTGTTTTTGATGGCCCAGTCAATGGGCGGTTTTTGAAAGTTTATTTTGTTTAAGGCTTTTAGGCCTCACTACTGTAAATATGTTATTTTCCAAATTTTTAGTGTAAGATTAGATAGACTCCATGCCCAATGGAATACTAGGTAATATTTATGATCTTGTTTCTTATGTAAAAGGTAGTGATCTACAGTTCTTGAAACCTCACAGGGAGGATTTCATCCCCAGAAGGAGCCAGTGTTAGCCCTGGAGTGTAGTGCTGACTTTTTGGAGGTCGACGGGAAGATTCGGTCGGCTTTGCTGTTCCTAAAGGGGTCCTACACGGGCCATCTTCCACTTCTTCCCTTATCCCACTCACACTTTACCTTTCCTACTTCCTTTGTTAACCTTCTAATCCCAACAAAACACTCCTTTGGCCTTAGCCCCAAGCGCGAAAGCCAAAAATACCCATAAAATCTTACCCATATGTCTTATGCGCTATAATACATTCCCTGAAGACATCTCGTACCTTCACCGCATCGTCGCCATCGATCTTTCCCCGCCAATCCAATGGTCCACGTCCCATCCGATGCACAAACTTGTTCGACACTCCTCCACCATTAGATCAACCCCACCGGATCTAACGGTCAGTGCCCATATCGCGCGAGCAAAAAGCACGAAAAGTACCCGCCCGATGAGGGCGGTTTTGTCTTTTCCCCGCTGCTACATGTCATCCACTGAATGGCATTGGGTGAGTTCTAAAACTTACCGCTTCCCGCCCGATGTCCCCCCGATAAGAACCATTTCCACTTAAATCAAACCACCTCGCGCGTTATCGCCCGCACATCTCCGCCGCACGATAACCATCCAATCTGCTTGCCTGAAGATCTAACGACTCGAACATGTTCCGCTCCCACCATGACCACTAACCTCCAAAAAAGCAATCTCCACCGTGCATTTCCCCAATCCGACGACCCTTGTTCGTGATTGTCCCCAATTGTCCTCCACTGCTCTATCACCTCTCTGTCCATCCGATTCAACACGTCCATCCACCCATACACTCCATTCTCCATTCCCTATCTGTTATCCGAAGAAGTAGGTGACCGACTTTGTCAATCTAATGACGATCTGACCGCTGAAACTGAATTAAAAGAAGAGCATGGCCGAAGGAGAAAAGGAGACAGCACGACTCAGCAACCGAATTAAACAGTCATGGAACTCCACTACCATGATCAATCCGAACACCTGAAGGACAGAACGATTCCATAACTGATCAGGTTTTCGTAGTGGAGAAAGCAACTATGTTCAAAGACGCTATCAGACAATTAATGGTAGTTGGTGGTCAATTAAGACCCCTTCATCCCCAAAACGCTGAGGGCCATTGTAATGATAGATTATAAATAGCCAGAAGAAAGATGTAATCAGGGATGGAAATTGTGTTTCGGTTCAACTTCTGGAGACTGTAGATATTTTGTAACTTGCAACGTCTCATCTTCATTTTCAGAAATGCAAGCTTCTTTTGCTGTTAATTGCTTAATGCCCATTTCTCCTCTGTTCTAAGCTTGTGCCTGAAGTGTTATATTCATGATTTCTTCTACATCTAATGCTAGATAACTGTCATCTTATCTATGGATTAGACAATTGAATGTATCAGTGAGTGGATCACTCAGGTTTCTTTTATATCTAATGCAAGATAACTATCATCTTAACTCTGCATTGATAGATTAGATTTACAAGTTTCTTTACTAGTTGCAGCTGGCCATCATACATTCTGTATGCATCCATTGGTGTGGATAGTATTCTTCGTTTATTCACCTAATTCCCAAATTGTTGAGCATTGGTGGTCTAAAGCCTTTTAGTTTGAGGGTGTTCATGCATGTATGGAGTGAAAACAAATTAGAAGTGGTTATTTGGCTGGAATCAAACCATCACCCATCCCAATAAGTTCCTAAAACCATATTGAAGATTATATGTTACCACGCATCTCCGAGCTACAACCTAGGAGGGTTTCCTGGAGCCCTAACAAGCCCCTCACGTTGTCCTCTATGCAAAGAAGAAGAAGAAACAATCCAACACATATTTTTAGGTTGTATATTTGCTAAAGAATGTTGGACATTGTTGATTGGACCTATTGAAGTAGCTATCAACACCAATCTCACCATCACTGAATTCTACTTAAATTGGAAAGACAAGTACCCATACTCCTTAAAAAACAAAAACATGATTAAAAGATTCTGGAATAGTCTTCCCTCTTTTTTATGTTGGAAAATTTGGCTTGCAAGGAACAACCAAAATTTTCAAAATATCAAGCCAGAAGTAAGGAAGGTTCTTGCTAAAACTTGGGGATTAGCAGAAAAATTATTATTCAATCTCCTCCAACACAAAGAAAAAATATGGATGAGTTTAGTTCTAGATAGGGCTCAAAACTTCAAAAGTCTTCAAAGAATAGCACCAAGTAAACACAAAAATTGGAAAATTCACCTTAAAGAAAAATAATTTATGATGTGGCTAAGTACACTAAAGAGGCCATGTTTATTCTTCGATGGAGCCTCAAAATCAAATCCAGGGCGAGCAGGTGTTGGTGGCTACGTAATGGATCAAGAAAAGAAAAATGTGATTGTTTTTGAATGGGGCCTTGGATCAGATTCCAACAACAAAGCTAAAGCATATGCATTTCTTTTGGGATCTCAAATCCTTAAAAGGAAAAATTATCTGAATCCTATCATTTTTGGATATTCTTCAATTCTAATCCAACTAATGGTTAAGAAAGAAAGGCCAAAAAATGTTGGCCTCGGGAAAATAACAACCAGAATTCAACATCATCTGGAAAATCTGGGTAATGTAACCTTCTACCATATTTTGAGAGAAAATAATAAGGATGTTGATAGACATACCAACAATGTGGTTTATCTTCCCGAGGGAGTTTTAAAAATCGAAAATGAAGTCTCAAATCAATCCATCCCCTAATTCCCTTCATCCTTATCCTTTTCTGACCTGCCACCTCGTGCTTTGGATAATCATCCTCAAAATATTGCTCTATCCTGCCCCTGTCAGCAATATTATCCCAAAGAAATCTTCCTTTGTTCCAATATCCTTCTCGAGTTGCTCCTCTTTTGACTCCTTTCCTCCTCGTGTTCCTCCCCACTCTGAATCTTAGATCATGTGTTTGAATCCTCTCTATTTTTCTCCCTGCCCCTTCTCTTATCCCCTGCATCACGTCCCCTCCTCTTTCGTTGGTTGATCTTCTAGGTCCTCCTCTCATTCCCTCAGCTCAATGCCTTCCCCCTCTCAACATCCTCCCACCGCGTTGATAGTGCCTCCCCCTTTTGGTGCAACACCCTTCTCCTCCAGCAAACATCCTTCATTCCTCCAAATGGGTCTGATGGACAATTATTCTAAGAGTTAGCCTCACACCCATTGCAAAGCGTACAAGGTAGTGATGGAGCATATTAAATCAATGTTGGAGCAACTGCACAGTCATTGGAACACACTCTCATTTTCCAGCAACTCAACAAGCACAGGAGGAGATTGAAAAACTCAACAACAAATGCGAACACTTAGAGAATAATATCAATTTCCCAAGAGAAGCAATAGCAAAGAAGCCAGGGGAAATTTCAATTCTCTGGATTGAAGCAACAACAACCATCAGGAAGAGGAAAAAATAGTCAATCAATATTAAAAGGAATCATGAATCTAGTGCATCAACATCATTTTTGTATTCAGTCAGATGAAATCTCAGATCTAGTTATCTTTTGATATATATCTTTTGCTATGAAATGTAAATGTAAAATACTACTCCAACAATATGTCAAGATCTTCAAGCTTGGCACTGTAGGCAAATTAGGAATTTATGAAGTAAACTTAGCAGCTAGGAAAAAAGATGTAAGGATTTTTTTCTCATATCCTTCCTTGATCTCTTTAGCAATTTTGTAATTGGAAGTGCAACTTCCCTCTTTATTTTGGAATGAAAATCAAAATACCCAACTTCGTTAAAAAAAAATTAAATAAACATTTAAATATTTATACTCATTTATGAATACTACAACATCATATAGTATTTCCACCTTAGCTCTATATTACTTTTAAGCTTTTATTATTTTTTATTTGATTCGATATATAAATGTTTATACACCTTGACAACATCACCTCATACTAAACTATAAAGCTCCTCTCGATACAACAATTTTAGAAGCTAAATGTGAAAATTTCCACGCCAAATAAAATTAAATAACAAGAGAATTTCAACATGCATCTAACATTTTGTTAATGCCTAGCACTAACTAATTTCAAAATTCTGGGTGTCTAAAAGCTCCTTCAAAATTTAAATCTTTATTGTGATTTTAGTATGTTTTTGTTTGACATGATTTCAAATATTTTAAAATTTATTTTCATTGAGATTTGGAAAAATTTATAATTTTGAATAATTTTAATATTTTTAAAATTATGAAAGAATAATTGAAAATATCTAAAAATATTAAACAATAAAAAAATTGATTTATATAATTGTATTAAAAAGTTAAACTTTTAATTACAAATTTTAATTTTAAAATTAAGTTATTAAATTATATTAAAAATTTTAATTAAATTTTAAATTCTCACTTTTATGTAGAATACATAACCCCAAACTTCATAGGCAAGTCCACAATTTTCTCTTTGCTAACTTCTAAGATTTTAGAAGTGAAAGATGGAGCAGATCTACGCCTTTGTCCACATAATTAACTTTTTGATGACAAGTTTTTATATTTATTGAAAAAGATCTTTATCTAAAGACATTTTTATATGTTTTAAAATTGTTTGTTTGTTTTTTTGGTTACGAGCTCATTTTTTGGATGCAAGGAAATATGTTAATGGATGCAAGGAAATATGTTAACGACTTAAGATTTAGAGGTATGTGACGTAAGTGAAATATTGTCTTCTTATGGATCACTACTGAGTCATTCCAGTGAGTGAAATCTTACCTCTTTATGGACCACTGGCATGTCATTCCAGGCAGAGTGGTTTTCCTTGAATAATGATGATGAGTAAGCATGCATTCGCAGATAGCACCGAGAGATAATTGTCCTCAATGTTAGTTTGAAAAATAAGTTATGAGAACTTTTCCCACTGTTTAGATAAATATAATCCGCCAGAAATAGATTTTCTCAGTGTTACATAAATATAATAAAATAGGGATTTTGATAGACAAAATTATAAATTGTTTTACTCGTCAAATACAACTAAAAAATTTCCATACCCCTCAACATTTTTTCCTTAAAATTATTAAAACAGACCATAAAATTACAAAAAAGGACAAATTTAACTTTGAAATTCTTACCCTCAATGTAATCGATTTCTTGAAATATGATGAACTCGCTTTCATTTCATTGGCTTATGAACAGCTAGGTGGTAACCATATTTCTCGAACCCATGTATACTTCCCTTTTTCAATTGCTTTTCTTTTGTCGATGAAATTCTACTCATTATTAGTCCTGGGAGAAGGAAGATAAAATACGATTCACGCTAGAATTTATTTGACTAAGTTTAGATTCTAAAATTAGAGTTGAGTAATTAAGTTTCTATTCCAAAATTTGATATCTTAATGTTTAAGTTTTGTGTGTATGGATTTTTTTTTTTAATAATAAAAATTTGGAATTGATTAATAATTATATTTTTATTTCAATAACTTTTTTTTTTAAAATAATTTGATTGATTTATTGTATGTTATTTTAATGTTTAGGTTATATATATATATTATTTTTTTCAGAAGAAAAAAACCAGATAGATTATATTAAGAGAATATAATGAAACTTTGATACAGCAGTCAAATATTCCATATTGCCTGGAGACAACCACGGCAGAACAGAAAAAAACCGAGAATGGAAAATATACAGATATACAGATATAGATTGACTATGCGGAGAAAGTCCCGTGCCAGCATGAGGCAAAATGAGATCATTGGTCCTAATGAGAAAGGAAACAGAAATAGCGAGAGCACCATAAGCATATCGACCCAGCGAAGACCGCGGCTGGAAAAGTATACAAAAAAGTCAACATCAGAACCTGTAGGAGAGAGATCCCTACACATCAGGAGCGATAGAGAAATCAGATATCCGCAGCAAGATGGATACAAGAGGAGTTCTGAGATCTTGGAAAATACAATCATTTCTCCACTTCCATAAGAGCCAGATAACCGAAACAAACATGGAGCGAAGAGAGATGCTTTGCTCACTCCACCACCTGTAGCCCTCCTGTACAGAAGCAAAAACGCGGTAAGGGAAACAAAAGGATAAAGACAATTCATACCAGATTTGCAGAGTGTGGTCACATTGAAAAAACATGTGAACATTAGTCTCGTGATCCGAGAGGCACATAGAACAACGACCAGGACCATTCCACCCCTTCTTTTGAAGAACCTCCCAAGAGAGGTTCCTGTTGGAGAAGACCAACCATGAAAAAAGAGTAATTTTGAGCGGGCATGTCACTTCCCATAGTGGCATCGGAAACATTGAAGCTGTGGCAGCAGGGAGACCATCTATCATTGCAATGTAAATGTCCTTGACCCGGATCGGCTGTGTTGATTTCGATATGGACCATACCAGTTTATCTTTATTACCCGAACGCTGAACTTTGCTTGATAGGTTCTGGATCACCAAGGCCCATATTGGTCTCATGTGAGGGGGCAACGATAAGTCCTCATCGTCCATCCAAACAGGAGATTTATGAAATTATTTAATTGATTTTTAATAATTTGATTGATGAATATTAATATTTAAATTTTAAGAAGAAATTATAAGGCGATAAAGAATTAGATGGAAAAAAGAAACTAAGATATTATAAGAAGGTAATCGGTTAATTCAATTGGTTGAGGCCTTGTTGCCTAAGCTCCTAGCCTTTGGGAGGTCATGGGGTAAATTCTCCTCGATGCTCTTAGGGTTAGGCTCTGATTAGTTTTGATGACGGGAAAATAAAATATATTTTTGACTTAACATATGTTAAGAAGAGAACCAAAAAATATATTTCTATCTTCACTACTGTTAAGAAGAAAATGAACATTGTTAAGATAAGAACTAATTTCAAAAATCTTTGGGATGAAAGAATCTATCACTTGTGCAATACTAAGAGAATTGAAAATGAAAAACATTTTTGGATGTGATCCCTTTGGGTAGATTTGCCCAGATTTTTCTCAGAAAAAAAAATGAAAAGAAGAAGAAGAAGAAGAAGAAGAAATGAAAAGAAAGAAGATAATCAACCCCAATCTCTAAAACCAAAAATATATTCTTGTCTTGACTAATGTTAAGAAGAAAATCAAAAAATATATTAATGTTTTGACTAGTGTTAAGAAAAAAATGAACATTGAACATAGTTTCCAATCAAACAAGAATTATTTCCTCAAAACAAGAACTATAGCTAAAAAAACATGAAAAAATTACCCGAAAATGAGAAGTGTTGATGTTGCATCAACAATTCTTTTTTGGGTAAATTTTCAACGTTTTTTAAAAATGGCAGTGAAAGCCAATTTTCTTTGTGCAAAAAACACCCTGAACATAAAAAGTGTTGACATTGGAATAACAATTTTTTTTTTTTTTTTTTTTTTTTTTTTTTTTTTGTCGGAGGTTAAATTTTCAACATTTTTAGCAATGACGTTAAAGATAAAATATAATGACTCTGAAAAACCTTAAAATTCCAATGATTTTCAAGCATGAGATTAGAGATAAAATATCATGTCTCTAAAACACATTAATGTTCTTACAATTTTCAATCATGGTGTTAAAGATAAAATAATTGTATATGTTTTCAAGCATACATTAAAGATAAAATATCATGACTCAGAAAAACCTTAAAATTTTGACAATTTTTCAACAATGGAATTAAAACCAAAGATCATGACAACATAAAACCTTAAGTTTTCAATATATTTCAACCATGAAAGATTATATGACTATTTTTTTAAAATGAACACCTGAATGAAAGAATCATTATACCAAAAGTAATTTCTTTTTTAAATGTTAAAAGTATAGTTATTTTAAAATCTTAGCCTAAAACAAGTTGACACATTACAACAAAATTTTAAAAATAAAATATCAAATTGACACACAGTGTAGATGAAATTGACCCATTGCAATGAAAACTTGAAAATCAACCATGAAATTAACACATTCTGGGGGTGGACACAATTCATTGTAACAAAAATTTTAAAATCAACTATCAAATTGATACATAATGGGGTTAGGTTACTAGTCGAGGATCGACATAGACCATGTAGAAAAAATAAAATATTTAACAAAATAATAAATAAGCATATAAATGAAAAAAATGAAAAATACAAAACAAAACGAAAATTAAAACATTAAAAAAATTAAAACTCAAAAAAAAGGTAAAAAATAATAATAATAAGTAAATAAAAAGTATTTTAAAACATAAAAAACTAAAACAAAAAAATCAAATATAAAAGGGAAAAAAATATCAAACATAAAACATGGAAAAAAAATTGACTTATAAAAGATAAAAACTATTGTTTTTTAAATAAAAAATATAAAACAAATGAAAAAACAAGAAAGTATCTAAAAAACATAATTTAAGAAAAACATTAACACCAAAACAATAAATAAATAAATGAAATGAAATTAAATAATTAAAAAAAAGGCACAGAACAAAAAACAAAACAAAAAAATATTAAAAAAAAAAATAATTTAAAAAACATTAAAAAATTTCAAAATAAAAAATTTGGGTCGTGATGATGAACCACACTTGTTGGTTTGAAACGCGTCGGCCAAAAAATTCTCTCATGATTTCTACCGAACGGCTTTGTTTAATATATTTTTTTTTTTTTAAGAATCATTATTATATATATATATAATCATATATAATCATAAAATTTGCTATTTTTTCAATTGTTTTTATTCAATTTGTTCATGAAATTATTTTATTTAACATGTCATTTTTATTTGTTGAATTTAAGATTCTTGATCCATATCAAGTTTTTTAGAAAACTTCTTCGGCGAAGATCACATTATAAAACTTTTGTCGACGCGTTTCGAGCCAACGAGTGTGGTTCATCTTCAGGACAAGTTGAAGTTTGAGATCATGGCTGTATGTTAAATAGGGAGAGCAGATCTTCCAATGGCTGAATATGACTAGGAAACAACTACATTGGACTAGGTAATTTGACTAAAAAACAGTTAAATTTGACTAGCCAATCTAATTGGACTCAGGGAAAGTGACAGGAAAATTATATATATATATATACAGACACCAAATTTTTGTTATATTTATTACCAAAGTTTAAATAAAGGTAAAGTTTGTATTAAATAATCAAGAGTATGAAACAATTAGTTATTAATAGGTCTATTTCCTAATTATAATTATATAAATAAATGGTTAGTTAATTAATATGTAAGTTAGTTTTTGTTATATTTATTTCCAAAAGATGTAATTGCGACTAAAAAACAGTTAAATTTGACTAGCCAATCTAATTGGACTCAGGGAAAGTGACAGGATATATATATATATATATATATATATATATATATATATATATATATATACACACACACCAAATTTTTGTTATATTTATTACCAAAGTTTAAATAAAGGTAAAGTTTGTATTTAATAATCAAGAGTATGAAACAATTAGTTATTAATAGGTCTATTTCCTAATTATAATTATATAAATAAATGGTTAGTTAATTAATATGTAAGTTAGTTTTTGTTATATTTATTTCCAAAAAATGTAATTGTTTGAAATAACTACCAAGACCAATAAAACAAACATCAGTTATTAATCTAATATGAAAAAACCATATAAATTTTTTTCTTTGATAATTGAAATCATAATATGGAATAATAAATAATTATATATGTATATTATGAATTTAATTATATATATATAATTATAATATCGAAAACCTTAAATCAATAATGTAATTTATGTAATAATATATAAATATAAATATTCAAAATTAAATATAAATATATAAATAATTAGTTAATTAGTTATTATGCAAGCTAGTTTCTTGTTATATAATAGAATAAATTGTAAGAATTAACTCCCAATACCTATTAATAGACTAATCTACTATTAAAACTAAACAAATAAAAACATAAATAATTGATATATATATATATATATATATATATATATATATATATATATATTATAAAAGTTTATTAAACCTAATAAGTTAAATAATGGACCACTAATTAAGATTAAGGAATCTAATAGCATAGAGAAGAGGCAAATTCCTCTTAATTAAACAATAGGAACTAAAATAGAGAAACGAGAAGGAGAACAAGAAAACAAATGAACAAGGGGATGAGGGGGAAACAAGAAAGACACGGGCCGGGGACGGGGAAGTGGCTAGGAGGAAAGGGCAGGGATCCAGCAATTGCTAATTTTCCAACCGTCATCTCTATTGAGGTTGCTCGGCCTTTTTTCGATTTCTATGGCTTCCCTAAATTTCTGGTGATGGAAATGCGCTACCTTGGCAATAACATGGGCCTCCTCAATGCATACATGATGCTTAGTCTTCTCTGCATGTTCTTCCAGGGCGGAAGACTGACTTCTCCCATGTTTTATGTCGGCTGAGTGCTCATTAATCCTTTGATTAATAGAACGACCGGTCTCACCAACATATGGGGTCCCACAGGAACATGGAATAACATAGACACCTTTCATGTCCTTGGGGTCAACCGGGTCTTTTACCGATCTAAGGGAGCTGCAGATGGTGTTAAGGGGTCTAAAGGTTGAGGGAACATTATGCTTCCTAAGAATTCTAGCAATTTTATCAGTGGTCCCCTAGATGAAAGGGAGATGAACCCCTGAGACTCACTCTTTAGGGTCTTTCTTGACCAATGAATTCTTGTTGACTCTGAGGAAAGCTTTCTGACCGAGGTGCCTACTATAACCATTGTTAGCAAAAACATTAAGGAGATGATATTTCTCTTTCTTGAGGCTCTTTTTGTTGGGAATAATACTGAGAGGGGGGGGGGGGGGGGGTGAATCAGTACTATCAGATCAATAAAACTTTTTCATTTCCATACTTAGATATGTATACGCTACTTCATTCAAAGGAACCCGCGTGTATACGCAACTGTGTCTAAAGCAACTAGCGTATATCCAAAATACTTATGATTCAATTAATCCATTAACCATATGAACAGTAAGCAGGTGCAGTAAAACAGAACAAATCATCACACAAAAGAAGCACACATGAACACCATGATATAAGGTGGAAACCCAATGTGGGTGAAAACCACCTGCTGCAAGTCATCTCTATCTTCTTTCAATAAGATACTTCATTTTACAATATTTTGTACTGGTGCAGTCCTTTACCAGTACGCAGGCTTCTACCTGTAGAGGGCTACAACCCTCTCTCGTTTTCCAGACTCTCCTAGATGGGAGCTACAACCCCCTTAGCTCTTGTACTAGCTGATGTACTAGTACGTAGGCGCCGGCCTACAATCTCCTTTCACCCTCCAGGGACCACATTTCATACATTTTCAGACTGGATACTCCTGAAGCACAACACTATAATCTGAAGGCCACGTTTCATCAAATTTTCATACTGGACCCATAAATATCATTGAAGCACAAAACAATCAATACTAGCATCATCAATCTCTGAATCTCTGAAACACTGAAACCCTGTCAACAACACAGTCACCAGAACATAGAGCAGACAACAAAACTCTGCAACAAAAATCAGAACCAATTGTACCATCAAAATTATGCATAAAAGTGCATACGCTACTTGGAAGTGCCGAACCTACGTGTATATGCAACTTCATCAAGGTGAACCAGCGTATATGTCATTAATTACTTCTTCATAACCTTGCTGCACTTCCTGACTTCACACATAACCAGATCATTACATATACAAGGATAATATATGTGTTAGCACCCAGATCTAGTCCATCAATCTCATAAATATGTGGCATTATGATCCTGATCCAATATTAGTTCTCATCCATCAATACTGAAGCTAAACACAATCAACCAAACAAGATATGCAGAATACTGACACCTTTAAACTGTGATTAGAACCCTTCAACAACCAGAACCACCTGTAACTTCAAATATCATAGCTCAAAAGGTATACGCTACTACAATGAACTCAACCTGCGTACAGATGCGCTTACACCAAAGCCAACCCGCGTACAGATCTATAAATATTCAGTCATGACTTGAAGCGATTTCAAACTTAAGTTATACCTAGTTCAGATCATTACATGCGTGAGTATACAGATCTAGAATAAACATAATCAATCATATAGAGATAGTTCATTTCAAACCATTTGATCCCGATCTATCCTTAGATCTTGTTCTCCATCCACCGGTGAGATCCCTCCTTAGCTCAGATCAAGCAATGCATCATCTACCCATAACCTGCATACTGGATCTCATACTTCCTCAGATATTCAAGACTTTTCGGATTCCCTTGACTAATGATCTTCTTCTCCTTTTATAGTCTTAGGCCTTGCTCAATACCATGGTCCAAAACCATAACAGACCAATACCACGGACCCAATACTTGGGATCAACACGTCTGACGAGGTACCATGGTCCAAAACCATAGGTTCAAATACCAAGGACTAACTACCATGGACCAAAGGTAAGTTCTCCAACATATACACGCTTTTCCTTGCATGAAAGTGCATGTATACGCATACGCGCCTTTGAAACATATAACCCATGTGTATACGTGGCTTCGCTTCACTGAACCTGCGTATATATATTTTCTCTTCATTCTTGTAGTCTGATCATCAAATCCTTGCTGCTGACCTGCTGCACTATGATCTGTCATCTCCTTGATTTGCCATCAAGGACAACACTTGTCTCATAATGCCAACAATCGCCCCCTTTGGACTTGGTGGCAAAGCTAACTTGTCATAGAACTATCATTTGATTCCTTTGAGTTGTCCTGCATCCCATGCATTTAGTCACATCTGATATCTCTCTTGAAGATTCATCTAGTTATAACTAAGTGAGATGTTCTTCTATGAGTGGGTTGCCATCAAGTACAACTCATGCATCATAATGCCAACAATCTCCCCCTTTGGACTTGATGGCAACAACACCAAATCACTCCCCCCTTTGAAATCAAGGGCAAAGGGTGGACCAAGATATTCTCTTTCTTTGGTAAACATTCCGCTGTCCATACTCCCCCTGAGTACTTGCTAAAATCTCTCAGTGAGCTCCCCCTTTGTATATGCCAAGGTGTACCAATCTAACCATGCTACCTCTGAGTACATGCTAAAGTTTATGCTCTGTTGAAGTGTGCAGTTCATGCTCCCCCTGACTGTAAGCAAGGTCTACAAAAAGATGTTTTATATGAAGAATATGACTCTATCATAAATGACCTTCCTAGCATCAAGGACTCATACATACATACATTTCCCAATCAAGTGGAGATATACTAGAATTGTCTCATCCACCCAACCAAGTGGGGATACATCAAGAGTTTACACATGATAAAACAAGAACATTACATCTCCATCCCAGACATAGTGGGGAAACCAATATAGGCCGTTACATGACCTTGACACCATAAAAGAGATACATGACATAGAGACGAAATATCTAGAGCAAGACTTATGAAAGTCACCAATAATTGATAGCAGCAACATCTGTCAAACACTTTTCAGATCAACAACCAAGATTTCCTTCTACACCTGTTCTATCTGTGCCAGATGGTCTCTGTCAGACTCTTCTCATTCTGAGTTTGGCCCACTGATTTCCTTCAAATTAACATATACACGACTGTATCCACAGAAACAAGCATATATATGCGGATACTCCTTATGAAAATCGCGTACAACCATTTCCAGATCAGCAACTTGTAAATTTCCTATGACAAGGTATGTCTGCATAGAGATATCAACCCATCACCATAAAATCATTCACATTATATCATATGTGTAAAACACCCTAGCCATCTTATCAACAAGATCATCCATGTATCATCTGCATCAATCAACATATGTAAGTATCAACCTATCAACATATAGGTAAGAACTCATCCTCATCATGTCTCCAACAATGCAACTTTGAATAATCATCCATGTATCCAGCCAACAATCCTCATCCATATATGTGCCAAGAATAATATGATCCTTATGCATATGACGACAACAGCATATGAGTGACTCATCATCAAGTAAAGAAGATGTGAATTCAAGCTATGTATTTCTCCTTATCCTTATGAAGATCACCATGTAAGCACCATTAGAGTATCAACCAGAGATCTGATCTAAAAATCCAAGAATCATCTGAACAACCCATAACCATATCATAGAAAGATGAATCATTTAGCCAGATTACCAAGGACTATTAACCATAATGCCAACAATGCATTAAAAGCATATGCTCCCCCTCAACCTGTGCCATCTGTTAGATCTGATCATGCATATATCAGCAATAAGCATCAAGACATCATCATCATCAAGTTAAGATCAAAACACTTCTAAACATCTTACAAGTATCAAAACATTTCCACATGTCCTTAGCAGAGCGAATAATGGATTGAATCATATCAGATCCTTTTTCTGAGCTTGTCCCCACTACTTTTCCTCAGACTAACATATACGCGACTTTGCAGTGTCTAATTCACGTACATACGCGACTTCCTTTTAAGAAACTTGCGTATGAGATTCAGGATACTGAAGTTTTACACTTTTAGCTCCCCCTGAGTCTGTTATGTCTGTGCTATGCTGTGTCTCAGTACATTGTGCTGTGCCACATCTTTCTGACTGTATTTCCTTCTTCTTCCATATCTTCAAGTGTGATGATGTTTTCTCCTTTTGGTGTGATGTTCGTCCTTTGTTCCTGCATTCCTTTGTTATATGTCCAAGCTTGTTACATGCATAACATCTTACTTGTTTCATATTCCTCCTGTAGCAATCAGCAGCTTTGTGACCAAACATATTGCAAGAAAAGAAATATCCATTAAAGTACCTAGAATGTGATGATCTTTCTATGTGATGATCTTGAACCATTCTTCTTCTGCATCTAGCTGCAACATGTCCAAGATTATGACATTCATAACATTCAATATTATTCATCTGAGTAAATGGCCGACTATTACTTCCATAGTTAGGAGAAAAAGATTTTCTTTGAAGAATCTCTTTCCTTGATTGTTGATGGGGTTGACCTCTCATCTCTCTTATCTCCTTGTTGATCATTTTAGATTTCTCTTTAGAGTTCCTTGCCTCACCTTGTGAACTAGATTCACCTTCAACAGATTCATGAAAACCAAGACCAGTCTTGATAGCAGGAGACCTTTGACTACTAAGAATATCATCCAAGGCTTTAGTACTATCTTGAAATCGTAACAGTTTATCCTTTTCTTCTAATTTACCTTTTAAGATATTTACCTCAATCTGAAGTTGTTCTTCCTTTTCCAGACATTGGTTCTTCAATATTTCTTCAGAATTTCTTCCTTCTTCCATTTGTTGCCTTAGTTTGAGAATCTCCTTTTCTTTTTCTTCATTCAGATCCTGCTACATTTGACGAATTCTGAAGGCACATTCCAGCTAAGATTTTAAGCTGATAACTTTGTTTACCTGTTTTTCAATAGCTTGGAGTAGATCTTTATTCTGCTTCTTTGATTCTTCAAGATCTTCCTTTAGCGAGCGGATCGTTGCTTCAAGACTTTCATAGTAACTGGATCTATCTCTGAGTTTCTTGATGGTTGTGCTCCTTTCATTGACTTCATCTCTTAGTGATGTTACTTCATCCTGCAACTTTTGATATTTGTCCTTGAATAACTTCCTTACCTTGTTTCCTTCCTCTAGTTGGGCCTTTAGTTTGGTAGCTTCTTCTTTGAAGTTACATTCCCTTTTGTTCAATAGATATTGTTGATCTCTGATTTTATCTGAAAGCCTTTTAAATTCTGCCTCTATTTGATATCTTTCTTATTCACCCATAAGAGCAAATTCAGTTGTTTCGCTATCACTTTCATCTTTTCCAAATGGATAGATAGTTGGAACATCAGAGGATAGCAAATTCATACCTGATAGTTCATCTTCATTCTGAAATGATTCTGAATCTGATTCTGAATCTGAAGAGCTTCTTACACCTAATCCCCAATCAATTCTCCCACTGTCATAGTTCTTCTGAGATGTCTTCTTCTTCTTAGGTTCTTTCTTCTTAAGCTTCTTTCCCATAGTTCCATGGATCTCCTTCAAGCGATCAAGCTTCTAACAAAGGACCGGCTCTAATACCAATTGTTGGGAATAATATTGAGAGGGGGGGGGGGGGGGTGAATCAGTATTATCAGATCAATAAAATTTTTTCATTTCCATACTTAGATATGTATACGCTACTTCATTCAAAGGAACCTGCGTGTATACGCAACTGTGTCTAAAGCAACTAGCATATATCCAAAATACTTATGATTCAGTTAATCCATTAACCATATGAACAGTAAGCAGGTGCAGTAAAACAATACAGATCATCACACAAAAGAAGCACAAATGAACACCACGATATAAGGTGGAAACCCAATGTGGGTGAAAACCACCTGCTACAAGTCATCTCTATCTTCTTTCAATAACATACTTCATTTTACAATATTTTGTACTGGTGCAGTCCTTTACCAGTACGCAGGCTTCTACCTGCAGAGGGCTACAACCCTCTCATTTTCCAGACTCTCCTGGATGGGAGCTACAACCCCCTTAGCTCTTGTACTAGCTGATGTACTAGTACGTAGGCGCCGACCTACAATCTCCTTTCATCCTCCAGGGACCACATTTCATACATTTTCAGACTGGATACTCCTGAAGCACAACACTATAATCTGAAGGCCACATTTCATCAAATTTTAATATTGGACCCATAAATATCATTGAAGCACAAAACAATCAATACTAGCATCATCAATCTCTGAATCTCTGAAACACTGAAACCCTATCAACAACACAGTCACCATAACACAGAGCAAACAACAGAACTCTGCAACAACAATAAGAACCAACTATACCATCAAAATTATGCATCAGAGTGCATACGCTACTTGGAAGTGCCGAACCTACGTGTATACGCAACTTCATCAAGGTGAACTAGTGTATATGTCATTAATTACTTCTTCATAACCTTGTTGCAGCCTGACTTCAGACATAACCAGATCATTACATATACAAGGATAATATATGTGTTAGCACCCAGATCTAGTCCATCAGATCTCATAAATATGATTCATTATGATCTTGATCCAATATTAGTTCTCATCCATCAATACTGAAGCTAAACACAATCAACCAAACAAGATATGCAGAATACTGACACCTTTAAACTGTCATTAGAACGCTTCAACAACCAGAACCACCTGTAACTTCAAATATCATAGCTCAAAAGGTATACGCTACTACAATGAACTCAACCTGCGTATATACGCGCTTACACCAAAGCCAACCCGCGTACAAATCTATAAATATTCAATCATGACTTGCAACGATTTCAAACTTAAGTTATACCCAGTTCAGATCATTACATGCGTCAGTATACAGATCTAGAATAAACATAATCAGTCATATAGAGATAGTTCATTTCAAACCATTTGATCCCGATCTATCCTTAGATATTGTTCTCCATCCACCGGTGAGATCCCTCCTTAGCCCAGATCAAGAAATGCATCATCACCCATAACCTTCATACTGGATCTCATACTTCCTCAGATATTCAAGACTTTTTGGATGCCCTTGCCTAATGATCTTCTTCTCCTTTTATAGTCTTAGGCCTTGCTCAATAGCATGGTCCAAAACCATACAAACCAATACCACAGACCCAATACTTGGGATCAACACGTCTGACGAGGTACCATGGTCCAAAACCATAGGTTCAAATACCAAGGACTAACTACCATGGACCAAAGGTAAGTTCTCCAACATATATGCGCTTTTCCTTGCATGAAAGTGCGTGTATACGCATACGCGCCTTTGAAACGTATAACCCGCGTGTATACGTGACTTCACTTCACTGAACCTGCGTATATATATTTTCTCTTCATTCTTATAGTCTGATCATCAAATCCTTGCTGCTGACCTGCTGCACTATGATCTGTCATCTCCTTGATTTTCCATCAAGGACAACACTTGTCTCATAATGCCAACAATCTCCCCCTTTGGACTTGATGGCAAAGCTAACTTGTCATACTTAGAACTATCATCTGATTCCTTTGAGCTGTCCTGCATCCCATGCATTCAGCCACATCTGATATCTCTCCTGAAGATTCATCTAGTTATAACTAAGTGAGATGTTCTTCTATGGGTGGGTTACCATCAAGTACAACTCATGCATCATAATGCCAACACTTTTCATCAGATATCCTTAGTGCACAAGTAGTTAGCATGTTGAGAACGCCCATCTTCTTAGCAGGGAAATGATGAGAGCTGGCATGAAGATACTGCTCAATATGAGTTTTCTTCTGAAACACTTGGTGGGAGAAGGAATCGTCATCATTCCTCGAAATGAGAACATCGAGGAAGGGCAGGTTTAGTGAAAATGTCCCAAAATACATGTTTTTTTAATTATATCTATATGCAAAATATGTATTTTTTTCTGAGTATTTAAATTTTTTAATTTTAGTGGAAATTATTTTATGTGTATTGAAGTATTAATTAAAAATATGTAAATATATAAAAAATCC
Organism: Pinus tabuliformis; assembly: GCA_031772625.1. NCBI lineage: Eukaryota > Viridiplantae > Streptophyta > Pinopsida > Pinales > Pinaceae > Pinus > Pinus tabuliformis. The sequence goes on along the minus strand of CM062814.1, from coordinate 499,052,265 downwards.
TAACCTCAAAATATTGATTTCATTATTGTTTTTAAATATGCATTAAAAACATAAAAAATTCAATTTAAAAAAAAACATTGAAAAGAAAAACAAAAAAAAAAGTTTGGAAAATCCTTAAAAAACAAACATCTTAGGACGACAAACAAGGATTGGAATAAGACAGCTTGAAAAATGCTTAAATAATCAATATTGAAAATCAAATTGTGCATAGTTAGGACATAAGAAAATTTAATGTGTCAAAAATATGCCTACAAAAACAAAGGTTGATGTTTTTCAAGGTTCACGTGAAAATCACCAATATTTAAATTTTTTTATCCATACTTAATATATCAAAAAATTTAAAGTGTCAAAAATAAGCCCCCCAAGAAAAGGGGTTGATGTTACTTCAACAATTTTCAAATTGTCATGAAAATCACCAGCACTTAAAAAAAATTGTGCATACGAAAATTTAAAGTCTAAAAAATATGCTTTAAAAAAAGTGTATTCCGAATCAACACTTTTCGAAATTGGATGATTTTTTCCTACCTCTAAAAAGTGAGAACTCGGTTCAATACCTATTTGATAGGAAAATTCCTGATTGTTAACATAAAGAACTAATATAAAAAAGCCTTGGGATGAAAGAATCGATTACTTGTGCGATACTAGGAGAATTTAAGATGAAAATTATTTTCTTTTAGATTGTCTGTCTTATAGGCACATTCATTCTAATTTTCACAATATTTGTCCTACTTCCAACCTACATGACCTTTTAAGTTAGCAAAACTATGGTTATTTGGGAAACATTCTCTCACTTCTTTTTAAGCCTAGAAATAAAATGTTAAAAATATTCGATTAATCTTTTACCTTCATAATACAAAATTGAAATTGTTTAATTATGTTAAAAATATTTTATTTTATATTTTCCATCTTATAAACATGTCCATTCTAATTTTCAAAATATTTGTCCTACTTCCAACTTGCATGACATTTTAAGTTAGCAAACAATGGTGATTTGAGAAACATTCTCTCACTTATTTTTGAGCATAGAAAGAAAATGCTAAAGAAATTCGATTAATATTTTACCTTCATAATAAAAACTTGAAATTGTTTAATTATTTTAATTTTTGTTTTTTGTGACCCTCTGGGGGTCTATGACCTATCCTCCTCTTCGTAAACCGGGTCACAACCGAGGGGATTTGAACCTTGGATTTGTTAGTTACCATAGTCTTATATTACTTCGATACTTAATTATTTTAATTTTCAAATTCACTTAAACAATAAATATATTTGTTGATAAATTGATTGATTTAATATTATATAAATCAAATTGTGTGTGTGTGTGTGTGTATTGAACTTATTTCAATAATAAATTGAGTTTTTGATAAATTGATTAATTTGATGTTATATAAGTGAAAAATTTCTTTGTGTACATATAAATTTTATCTTTTAATAATAAATATTAAAATTGTTTAATTATTTCCCCTAATGGGGATGAATGAACAACTTGAGCAGGGCTAGGGGAGGATGTTGGTCACCCCAATGACACCCTAGATCTTTAAAGCGAGGTGGCATGGCACACCTCTACCATGCAATCAACTGTGTGCCATTTATACATAAGTTTTGGCAAAGGGCCAAATGAATGACAAGTTGATGGAGTTTTCGGAGGGGTGTGAGGGTTTGCATTGCATGGTAGCAGGATCCTTGGATTTGTGCGCATGCAACCGTGGTAGTTTAGAGGCTTTCTCACTCATGGATGGTCACAAAATACTGGAGGGTGGTGTTGCAAGACAAGGTTAATTGGTTCAATTGGGTGGTAGTTTCTCATAAATAAGCTTCATCCTTTTAGGGTGAGGAAGGTGAGACTAGACTTGATTGGCTTATTTTAGCTGGGATCCTGGTATTAAGGAATCTCCAAGGTCACATTTACATGTAGTTGAAGGTGGTACTAGGTTCGTGGCGCATCTATATTTTATCCTCAGTCATCTTAATTCCTCTCTAGTCTTAAAATTTTAAACAAGGTATTGTTGAGCCCACCTTTCCATCAGTTTTACTTAGTTGGTGTTATATTTGTTAAGTCGGGCATTGGGGATTTTTGGATTGCACTTGTAAAATATAGATATATGGTTGTCTTGAGTCTTGACTGGGCCTTTAGTGTTTGCTTGTTTTAGTATTGGAAGTCTAGGTTGAGAGAGCAGATCCAACCATCTCGTTCTAAAAGCTTCACTTGTAAACCTCGGGTTTATCGCATTGTTGCTACTTTAAGGAACTTGAGTGAAATTGACCACAGTCAACTCAATTTGGAAATAGGGTCCTTTTGTGGTGTCTCTCATAACTATTTTATTGTTGGTTTTAGGGTGGTTGAGGGTATTGTGCAGTGCAATTCATGGTCCTAGATTAGTGTCTTGTGCAGGAGGTGGTTAGTTGGCTGGTCATTAGGTTGTCTTCAACCTTGGGGCCATTAATCGAGGGATTACATAGTTCACCTTTGGTAACCTGAGGATAACCCTTTTCTAGTCCATTCCCAGGATAGGGTTGGTGGGAGCTCATTTCTCTATAGGTGAGGTCTTGTGCACTGTTCAGAAAGGTGAGTTTGGTGTTGATAAGTTAATCTCTGGGTTTTATTCTCCTTGGATCTACCCACTATGTAACATCAACATGGAAGAGTCAAGAAGGGGGTTGGAGAAAGAGGACAATTTGGCAAGTGTATCTTGGAGGATCCTTGCCAGGGAGAGGCCATTGACCCTAATCCAACCAATCCTACAAGAAATCATGGGATAGACAACAACATGGATAATCTAGTTAGACAACTTTCTCATATTGTTAGGCTCGTGGATTAGCAGGAAACGATCATCATGATGAAAGGAATGAGTTAATTTCTTAGATTGGTTGGCTAGTTTTCAATGGAACTAGTGGAAAATCCAAGTCAAAATAGACCGGTGTGAAGGTGAAACATAGGAGGAGCAATACCATACCACATGCATTCATATTGGGGGATATATATTGAGGAAAAAATGACATAATATGTTGATCATATATTAGGGGATAAAGGGTTTTTATATTGGCAGGTATAAAAAATAGAGCTCAAAGTTAATGAAAAAATATAAAGGGGTATTAAAAATGTTAATGAAAAAATAGATACCTACAATATTTAGCGAAAGTAGGGGTTTATTTAAATTGTGAAGGTGTATCGGGTTCGTAGGGGGTTAAATAATGATATTTTTAGAGGTATTTTCCAATATGTAGTCAAATTAAGGGTAATGTTTAGTATGCCATGAATTCACGTGATATGTCAGAGTTTTATTGAGTGAAGCACTAGTGGGAATGACACACATGGAAAATCACGTGCATTGTGGCTTCAGGCCTCCAACATCGCCATGATTTGGACTGGAGAACCATATTCTAGTAAATTCCACTGATCCACAATGGTCTTGGGTTGTATTTTGATTCTACAAGTATTTTGGTTGTATGTTCTTTTCCATTTATTATTAGCTAATTTTTTATAGTGTTTGGTAATACTTTTTGGAAATTATTCATTTTCCAATAAATCTCGTAAGGGTGAGACTAGTAGAATGTTGGTAAGCAACAAACAACAATGTAAAACTTTGGCATAAATTAAAAGCTTAGTTTCGCAAAAAAAAAATGTTTAATTATTTTATATTTTTGAACTTCCTTTAATAATAAATTGATTTTTTTAGTAATTTGATATATATATATATATATATATATATATATATATATATATATATATATCTATATATATATATATAAGTGTTGTTATTTGCATGGACGGTTTTAACAGTGATGAAAGAATATTTTTTTCTTCCTTTTTGGTTAATTATTTATTCAAACTTTTCTAAAAAAAAAATTAAATTAAAAATTGAGTGAATAATGTTTTTTTTGTTGATTTAATAATGACAATTCATATATATATATATATATATATATATATATATATATATATATATATATATATATATTTTAGGTAAATTATATTCCCTTCAAAGTTGGAGATAACATGATAATATTGAGAGATCTTAAGTAAGTCTCTCACTAGGGAGATCTCACTAAAGCCAAAAATATACTCTCTATAGAGAGGTCCGAGGGAGTTGAGTACTAGGAAAATCAAAATTATCATTGGCATGTTTTATTTTAATTTTCAAGATAAGGCATGCTTGTACATTCAATCATTTGAATTGCTTCCTATAATTGTCCCATTTCTTTGTCTTCTCTTCATACAACATGACCCATGGTTGGATTTCTTATATGTTGTAAAGAATGAATTTATTCATGGCACCAATTTATGTATTCATTGTTGTATGTATAAGAGCGCAAAAAACAGTACATGAGAACAATTACATATGATCAAGTATGGTGTAAATAGTAACTCTATATAAAATTGACAAAATATAAGTGGCTTACTATTTATCATGCACCTTTTTTTGTTTGTATAGAGTAGCTCCCCTTCCATTTTTTCCTCATCCCATTGGTCATATGAAACCACTATGCATCGTGTGTTGTTAATTCGCTTCATAATATAACATCTTGTATACTATGTGCCCTCTACCATAGATCCCTCAAGTTATTCCGTGTGTATAACAAACCCCTTCAACTTTTTCACATGCCTATTTAAAAAGAAAATCCAAAGAATTGATACCACCTTGGATAATTCAACCTCATCAACTAAATGAATTAGAAGATTGACTTGTAATTCCATGAAATTGATGGGTATATTTGGCTCAAACATATAAACAATCTAAGCTATCTCTTGATGCCACCATAGAATGAAATCCATGTGAATCTCCTTTGATATAAACCAAAATACTACTGTCGATAGCTCACTTTTTGTAATGAAAGAGATTTTGAGTCCTTGGTATTATATGCATGTGCCTAAATATCTTATGAGGAGTACCATGTGCCTTGCCTTGTTTTTATATTTATAGTACTCATCATGCCCACATTTTAGACATATCTCTTTTTCCACACATTTTCCTCTGTCCAAAATGCAATCATTTGGATAAGTGTGATACGATATGCACTCAACACTTAACCTCGTTATAAATTTCTTTGCCTCTTCACAACTAGCAGGGATGAAAATATCACTTGGAATCTTATCTTTAAGTAACTTGCAATCACTAGGAAATAGAAATGTACAATGACATTGAACATGCATGAATTCCCCTTTTATTTTTGATTGTGTGACAATATTCATTAAAATACAAGATACTTATTTGTCAGTTACCTTAGTAGTGTCGAGAAATACATGAATTACATACCATACATTTTTCAAGTTGTAGAGTAACATTATTGACACTAGTTGGGTAGACCTTCACCGATGTCCAAAGAGAGAGATGGTAGAAGTAGATATTAGGCTTTCAAAGAAGGTATCTATTATATGAGCATCATCCCCTATCTCATCCTACTGAAATGAATGTAGAATTCTCTCCATGGCCTAGGAATCTTGTAAGAAATCATCCATACCCAGCTATATTTTATTATCTTCATCTCGCAACATGTGAAAAACTAGTGTTACTATAGATGTTTTGAATTGGTGACTTGGGATGTAGTGGGAATTAAATAGGTGATTGATTCAACCATGCTTGGTATGCTTCCTCTCTAACTTGTGCCTATTTTAATGACACTTTCTTCATTTTGCATCATATTGGGGTGAAATGATAGATGGAAGATATGTTTTTTCTCATTAGAATATTGATTGAAAAATATTGAACATTAAATCGATGAAATTAGTTACATAATGCATTTATTATGTTCAAATGCTAGACCAACTATTTATTATAAGAATGAAATTTTCTTTCTAAGAATACGCATGCAACAAACCATTTTATAAAACATATGTTGAATTAAGCAATACAATTACATTAATTCAATGAAAAATAAAATTACTCACTAATCATGTTCCCTAATGGGACATATAAACATAGTTCCAATGCAAGCCATCTTTGACACTTTGGTGGGTCTACAACAATTGTATTTTTAATGGCTTTTCACTAGGAAACAAACCATGTATTGCATGTACAATGAAAAATTTGGATGCCTTCCATTTTAAAGAGAAAATTTTGTCATCAAATTGTTCCTAGAAAAAAATTGCACTAAACAATTAGCACCTACAACTATTTATGAACCCTACAATGTTCCCATGAGTGAGGGAATAACCATTAACATATAATAGTAAATTACTAGTAAAGTTTTCAAAATCATACTCAATCATTCACATACGATACATGGAAATGTTATATTTGTATTTAACAATATTCAAGTATCTAAGCTGACCATAAAAAGGACCACAAATTGGAACAAGGAATATTGATTAATTGAGAGAAATAAATAGACGTGACTGGATAAATCACCCAAGATTTGTAGAATCTACTTTAGACTTGGAAATCATATAATTTTTACCACAAAAGGAGAATACAATCCCAACATTTGGTATAGCCAAGGAAGACAACCATGTAGTATAGAAAGCATAGTTGTAATAGGTTTGGCATTTACTTTGTAGATGAAAAAGAAGAGAGATGTCATCATTAACCTCCCATAGCTTAGTAAACCTTGATATATGCTTAGACATTTTCTTTCTTTGCTCGTACAAATTTTTAGATCTCCTAGTGTATATGTTTTGGATAATATGCATATTGATCAATTTAGGATGAAACCTAGTTGATTTAGTTTCCACCTTTTTAGAAAAGGAGTATATAGAAGCATTCATACATGTGCTTTCTATATTAATTTTTGTATATTTAATCACGATGGGAGGTATCAAAACATTAAATCTTAGTAGTTGATCATTAATATAATGGGATAGTGTGATTCCTTGAAGGTTCACCTTCAACACTTTACATTTTTAATTGCTACACACTATTTCTGTATCTAGTTCATGGTGAAGTACTAATGGATTGGGATGGTCGTTAAAAGATGAAAAGTTAAAATTAGTAGGGTAAACTTACTTCCAAATTTTATCTACTATCTGCATGTGGTATCTTTTTCTTGATAAGAGCTTATGATGTTTTCGACTAATGAAATATCCTACACATTTGAACTCAAACTTGAATCACGATCATATAAAATTCAGTGTATAATTATTCAAATGCATGCGTAAAGGTATCATAAATTCAATCCTTGAACCTATATCTATCTATCTATATATATATATATATATATATATATATATATATATATATATATATATATATATATATATATATATATATATATATATATATATATATATATACATATATATATATACATATATATACATATATGTATATATATATATATATACATATATATATATATATATATATATATATATATATATATATATATATATATATATATATATATATATATATATATATATATATATATATATATATATGTATAAAATATTGACTCAACAAATGGAAAGGTAGAACTTGATGAACTTGGAACAATATGAAATGAGCTATAATTTGAAGATTTGGCCATTTGATATTATCACCCTTTCCTTGCATTTAATCGAAAACCATATTCAATACCTATGTCAATATTATTTAAAGAAAGTTTAGGAAGCACATAACATTATAACTTCCTGAACTTTTGAAATCCTTTTTTAAGTAGGTTGTATGAGTTTAAACATAATTTGTATAATTCCAAACGATACATTTTCCACCAATGTGGTAGCTTAATTAACATTTTTATAATATCAACTGATAACTTCCACACATTTATGATATATATATATATATATATATATATAGATAACTCGATTAAAAAATTATATGATCCGAGTTTAGTTTATTCTTGCACTAAAATAATTCTCTTGAAACGTATATTAAGAGGGATAGCACTACAACAAAGGGAACAATATCATATGATATGAGCACATAGATAATAACTGTGTATCTTATGTAGCAATGTAACTTACGTTTCTTCATTCTTAAAAGAAAGTTTGGGATGCATTTAACATTTTAACTTCAAACAAAGTTTCAATGCCTTTTTCAAGTAACAAATGCACTTAATTCACAATTATCACACTAATGTCTATGTATACCCTGAACACATCAGTGCACTAAATTAGCATACCAACTGAAAGTAAAACTTAGAAATAACCTTCGTCAAGGAAATCCTTTGCGAATTTCTAATTCTAAGGATTTCTACTTTTATTTTCCTTGCAAAGTATTCATTTATTGTGTTTAAGTAACCATAGCACATAGGTGCATTTAAATTTACAACATGGAGAATGTTAGTGTTAGTGTCTTCACACCGCCATCAGTGATCAAAATTCACTCTTTTGCATTCATATTAGGAGTCCCATTCTCAATGAGTTTGATTCCATTAGGTCATGGATCAACTGATGGTAGGCACATTTCAGTTTTTCCCTCATGACACTTATCTGCTGACCTCTTGTCATGGGTGATTCAGTCAATGGTTCAGGTCTAGGTTCATTTTCAGTTTATTTCATTAAATAGGTCTTAGGTCTTAGGGTTATAGTCTCATTAGGTATTAGGGTTTCACCATGTCAAATTTTTAGTAACCATTGACTAATAATGGTTAGCAAACACTTGAGGATGACAATAATTATCAGGAAAGTTTTAATATCATAATTTGTAAACTTAATAAGTTTTTCGCCTCAAAATCATTTTGAGGTGAAAACAGAGCATTGGTATTTATTTGTAAATTTCATGTAATTTAATCATTTCTCATATGTAATTAATGGTCTCATGCTGTTCCTGGTCACCTGCTAATATTTCCAAGTACATGCCACTGCAAAAGCAAAAGATCATCAAGCATCAGTTCACCTATTTCAAACAAAAATCAAGCATAAAAAAAGCAGAGTATTTGAAAAAAGTCAATAGACATTATAAAGTGGTTTTTGAAGAATGAAAAATCGAAAGTTCCCAAGCCATATAAAGGTCATTTCTCTCTCAAGTTATTTCATTGTTTGAGTTGAGGTTCTTGACAAAAACATGATTTTGAGAGGTTATTGAGCAAAGGGAGGGAAATTTCTATGTTTTTGGAGAAATCTACCTGGCGTTAAGCACCAAAGCTCGGCACTACGCAAAGGAGCGGCATTACACACCTGGGTTTTTCCTGCTGTGTTATTTTGAACTAGTTCTACGCACCTGGGAGAGTGCGGTGCGCACCTAGGAGTTGAGTTACAAATCATTGCAAATTGCATCAAATCGCCTCAAAACTCCCAATTTCCTCCATTGCAAGTAAGTATCATCACTATTCTTGCTGAAAAGAATTGTTGCATCAGTTTTGGGTTATTTTGTCTCTCAAAAACATCAAACCCTAATTGTCACCAAATTGTCTCATATATTGTAAAAACACACTCATTACGGTTGTCCTATATCATCTTTTACTGTTTCCCTAAACCCCATCCTCCCATACATAATTCCATAGACATCATTCCCTAAACTTTTCCCTAATTCCCAAACACTAGACCCATACTCCCAAACCCTACACTATTCACTAACCCTACGGACTCCCTACATCCCTTTCCAATTCTTTCTCACCCTCACTTGTTTTCTTATTAAAATCTCTTCATAATCATCTTACCTTCATTCACCATAAAGGGAAACAATTGTACAATAATGGAGAGGGACAGTGAGTATGAAATGGAGGAATAAACCCATAATGACAGTTCCAGGGAGAGAGATACACAGGGAATGAAGCCTCATAAAGGAGGGAAACATATTAGTGATGAACCTATCAGTTTGAGGGAGCTGCAAGCCTGCCCATTAGCCATTTCTTGTTTTAAACATCAATCATGTTTTTGTTTATGTGAAATGGTGGAAAGGGTTAAAGTTCATCATGAATTAGCAAGGTTGTTTGTGACACATTTGGAAAACAATGAAGTAAACCTTGCTGGAGTTACATTCACTTTGTCACCAACTGTTATTTCAGAGGCTACAGGCATTCAAAATGTGGGTGAGAAGTGGAACAAAGGTAAAAAAATTGACAGGGAGTACTATGAGCCTTACATCAAGGCTAAATAGCATGGAAAACTCAGGAGAGTGTTCCCCTTCAAGTTCTTGGAAGACAAGTTTGCTCCATTGATGAAGACCAGCATCAACTACTTTACTTGTGAAGGCAGGTTCTCCTGGTTGTATGCCTACCACATTAGATTGCTGATGAATTTCACTAGAGTGAGGATGATGAATATCCCTTACTTCATGTTCTGAAATATTGAGAAGATGGCACTTTATGTAAAGAAGAAGCCATATCCCCAACAATTAAACAACATCTTTCATTATTCTTTGATTAAAATCATTGTTCTACATCAGCTGAACCTTCTCAACATGCCATGGGAGACTTTCATTTCTCATGAGATGTTCAAAGGCCCACAAATCTTTTCATCAGTGCATCAGGAGGAAGGTGGACCTTCAGGACATGAACAAGTCAAAGAAACTAAAACTGTTGGAGTGCCAATGTTTGTGACATATCAGAGGGGCACTAGGAGACTCTTTGCAGCTGCTAGGCGAGTATTATCTCCACAAGGTGTGGAAGGGTCTTTGCCTTCTTCTTCAGCAAAACAGGTACAAACAAAGCAGCAAAGCAAAGTCAAAGGTAAAGGCAAGAAAAAGATGCATAAGAAGGATCTTGGAGATGGGAAAGAGAGAGATTTTGACCTTGTTGATCATGAGGAAACACAAGGAGTTGATTTCATTGACTTGGATGCTCAAAGTCCAAAGATTGTCAAAGACATGATCATAAAAGAACAAGAGGCTGAGATATAAGCCTTGTCAAAAAATTTAGAGAGGGCTAGGTGGGTCATCAAGTATCTAGAGTAGGAGAACAAACTGTTGAGTGACAAACAAGACCTCTTGGAGCTTGAGATACTTAAAACAAAAATGCAAAAGGGCCAAGCGACTAGAAAGCGAGGAGGTAAAGCTAGAAGACAAAAGGCAAAGGAAATTGAGAATCCAAGGGAGATTTGTCTCAAGTGGGTTAACATACACCTGGAGAAGCTGATTGAGAAAGCTAACAGAGACAAAAAGATGCTTCACCACAAGGCCTATCACTACATGACCTGAGACAAAATATGCAACATAAGAATGAGGAAGCTTAAGGCTAGGTTGGGGAAGGCCTTAGTGGACAATGAGGAGAAAGACAAGTTGGAAATCCTAGCTGATGCATCATTAGCTCAACAAAGCAGTGGATGAGGGTGCCTTGTGCCAAATCTGGGCAATTTTTGACAAATTTTGGTCATTTTCAGATTAATTTTGCAACACAGAAATTTGCCCTAGGTGCGTAGCGCCACCGGCGCTATGCTTTTGACTGGAGGAATTTTTGAGGAAATGGATTGCATATTTGGATTTATCATGAAAAAATAAGTAAACTCAGAAAATCTTAGCGATTTTGGAGCACAACTTGGTCACCAAAAGGTCAAAAAACCATCAAAAAATGACCTCTCTACCACTTTTTGGACACAAAGAAATAGCCTTGGGAGATTTCACTTGTGAGAGGGAAAATGAAATCCAAATGAAAAAAATCAAGATGTTCCAAAAGTTAGACAAGAAGACCTTTCGAATGAGATATATTGGGCTCAAATTTGCTAGGGGCGAGGCCTCCAAAAGTGGATGTGAAGTGGCACTACGCATAGAGGAAATTTTGCTAGGTTTGCTCAAAAATCTAGTTTTCGCCTAGTTATTCTACAAATTGACTTTTTCTCTCATCATGGGTGAATTTATGATTGTAAATGATGCTATGCTATGTAAATGTAATTGTAAAATTAGTTTAAAGGGTAGATTCATCATTTTGAGGTGGTTTGGGGGTAATGAATTAGTTTTCATGGTTATAGAGGCAAGGTGTTCCACTGCCTATATTCCTGTTCCTTGTTTAGAAATGGTTGAAACCACCCCTCTTCTCATGGATTTGACCCATGATGGCTAGCATAGGTGGTTTGATGTCTATATTATGTATTTTTCAGTCATTAGCAATGGTTGGACTCTTGTGGACGCTTTGAGCTTCATTGTACACTTGTAACATTAGTTTGGTAAGGAAATAGACAAGGATTTACAACTATTTTTATGGGATACTTGTGGTAAAGTGCTTTTGCATTGTTTCTTCTTCTGTGATTAGTTTTTCTCATGTGTTATGTGTGCCATAATCTTATTCATTCTTCTAACTAAATGAAGTCAAGATAGATAGGTAGAATACATTGGTTACAGTGCTCTACCTTGGGAATCCATTTAGTTTTCTGATGTTTTCTACTATTTGAAGAGGACTCATGATCTGCATGCCCTCCTTAGATCCTCACCAGTCTTAGATCTACCATCTTACTCAATTTCAAGTGCTAAAACACCTACCTACCTCACCCCATAGAACACCCTGCATTCTTGACTTGATTTCCCGAACCCAACGCTGCTTGCTCCCTTTGATCCAACAAAACCATCAAAATCAACCAAAAACCCTAGAGCTACTATACCTAGCCTAAAATCCATATTTGATTCAGTCATCTCAACTGAAATTCACAAAGAGAGAGCCCTCTCCCGACCTGGTAGGGCTAGCTACCAAGTTAAACGTGGTTTGTGGTTACCGTAGAATTACCTCCCTTCAACCTGAGGTCAATCTAGGCTCTAACATAGTGGCGACCATACTAGGGAAGAAAGCCAAATCACCCCAGTACAATTGATAAATTCTGAACTTTTGGATGATAAGTTTAGAACTCATGAGGATGAAAAGTGAAAAGTTGTGAAGTAATTTGACAAATATTGAGAATTTTGAACACACTGGCTTCAAGAAGATACATCAATTCTAATCTTGATCCTGATCCTCCTCCCGTATTTGAAAATCTTAATCTCATTCCATGAATATTCAGACAAGAAATATCTCTAAGTCCAAGACCGGTTTTTAGATACCATTCATGCCCTGTGGAGTGGCTGTTCCTTGAAGATCTTCCTTTCGAGGAGTACTTTGGTCTCTCTCTATTTAGAACTACATCTGATAGTGAATTGCTCGACATAGTTTTAGATCCTGAATTCACTAAAGAGCTTGAAATCAAACTGGCCAAGTTGCTAACTGATTGTAATATTCAAAACTCTCCTCAGTCATCGACCCTCACTGTAGATAGAATTCCGGAAATCTCTGATTCGGCTTCAACATCCTTTGCCTCATTATCATTTCCTCATATTTCAGAGACTCATCCGTCATCTCCGTTCATACCGACACTCCCTCATCAGCCCATCGTTACTCCTCAAACACCCATCATTTTTTGTTACATCAACTCCCATTGTTGTCTCAACTCCTCCAATTACCCCAACATCAGTGTCAAATCCACCTCGAGTCATGGCTGCTCGATATGCACCTCTCGTTTTGCCTCAAAATTTGGATGCTATGCCCGTTGACTACCAAAGTAAGATCCCTCTTTTTGATGCTACTCAAAGTATCACGGCGCAACAACATGTTGACAGGATGAATGACTTCTTTGACCTTCATGAGGTAGATGCAAAAAATGTGTCCATGAGATTATTCATACAAAGCTTTGGAGGCGAGGTTCGAAAGTGGTTCAGAGCATTACCAGCGGCATCTATCAATACTTTGCCTGTTCTCCATAGACAATTTTTGGATCGATGGGAGGTAAAGAAAAACCCTCTCCAAATTCTATCTGAGTATGAAAATATCAAAAGGAATGTAGGTGAAAGTGTCCAAGATTACTGTGTAAGGTTCAATGCGGTTTATAATGCAATTCCAGCTAACATTAAATCACCATGGGGTTAGCATTAATCAAATTTCCAGATGGCTTCGATCCTGATATGGTGTATAAGTTGCAGGAAAGGGATCCCACCACACTTGAGGATATGCAGAAGAACACAGTGAGTGTAGAGGCAAGTCTGTTGGCCAAGAGAGCAAGGATGAGGACTGAAAAGAAGGTAACCATAAAGGAAGAAGCTTCTTCCTCAAATGTTAAGGCTGATAAAATACTCTAGAAAATTGAGAAAATGTTTGACCGGTTCAAAATTGCAGACAAGCCTGAAACTATGATCAGAAATCCCAACTTCATAGGACAACAACAACCTCAATTCAGGATTAAACAAAGGGAGAAAAAGGCGCAAGATCAATCAGCACAACAGTAGCAAGTTAGAACTCCTTTGCCGCGTGCATGGAATTGAGGATGAGGACGATGATGATGATTTGGTGGTAGAAGCGAATCATTTCTTTACTGCTGATGGTTTGCCTATCTTTCTCACAGAAGATGAAGAATATTTGGAGGTCCCTGGTGTTCAAAAGGATGAAGACTACATACTGGCAAATGAAGTAGTTTTGGAGGATGAGTCGGATGATTATCAGTGAGGATACATGAATGCATTGACAGCACAACAGAAACAATACTCATTGAGAAGAAGAGATGTACCAGTTAGTCCAGTTCAAAAGAGAAAGGAAACCCAATCCAAAAATGACTCCTCAAATGTTCAGAAGAAAGGAAAAGAGCCTGCTGATCCTACTTCCAGCAAAGGACCTTCTACAAACAGCATAGCAAATGAGAAGAGCAATCAGCAAAGTGCAGCGAAAGATAAAGCCGAAAAGAAGGACCTACCAGTCAAAGAGGTAGATAAAGTTTCAGCTTTTAGTTTAGAGAATGAGATTGCTAAATTAAAAGTTTTAATTCATTTGACTGAATTGATGAAGAACATCAGCTATAAACATCAAGTGTACTAAATTTTACACATAGATCCTTTATCTGATATGGTTAATGTAGAAGACGATCACTCTGAGCTCATTTCTGGCCTTGCTTTAGAAGGTCAGTATGAAGATAGTGACATTCCTCCATTTTACATCAGCCTTAGACTGCATGAGTATGTCCTTCACAATGCCATGTTTGATTCTGGAGCTTCCCATAATCTCATGCCAAAAGCCATTATGGAGAAGCTGGGCCTTGACATCACTCAAAAATATCATGAATTGTATTCATTTGATTCTGGTAGGGTCTGCTATATTGGTCTCATCAAAGTCTTAGTGGTGTCTTTAGACCAAATCCTAGCAAAGAATGTTCTCATGGATGTGGTTGTTGCAGACATCCCACCATGGTTCAGTATGATTTTGTCTAGGTCATGGGGTGAAAAGATTAAAGGGACTTTACAACTAGATTTCTCCTATGCTATTATTCCCGTGTTTGGCCAATTGATAAAATTATACAGGGAGAAGAAGATGAAGTACATGATTACAAGCAAGGAGAAACTGCTTAATCATCCAATTAATGCTTTACATATAGATTTAGAGTCATTTGTTTTATATTTAGATAGTGGTTTGAATGATATTGATAGTGAGTTAGTTGAAGTAGAATATGTGCCAGAGATTTCAGAAAATTTCAGAGTAGTCCTTGATCAAGAGAGACACAAAATTGCAAGCACCTCTGAGTAGTCCACATACCGGCAGCAACAAAAAGACAATAAACAACAGAAAAATGAAGCATTCAGCCAAAGTAAGCAAGAGAACGAAACAAAATTTCAGCATTTAGAAGAAGAAGTAGGCCTATGGAGCATGGATTTTGATGGAGCTGTGGGTAAGGATGGTGTCGGCATAGGGATTTGGATTCACAGCCCTGTTTTCCAGCCAAATAAAGTCCCTAGTAATGTTAGAATTTGTTCATATAAATTGGCCTTTGATTGTTCTAACAATGAAGCCGAATATGAAGCGCTGATTGCAGGTTTGAAAATTCTCAAAAAGCTGAATGCAAAAAGGATATCAGTCTATGGAGATTCGGAGCTGATAATCAAGCAAGTCAAGGGTGAATATCAAGCTAAACATCCAAGGATGAGAGCCTACCGAAATGCAGTTTTAGATATCTTAAGAATGTTTCCAGATTATACCTTGATAGCAGTACCTTGTGCTCAAAATGTTATTGTAGATTCTCTTGCCACTGCTGCAAGTAATTTGAAGATTCTGATGAATTCTAACAACAAATTTGAGATCCATGTCAAGCATCGCCCTGCTGTTCCAAACAACTTAAGGTATTGGCAGGTGTTTTGGGATGATAAGGAGATCAATGCCTTCTTGCAGAATGAAGTAAACTACAAATATGCATCCATAGATGTTGATTATGATACAGAGGAATCGGAAATTGAAGTGAATAAGATGGAAGTGTTGCAACTGAAGGACAATGTCATTCCTAAAGGTCTCATACCTTTAGAGGAACTTTTCAATCAGGATGATGTGGCTAGAAAGCTAAGCTTGGTGCCTATAGACAAAGGTGTTGAGGACGTGAATCTTGGAACAACAGATAAGCCCAAGTTTTTGAAATTGTCCAAAACATTGTCACTTGAGGTAAAGTCTAAATATGTGAAGTTATTGTCTGAATTTTCTGATGTGTTTGCTTGGGATTATTCAAATTTAAATATGTATAACAAAGACATAATTCAACACACTATTCCCATCAAGCCAAATCAGAAGCCATTCCATCAGAAGCTGAGAAGAATCAATCCCAAGTTGTTGCCTTCAATTGAAAAAGAGGTAAACCGATTGTACAAGGCTAGCATAATTGTCCCAATCAGATTTTCTGATTGGATTTTGAATCTTGTTCCTGTGAGAAAGATGACCGGGGAAATCAGGTTGTGTATTGATTTCAAAAATCTAAATAAAGTATCATTAAAGGACAATTACCCGCTGCCAAAGATGGATCACATCCTCCAAAGAGTGGTTGGAGCATCGCATATGTCACTGCTCGATGGATATTCCGGGTATAATCAAATTCTAGTGCATGAAGATGACTGAGATAAGAATGCATTCACCACCCCTTGGGGAACATTCCATTATGATAAAATTCCATTTGGTTTGAAAAATGTCGGAGCAACATTCAGCGTGCAATGGACATCACCTTTGCCAATGAAAAGGATGTATTTCTGGTTGTATACTTAGATGTTTTGACGATGTTTTCAAGTTCAAATGATCAGCATCTCCACCATTTGAGGATTTTGTTTCAGTGCTGTAGAAAATTCGGGATATCACTCAATCCGAAGAAACTTCTCTTTGCCATGGATGAAGGGAAGCTGCTTGGTCATATCATCTCAAAGGAAGGCATTCGCATTGATCCATCAAGAGTAGAAGTAATTTAGTAGATTGATTTTCCAAGGAACAAAAAAGAGATTCAAGCATTTAATGGTAATATGAATTTCTTATGAAGATTTGTACCTAATCATGTTGAGAATTTGAGAGAAATTACTAATATGTTGAAGAAGGATAGCGTGGTAAAATGGACGGAGGATGCTATGAAACCATTTAATTTGGTAAAGTATGTTTTATCTACAGCTTCGGTTTTGATTAGTCCAGATTATACACAAGATTTCATTTTATTTTCATTTGCATCCGAGCATACCATGGCAATGGTTTTAATGAAAAAGAGAGATCAACTAGAAAATCCCATTGCATTTTTCAGTTGGAGCATTAGAGACACTGCTTTGCGGTACAACATAATTGAGAAACAGGCTCTTTCTCTTGTCAAGGCTTTGAAGGACTTAAAAGTGTATATTCTGCACTCACACATCTTGGCATATGTTCCAAATGTAGCAGTTAAGCATGTGCTAGTACAAACTGATCCAGGAGGAAGGCGGGGAAAATGGATTGCAGCGATGTTAGAGTACGATTTGGAGATCAAGCCTACAAAGCTGATCAAAGGACAAGGCCTAGCACGGTTGATGGCAGAATCAAATCTGCATGCATTAGATATAAATCTTATCGCAACCATGTCCGAAGATGAAGAAGAAACCCCCTTGATTCAAGTGTCTGAAATGTTCCTTCAGTCACTGTGGTATTCAGATATTATGTATGTACTTCAGCACCTTTCTCCACCTCCGGGGATGATGAATAATAAAGGTAGATCTCTGAAACTTAAAGCTGCTAAATTCTACATTTTGAATAGTGCTCTTTATTGGAAGGATACAAGAGGTGTTTTGCTGAACTGTTTAATTGAAGATGAAGCCCAGCAGGTGATTAGTGACTTTCACAAGGGTGATTATGGCAGTCACTTGTTCTGGAAGACAACAACAAACAAGATATTGAGAGCAGGTTATTATTGGCCAACCTTATTTTCAGATGTGTACAAAACTGTTATGAGCTGCCATGAGTGTCTGGTTTTTCAAGGTAAAAGGAAATTGCTGCCTCTTCCTCTAAAACCGGTTGAAGTCAATGCACCTTTTCAGCAGTGGGGCCTCGATTTTATTAGGGAAATCCATCCAACTTCATCGGCACAACACAAATGGATCTTAACAGCAATAGATTACTTTACAAAGTGGATTGAAGCAATTCCGACCAAACAAGCCACATACACGGTAATCATTCAATTCTTGGAATCAAACATTTTTTCTCGCTTTGGTTGTCCTAACAAAATCATTACAGATAATGCAGCTGCATTCAAGTCCAAAAAGATGATCGATTTTTGCAATAAGTATAAGATTACTTTGGGACATTCTACAACATATTACCCGCAGGGAAATGGTCTGCCCGAATCTTCCAATAAGTCATTGGTAAACATCATCAAGAAGCTGCTGGAAACCAATAAGAAGGGTTGGCATAAAAATTTGGTGAATGCCTTATGGGCTGATAGGGTGAGTCAAAAGAAGTCCATAGGTATGTCTCCATTTGAACTAGTTTACGACATCGATACAGTTTTTCCATCATCCCTTACGGTTTCGGTTGTGAAACTTTTATAGGAGGCTGGTAGCGAGGAAAATGATTTTCAGTGGAGAATAAATTAGATGATCCATTTGCAGCAGACAATGGAGGAAGTATTTCAAAATACTTTCAGATTGCAGGAGAAGATCAAGAAGATTTATGACTAGAAAACAAAAGCCGATAAGCTTCAGCTTGAGGATGTTGTGTTGCGTTGGGATGCTAGAAATGAAGATAAGGGTAAGTATGGTAAGTTTGAAAACTTATGGAAGGGACCTTATAAGATTGTTACATACAGAGGACAAAATTCATTCCTGCTCAAGGAGATGGATGGACAAGATTGTTCAGGAGGACTAGTCAATGGTAGGCTCCTAAAGCGCTACTTCTTTTAAAGTGATTTCTTAAATCACAATGTGACCATTGTATATACTGTTTTCCTTTCATTGCAAGTGTTCAAAAGTTACAATTCATTTCAGCTTGGGGCGCGAGGTGAAGGGTGTAAAGTTGAGTGATTTGTATCAGTCTTTGAGTTTTGAGTCACTCTTTGAGTCTTGTATCAGTCTTTGAGCTTTGAGTCAGTCTTTGAGTCTTGAGTCCATTTTCATAGTGTCAGTTTTAGTCTTTGAAGTATATTGACCGTATTTCCCAATGGATAAGGCACTAGTCTACTTATCCTAGAGATCTATGGTTCTTGGCACCTCCAAGGAGCTACCATCCCCATTGGAGCCAATGTTAGTGTCAGTGTCTTCACACTGCCATTAGTGATCAAAATTCACTCTTTTGCATTCATATTAGGAATCCCATTCTCAATGAGTTGCATTCCATTAGGTCATGGATCAACTGATGGTAGGCACATTTCAGTTTTTCCCTCATGACACTTATCTGCTGACCTCTTGTCATGTGTGATTCAGTCAATGGTTCAGGTCTAGGTTCATTTTCAGTTTATTTCATTAAATAGGTATTAGGTCTTAGAGTTATAGTCTCATTAGGTATTAGGGTTTCACCATGTCAAATTTTCAGTAACCATTGACTAATAATGGTCAGCAGACACTTGAGGATGACAATAATTATCAGGAAAGTTTTAATATCATAATTTGTAAACTTAATAAGTTTTTCACCTCAAAATCATTTTGAGGTGAAAACAGAGCATTGGTATTTATTTGTAAATTTCATGTAATTTAATCATCTCTCATATGCAATTAATGGTCTCATGCTGCTCTTGGTCACCTGCTGATATTTCCAAGTACATGCCACTGCAAAAGCAAAAGGTCATCAAGCATTAGTTCACCTATTTCAAAAAAAAATCAAGCATAAAAGAAAGCAGAGTATTTGAAAAAAGCCAATAGACATTATAAAGTGGGTTTTGAAGAACGAAAAATCAAAAGTTCCCAAGCCATATAAAGGTCATTTCTCTCTCAAGTTATTTCATTGTTTGAGATGAGGTTCATGAGAAAAATGCGATTTTGAGAGGTTGTTGAGCAAAGGGAGGGAAATTGATGTGTTTTTGGAGAAATTTGCCTGGGGCTATGCACCAAAGCCCAGCGCTATGCACAGGAGTGGCGCTATGCACTTGGGTTTTTCCTGCTTTGTTATTTTGAACTGGTGCTATGCACCAAACTAGTGCTACGCACCTGGGAGAGTGCAGTACATACCTCGGATTTGAGCTACAAATCATTGCAAATTGCATCAAATCACCTCAAAACTCCCAATTTCATCCATTGCAAGTAAGTATCATCACTATTCTTGCTGAAAAGAATTGTTGCATCAGTTTTGGGTTGCTTTGTCTCTCAAAAACATCAAACCCTAATTGTCATTAAATTGTCTCATATATTGTAAAAGCACACTCATTACTATTGTACTATACCATCTTTTATAGTTTCCCTAAATCCCATCCTCCCATACATAATTCCATAGACATCATTCCCTAAACTTTTCCCTAATTCCCAAACCCTATACCCATACTCCCAAACCCTACACTATTCACTAACCCTACTCACTCCCTACATCCCTTTCCCATTCTTGCTCACCCTCACTTGTTTTCTTATTAAAATCTCTTCATACTCATCTTACCTTCATTCACCATAAAGGGAAATAGCTGTACAACAATGGAGAGGGACAGTGAGTATGAAATGGAGGAAGAAACCCATAGTGACAGTTCCAGGGAGAGAGATACACAGGGCAGAAGCCTCATAAAGGAGGGAAACATATCAGAGAGGAACCTATCAGTTTGAGGGGGCTGCAAGCCTACCCATTAGCCATTTCTTGTTTTAAACATCAATCATGTTTTGGTTTCTGTGAAATGGTGGAAAGGGTTAAAGTTCATCATGAATTAGCAAGGTTGTTTGTGACACATTTGGACAACAAATAAGTAAACCTTGCTGGAGTTACATTCACTTTGTCACCAGCTGTTATTTCAAAGGCTACAGGCATTCGAAATGTTGGTGAGAAGTGGAACAAAGGTCAGAACATTGACAGGGAGTACTATGAGCCTTACATCAAGGCTAAATACCATGGAAAACTAAAGAGAGTTTTCCCCTTCAAGTTCTTGGAAGACAAGTTTGCTCCATTGATGAAGATCATCATTAAGTACTTTATTTGTGAAGTTACGTTATCCCGGTTGTATGCCTACCACATTAGATTGTTGATGCATTTCACTAGAGTGAGAATGATGAATATCCCTTACTTCATGTTCCGAAATATTGAGAAGACGACACTTTATGTAAAGAAGAAGCCATATCCCCAATAATTAAACAACACCTTTCATTATTCTTTGATTAAAATCATTGTTCTACATCAACTGAACCTTCTCAACATGCCATGGAAGACTTTAATTTCTCATGAGATGTTCAAAGGCCCACAAATATTTTCATCAGTGCATCAGGAGGAAGGTGGACCTTCAGGACATAAACAAGTGAAATAAGCTAAAACTATTAGAGTGCCAGTGTTTGTGACATATCAGAGGGGCACTAGGAGACTCTTTGCAGCTGCTAGGCAAGTATTATCTCCACAAGGTGTGGAAGGGGTCTCGCCTTCGTCATCAGGCCATAGGCAAATGCTATCTCCACAAGGTGTGGAAGGGGCTTTGCCTTCTTCTTCAGCAAAACAGGTACAAACAAAGCAGCAAAGCAAAGTCAAAGGTAAAGGCAAGAAAAAGATGCATAAGAAGGATCTTGGAGATGGGCAAGAGAGAGATTTTGACCTTGTTGATCATGAGGAAACACAAGGAGTTGATGTCATTGACTTGGATTCTCAAAATCCAAAGACTGTCAAAGACATGATCATAAAGGAACAAGAGGCTGAGATACAAGCCTTGTCAGAAAATTTAGAGAGGGCTAAGTGGGTCATCAAGTATCTAGAGCAGGAGAACAAACAACTGAGTGACAAACAAGACCTCTTGGAGCTTGAGATACTTAAAACAAAAATGCAAAAGGGCCAAGCGACTAGGAAGCGAAGGGGCAAAGCTAGAAGACAAAAGGCAAAGGAAATTGAGAATCCAAGGGAGATTTGTCTCGAGCGGGTTAACATACACCTGGAGAAGCTGATTGAGAGGGCTAATAGAGACAAAAATATGCTTTGCCACATGGCCTATCACTACATGACCCGGAACAAAATCTGCAACATAAGAATGAGGAAGCTTAAGGCTAGGTTGAGGAAGGCCTTAATGGATAATAAGGAGAAAGACAAGTTGGAAATCCTAGATGATGCCTTATTATCTCATCAAAGTAGTGGATGAGGGTGCCTTGTGCCAAATCTGGGCAAGTTTTGACAAATTTTGGTCATTTTGAGATTTTGAAATTTTGCAACACAGAAATTTGCCCTAGGTGCGTAGCGCCACCAGTGCCACGTTTTTGACTAGAGGACATTTTGAGGAAATGGCTTGCATATTTGGATTTAGCATGAAAGAATAAGTAAACCCAGAAAATCCCAGCAATTTTGGAGCACAACTTGGTCACCAGAAGGTAAAAAAACCATAAAAAAATGACCTCTCTGCCACTTTTTGGACACACAGAAGTAGCCTTGGGAGATTTCACTTTTGAGGGGGAAAATGACATCCAAATGAAAAAATTCAAGATGTTCCAGACACTAGACAGGAAGGCCTTTCCAATGGGCTATCTTGTGCTCAATTTGGCTAAGGGGAAGGCCTCCAAAAGTGGTTGTGAAGTGGTGCTACGCACCTGGCCAGTGGCGCTACGCATAGAGGAAATTTTTCCAGCTTTGCCCAAAAATCTAGTTTTCACCTAGTTATTCTACAAATTGACTTTTTATCTCATCATGGGTGAATTTATGATTGTAAATGATGCCATTCTATGTAAATGTAATTGTAAAATGACTTTAGAGGGTAGATTCATCATTTTGAGGTGGTTTGGGGGTCAATGAATCAGTTTCCATGGTTATAGAGGCAAGGTGTTCCACTACCTATATTCCTGTTCCTTGTTTAGAAATGGTTGAAACCACCCCTCTTCTCATGGATTTGACCCCTGATGGATAGCATAGGTGGTTTGATGTCTATATTATGTATTTTTTCAGTCATTAGCAAAGGTTGGACTCTTGTGGATGCTTTGAGCTTCATTGTACACTTGTAATAGCAGTTTGGTAAGGAAATAAACCAGGATTCGAAGCTATTTTTATGGGATACTTGTGGTAAAGTGATTTTTCATTGTTTCTTCTTCTATGATAAGTTTTTCTCATGTGTTATGTGTGCCACAATCTTATTCATTCTTCTAACTAAATGAAATCAAGATAGATAGGTAGAATACATTGGTTACAGTGCTCTGCCTTGGGAATCCATTTATTTTTTTGATGTTTTCTACTATTTGAAGAGGACTCATGATCTGCATGCCCTCCTCAGCTCCTCACCAATCTTAGATCTATCATCTTACTCAATTTCAAGTGCTAAAACACCTACCTACCTCGCCCCATAGAACACCCTGCATTCCTGACTTGATTTCCCAGACCCAAAGCTGCCTGTTCCATTTGATCCAGCAAAACCATCAAAATCAACCAAAAACCCTAGAGCTATTATACCTAGCCTAAAACCCATATTTGATTTAGTCATCTCGACTGAAATTCACAAGGAGAGAGCCCTCTCCCGACCTGGTAGGGCTAGCTACCAGGTTAAACGTGGTTTGTGGTTACCCTAGAATTGCCTCCCTTCAACCTGAGGTCAATCTAGGCTCTAATAGAGGACAAGTTAAATTTAAAAAATAGTGCATGTGTTTACCATCAATGCATCGAATATCAAGTGAAAAATGGATGAGTATATTCTTTTGTAAAAAAATGTTTATAAAATAAAACCCTAATGCCTATTCCATTGTTTTTCCAATACTTAAACAAGCGTTGAATTGTGCAAGAGAAATTTATAAGGGAATACTTTGGAGTAGACAGTTAATTTTGAAGAGCTAAATTTTCAAGGGATCACCATAGGTCACATACACATATACAAAGGAGGAATTTAATGCGTGTGACTTAATTCTATTTATCTATTATCATTATAAATATATCTATTATCATTATAAGTATTTATAATGCATTGTCAAGAAAACATAAAGGCTTCAAAGTTACCTTGAATGCTACAAGCCCTATTTTTTGTTTTTTTATTTTGTTTTATGTTTTTACAAACTCTAGCATTGGGGGTTTATTATCTCTACTCTTTGACAATGATATTTTCTTTAGGAAATGGATATATAATGGTTTTACATATCTATAAATGAGGCTTTAAGTATTTATTGGTTTGGGACCACTCATTGCATTGGATCCCAAACCCTATCACTATCAATCTTGTTCTTTTTTTTTTTTTTTGAATACTTTCTTGGTTCATAGTGTGCACTATATGAAATAACAACATGCCAATGCATTTTTTTATTTTATGTTCACCATTTGATGTGGTATTTTTTTTTTATAATATAGACATCAGTCATTAGAGAAATTTTGAGATCTGAAATGGGCCTCAAAACGAATATTATAAAAATAATATTGGAAAGAATAAAATACGATTAGATGATTACATCATCAAATTTTAGAGGGAAAAAAGAAAAAACTACTTTTTCAACTCACATTTTCAACTTATCTCCCTATAATTTTACTCAAATTTCAAGCGAGAGCACTCGTTGGATGTAGAATTCAATTCATCATCCAAGGAGTACCCATGTTCCATACTTTTGATGGACCCTGCTACACGAAAAATGAGAAATACATGAAGAAGCGTGATCACAATCACTTTTTTCATGTATTTCTCATTTTTGTGTAGTAGGGTCCATCAAAAGTATGCAACATGGGTACTCCTTGGATGATGAATTAAATTCCACATCCAACAAGTGCTCCCACTCGAAATTTGAGTAACATCATAGGGATATAAGTTGAAAATAAGAGTTGAAAAGGTTTTGTTTTGTTTTGTTTTTTTTTTTTTTTTTTTTTTTACGTTTTTACTCCAAAAATGGTGAATCATCCCCAATAGTTGACGTCATCATCTTCAATCTTATTGGTTCTTAAAAAGTTTCTTTTGTTTGTACATTTTTGTTTTGAGGTCCATTTTAGACATCAAAATTTATCTAATGAGTGTGCAATATACAATTATGATGCACATGTATGGAAGTCTATATTAAACACACCTTTTCGACAATGCTCATTGTAAACAATTGCCATTAAGTTTATGAATGCATATTGTATAGTAATGGCATGCTAATGTGTAATCATATATTAAGTGCATTGGTGCATGTTGCGATACTTTATACACCACCTAATATGAAAATAGTTTTCACCTAAAATTATTTCTTTGGTTTATAAAACATAGTTCATAATTTATGTATTTCATGATCCGTATCTTTTATTGATAAAATATGGTTAATAGAAGAATAGAGGAAACATTTATAGCGAAGAAGGTGAGGGAAGCACATCCAAGGAAGAGAATATGGCAAGTTTTTTTTTTTTTTTTTTTTAATGATGTGTTTTGGATAATGCATGTCCTGTAGGAAAAAATATTGAAGAAACTCCAAAATATTGTTCAAAATATGAGTGGAAAACAATGTAAAATATTTATGGAGATGTTGAAAAACAGAGGAATTAGGTGGATCAAAAGGTGATTGATATGATAATTTTCTTTGACGTTTTATCATCAATATACATCTTAACAATAATCTCCAACATATTTCAAACATTCAATTTTTCATTTGTTGAATGTTGAATAATGATCAATAATGAGGGAACAAAAGATTTCCCTAAAAAGATATAAATTATGGAAGGATGTAAATGATAATGAGTTGGTCCTTAGTTCATTTGGTCCATGGTAATACAAGTTAATGAGGGGGAAACACTTTTACAAACTATGAGGGATATAGTGGAAAGGATATCTATATGTTAAGTTTTTATTTACAATATAAAAATAATTCAGTGACTCTAAGAATAAAGTTATAAATAAACTAAAATAAGAAATCTTGGTGCAATGACCAATGGGACTTGTTAGACTTGAAATAATAATGAAAAATTAATAATTTGAAATTTATTATTTTTAGACATGGTTTTTGTAATATGTTTAAATTAGTCCATATATATATATATATATATATATATATATATATATATATATACATTGATTTTTTTTCTATCTAGAGAATGTTAAATTATTGCATAAAATATTAATTTTCAATGGTTTTGTTATTGCAGAAAAAGGGATGTATTCAAAACATAAGATGGGATGTCAAAGCATAAAATGGTTGATCAAAAATTTTGTGAGTACTTAATTTATTTATCTTACTTAAGATTTCATATTCCTTGTGATTTATATAGTTTAATTAATCTACAACCATCCATTAATGCTTTTTATAGTAACAAATACACAAATTTCTCTTTCATGGTGAACCAAGAAAAGGGTCAACAAACACTTTCTTAAACTTGTGAAGGGAAGGTTAAATACACATATAAGTGATTATATGATGCATTCTTCACACTTTAATGGTAGTTGGTCAAATCACCAATAAAATTAACTATGTTTAGGCTACCCCTAACCCTTTAATGTTTAAGCTATTGAAATAGTGAATTATTCTCAACACTACTTTTCACTTCCTCCCAAAGAATTCAATTCTTTTTCACTTACATGAAAATAACTATCATTAAGGGTACAAATAAGAGATTTGAAAGGGGCATTTATATTATTAACTTGTAGAGCTCACTAGAACACCCTAGGAGTCAAGGAGGCCTTCCTAAACATAGTGAAGGGAAGGAATATAATTCACTAAGGTAGATTACCCTTACTTTTGCATCACTTACACACTTCCCAAATGTAGATCAAGGGTCACTTGCAAATAAGAATAAGAACCAAAGGAAGGATGAAAGAAGGAAGGATGAAAGGTATGATACATTATAAGAAGGAATGGAGTAGAAGGCTTATCATTCTTTCCCCTCCTTTGGTCAAGCAATTTCATTCTTTTCAAGCCACTTTCAATCCAAAAGTGAATTTTTTATTGTCTTGATCCCCAAATTGGAAATACAACACATTATTTCTTTATAACTTAGGATTTTTTTCAATAAACCAATAAGCCTTCAACCGAGGAACTAGAGAGCCAGGGAAGGAAGAAGAGGTTCTCAATCGAGCCCCACAAAGAATTGTATTTTGACATCGATGAGCCCTACTCTTGTTATTTTAGGGTTCACTTATTTATATAGAAAGGTGATATAAGCTTGAATAACAATAGATAATAAGGAATGCTTTTACATGAGAGACACACTTCTATCAATTACATGAAACTTGAATGTTTTGGGGGTTAATAACATTCATTAAAGAGAGTGATCTGGGTTTTTATTCCAGCCAAACCGTAACACTTAATAAGGATCCTCCCTTCTGGTGAGATCACAACACTTCATGAAGACTCTGATATAGATATGGGTCTCACATAACAGTTAGAGACCCTAATCACGTAACACTTATCAAAACATAAATATGCCTATTGGGGTGTACTAGCATAAAAAGAAGAACAATCTAAACATTTGATTGATAATGTATTAAGTATAAGATGTGATTATATGTTAGAGTATCATGAGTTAACTAAACAAATTTTTAAATAATTACATTATTTTACTTCCCTTATTTTATATTTCACAGAACAATAAGGAACCTTAAACTATATCTATGTTTTTTCATGGCATATAAAAACCATAAGAAACAAACTATGGTGTAACATACCTGGCCCATTAATTCATGATTAATGATGTAGGGTATCCAAACCTAACCTCCAAGTTTAATTTATGGAGATGGATATTATCAAATTTTCTCTTTTTTCAACCACCTTAAAACTTATTTCAAATACCTCCATCATATTCTACTTGCAATATCTTTCCAACGCTGTAAATTTCATCCAAATATTAACTTTATATCTAAAGTTATGCCCCTTTAAAAATCTGCCCTTTAAATGCCACATCAACATTTGTACCACTAGCACGTGGTGGTCCTTTATACCATGTGTCACTATCACATCACACCATGTCGATTTCCTGATAAATGACACATGGAAACCACATCCATGTGTCACCACCATATAATGACATGTCCATCATCAAACATCTTAACCTACCCAACTTGCATAGGAACATTATGAAGTTGAACCAATATCGAGAGAAGAACCCAATGGTCGATATCAAAACCTCTTGATACCCAATCTCCCAATATATCGAAAGTCAATATCCTGATACTTGGCCACTTGAAAAGTCAACAAATTAATAGTTTCTTGATGGAAATTTCATCATCAATCAAACAATGTTATCAGGTTTTGTTAGTATCGGGGGGTTGCGTTTTTTGTTTCTTGATGGGTTACCCAACAGTATATCTCCCGAGATTAAACATTATGATACCCTGATCTTTGTTATCTAAATTTTATGTCATCCATGTTGCCTCCACATAATCTAGATCACGATTCTTGAGAGGGGAGTTATAAGGGGGAATTGGAGAAGTTTCTTGAAAATATATTAACAAATATGAATATTACAATTGTTTTAAGTCTTTTAACCCATTTACATTTATTTTCCTTTATGGGAATCATTAACACAATTAATTATAATTACAATATTTGTGGGGGATTAAATATTAGGGTGTTACAATCCCCTCCCCCTTAAAGGAACATCATCCTCAGTGTTTATACCATTTCATAATTCATCCTCAACAACACACCATTCCATGTGTCCATTGTTCATTGCAATACTATGTAGACTGCTCCTTTTTAGTTCCACTAACATCACTACTCTTACATATTAGCATCATTTCCATGTTCTTTTCCTTTCCCACAAGTTCGACAATGACATTTTTCATCACATTCTAGTCACTTTTATACTTACAAATAAGAGATCTCAATTTTCACAAAGCAACATGCATTTCAATTAATGAAATTTTCAACCCAATACTTATCCATATGGTTTTCCTTCTTTCCATTAGGCTCCCACATGTAACAATCTTAGCTCGCTGCTTACATTAGACATCCCCACTCACACTTATGATCCTAATAAGTGTGTGACATAATCCTTTCATAGCTATTTTATTTGAGTCTCATCTTCCTTGTAGTCACTCATCCATTTAGGTTTAGGAAATCCCCTTCTTTGTACAATGTCATTCGAGTGATTTGTTAGATAAACGCTTACTCACATAGGAAAATTAAAGAGACTATTAGGATATATATCAAAGGAATCCCCTTAGCTTTCTCTAACATGGTTTACTCGTCATTACTCACGAAGCCTTATAGTCAAGGCATCCCTCTTGCTTGCTCTAACATAGTTTATATATGTCATAGGGTTCTAGTGTCACTATTGTGGCCTTATTTCTAACTCTCCCCTTTACAACCTTTACCTATTACTTCTTGGATAAACTCATCATTTCACTTGTATCACATGCATATAGTTATGTTGAGGCCTCAACCACCCCCTTAATTTCTTTGAAATTATGTGGTCCTCCACGTAGGTTTTTCTAATATCGCTTCTAGGATGCTATAATTTGTTTTAATTAGGGTGATTTTCGCTTTTATTTGACTTTCATTTTGATGGCTCCATTGTTTTCGTTTTGTTGCCAACTTTCCAATAGTTCAAATTTCACTTGATTCTGTCGTACAGTTTAAAAGTTGTGGTTAGTCAAAATTTAGTTTTTTTCACTACCTAGGCATAAAAAAATATATAAATATGTATTTATAATATTTTATATTTTTTTATAAATGGTATAAATTAAAGCAAATATGTAAATAATTTTTTATTTAGTTAGTTTATTTATTTAATTTTAGTTAATAAAGTTAATTATTGCTTAGTTAATTAAGTTAATTTAATTTAATTAAAGTAATTGAAGTTAATCAACTTATTTCATTAAGTTAATTAAATTTATTTTTAATTTAATTCATTTATAAATATAATTATTAATTATTAATTAATCATGTTAACTTAATTAATTAATAATTTAATCTTTCTATAATTAATTTTATTATTTAAAATATCATTATAATTATATGAAATATAATATAAACCTATTGTAAATAATATAAAAGGATTAAAAAAATCAAAACCACTTAGTGCATGCATGACATCACCTCAGAGGTTCATTCCTAGGGATTTCTTTTGGAGCCTCTTCGAAAATCCTCGGGATGAAGCCTCGAGGTGACGTGGATCAATGCATTAAAAATGGCATACCAAGGGGCTTACATATATCATATATAAGGCATACAAAGACATTCATTATTTAATTATAAGTGAAGAGAGGGTCCACTCTCCACTCATGTGGGCTTCCCCTCCTACTCCATGTACATACCCCTCTTTCGTTTAAACCAGGAATAAAATAAAACATTAAACCCATGTTCCCCCACATTATTGAATTTTATTTATTTATTAAAAAACAAATTATGACCATCATAATGTACTTACCAACATTTAAATAGTTTTATTCACTCAAGTTTGGGAAGCCATATCGCAAGTTATACTTCACCAAATTAGACAAAAGAGAGCTGGTTTGGAAACTATTTTAGTGGAGAATAATCAAGGAGTGGTTATTTGACCAAATATGATCATTTACTTCCCCAAAAATTAGCATAAATGAAGATTGTGAATTTGCAACCAAATTGATTTCTTAAGTTTGTTTTGGGAGAAATTTCATTTTCTATTTGTTATTAGTAATTTATTCCCAAATTACTCATTTTCCAATGATATTTCAACAAGAAGCAAGGGAAAGCATGAATTTTATTTTTGTTAATTTATTAAGTTGAATTTTAATCCATTTGTTTGTTGTCGACAATTTTGGGAAATTTGAGTTTTGTTTTCATTTTTAATTGGTTTTTTTAATTTTAATTTTGTTATTTTTGTAGATTTTGTTTCAAGGGATCAGGGCCTAAAGCCTTAGAGAAATAGGAATGGAACAACAAAGGAAAAAATGATATTTTCCTAGCTCTAAGGAATCAGAGATCAAAACTGCTTTGTAACAGACTCCTTTTGGATTTGATTTTGTAAACCATAAATATAAGCTCCAAAGAAGAGATGTCGGTTCCAAATTGTTGCAAAAGAATCATTTTTGCACTATTGTAATAGACTAATTTGGTACGAAATTGACTATCTATTGGGCCGGTGAATGGAGAAATCTTTGTTGTAACCAATCATTGTGCACTATCGCAATGTTTTCAAGATTTAATAAAGAGACCTATAAGTTCTTGTTCATTCTATGTTTTTATAGGTATGACTACCATTTCAAGCAATATTGTTTGAAGTTAGATATTTCATGCTTATTTAAAATATTGTCAAGCTAACTTGCACGGTTGATCAAAGATGGATTTGGGGAAGATTGTAGCATTTGGGCAAGCTTCTATGCATTAAGCTACTAGCTATATATTAGCTTAATGCCATATTACTTTTGTTTTATTCTTTTCATTCTATTTAGACTATTCTAGTATTTTGACATGATTTATTGGCTTGAATGCAAGTTCCATTTGAACTTAGATACATGTACAACCAAGATCTTATAATTATTTATCAGATAATGGTTTGTTCATATTTGTTTGAATAAGTAGCAGGTCTTAGAGCTATTTCCTGGGTCTATTAACTCCATTTTAATATAATTTTAAGCTAGTCCATATGTTACTTTTTCTTTCTCTTGATTGGGAAGAGATATCAATCTTTTCTTGATTGAGATACACTAGAATTTAACTTTTTCTACCCGCATCTTACATTAGTTTGCATTTTCATTTAGGAAGTCTTAGCAAAAGTCTCTTTTCGTAAGAGAAACCCCATTGGTGGTTTGGTTGATCACTTATGTCAGCGTAAAGACTACTTTCTTGCAATTGCAATGCATGAGGGTAAGTCTGATGCGCCTTCTTGTTGATAGAAATTAAAAGCATCATAAATTAGTAGGGAGAGTGAGGGGTAATCATAACCCATTTAACTAGTTGAAATCACCATTCCAAACAAAAAATAGCCTAATTGGAGCCTTGACTGGGTGATATTACCAATGTTGGTTATGGTCATTGTTTTCCATTAACATTTTTGCGCTAGAAGGAGGGCCAATGACACGTTGTCCTTTTGGAGTTTTGTATTTTAAAATCTTTATTTATTTGCAATGGCTCCTTCTAGACTTCCCATTTGGAGTAGCATCTTTGGTTATGCATCCTTAAGAACTCTAATGAAATTTGTAAGACTCTTTCCGAAGATAAATTTTGATGGTAAGAATAATGCTTCCACATATGATCATGTTCTGCAATTTGGTCAAATTTTGCAAATTCTTCTTTCTGTGATATTGATAAGGGTGTTGTATGCAGATTTTTTACTATAACTTTCACAATTCAAGCCAAAAGATGGTGTGAATCTCTACCAATTTCCTCTATTCACAATTGGGATTAATTTGTAGAAAATTTAATTCACTCATTTAAAGATTATGATTATGAACATGAATATTTATGTTAATTTGAAAATAAATATACAATAGATTTTATCATTAGATTCAAATTAATTTTCTTAAAATTTAAATTTAAAGATAAACCTTCAGATCTTAAATTAATGGAATGTTTTCAACATATTCTTTCACTTCATTGCATTCCAAACAATTGAAAATGACGTGAAGACAACATTTTTAAGTATATTCACTATTGTTGATTCTATTAATGTGGTTAATCCTCTTCTAGAAAAAACATAGACATTGTTAATGGAGAATTTCAACAAGACATAAGCACATCTAATAGAATTAAGGTTGATCAAGAGAGTTCTTTATATCATGTTCTTGTTGTTAACTAAGTTTCTCTACATCAAAATAAATATGTTGTTCCTAATGAAGAAGAAAATCAATAAGCAACAATTCAATTTAAAATTTTCAAAGACATACTTTCTACTTCTGATTTTTCTAATGTTGTTAATAATATTGGACCATGCAATTCAAAGTAGCAAAATTATCATTCTCATGAATATTTAACCACTCACATTCATCAAACTCCTAAAGTCATTTTAAATCACGGTGAATCTGAGTTCTGCACTGAAGAAAATCTTGAAGAAATAGAATAAAAAACTCAAGAATCAATAAGTAATTCTAACGACCATTTTTCAAGTAGAGAATTTTTTAAATTTGTATGCTTGAGCAACCATTATGATTTATATCTTGATATTTTTGGTAATAATCATTATTTTAATAATCATTCAACAATTCATCCTTGCACAAATTATTTTTTAGAAAATATAGGAGTTGTCATAAATAACGTACATAACAAATTGTATGTTAGTTTCGACCAAGAAAAAGAGTTTTTGAATGAGCACATAGTTAACACCTCTGAGAAATTTCACGCATATAAATTTAATTATTCTTCTTGTTCTAATTTTATTTTTGAAAAGGAAGAGAATGATAATAAGAATTACTTATTCATTTATGATGATGATTTTGAGATTGAAAATAGTGAGTTATTTCACCGTTCATCAAATTCTCACGTTCTTAATCCTCAAAGTCAATCTATATTTCATGATGAGGGATCTACTTATACTCACGCTGCTATTATAAATCCTCATTTTGTATCTACTAATAATCATAATCATTTAATTTATATTGAAAAAGAATCCATTCCAATTTATGATTCTGACCTTATTCAAGTTCCCATTTTTTGTCATAACTCTGAATTCCTTTTACATTCACAATTAGATGATAGATTAATCTCTAATTGTATTATCCCAATTGATACTTGTGAGAAGGAACTATTTTCAAATAAATCCCGATCATCTTGTAATATTACATGTAACATTAGTGTACATGATGATGTAATTGTATTTTGCATTCTTCATTTATTATGGTTTATTTCAGATTTTTATTTATCTTTTATTTTTCAATTTTTTGATAGTTTATGCTAGAATTTTGAGCAGTCAAGTGTTGAAAACTTATCAAGTGCATTAGTGGAGGAACATGGAAATTAATTTCAAGCTCTAAATTATGAGCATCATGAATTTCACGATTTTTAATTTCAATTGATGTTCATAACATACTAGCTTATTCTATCTTTTGAAATAAATATTCCACAAGCTTTTGCACTTAAAAGTGCAACATTACAATATGTCCAATCATCTAATCTATCTAAAACTATTCTGAAAGATCCATTAGATTTCCATTCTCAGTTTCATGACCCATTTGAAAATTATTTGGAAAGTTCAATTTCGTGGAATATTGCTAATACTTTGTCATTTGTACATGATACTAACGTTTTTGTACATGCTACAACATTTATAGATACATCATTTAAGCCTGGTCTCTCATCATGTCTTGCTTCAGACCTTCTTCAATCTTTGACAGATGTGCATCTCGATTTCTATGATCCAAAGAGAATATGGTTGAAGAAAAAGTTTCAAGCGAGGATTCTTGTAAATAAATTTATTTTCCTAAACTTATTGAAATAGATGTACATAATAAGTTGAAGTTTTCTTTTAATAGTTTACTAATAATTTTATCTATGTTACTAATTCTTGATGTACATATGATTCCAAGAATAAATGAATTTGATTGGGTCCACTAAAAATATGATTTCACTTAGTTTAAATTTGCTTTAGTAGAGTAGGAGTAGGAGTAGTTTAGTTTAGAATTTTTTTTTCTTTCTAAAATAGTGTAAGTGTGAAATAATCATGCACCAAGCCTTTATTTTCTTGGTGAAAAATGGTTCAAAGCTATCTCAATAAAATATACTTGTTTGTTGATAGGAATTATCCATTCATTCATTAGAATTTTAATTTTGACAAGATGTGCTCTATACTAGTATTTTTCTCTACATTTTCTTGACTTTGCAATTCACAAGATTTGTTATAATAATGTTGTGTTTGTTCTAATTATGCAACTAAAATTTGAGCATCACCAGTGGAAGAATAACCACAAATTCAATGTGCTTCACTATTGCTTATTATGTTATATTTCAAGCCTTTGGTTTTTAAAGTGTTAAGTGGCTAACTAAAAAAAGTTTCTTGTAGGAAAACGAGAATTGGAAGAAGAATTACATCGGTGGAAAGGGTGGAGAAGTCTTGGCTAAGATCCATGAGTTGGAAAAAATAATCCATGTTCATTGTAGTTTCCATCTTAGAATCTCACCGAAAAGCATTCTAAATTTCTTCATTCATAAAATGTCGGGTTGGTATAGAATTTTTACACGATTGTTGTTTATTTTTACATAAGCTTTTCTCGTTTTGAGACGTTAATATCCCGAATATTTCATAACATACCTTGTTTCATTTCACCCGAGATAATTATCATTGGGATGACACCTGAGATTGGTCTTTGGGCCCTTCCTCCACATGTCCTCCCTTTCCATTCTCAACGTAATCCCCAGAGGTTTCCAAAGCCTCTTCATTAAAAAAAGTTGGGATTTTATCGTTGGCGTGACGTAGTTATCCCCCTTCCATGCATCACCTCCTTCGATCCTGTCAATTCCTCTCTCTTTAGATTCTCCACACCACCCATGAAACCAATGTACCTTAGAGGTTTATAAAAGTTCCTTATCCATTTACGCTGGAAATTTCCACCGGGACAAAGATTTGTATGATATTTCACGTACCTTATTCAATACAAAATTT
The DNA here is from genome assembly GCA_031772625.1 of Pinus tabuliformis. Lineage (NCBI taxonomy): Eukaryota > Viridiplantae > Streptophyta > Pinopsida > Pinales > Pinaceae > Pinus > Pinus tabuliformis. The sequence goes on along the minus strand of CM062814.1, from coordinate 499,016,655 downwards.
TCTGTCTCGGGGCATATAAATCCTGAAGATTTCAGAAGGAATGCCTTTTACACTTTTCAGGGAGCTCTAACCTTGACGTTAAGTATGGCAAGGCAGATATGACATAAGCCCATCAAATCACCACACCTATCATGTTGCCACATCACCATGCCATTCCACATCTCTTATGTGGTATAAATGATGCAAAGGTAATCTAGATTTGTGTTAATTTGGGGATTCTTTTGTGATTTGATTATATATATTTCTCCATTCTAATATTGAGAAGTTTAATTAAAATATTGAGTATTACCCATATATATAGATATAGATATATAACCGCTATATAGGATGGGCTTTTAACATTTTTTAAGTTGGATTTAAAGAAGGTTTGGGGCCAATATATAATCAAAGAACCTTCATCTCGCGTGCATACAAAAGGAACATAACTCGAGTCATAATTTGAAAAGAGGATATCAATAGCTATAATGCAAAGCCATTTTCACTCATTATGACCTGGAAAATTCTTATGTTGGAAGCATTTTTTTTGAATTCCTAATGCTTCTTATTCATTGCTAATAACTTGAACATGAAACCATTTATTTACTGGTAAGTAGTTTTCCTGGCTTGTCACTTGCCTTAGTTTAGGATCAATAAATTTGATGATCATAAGCATATGTGAACTTTGATAAGGGTCCAACTTTTGCATGCTCTTAAATCTCGATCATGAGAGGAGGTTAGTTCTTTAAAACATGAAATTTGGAGAAAACCTAGATCTATGGGGTAAACTATAATGAAATTATTCAAGGTAAATTTCATATGTTTATTTTCATCTAGTAATTTTCATTTTGATTTTATTTTTCATCTTTATTTAGTATTTTCTAATCTAATCTTTGGTTTTGCATGTCTTCATTGGTTACACTGAAGGTTTGATATTGTTGGGAAAATAGATTATAAATCCTTTAGTTCACTTCACTTTCCTTCTAGCTCAGTGAAGCAGTTGTGATGATGCTTAAGTTGCAAAAAAGTTACACTCACGGGGGCTTCCCAATGAACCTATGACATATCGCGTGCGTTCGTGGCATACTAAACAATACCCCTAATTTGACTACATATTGGAAAATATCTCTAAAAATCACATTAATTAATCCCCTACCAATATGAACCCAATACACTTTCCCAATTTAAAAAACCTCTACTTCGACTAGATATGGTAGGTATCCATTTTTTTATTAACATTTTTATACCCCTTTATATTTTTTCATCAACTTTGAGGTCCATTTTTTATACATGTCAATATAAAAACCCTTTACCCCCTATATATCCCCCAATATATTATGTAATTTTTTCCTCAATATATATCCGCCAATATGAACCCACGTGGTATGGTATTTCTCCCCCCGTGATTCCCCCGTGGTTACACTAGGGATTCTTTGCACCTTTATCCTATTTACATTCAACATATTGTTTATTTTGTTTTCAAAACTTATTGTAAGCCTCATATTTAATAGATAATAATTAAGGCTTTTCATTTAAGCTTAATTTTGAAGCAATATAGTTGCAAGGGAAACAACATATTGATGTGATTACTTCTTTTACTCATAATTGTTCCTTAGATTTAGGATTTCCTTTAAATAAATAAATAAATCCTATTTAATTAAAACCTTACAAGACATAACTAATCACTCAACTTAAATGAGAATGAACATATTAACTCACTATTCTTTCTCTTTATGTTGAGATCTCTTTTCTTGTTTTTTCTTGTTTGAGTTTTCATATTTTCATGGCTTATATTTTAATTTTCTTTCTAGTTTGTTTTCTTCCTTTCCTAGGTAGTTTGAATTATTCCTCCCTTAGTTTTCATTTTTACAATAGTCGCATAGTCTTATGTTTATAGGGGTTTGATTTAGTTGTTTTGATTTGGATTGGATTTTGTGATATTCCTAAGAACCATATGGGGGGAATTTACTCCCATGCAACACCAATTGGTCTACATGGACAAATATTTACTCTATATTTTCAATAGGACTTCATTTATCTAAATTTCATCCTTACCAAGTTTTCACTTTCTCTCACATCAACCATAAACTATGGGGAACATTAAGATACGATTCAAGTATCATATGTTCACCTTTAAAAGGGAAACAATTTTCTCCATTCTTATTTTTGAATCCCTCCCATACCACTCCACAATTATACCCTCTACCTTGGTATATGAATATAAGACTAGTAGGGTCAAACTTAACTAGTATTGCATCTATTTATTTAAGTATAAAACTTCATGTACCACCCTGCTCTCTTCACTAAATTGATAAAAGAAATTCTTCAAATATGTTAATCAAAAGGGTGGAAGATAAGAGCGTTTAAATCATATATGTAGGAAGTACAAATGAACTTGTCATGGCTATGGACACTCACTGGCAACAGAGCCATGCTTGTATGGTACATGTTACCCACCAAAAGTGGGTACCCCTAGGAGAACGTTTCTCCTAATCATCTTCTTCCACTCGGTAAATAATAACCCATAAAAACCACCTTTTATCTGATGTGATGCACCACTTTATCTCTGCTACCTACATCGGCCATATGTTTCCTCACCCATTTTTCAAGAGCGTGTGTTAGAAGGTGGGTTATCTAATCCAAAAGGTATGTTATTAATTGTGCAATCGAGTGCTTATGCTTGTTTTTATTTTGGGCATTTGTCATGAATTATTAGGTATCTTGGAAGAAGGAAGGGTTTTGAACATGGTTTTATTCCCTCACTTCTAATGGGGGTTAATATTCAATCATAGTCTAGTGGGACCTTCCCTATTGGCCCATGGCTTTACGAAAGGGCAGTACTTGGGAAACCTCGATTTTGGTAGCAGGGTCTCATTTTCCAATTCAATATTTATCACTTTCCCCTACAAATTACGAGCCCTATTCACCATGTCTCCTCTCTAGGTCCACATGACCATTGGGTCCATAGGGTGTTGGTACACCATCTCTCCTTTTCCACATATCTGAATCAGTCTTGGAAATGTTTCCCTGGAGGTCGATGCAGCTAAAAGAAAGATAAAATTATATCATGGCCATAATCAAGAAACACAAGAAAGAAAATTATAAAATGAAAAATATGGCCAAGACATTAATATTAGCATGTGGAAAAAATCCAAGCATGAGCTCTACCCATTATCATTATGGCCATCATCCAGTTACCAGGGCCAATGTTTCCCTATTACATCATTAAAAGGAACTCTTGCACATCGCTACCCCTGGTGGGAAATGAACTACCCCACCTTTAAGAGGGTAACCATTTTTATACAACATACACATCATGCTCTCATTTCCTAGAGCTTCGAGTGGTAATACAAAGAAATATAAAGAAAATGAAAGAGGAAATAAGCGGGGTGGAAAAACAAAGTTTGGGTTAACATATGCATCGATGAATTCTCCCTCCTCACATTTTTATGTCTAGAATATGAATCTTCTTATCATTTCTACCCATTTGACCATGGAATTTGGCCTAAAGACCCCTTTATCCCCATTTTATTCCATCATATTCACATGCCACCTATTGATTAAAGGATGTAGCAAGGACCTGTATTTCCCCTTAGGGGTTGAGAACACCTAATAGGGCCATCTATTAGCCACTCCTACCTAGAGATGTAACGCAATTATGTGATCAAAGCCCCAACTTCGAAAGGGAAGCATCGTATGAAGTGTAAATTTTCCCATGAATAACAAGATTAGTTTATGTAGATGCACTACTGATTATTGTACCTAATGGTGAAGATGCAAAACTGGACATTGTGTGTAATTGGAAGGTGGTTTTCATCATGGGCTGGGAAACTCAATTGGGAACCAAGTCCACTAGAGGAGCATATGATACCCTATAGGTGAAGCGTTGAGATACATGGGACTCCTACTACTTGCAGTTAACTATTTAATTCGATGGGCACCTATAACACCCCTAATAATTTACACTTTTCCCCACATTATTCAAAAGATTATGAACTTATAACAGTGTGCCTCGATAGGGTTCACAATGATCACATGGTTTATCAGTTGAAATGAGACCTAGATAAGGTTTGTCTTGCCCCTTTAGACATGGGAGGGCTGGCACCATTATTAGAGCCCTCAACGTTGGAGCATAATTAGAATATTCTATCACCAAGAAACCATGAGACCCATTTCATGCCCCAAACACAAAATTGTGGTCCACATGATGATTTGCATGGATATTTAGGGGCCAACCTCTAGATCATGATTTATAGAGCCTTATACACTCACTTGGCAGTAGAGACCAACAAATGCCCTACAAGGGCATACGTATTCATGACATCAACATTTCGACCTCTTTTGTGGGTTAATTTTTGTGTCTTACATTGGCTATGAGGATGGCTTGTAACCTAACCTAGTATTAGCCCATTATTTATGATTTGAGGGGCTTTAAGCTAAAATTAGAGACATTGAACATTTATCAATTAGAGAGAGATCATTTCACTCTTTTATCATCTTCAAACTTGTGAATTTTAGGCCTCTTAGAGAATTTGCACATGCTTCTTGTGGCTAATTTTGGAGATACCTAGATGCATTTTGATATATGGAAGTTTATTCTGACATTATTTGGAGTTATTTGTTGGTCTAATGGATGGATATATTGCATGTTATATTGTAAGTGGAATCTATTTATTGAATATATTTTTCTTGAATGTTTAATGCATGGAAATGTTGATTCTAGGTTAAACTTTTATGCCCTAAATTATTGAAAATTAATTTATCAAAGAAATTCTAGATGACAGTTGTATTCATTACTCATTGTAACATGTAATGAATGTTCCTAGTGGAGTACTTCTTATTATTCTTCATCAAAATCAATTATTCCATTAAGAGGGTAATTGTTGAAAATTTGATAGTTAGGGCATCAAATTATGACCTTCATAGAAGGGAATGAGGCTTATCTATCACATACTTTACTCCATATTCCCAAAGTTCAAGGCACTAGTCTAAGTTGTCAGTGGTCAATTCTATATTTTCTCCATAATTTTCTCCTTAAAACCGGTCCTTTTAAGGCCAGGGTGAAAATATAGGGCTTGCAACGAAATTTTAGGGAGAGGATTTTTTGGTGATTTGAGAGAATAAACATCAAGCTTGTTGAAAAATGTAGCAAGAAATTATTAATTTGATTTTTCCTTGATTCAATTGAGAAAATTTGAATTTCCACATCAACAAACAACATGGATGATGTTAACTTATGTGACATGGCTTGTGTCACCTAGTTTACTCTCTAAATTTGAGTTGAAGGAGTTAGAGTTCAGTTATGCATGTGTGATTATTAATTTGTAGAAATCAAGGTCAATTATCTCAAGTTGTTTTTAGTTAAACTAGTTCCAACTTTTTGAAGGAACTAGTGGAAGGTCAGTTAAGCAATGGGATGTTAGTCAAACTTAGTGATCATCTAGTTAACTGATCAATCAGCCTAAAATAGCTAGTGCATATAGAGAATTCAAGTTACACAGTTGAGGTGGAGATTATGAGGCAGTGTAACATTAGTTGTAGACTAATCTTGAGTGTACAGGTGTTGCATGCAGTCATATGATCAGATTAAGGAATTGCACAATTCAATTAGAGGAATTTACTAAATAATAGGGGCTAATTCCTTAAGGAACAACCTAAGGAAATAGGAGCTCAAGCCGAGGAAAAATTTGACTAAGTCTAGGTCATAGGCCTTCAGTGAGAAAAGAGATAGGTTATGCACTTGTAGGGTGTGCTCGGTTGAGAAAAGCAATTACAATACCTCTCTAGTTCATTTGATTAATGCAAGTAGGAATTGGGGTTTTTAGCATATTATTTCCCCCAGATAAAAACACTTGTTTCATGTGTGTTATTTATTCTTTCATATCAGAGGTTTTTGTTCTAAATTGTGAATTAATGTCCGCAAAGTAGTAGAGTAGGTTTGTTTCTTGTGATTTTGATTAAAACTTCATGAGAAGTTGCAAATATATAGCTTAATTAATACATGGTATAAGAGTAGGAAATTCAAACTTGTTTCTCAGAGGTTCAAATTTGAAGATCAGTGTAGCAGGATTTCTTCAGAGTTGAGAAGATGGCCTTCAATGGACTAAGGCTAGAGTATGCCTTGGAAGGAACCTCAAATTTTGTTGAATGGAAGGACCGCATGGAGGAAATATTAGATGACAATGGATTTCTTGAATATGTCAAGATGGATATTCCAATACCACCAGCAGCTGATGTCTAGGACCTTGCATAGTGGAAGAAAGATGTAGCGAGGCGAGGAGAATAATATTGGAGGGAGTATAGGATCATATTGTCTCAAATCTGCACATAAAAGAAACTCCATTCACGATGTAGAAAGCACTGGCATCATTTTTTGAGAATAGTAGTGACCACAGGAAGTTGGAACTCAAGGATAAACTTCAAAGTAGCAAGATGTGGAAGAATGCAACTATACCACAGTATCTGAGAAAGTTCACACAATGTCGTGATGAATTGGGTGGGGTCGGTTTTATTGTCCCTGAAGATGAATTGGTAAGCCTAGCCCTTTTGGGCCTTCCCAAGAGCTGGCATATCTATTAATATTCGGTGAACGGGAGGGAGAAACTACCGAATTAAGAGCGCTTATGGTCTGAGTTGGTACCGGAGGAAATAAGGCAGAATACGAGAGATGGGACTTCATCCAAGGGTGAGGATGAATACAAATTTTCTTTGGATAGAAAGGAAAAGAAGGGAAAAGGGAAGAAATACCAATCCAAACTAGAATCTGTTCAAGGAGACAAGAAGAAAGAATTTTCAAAAATTAAATGCTTCCATTGTCATGAATTCAGGAACTATGCCATAGAGTGTTCACATAAGAAGGAAAGCAACAAGTACGCAGGAGGAGAAGCAGGTGAAGCTTTGGCTTCACAATTCCAGTTTGAATTTACCCTCTTTGCATGCATGTCCAACACAATGATGGGGAGCGTGTGGTACTTGGACTCAGGTGAATCGTTCCACATGAAAGAGAATAGAGATTTTTTCAGTAACCTGGAGGAGAAATATTTGCAGATGCACATCGAGATGAGGGACAACAAAAGGTATAGCAAAACCAGGATTGGTACTATCACCTTTCAGAGGGATTCAGTCTCTCCCTTGAGGCTCAAGGATGTCATGTTTGTTCCAGGTCTAAATAAAAATCTCATCGCTGTTTCATTTTTGGAAGACCGTTGTTATGATGTGATCCTCAGCAAAGTAAAGGCATTCCCGAGACACATATCCATGGGATAGGTGAAGCAAATCAAGGTTCATGTGAAGAACCTATACAAGATACATGTGGAGGATTGTGTTGCATTGAGCACAAAGACGAAGAAGGTGCAGAGTCGAAATGTCGATGAACTTTGGCATAGAAGACATGGCCATTTGCATCATGGCGCCTTGAAGATCATGCAGTAGATAACCACAGGCCTCCATAAAGGATAACTTGAGCAACTAGATGTATGAAAATGATGTACTTTGGGGAACTACACAAAATCCACATTCCATGATCGAGACAACAAAGATCATGCAGTCCTAGAAACGATCCACTGTGATGTCTGTGGACCTTTCCTGACAACCTCCACTGCCAGGCACAAATATTTTGTCTTTTTTATTGATGACTTCTCATGGAAGTATTGGATATACTTCATGCGGAAGAAGGATGAGACATTCTCCAAGTTCTTATAATTCAAGGCACCGGTTGAGAAAGAAATGGGCAAGAAGGTGAAGGCTCTCAGGAGCGATAATGGAGGTGAGGATGTGTCAAATAAATTAAAAGAAATTGTGCAAAATAAGGCATTCGATGAGAGTTGATAGCACCCCACAACCCATAGTAGAATGGGGTGGCTAAGAGAAAGAACCATTGCATTCTGGGATCAAGGGTGATGTTGCATGATTAGGGCCTACCTCTGCATTTGTGGGCCAAGGAATGCAACACAATAACCTATTTATAGAACTGGAGTCCACATTGGATTTTTGGCATGATTACACCAAAGGAGGATTTCACGGGGAGAAATTCGGATGTGTCGCACTTTAGGATTTTTGGAGCCTCTATTTACTGCCATGTCTCCAAATAATCAAGGAAGAAGCTAGAGTCGACAATAGAATTGGGGGTATTTGTGAGTTACACATAAAATCCCCAAAAATATCATGTGTACTTTCCATCCCTCAGAATGACAACTGTGTAAAGGGATGTAAAATTTGACGAAGATAAATCCATGCAGTGATATCTTGATAGATAACATCAAACCCCACCAGAAGAGGAGATTTTATTTCCAAAGGAGGAACCTCAAGAAGTTGTTGAGTAGCCACAAGTTGAGAAGCGGAGAGTGGAGACAACCACTCAAGCAGAACCATCTAGAGAAGGAAGAAAAAGGACCAGGGAAGATGAGAGAATTGTGTAGGATGCGAGGGAGAATGTGGGTGCTCCTTCAAATCAGTGTAGATAGAGAAGGTCACTAGATCGATACATTGGCTACATGGATATAATGACTGAGCATGTAGAGACTAAGAATCCTCTTTCGAGGAAGTAGTAGAGAAACCTATATGGGTTGATGCAATGGTGGAGTAATACGAATCCATTATAAAGAAAATTGTTTGGGAAGTTGTCCCAAGACCAACAGAAAAATCAGTTGTGGGTTCGAGATGGATCTTCAAGGTAAAACATGCAGCAGACTGAAGCATATAAAAGTACAAGGCAAAATTTATGGCCAATGGGTACTCTCAAGTTGAGGGGATTGACTATGAGGAGAACTTTTCTCCTATAGCAAGGTACTCATCCATTGGATCAATTTTTTCTCTGGCTGCACATATGGCATGGAAGATCCACTAGATGGATGTAAAAACAACATTACTCAATGTAGTTATTGAGGAGGATGTGTTTGTCGAACAACTAGAAGGCTTCAAGACTTTTGATCGGGAGTCTCATGTGTGCATACTTAAGCGAGCGTTGCACAGTTTCAAGCAAGAACCTCCTGCTTGGCACATTAGGATCGATTGCTATCTCACCAGTTTGGGCTTCTCCAAAAGTGAAGCGGATGTAAACCTCTATCATTTCTTGGTAGAAGGTAAATTGTTGATTATTTTCTTATATATTGATGATTTTATTTTAACTAGTGATGAGCAATTGATTAGATCTTGCAAGGAGGACCTTGTAAAAGAGTTTTAAATGAAGGACATGGGTCTCATGCACTACTTCCTCATATTGGAAGTATGACAAGGTGATGGGGAATTGTTTGTCTCTCGGGTCAATTATGCCAATGAGATATTTAAGAGGTTTTGCATGGATAGTTGCAAACCCATGGAGACACCTCTAGCAACCAACTAGAGGAAAGAGGATGCAACTTTAGTTGAGGAAGTGGATGCTATTGTTTACCGACAGTTGATAGGTTCACTAATGTATCTTGTGAACACACGACCAAATATGTGCTATGTAGTCAAACAACTGAGCCAAGCTATGGTTATGCCAATCAAATTATTTTGGAGGGTAGCTAAGCATGTTCTACAATACCTTAGAGGTACTACCCAATTTGGACTATTTTACAAATAGAAAAAGAGAGTGAATTTATGTGGCTTCATAGATGAAGATTGGGTGGGGAGTCCATCAAACCAAAAGAGTACATTAGGTGGAATTTTCAGTGTTGGGTTCACAGTGGTTTCTTGGTACAATAGGAAGCAAATATCTGCAACACTCAACTCAACAAAAGAAGAATACATGGTTGTAGTTCAAGAGACATGTGAGGCGATATGCATGAGAAAGATACTTGTTGGATTGTTTGATCAAATGATGGATCCAATGGTTATCTACTGTGATAAACAGAGTTGCATCAAGCTCTCTGAAAATCATGTTTTTCATTATCAGTACAAGCATATAGATATTTGGTATCACCATTTATGGGATTGTGTGCACAGGTGAATAATTTTGTTGCAATACATTCTGGTAAAGGAACAAGATGTTAATATTTTGGCAAAGGTCTTGTCAAGATGGAATTTCAAGTTCCACGGGTGAAGGATAGGGGTGGTTGATAATCCCTTTCTTGTTGAGAGGGAGTGTTGAAAAATGCAACAAGAAATTATAAATTTTACTTTGCCTTGATTAAATTGAGAAAATTTGAATTTCCACATCAGTAGACAACTTGGATGATGTTAACTTCTGTGACATGGCTTGTGTCACTTAGTTTACTTAGTAAATTCGAGTTGGAGGAGTTAGAGTTCAGTTTTGCATGCATGATTGCTAATGTGTAGTAATCAAGGTCAGTTATCTCAGGTTGTTTTCAATTAACCTGGTTCCAACCTTTTGGAGGAACTAGTGGAAGGTTAGTTAAGCAATGGGGCATTAGTCAAAATTAGTGATCATCCAGTTAACTGATCAATCAACCCAAAATATCTAGAGCATGTAGATAATTTGAGTTTCCCAGTTGAGGTGGAGATTCCAAGGTAGTGTACAAGTGTTGCATGTAGTCAGATGATCATCGTAAGGAATTGTGAAATTCAATTAGAGAAATTACCTAAATAATAGGGGCTAATTCCTCAAGGAGCAATCCAAGGAAATATGAGCTCAAGACGAGGTAAAATTTGACTAAGTCTAGGTCAGAGGCCTTTAGTGAGCAAAGAGATAGGTTATGAACTTGCAGGGTGTACTCAGTTGAGAAAAGAAATTGTAATAATAACTATTCATTTGATTAATGAAATAAAGAATTGGGGTTTTTAGCAGATTTATTTCCCCACATAAAAATACTTGTTGCATGTGTGTTATTTCTTCTTGCATGTCCAAGAGTTTTGTTCTAAATTGTGAAGTAATGTCCACAAAGTAGTAGAGTAGGTCTATGTCTTGTAATTTTGATTAAAACTTCATTAGAAGTTGCAAATTTACAACTTAATTTCTACAAATCTTAGGGTATAGGGTACCTAACCTCCAAGTTGGGTAGACATCCACTCAAATTTAATCCATAAAATCTCTTTCCCTAGTTGTTGCTCCAAGAGGGAAAACCTAGTCTCTTTTCCCCTCAACTTGAGGAATTTCTTGAGGGTTTCATGAGCCATGGAATTAGGGGATTTTTGAGGTATAAAATGGGCCTCCTAAGGAAATTATAAAATAATAGTGGAAATAATAAAAGAAGATTATATTACATCGTCAAATTTTAGTAGGAAAAAAGAAAAAACTATTTTTTCAACTTATCTCCCTATGGGTTTATTCAAATATTGAGTGGAAACACTTGTTGGATGCAGAATTTGATTCCTCATCTAAGGAGTACCCATGTTGCATATTTTCGATAGACCCAGCTACATTAAAAATGAGAAATACATGAAAAAACATGATTGCAATCACGTTTTTCATGTATTTCTCGTTTTTCATGTAGCAGGGTCCATCAAAATTATGCAACATAGGTACTACTTGGATGGGGAATTAAAATTTGAATCCAACGAGTACTCTCACTCGAAATTTGAGTAAAACCTTGGGGAGATAAGTTGAAAATATGAGTGGAAAAGTAGTTTTATTATTTTTAATCTTTTTACTTTTTTAATTCCAAAATGGCGAGTCATCCCCCATGGTTGACATCATCATCTTGAATGCTATTGGTTTTTATAAAGTTTATTTTGGTTGTACATTTTTCTTAGGGGGTCCATTTTAGACCTCAAAATTCCCCTAATGCTTAGTTTAATATCATTGTTAGAAACCCTTTCCTTTGGGCCTTGACCTTGTGAATACCTATCACCATAGAAAAATATCAAAACCCTAGGTCTTGTGTTTTATTTTCTAGGGATTTTATTTGATAGAATTTTTCTTCTTTGATGCCTTGAATCGTTATTGAGTCTCTCTCTTGAATGAGATCTAGATGGATCATGTTGTGCCCTACACCTAGCATATCTATTTTAAGTGATATCCTTCTTATTGGGACTCCTCCCGTCGGTGAACGTCCGTAAAGAGAAGGGTGTTTTGGCTAAGGTGGCACTAGACCTCTACCCCATTGTTAGAACTTTATCTAGCTTTTGTCTTGTAGGGTTTTCCTGTCCAAGGTCTACTAGACTTTTTGGTAACAATTTGTCATTGTTGTGGGGGAAGAAGTAAGTCTACCCTTATGAAGTATTTACTTTTTCCCCTAACAAAAATATAGATCATTATTTGGTGACTCAATTGGAAGAATGAAGTATTTTTTATTCATTGAACTTTAAATTCAATGCTTATAGGGTGGAGAAAAAATCTCTCAAGGAATCTTAAATCCCCCCTAGTGACTCCTAGCTTGTATGTTATGTGAGGCTCGAGAAAATGCTTCCTTGGTGTTTGCATAAGATATTACCTCCTTTGGATGTCAAGGAAACCTATGGATATCCAAATTGGTGAGATACAAGTTATAAGAAAAATACCCCAAAATTAATTGGAGATCCTTCTTCAGTCATGGATCATGTCGTCAAGTTCCTCAAGTACACTTCTGAAATCAACATGGTTCATTAGGATGCTCTCATGTGGCTCTTCATTAACTCCTTTGGGTAAGATTGAAGGGTTTGGATTAAAAATGTAGACAAGAAAGTATCCCTTCTATTAGGATTCTCATTGAGGAATTCCTTAAGTATTGGGGACCAAATGGTCATGTTGAAGATGTTACCCAAAACTTGACTATTTCTCTCCAAGAAGAGGGTGTCCTCAACCATAGTGAAGAAGTCAGAGAAGAACATCGTGAGCAAGATTCTTTTCTAAATCATCAATATGGAAATATTGATGAAGATATTAAGAGTAATGTCGAAGTGAAGCATGATGAGGATGATATTCCTGAGGTTGCTCTTCATCAAAAGTTTATGAGATTGATTGTTGAATTCTCCATTCTTTCTTACATGAGAGGATATGATAACACAAGTTAAATTATTCTTCATCCATGATTCTCTTTCATGATGCTCACTCCTCTTGTTTTCCCACCTCCCACCCTTTCCCTTCATCAAGCCAAATTTACAAAGGAAGATGTGATATTTTGATGCCTTGCCTCATGAGAACTAGTATGAACAAAATACGTTATATTGATCTAATGATATATTGATTACATTGGTTGTGTGACTATACTTAGCTTATGCATAGTGTGCTAGCATTGCATGGTAGTGTAGGTGCATTACATATTTATTTTCTACAAGTAACATCATCATATCATGTTCTCATGTTAGATTGGATTTCATATAGATTATACTTGCACTTATCATAGATTTACTTTTTGTATGGATTTATTACTTGATGAAAAAAATAGGTGATAAAAGTATGCCCAGTGCACATGCTTCAAATAGTTGCATCGTGATGTGCAAGATACAATTTTATGTCCTAGGATATTGTTGGAGTTCTCATGACCTCCCCGTTCAAGTACATGGATCATGGGCTCTACGGTGAGATCATGTCCCAGTTGGAGGGAAAATTATGGGAAACATTTTATGAAGAGAAAATTATGGAAATTTTTTAGGATTGATCATCAATGACTTGGACTAACACCTTGTCCTTTAGGCATATGGATTCAAGGATGTGATAGATAAGACTAATTCCCTTCTAATGAGGTAAAAAATCTATGGCTTTCAATGAAATTTTAGGGAGGAGGATTTTTGGTGATTTGAGAGCCTAAAAATAGGGTATAGGCTACCTAACCTTCAAGTTTAGTGGGCATCCACTCAAATTTCATCCATAAAATCACTTTCTATAGGTGTTGCTCCAAGAGGAAAACCATAGTCTATTTTCCCCTCAACTTAATAACTTTCTTGAGACTTTCATGAGCCTTGGCTTAGTTGAACATAATTGTAAGAAACCCTTTCCTTTGGTCTTTGACCATCTGAATACCTATCACCGTCGAAATCAAAACCCTAGGTCTTGTGTCTTCTTTTATAGAGCATTTATTTGAGAGAATTTTGATTCTTTGAAGCCTTGAATAATTATTGAGTCTCTCTCTTAAATGAGATCTAGCTGGATCACCTTGTGCCTTATACCTAGCATATCTATTTTAAGTGCTCTCCTTGCTACTAGGACTCCTCCCATCGATGAAAGTTCGTAAAGAGCAGGGGGTTTTGGTTGTGGTGACATTGGGTCTCCAACACCTTGCTATATTTTCTATCCAATAGTAGAGAGGAGATTAAGAAATAATAAGTATTCCTTGTATTTGTATTCATGGTTTTAGAATAGTGCATTCAAATACTTTGATTTGTTAAGATCTTATCTTACTTTGATTCACCCTATGTGGGAATTTTGGAAATGATGTAATGTGTGTGGATATTTTGGAAATTGATATTTCTATCTTTGATAAATTTAACACTATTATTCTAAACTAAATATAATGACTTAATCTCTATGTGTCACCAATTATTGAAGACTCAATAACCCCCCCTTAATTTCTTTGAAATTATGGGGCCCTCAATGTAAATTTTGCTACTATTGCTTCTAGGATTATTTAATTTTCTTTACTTAAGGTGATTTTCTCTTTTATTTTATTTTTATTTTGATGGCTCCATTACTTTCAATTTTTTATCATCCTTCCAATAGTTCAAATTTTTCTTGATTCTATCACATGATTTGAAAGTTGTGGTTGGTCAAAGTTTGGTCTTTTTCACCATCCGAACATAAAAAATTATGTAAATATCTAATTTATAATGTATTATAAATTGTATAAGTTAAATTAAGTATGTAAATAATTTTTTTATTAATTTAGTTAATTTATTTAACATTTGTTAATAAACTTAATTATTTCTTGGTTAAATAAGTTCATTTAATTTAGTTAAGTTAATTGAAGTTAATTAACTTATTTAATTAAGTTAATTAGGTTAATTTTTAAATTACTTCATTTGGATATAATTTTTAATTTCTGAATTTAGGCTTATATGATCCATGCTTGAAATATTGAGAAACTTTAGACAATAATCAGATAGGCGAAGTTTTCTCAACGTGTTTCGAACCAACCAGTGTGGTCCATCACCAACACAAGATGTAGAATCAGATCATGTTATACGATTAAATGCCAGATCTGATTTCATCTTGGAAACCATTAAGCATGCCCATTCAAAAAGATTAACTCTAATCACAATGGCCCTTCAATGCAGGGTTGTAATTCCTGAATTTAGGCTTTTGTGATCCATGCTTGAATTATTGAGAAAAATTCGATAGTAATCACATAGGAGAAGTTTTGTCGACATGTTTCGAACCAACTAGTGTGGTTCATCACCATGACAAGATGCATAATCAGATCATGGCATATTATTAAATGCCAGATTTGATTTCATCTTGGAAACCCTTAAGCGTTCCCATCCAAAAAGATGAATTTAAATCGCAATGGCCCTTCTGTGCAGGGTTTTAATTTTCGAATTTAGGCTTCTGTGATCCATGCTTGAATTATTGAGAAACTTTTGGCAGTAATCACATAGGAGAAGTTTTGTCGATGCGTTTTGAACCAACCAGTGTGGTTCATTGTTAGGAAAAGATGCAGAATCAGATTATGGCATATGATTAAATGTCAGATCTGATTTCATCTTAGAAACCCTTAAGTATGAATGTTCAAAAAGATGAACATTAATCACAATGGCCCTTTTGTGCAGGGTTGCAATTTTCGAATTTAGGCTTTTGTGATCCATGCTTGAATTATTGAGAAACTTTCGGCAGTAATCACATAGGAGAAATTTTTTTGACACGTTTAGAACCAACCAATGTGGTTCATTGTCAGGAAAAGATACAAAATGAGATCGTGGCATATGATTAAATGCCAGAGATGATTTCATCTTGGAAACCCTTAAGCATGCTCGTTCAGATCTCACATTTAATCGTATGCCATGATCCGATTTTTCATCTTGTCCTAACGATGAACCACATTGGTTGGTTCGAAACATGTCAAAAAAATTCTCCTATGTGATTACTGCTGAAAGTTTCTCAATAATTCAAGCATGGATCACAAAAGCTTAAATTCGAAAATTACAACCCTGCACGAAAGGGTCATTATGATTAAAGTTCATATTTTTTAACAAGCATGCCTAAGGGTTTCCAAGATGAAATCGGATCTAGCATTTAATCGTATCCCATGATTTGATTTTGCATCTTGCACTGATGATGAACCACACTGGTTGGTTCGAAACACGTTGACAAAAATTCTCCTAAGTGATTTTTGTCGAAATTTTCTCAATAATTCAAGCATGGACCGCAGAAGCCTAAATTCAAAAATTACAACCCTGCATGGAAGGGCCATTGCAATTAAAGTTCATGTTTTTGAAGGGGCATGCTTAAGGGTTTCCAAGATGAAATTAGATATGGCATTTAATTGTATGTCATGATTTGATTCTTCATCTTGTCTTGACGATGAACCACACTGGTTGGTTCAAAACGTGTCGACAAAACTTCTCCTATGTGATTACTGCCAAAAGTTTCTCAATAATTCAAGCATGGATCACAGAATCCTAAATTTGGAAATTACAACCCTACACGAAAGGGTCATTGTGATTAAAGTTCATCTTTTTGAATGGGCCCGCTTAAGCATTTCCAATATGAAATCAGATCTGACATTTAATCATATGCCATGATTTGATTCTGCATCTTGTCCTAACAATGATCCACATTGGTTGGTTCGAAAAACGTCAACAAAACTTCTCCTATCTGATTACTGCCAAAAGTTTCTCAATAATTTTCAATTATTTAAATAATTTTGTTAACTTAATTAATTATTAATTTAATTTTTATGTAATTATTTTTATTATTTAAATATATATTAATTAAATTTATTATTTAATTAAATTTAAATATTAATTTTATTATTTAAAACATAATTGTAATTATATGAAATATAATATAAACATATTTTAAATAATATAAAAAATATTATAAAACAAAATCAAAACCACTAAGTTTAAGTATGACAGCACCCTAGAGGTTCATCCCAAGGGATTTCTTTTTGAGCCCCATCGAAAATCCCTCGGGATGAAGCTTCGAGGTGACGTGGAGAAACACATTAAAAATGGAATACTAAGGGGCTTGCGTATATCATATATAAGGCATACAAAGGCATTCATTATTTAATTATAAGTGGAGAGGGGCCCACTCCCCATCACGTGGGCTTCCCCTCTGTCACTCCATGTACATAGCCCTTGTCATGTCTGTTGGAAATAATACTGAGATGGGAGGTGAATCAGTATTAGAAAATCGCTAACTTTTTCATTTCATAATCAGATTCATATATGCTACATCAACTAAGGGAACTCGCGTGTACACGCAACTGTATTTAATGCAACTAGTGTATATCCAGTAAACTTATGATTCAGTTAATCCATTATATGTTGATCTTTAATCAGAGCATCAGAACTTCATTAACCAAATAAACAGTAAAGAGGTGCAGTAAAACAGAACAGATCATCACACATAAGAAATACACATGAACACCATGATATAAGGTGGAAACCTAATGCGGGACAAAAAGCACCTGTTGTCGTCTTCCTTTAATATAAGAAAAACTTATTTACAATCTTGTATTGGCACAAGCTCATACCAGTACGTAGGCACCCACCTGTAGAAGGATACAACCTTCTCTCATTCTCCAGCTACTACTGGAAGGGAGATACAACCCCCTGGCTCTTGTACTAGCCGATATATTTACTAGTACGTAGGCGTCGGCCTACAGAAGGCTACAACCCTCTGTCGTTTTCCAACTGCTACTGGAAGGGAGCTCCAACCCCCTGGCTCTTGTACTGGCCGATATGTTTACCAGCACGTAGGTGCTAGCCTATAGAAGGCTACGACCTTCTCTCTTCCTCCAGGGACAACGTTTCATAAATTTTCAGATTGGATACTCCTGGATCACAACACCATAATCTGAAGGCCACGTTTTTTCCAATTTTCATACTGGACCCATCAACAACATTGAAGCTCAAAATCAATCACCACTGCAATACAACCATTAGCTACACCTGCATTATCAATCTTTGAATCACCCAACAATTGGATCACTAAAACCTGTCATCAAAACACAGTCACCAGAACACAGAGCAGAACCTAGAACTCTACAACAACAACTAGATCCAACTGCAACTTCAAATATCATACTTCATACAGTATACATGACTCTGATGAGCCGAACCAGCGTGTATACGGGCTTTTACCAAGGTGAACCCGTGTATAGATCTGCAAATATTTACTCATAACTTTTGTAGCTATGTCAGACAATATTCATACCCAGATCATAACATTTATACAATAAAATATGTGTTAGTAATTATGATCTAGTCGATCCATCATCAAACCACATAATGGAAATAAATTCCAAGCCTTATGATCCCGATCCATTATTCATCAACATCCACATAGGTGCATCCTTGGTTCAGATCAAGCAAAGCCTCACAAACCCATAACTAGCATACTGGATCTCACACTTCATCAAATATTCAATACTTGCATCACTTGCACACATTGGCCTAATGATCTTCTCTTCCTTATATAGGTTTAGGCCTCTCTCAATACGAAGGTCCAAAACCACGTAGGACCAATACCTTGGACCCAATACCTGGGGTCAATACCTCGGACCAAATACCATGGACGAATACCATGGATGAAAATACCATGGACCAAAACTTAGTTTTCCAACATGTACGTGCCTTTCCTTCTATGAAAGTGCGTGTGTATGTTATATGCTTCTTTGTCACGATGAACTTGCGTATACCTCTCTCTGACCATTAATTCTTTGTTATTGACCTGCTACACTATGATCTATCATCTGAGTGAGTTGCCATCAAGGACAACACCTGTATCATACCTATATCATAATGCCAACAATCTCCCCCTTTGGACTTGATGGCAACAACCACACCAAGTCACTCTCCCCCTTTGACATCAAGGGCAAAGGGTAGACCAAGATATTCTCTCCCTTTGATATACATTATGATGTCCATACTCCCCTTGAGTATATGTTGAACTCTCTGATTGATCTCTCCCTTTGTACGTGCTGAGATGTACTAATCCATCCATGCTCCCCCTGAGCACATGCAGAGTCTGCAAAAAATATTTTTCAAAAGAATAACATGACTCTACAACTCAACTAAGTGAGTATGACCTTCCTATCACCAACATACATCAATCTCCCAACCATGTGGGGATACACCATTTTGATTCATCCACCCAACCAAGTGGGGATATACCAATTTTTTATACATGACTAAAATAGAAATTATTACATCATCCTTCCCATACAAAGTGGGGTTACAAATTAGGTCTTTTCATGACCTTTACATCAAATGATATACATTACATTTATAACAATGACCGACAATCTAAACAAGACCATGATAGTCATCAGAAACTATCATACACCATATATGATCTGTACCATAAGCATTTGTCAACAACATCCGGAACCGTAACCTGGAATACCATTCTCTTGACAAACCAACAATAAGTAGCAAGATGTATGATTTAGCCACATAAGCATCATCACCAAAGACTTCTAACCATAATGCTAACAATGCATTATTCGAAGCATAGGCTCCCCCTGAACCTGTGCCATTTGTTCACTGTCAGATCTGATCATGCATATATCAACAAGAAGTATCAAGGCATCATCATCATCAAGTTAGGATCAAAAACACTTATAGACAACATCTTATGAGTAGCAACACATTTCCACACATCATCAACAGATTGTAACCAGATCATCAAACAGAGCAAATAACTGACTGAGCCATATCAGACCCTTTTTTTTGAGTCCGTCCCACAACTTTTCCTCAAACTAACATATATGCGACTGTGCAGCTTCGAACTCGCATATGTATGTGACTTGTCTTCATGAAACCTGCATATGAGATTTAGAATGCTGAAATTTCACACTTTCAGCTCCCTCTGAGTTTTTCATGTCTGTATACTCTGCTATGCCACATATTTCTGACTGTACTTCCTTTTTCTTCCATATCTTCAACTGTGATGATGTTTTCTCCTTTTGGTATGGTTCCCAAAATATTCTCCTGCATTCCTTTGCTATATGTCCAAGCTTGTTACATGCATAACATCTTACATGTTTCATGTTCCTTATATTGTAGTCAATGGATTTGTGACCAAACATATTGCAAGCAAAACAATATCCCTTAAAGTACCTAGAACGTGATGATATTTTTGCGTGACGCTCTTGAACCATTCTACTTCTGCATCTGGCTGCAACATGTCCAAGATTATAACATACATAACATTCAACATTATTCATGTGAGAAATTAACCGACTACCACTTCCATTGTTTGGAGTAAAAGATTTTCGTTGACAGATTTCTTTCCTTGGTAGTTGATGTGGTTGAACTCTTATCTCCTTGTTGATCATTTTAGATTTTGCATTAGAGTTCCTTGCCTCACCTTGTGAGCTAGATTCACCTTCAACAGATTCATAAAAACCAAGACTAGTTTTGATAGTAGGCGACCTTTAACTACTAAGAATATCATCCAAAATCTTAGTACTGTCTTGAAATCGTAATAGTTTATCTTTTTCTTCTAATTTACCTTTCAAGATATTTACCTCAAACTGATGTTGTTCTTCCTTTTCCA
The DNA here is from genome assembly GCA_031772625.1 of Pinus tabuliformis. NCBI lineage: Eukaryota > Viridiplantae > Streptophyta > Pinopsida > Pinales > Pinaceae > Pinus > Pinus tabuliformis. The sequence goes on along the minus strand of CM062814.1, from coordinate 498,996,158 downwards.
GATATTGCTTCTTCAATATTTCTTCAGCCTTTCTTCCTTCTTCCACTTGTTTCCTTATTTTGAGAACCTCATTTTCTTGTTCTTCATTATGCTCCTGTAACATTTGATATACTATGAAGGCACACTCCAGCTGAGCTTTTAAGCCGATAACTTCTTCTTTGAGGTCACTCTCCCTTTTGTTAAATAGATCTTATTGATCTATGATTTTATTTGATGCTTCATTTTCTTGTTCATCTTCAATCTAAGGTGATTACGGATCTGAATACTTTCTTCCACCTAATGGCAGGCTGTCACTATTCCTTTGAGTTGTCTTCTTCTTCTGACGTGCTTTCTTTGCCATTGTTCTACGGATCTCCTTCAAGCGATCAAGCTTCTACCAAAGGACCTGCTCTGATTCCAATTGGTGGAAATAATACTGAGAGGGGGGGTGAATCAGTATTAGCAAATCACTAACTTTTTCATTTCATAATCAGATTCATATACACTACTTCAATTAAGGGAACTGCGTGTACACGCAACTGTATTTAATGCAACTAGCGTATATTCAGTAAACTTATGATTCAGTTAATCCATTATATGTTTATCTTTAATCAGTGCATAAAAAATTCATTAACCATATAAACAGTAAACATGTGTAGTAAAACAGAACAGATCATCACACATAAGAAACACACATGAACACCATGATATAAGGTGGAAACCCATTGTGGGACAAAAACCACTTGTTGTTGTATTCCTTTAATATAAGAAAAACCTGTTTACAATCTTGTACTGGTGTAGACTCATACCAGTACGCAAGCACCCACCTGCAGAAGGATACAACCTTCTCTCGTTCTCCAGCTACTACTAGAAGGGAGCTACAACCCCCTAGCTCTTGTACTAGCCAATATATTTACTAGTACGTAGGTGCCGACCTACAGAAGGCTACAACCCTCTCTCGTTTTCCAGCTGCTACTGGAAGTGAGCTCCAACCCCCTGGGTCTTGTACTGGCTGATATGTTTACCAGTACGTAGGCACCAGCCTACAGAAGGCTACGACCTTATCTCTTCCTCCAGGGACCACGTTTCATAAATTTTCAGACTGGATACTCCTAGATCACAACACCATAATCTGAAGGCCACGCTTCATCCAATTTTCATACTGGACCCATCAACAACATTGAAGCTCAAAATCAATCATCACTACAATACAACCATCTACTACTACTGTATTATCAATCTTTGAATCAATAAACAACTGAATCAATGAAACCTGTCATCAAAACACAGTCACCAAAACACATAGTAGAACCCAGAACTCTGCAACAACAACCAGATCCAATTGCAACTTCAAATATAATACTTCATATAGTATACGTGACTCTGATGAGCCGAACAAATGTTTATATGCGCTTTTACCAAGGCGAACCCGCGTACAGATCTGCAAATATTTACTCATAACTTTTGCAGCTATGCCAGGCAACAGTCATACCTAAATGATAACATTTAAACAATAAAATATGCGTCAGTAATTCTGATCTAGTCTATCCATCATCAAACCACATAATGATAATACATTCCAAGCCTTATGATCCTGATCCATCATTCATCAACATCCACACAGGTGCATCCTTGGTTCAGATCAAGCAAAGCCTCACAAACCCATAACCAGCATACTGGATCTCACACTTCATCAGATATTCAATACTTGCATCACTTGCACACATTGGCCTAATGATCTTCTCTTGCTTATATAGGTTTAGGCCTCTCTCAATACCATGGTCCAAAACCACGTAGGACCAATACCTTGGACCCAATACCTGGGGTCAATACCTCAGACCAAATACCATGGACGAATACCATGGATCAAAATACCATGGACCAAATACCACGGACCAAAACATAGTTTTCCAACTTGTACGCGCCTTTCCTTCTGTGAAAGTGTGTGTGTACGTTATACTCTTCTTTGTCACGATGAACCTACGTATACCTCTCTCTGATCATTAATTATTTGATATTGACCTGCTGCACTATGATCTGTCATCTGAGTGAGTTGCCATCAAGGACAACACCTGTATCATACCTGTATCATAATGCCAACAATCTCCCCCTTTGGACTTGATGGCAACAACCACACCCAGTCACTCTCCCCCTTTGACATCAAGGGGCAAAGGGCAGACCAAGATATTCTCTCCCTTTGATATACATTATGCTATCCATACTCCCCCTGAGTATATGTTGAAATCTCTAATTGATCTCTCCCTTTGTACATGTTGAGATGTACCAATCCGTCCATGCTCCCCCTGAACACATGCAGAGTTTGCAAAAAATATTTTTCAAAAGAATAACATGACTCTACAACTCAAATAATTGAGTATGACCTTCCTATAACCAACATACATCAATCTCCCAACCATGTGGGGATACACCATTTTGACTCATCCGCTCAACCAAGTGGGGATATACCAAATGTTTATACATGACTGAAATAGACATTATTACATCATCCTTCCCATGCAAATTGGGGTTACAAATTAGGTCTTTTCACGACCTTTACATCAAATGATATACATGACTTTTATAACAATGACCAACAATCTAAACAAGGCCATGATAGTCATCAGCAACTATCATACACCATATATGATCTGCACCATAAGCATCTGTCAACAACATCGGGACCTGTAACCTGCAATACCATTCTCTTGACCAACCAACAATAAGTAGCCATATGTTTCATTTAGCCACATATGCATCATCACCAAAGACTTCTAACCATAATGCCAACAATGCATTATTCGAAGCATATGCTCCCCCTAAACCTGTGCCATCTGTTCACTGTGAGATCTGATCATGCATGTCACACGGAATAAGTCGATCTTGCTGACAAGATAAACCTTCCTAGAATCTAAAGAAGACCTAATGACAAGCAAACCAACCAGACACTATATTTCTCTAAATATGCTTTGATAAACAATAGCAAACAAGTGTTTTTAGGGCCTACCTTAGGTCCAACGCTAGCTTGTGGATGCCCTCGCTCCTTCGATCCAAATGAGCTCCTTTTCGCGAACCTGCAAACACAAACAAGGGAAACAAATTAAATAGCACTTGAAAAGCCAATTGCATAAAACATATTTAACATGAAAGTCAAGGACTCCATGAAACAAATAACATAAGATACTTGTTGAGAAAAGTGATTTTGATTGTATTAATTCAAAGAAGAAGAACTTTACAACCTTTGCCTTGACGCTGTACAAGCTCCTCCCAGGGTCGAGCAAGAAGTCTCCTCTACTTTGACAAGTTTCACTCACTCCCCAATGAAACCAAAAAGATGTGTGATCTCTCCTCTTAAGCTCAACTAGGAAGTCTTGATTTCACCAGCATTTACCCTCAAAAATGTTCAGCTTCTAACCTCCTCAACAACCAGCCCAATTCCTGTATTTATAGTGCAATGGAGGGAGGTTACTAGGTCCTCCTTCAAAGGGATAGCTCCTCTCATCAAGGGATTAGCTCCTTCTCTTTTGGATGCATGAACCACCTCAGAGCGAACAATCCACATCAAAATTCCTTCTAGAAACCTCTAGAATTAAACCAAGTGAGTTTTTTAAGATAAACCTTGCGCCTTTTGACTTTCACAAGGGTCCGCACCTACACCGTTAGGGACAGAGCGGGCAGGTCCGCAGCTTTCATACACAGAAGGTGCGGGACCGCAGGTGACCATGAGAGAAAGTGCGGAACCAGAGTTACATTGATTTTTAATGCCTTTCTCTCATTTCCAAAGCTTGATTTGAAGAGCTGAGGTCTAAGTCTTGCTTAGGAGGACAATACAAGTGATGATAGACCCATACTGACTGCAAATAATCATGGTGACGATATTTTTGTGTAACAGATTGCCCCCTAAAGTGCGAAGTCTGTAGTAGATGAAGGATTTCGAGGATCATCTTGTGGAGAATCCGGTCGGAACCTGTAAAAACATTCAATGCAAGATATATATATGAGATCATATCATCGCTGAGGTAGGCATTCCCATGCTCAGATCAAAACTTACTAGAAAACTAACTACTGCTCTGATACAGGAATGATCATGTAAAACATCACAAGTAAAGACTCATGTGGACACAGTATGGACGCAGCCATCTGTTTATGAATAGTCCATTATATAATGAATACAAAATTCCTCGCAGCCTGGATTGTGGAAACTAGATCCAGGGTCTTCATTTCTACTTCCCGAAACAGTACGATTCTATCCATGCGAATGAATGTGTTGATGTCGAACATGGTAGAAACCACTTGATTACCAGTCAATGATGTAAACTGTTAACAAGTGTGAGAGAAACCACCAGTGATGTCAATGGCCCTCAAAGTACCCAGTACAATCCATGAGATGCGAATAAATGTGTTGATGTCGAGCATGTCACGGAATCGTTTGATCGAAAGTCAATGATGTAAACTTTCGTCAAAGGCGAGAAACCTACCATTGATGCATGTAGATCTCAAGGTACGGAGGATTCCTAGATCATCTTTCTAGATAATGAGCTGATGTCGATAGAAAGCGATCCGTCGTAGGCAAGCCCACAACATGAAATCATAGATCAAGTTGAAGAAATTTAGTTGCAAGGAATGACTTAGGGATGGTCAAGATGGATGACAGATATTTTGCAAATGAATGGCTTATTGGCAGTGACCTCTTGAACACATAACGACACGACAGATGGTTTGGTGACAATTGACCCAAAGTTAATACCCAGAAACCGGCTGAAGACTTTCAATGTGGTTTGATCAACTGTTAGGCAAAGGATTTCCCAACCCAGGTGAATGAAAGTGTCGTGTTCAAGAGTGGTTACAAAGTATGACAAACAGGCTCATTTTTCTCTCTTCTCCCCCACCATTTCTGGCAAGTACCTCTTTATTTTTGACAAGCTTGAGGAGGATAACATTTGCTTGATTATAAGCTCATCCTTCTGATGAGTCCAACTTAGTTTAAATTCAAACCCTAAGAAGGAGTGGTTCGTTCCCGTTTGTAATTGAACATGTCCTTTACTGTGAAATTTTAACGAGTCCAGTATAGGAGAAACTCGGCGTTTTTCAATTTTAGAGAGTCTGAAAAAACTTAAAAAGACTCTAGGGTTGACCTTTTCGTAAATTTGTGTCTCCCAAGCCTGAAAAAACATAAAATAATACTTGAGAGAATTGCTTGATCTTTTACGACCAAGGAGTACTTGTCGTCATTAGTGCCTTTGACCCGAAAAAGTAAAAAAGCGATCAATGACACGTTTTATAACCAATATCGAATTTGAAACAACAAAAATCTGGCAATCTTTTCATGTCTTTATGGTCGGAAAAGAGTTGTAAGTGGACCGTCTTTTAATTCCGTTTTAACGAGTTTAAAAGAAACACTCCGCAATATTTTCGTGTTTTAGGAGTCATAAAAGAGCTTAAAGATGACTCTACATGTTTTTCTGTCGAAAATGATAGATTTCGCCTGAATAATCCTTTATTCTGCACAAAAACACAAACATTACTCATACCTGTTTGAAATGGATAAAAATGTCACAAAATACCTTTTCAAAGTGAAACATAAACAAATTTGCAATTTATTTACTCAAAAAACTTATAAAAAGGGCTTTTGTCAATTCATTTTTACCGTTTTGAGTTTGGGTGAGAAAATAGTGCTTTTGCTCAGAAAACGTCCCGTGAAGATTCAGAAAATCCAACCGTCGGAATCGAGCGCCGTCTTCTCCAGGTAATCCACATCATCCTACTCTTCATTTTTAACCGTTTAATTTTTTGTTTTAGTCATTTATTTCATTTTTGGGAGGGCTTTTAAGCGCAAAACCCGCGCGCGGGGGCTCGCAGGTTTACCATTGCGGGCCTGTGGACCCCGACTTTTTATCCATTGGGAAAAAGCTCGGGGTCCGCAGTTTTCATGTAGACAAAGTGCGGTCCCATGCACTATGTCTAACACGGAGGGTGCGTACCCCGCCACAAGGGTTTTGAACCTAAAAATTCTCAAAAATGGACCACACAAAATATTTTCTAATTTATCCTTATACTTGATGCAGAGAGTACATCATGCTAGATTGGCGTGAACGAGAGCATGAGGACGTGGATGCTGCTGCATGGAATCATCAGCCTTCACTTGATGCTTTGAGGGCGTGCGGATTGTACAAATTCTAGGTCATTCCTGGCATGAGGGCTCAGGTGGATTTCTTACAGTGGCTAGTTGACAGATGGAGCATACAGGACCAGTGCTTCTTCATTGGTGGCCACCAGCTCGAAATCAAGCCAGCGGACATATATTTCTTGACTGGTTTGCCTAAGAGAGGCGAAGACTTGACTCTGCACGGGACTATGCCAGGTGGCCAGTCTGTCGATAGCCTCCAGCTAGAGTACTGCAACATCCAGGCTAGAGACAAAGGGATAAACATAAAGACCATATCCCGTCCTGAACTCATGGTGATTGCATTTACTGTCGCTGGACTTTGCGGAGCTGCCGCATTACATATTGCCATCGGATCCCAGATGCGTATCGCAGTTGATTGCTTTCGAGGCACCATCTTCAACTGGTGCGATGCCGTGTTGGCCAATGTGAAAGGCCAACTGACCAGGGCCAAGAACGGACGACTAAAGACCTTTGGTTATGGGACTTTGGTCGTGAGTTTTGGCCTGGAGAGGGTTCCTATGCTGATCCCACAACACCTTACTGTTGGAGATGGGCTTCCTCGAGAGCCCAAACTGATGCGATGGGTCGCAGTCATGGCCCCTCACCCGGATGAGAGGACAGAGGTTGCTTGGTTCAAACCTAAGTATTTCCAATGGCTGGAAAACAAGGTCTTTTCCATTCATGACTTCCCTTACGCTGGGATAGATTTTCGTGGTGACCCAGACATGGTTCTTCCACCAGGAGAGCAGTGGGACGAGTCAGGTAAAATCCTTTTCAACATTTTCCTATTTTAATTCTTTTATTTTTCCATCATCTCAAAACTGATAGTAAAAATTTTGAAATGCAGATGTGGGTCCACAGCGACCAACCGCTCTCCGGCATTTTGAGAGGAGGCAACCAGTTGCACCCGCGCCAGCCCCACAGGATGAATCAGTAGAGGTTTTGTCCGAGTTGGAGGGTCATCTCGAGCGCTTGACAGGAGATATTCCTTAGACCACTATAGGCGACATTCCTCGTCGACTTCAGCGCTATGTGATTGGAGTCCCGGGACCCTTTAGGAGGTTCCTTTGCAAGGTGGCCCGTGCAGTGGTTTCTTATAGAGATCATCACCAGTGATAGGATGATCGCCTATTGTGGGCACATGTGACATTTTTGTTTGTTGTACTTATCATTTTTGCCGATCATAAGGTGTTTTTCAACCTATGATCAAGGACGATGTATTTTTTGACACACTCCTATATATATATCACTATTACCGGCTTATCTTGTAAATCATGCTATGGAATGATTTTAAATTTACATGTATGATTATTGCAAATGTCTATTTAACATTCGAGAAGCAATTGCATCTGCTAATGTATTTAAAGATCTCAGAATATACTGATATTCAATATAATCAAATTCACGTTCCAAGAGACGCACTCTCAAAAATAATCTTAATAACACTAGATTTCTAATGGCATACACTCTATTAAGCTGTAATACAATGATTTCAGAATCTAACCTCACTATCAAACTCCGAATCCCAAATGAAATAGATTCAGACAATAACTCAATCACTGCACTATACTCGGCAATGTTGTTCGTTGTTTGACCGAGGCTTACCCCATGCACAGATACTAACTCGTTAGAGGGCGAATAGATAACCCAAGCTGCGGAAGAGATGTTCTGTGTATTACGACAAGCACCATCAGCGAAACCAATGTATGTTTGGAGAGGCATCGACATCTGCAATATCAAGAGTAAAACCATGATAAGCAGGAATAATGACGAAAAAACACTCTCTAAGCTAAGCACACTGTTTAAACTAAAACACACCTGCTAGAAAGAAAAACTATCCTAACTAAAAATCTCCATACCCATTCTTTTAAGCATAATACCTCTTCAAGTAAAGGCCATTTCTAGGTTTACCCAAAGAGTCCCCATCAAAGTCTACCAATTCATAAGCCCCTTTGGCTAGCTTTTGCTTGACAACATAGGGACCATGCCACATAGGAACGAATTTTCCAGCGCCTAATTTATCATTAGCTTGATCATACACTAAGACTAGATCTCCTTTCGAAAAATTTCAAGGGGTCACATTTCGATCATGCTGAGCATTCATGCGTTTTGCGCGAGTCTCGATCACCAATGAAACATCCTGTCGATTCTCATCTAATTGAGCCAAGTATAACAAACGCTTTTCCTCTTCGGAAGTGGCTGGAAGTAACTCGATGGCCATTTGCAGTGACGGGATTTCGCATTCAATGGGTAACACGACTTCCAAACCATAGACTAGTTGGAAAGGAGTGAACCCTGTTGATGGTTTTACTGAAGTTCGGTACGCCCAAAGCGCTGAAAATAGCATGTTGTGCCAATTCGACCGATGAATCCCAATGATTCATCGGATCATGATAACTAAAACTTTGTTGATGGACTCAACCAGACCATTCGCTTGTGGATAATAAGGCGTTGAACTATCATGACGTAAACCAAGCTGGCCTGTAAGTTCGGTCATCATAACGTTTCGAAAATGACGCCCATGATCAGTGATTATCGCTTGCAGGACATCAAACCTAGCAATTATATGATTGAACATGAAAATTGCAGTTGTTTTGCGATCTTCCTCGAATGTAGGCATCACCTCGGCCCACTTAGTAAAATAATCTACCGCAAGGATGATATACGCATGCCCTCCAGCCGAGTGAGGGTTACATGTAATAAAATCGATACCCCATTTGGAAAAAGGACCAATGGCAATTATAGGGTGGAGAGGAGTAGGTGGAGCGCGCATCTTTCGATCAAAAATTTGGCAGTTGTGGCATTTTTGGACTGCCGTAATACAATATTTAAATAAAGACGGCCAGAAGTAGCCAGCGCGCAATATCTTTTGGGCTGTGGCAAACCCAGACATATGACCGCCACATGCTCCAGAGTGATAGTCATTTAGAACCCTTTCAGCTTCCTCGTGAGTTAAGCAACGTCGAAAAACAGAGTTCGCCCCGCGGCGATAAAGAGTATCTCCAATAATTCTTAATTGTTGGGACTGGAATCGAATTTTTGACGTTCTGACCTTGAAATTTCTGGCCGAAAGGATTGGGTTTGGAGATAAACGATGATATCCCATACCATGGATCTAAAGTGCTGATTAAAAACAAGGATTTGTTCGCGATGGGCTCCTCCGCCATAGTTTCCATGTCAGCACGCAGGAAGTCACACATTAACTCCGCAAAAACTAAAGATTTCTTAGACTTGGATTTCTCAAATTCCAAGTCAAACTCTTGCAGGATGACGATCCATTTAGAGTACTTGCCCCCAGCAATTGCTTGGTCAAAATATAGATCATAGGGTTGCAATCCGAAATGACTGTAGTTTTACATAGTAGAATGTAGTGACAAAAACGTTGGACAGCTTGAACGGCTGCCAATGCCAATTTCTCCACATGTGAGTATTTTAGCTCAGTTCGATTTAAAGTGCGACTAAGGTAATATATCACAGGTTCAGTTCCTGATTCATCTTCCTGAACTAAGACCATTCCAATGGTGGAATGAGAGGCGGCGAGATACAAGAAGTAATCCTGGTTGTAATTGGGAGGATGCAACAACGGTGCATGGGTCAACGCGTGTTTGAGTGCATCAAAAGATTTCTGAGCTATCTCATCCCAATAGAGTGGAGTGTTCTGTTTCAACAACTGGGTAAAACCCTTTGTAACCTTGACATAGTTAGGAATAAATCGTCGTAAAAAATTTTCTTTCCCCTGCAAACTTTGGAGTTGGCGAAGACTCGAAGGAGGAGGCAATTTGATGATAGCTTCGACCTTCGAGGAATCAACGTGAATGCCGGCTTTCGAAACTACAAACCCCAGCAATCGACCCATTTCTATACAGAAGACACGTTTGTGTGGGTTCAACCGAATACGATAATGCCTACACCTCATAAAGATTGCTCGTAAATGGACGAGGTGATTAGCTCGATGTAATGAATGAGATGGCAAATCATCAAGATACGGTTGCACAATGTGCTTGATATCATGAAACACATAAGACATCGCCCTTTGAAAAGTTGCTCCGGCAATCTTAAGCCCAATAGTTAACTTGCAATAAGCAAATGTCCCCCATCGACAAATGAAAGCCGTTTTTGGTTGATCGGCAGGTAGAATGTTGATTTGATTGTATCCGGAAAAACCATCCATCAAGGAAAATATTTCGCTGCCGCCACAATCATTAATGATTTGATCGATATAGGGAGTTGGGTAATTGTCCTTTGGACAGGCTCGATTAATGTCCCTATAATCGATGCATATTCTTATTGTTCCCTGCTTTTTGTTAACCAAAACAATATTCGATACCCAATCCGTTAACGGGATCGGATAAATGAAACCTGCTTTGAACAATTTTTCAACTTCTGCTTTAATTGCAGTAGCTTTTCGTGGGTGAATCTGATGCAAATGTTGCCAGACGGGTTTAGCGTCCAGGTAAGTCTTGATCTCATGAACAACAATCGCAGTATCAATTCCTGGCATTTCCTCATAGGACCAGGCAAACACGTAGCGGAATTCTTGAAATAGGGCCTTATATAATTGAATTTCGTCATCTGTACACGAGGCACCTATATGAATGTTCTCAATAATTCCGGGCTTAACCGAAATGTCAATAGGAATAGTTCGAGAGATGTTTCCCAAATTTAACTCTGAATCGGGATGTTTCATTGGATTCTGAGGTTCCTTGACATATTCAGTTGTAAAAATTGATGAGAAATCATTTTCAAAACGATCATCCTCTGGTAAAAACGAAGATCTGTGATGGAGATCTTACCATGGTAAATCATCTACGCATAGGATTTCACAAATTTTCTCATCAGAGTGAACAAGTTCAGAAAACGTAGTTAAATCCGAGGTTGATGTAAAAAGTGATTCCTCACGGACCACATTCATTAAGTCATTTTCGGTTGAACACGGGTCGACAAACGACTGCACGACTTCATAGGCAATTTCATATGGGCTCAAAGGCATGGAATTGCCAAATGAGTCTATCTCAGATTCAGAAGGGACGATCCAAGGATCATCATAAATAATGGTGTCTGATGTAATCATATGAATTGTTGCAAATGAAGATGATGCGTTGATCGGAGGAAAAGGAAATGTTCCCAGTAAACCGACATCTTTAACTAGTCCTACTCCAACATCCTTATATGGGATAGTCGTTTTACCAACATGCTGAATACTCTCCGAAGAGGCTGGGTCAGATGAAAAGTAAGCCAGCTAGTCTATTGTTACGATCTTTCCATTATGTGGAAACTTTATTACTCGAAAGACCGATGAAACGACCGCTGTCATAGCGTAAGACCAACTTCAACCCAAGAGAAGGTTGTAGTCTAGAGGGGCATCAACCACTTCCACCTAGACTAACGGTTTTTCCTTCAACCCCTATAGGCAAATCCTGTAGAATGCCAAGAGGATGAAACCCACGGCCATCAAAGGCCTTTAGAATTGTCGGGGATTGATTTAGCGAAGGAGAACCAAGCGATCTCCAACATTGTATCGACATAATACATGTTGAGGCTCCCTCATCAATTACAGTTCGATGAATAGGCCTGTTTTTGACTATCACTGGAATCTAGAAAGCCATTTGATGCGGCAAACGTGATGTACTATTTTCTAGATCGAAAATTATTAGGTTCAGGTCCTGAAAATCAACAGCTCCTATAGCCGACAAAAGTAATTTGCGTTGTGCTGGGCATGATTGTAGCACTTGCAAAGCCGACATTGCTGAGGGTGAAACAGCTAAATCCTCAACAAGGTTATAATTCTGAGCCGCTCTCGCATGTGGATTGAAAGATGACTTTCGAAGTATACCCTTGGTGTGCGGTTTGATTACCAAGTCTGGATTAGGTTTCTCGATCTGCAGTGGATCGGAACCGGGAGCTGAGGTTGATGGATTAGAATGAGAAGATTCTGCTTCTTTACCATCAAGAGGACTTTTACTACCATAATCTTGCGATGGAGTTGCAATCCTAACATGGGACATCATCAATATGGGTTCTTCATTGGCACTCGAGGATGAACCTATCATCTTACTGTCTTGAGCCAGAAAAGGATCCTTCAAAACAGTAGGAGTTTGGGAACCCTTGACAATTTTCACAACCTCTACACGATGAGGGCAGTCTCTTGTAAAATGTTCATCGTCAAAAATGAGACAAGGATAACGAGGTTTGTGCTTTTCATCATTGGATTCCACCTTTTCAGGTTTCTCGTTTGAACTTTTTTCCTTTTTATTCTTCTTCTTTCCTTTCTTCTTCCCACCGGATTTTGATTTGGCTGTAGATGACTCTACAACGTGAATATCGGCGGAAATCTCTGCAGAAGAATCTCCTGTTGGGGAGTCAGGCAAGGTTATGATAGGGGAAGAATTCTTGGAAGACTTCTTCTTAGTTTTAGTGTTAACCATGCCAATCATACCATCGGCGGCATGAGATCCCGAAGGAGCTGCAGCGATTTGATTTTGCTTGGGAAGATCAGGGATTTTTTCATGTAACGTACCTGACTGAGTATAGACCAAGTCAAGGTACTGTGCTTGAGCAATGACTTGCTCCTCAGTAACAACTCCAACTTTAGCAACATCTTCAGTGATCTTTGGCAACAAAGATTTTACAAACCACTCAGCCAAGATTTGATCCAGAATAAATACCTTCACTAAATGACGTCGACATCTCCACTCGTGAATATGATCTGAAATGTACATGGATGTCGATTGTTTCAGCGAAGTTAACAATTCTGTGCCATTGTCGTATCGGACTGGCAACTGAAAATGAGTTAAAAACCAGGTAGCTAAGTGACTAAAATTATAAAAAGTGCCTCGCGGTAACTCAATGTACCACTTGGCCGCGAGACCAATTAGAGTGCGCTGGAAAAGTCTAAGATGGATTGAATCATCTGTGATGGAGTTAGACGCACACCATAGGTGGTAAGCCATCACATGGTTCTACGGGTCCTCTCCTGATTTACCTTCGAACTTGGGAATGTCACTGGGCAACTTATTCAACATTGGCGGCCAAAACGGAAGATAATTAATGGGATCGTTTGTTAGGCGCGACAAGTCAGGTAAGTCCAAAGTTGCGATAAACGGTAACTGCTGATTAGGATCCCTAAAACTCTGGGTCATGAGACCAGCCCCAGGAGGATGATATCTAGGATAACTAGGAATAGGAATCACGTTCGGGATATTATATCCTCTCGGAAAACCAGGATTAACCGGACCGTACTGGGGTTGTTGAGGTTGTTGATAAGTGTACCCAGGATACGGTTGATACTGATAGACGGCTGCTGCACAGCAGGACCGAATTGGTACTGTCCCTGGTACGGTTGATACATAAATTGTGGTTGACTTGTGACAACCGTACTTAAACCAGGTTGTCCTACAGGCATCTGAACAGAAGTTTGAATCGTAGATCCAGACGGTGGTAAAGATGTCTGAGGAGTAGATACAGGAACAGTAGAAACTGGAGCTGTCGATACTCCAGAAGTAGGTGGGGTAGATTGAACAGATCTTGCGGCAGTTGTAGCAGTCGTTTGAGGCAGAGTACGAGGTGTACTAGGCCCAGGTTGAGAAACAACCGAAGGTACAGAAGTTTGAATGTTAGACTGGATTGGTTGTTGGGATGAACGAGACATTAATGGTTGTCCAGTTTGAGATGACAACTGTACACTTGGCTGCAACACCTATTGGGTTTGCGATGGATCCCACACTATATTCATTCCAGGGTACTGACCCATAACTGGTTGAGAATACTGAGGACCATAACCGGGTTGAGGGTAGGATTGATAATTGAAAGGTACATTTCCCGTTCCTTGAACATACGTTTGACCTTGGGGTGGTTGGAAACCTTGGTTTGAGTATTGACCTTGGGGTTGATACCCTTGAGGCACATACTGATACTGGGGTTGACCTTGAGGTATAAATTGATATTGGGGTTGACCTTGGGGTATGTATTGAGTCTGGGGTTGACCTTGAGGAACGTACTGTCCCGTAGGTATGTACTGTCCTTGAGGTTGCCCCCCAGATGCAAATTGTGTACCTTGAGGTTGCCCCCCAGGCGTTAACTGAGGCTGCCCCCCAGGCGGTAACTAACCACCTTGAGGTTGAGGATTGGGAATAGAACCTGACATCATAAGAATGTCTTCTACGCTCAACTGATTTGTACCATTGCTTCCAGTTAATAACCCTTGCTCAATGGATTGAGGAGATGCTCCCAAAAAAGTACGAGAAAGAGACTGATACCCAGAGGGAACAGATGGACCGCCGTACAAAAAGGATTCAGGCGATTGAGTAAACATGGACGACTGTCCTGACATATTTACGGGAGTATAAAAACCTCTAGGTGTTGAGTGATAAGGAGCACGAGGTGGTGAAAAACTTAACCCTGAGTTTTCTAAAAAATTAGTCAAAGAAAGATACCAAGAACTACTCCTAGGTGGACTGTAAAAAATTGATTCACGCTCCCTTAGTTCAATAACAGGTTTATTTTCAGGGATAGGGATGCCTACTTCTTCTTCTTCTGGAGCAAGTTCTTCTATAGAAATAAGTCCAGAAGGAAGATCTTGAGTGATTACTCTTTCTACCCAAGGTGAACCAGGACCACTAAAAGTTGGAGAAACAAACCCCAATGTCGGAGTAGTAGCAAATTCACTTTCAGGCTCGGATATTTCGGGTCCTTCACCTATATCACTAGTAGATGAAAAGCTACCAGCAATTTCGGAGACAGACACTGACTGTGGATTGTAATCTGCTACTGGCGTTTGAAAATCAAGATGTACTATCAAAGAAGATTCTCCTTCTTCCGGTGACCCAACTCTACTGTCTCTAAGAGCTACGAGGACTTTCAAGCCTTCAAGCTGGCTTGGTACTTCCTCAGGTGGTTGGCCCCGAAGTCTACGGGACTTCCTCAGTAACTCAGCCACGTTTATAATCTCAGGAGACTAGCCCCGAAATCTACGGGACTGTCTTGGTAATTCAGCCATAGTTAAAGACTTTTAACTACTTCACACGCAAACAAAGTAAAATCTCAATGAAAAGCACCTAAGGTCTCTAAAGAACCAAACAAATTTGAATCACACACCTAAATAATCTAGGAGATCAAACACACACAAACAATAACTTTCCGGACTAAAAACACTAGTTGGTGATGAAATCCAACATCGCAGAGTTCAATACAGAAATGGTGGTTGGAACAGTTACCCTGCAACCTGCTTAATGAATAGATTGGCACAAGTTCCTCCACTTAACCGTCTCGAGTGAAGTGAACCCCCCAGAAAATCCAAGTGAGTCTAGCCGACGTCTACTCCAGGTACAGTGGGATCTTCCCACCACTGTCACCTCAGGAAGAGTCCTAAAGAATATGGCCACTAAGGTTACCAACTGAGACAAATACACCTAGGGGAACAGTCTACGATCCGATACGCACACAAGGGTAGAGTAGCAAGCTCAATCCCCTTGAAAGCTCCTTGACATAATCCAAGGTTTACCAACAAGTGACCCCAGGTTCCTCGACAATGGTTAATCCGAGGTTTACCGTTATTAATACGTGAATATCTGGCGTCGTTCCCAATGAGGAAGGATTGATTCCCACACTGGTTCGGACATGATCTCGTGCTTCTCCTTTAAGAGGAGCTTTCCCAGAGCATAAATGCAACAATTAGATTTATTACCTACCACAAGATACAGCTACTTGTTTTTTTTTACTGTCTTGGAGAGTTAATTACTCTCCTACTCCAAGACACTAGCCTAAGCTAAGTTGGTGTATCAGAGCCCTAGAAATAAAAAGTTACTAGGTGAATTTTACTTTAAGCGTTAATTTTAGTGGTTTTTGTTTATGTCCAAAGGTGCAGAGATGAAACTTGTGGTATGAAGACTCGACTCAAAATCACTAAAAATGCACCTAAGATGATCTAAACAATCTTTTTTCTCTTCGATGAAATTCTAAACTAAGAAAGAGTTTGAGAATGCAAATACTTTGTAAACACAAATCTTTTTCAATTAAACAAATTAAAAGAAGAGATTTTCCTTTCCAAAGCACTCAAAACGAGACAACTAGTTATTTCACAAAAATTTCCCTTTTTCGTTTCAAAGCATTCAATCACTACAAAAAACAAACTTTTTCCAAAAGAGATTTTTATATTCTTTAAATAAAGCACTCAAAACTATGCAAATGACTAACTTTGAGAGCTACAAATTATAAAAACCTATTTGAAGTCAAAGCCTACTAAAAGTCTTTTTTAAGGATGTTTTACTCAGCTAGCTGCAAGCTAAGGACTAATTTATGCAGAATCACAAATCATTCAAGAACAACCAATTTTGTTTTCTTTTTGAAAATGAAAATC
Organism: Pinus tabuliformis; assembly: GCA_031772625.1. NCBI lineage: Eukaryota > Viridiplantae > Streptophyta > Pinopsida > Pinales > Pinaceae > Pinus > Pinus tabuliformis. The sequence continues at coordinate 498,979,662 of CM062814.1, read as the reverse complement.
CAAACTCTTAAACACAAGCTTTTTGAAGTTTTGTAAAGAGAAAACTCAAAGCGGATTCCTCAAACAAGGGGAGATTTCATAAATGGTCAGACTCATAAGAAGGCTGGTAGACACTAAGGTGATCTGAAGTCCCTACAGCTTCTAAGCTCAGAGCCACTACACAACCAAAATGAAAAACAAACCCAACAAGCAAAACTCCTAGGAATTTCACCTAAAACCCTAACACTAACAAAATCAATCCAAGGAAAGCTTCTGACAAGTTATATGCAGGTCTGGGCAATGGATAACAATTTCTAAACACAAACTAAGCTGACTGACAGAGGAAATTTTAGGGTTTTCAAAATTTTGACAGGGTCCACAGGCCCACAGTTGGCACAGGTGCGGTCCCGCTCTGTGCTAAAAGCCAAGCTGTGGGTAAGTACGCACTGTGTCAAACGGCTAGGGTGCGGTCCTCTCCCAAAGCTATGAAAAATGAAAAATAACCCTGGATCTACAAACTCTACCCAATTTTACACACAACAAGACAAAAACAGAAACAAAAATAGAGTTTCTCAGGTCAAAGTAAAAACAAGGAAAAACAATCAAGTCCCCAGCGGAGTCGCCATTTTGTCACATGGAATAAGTCGATCTTGTGGACAAGATAGACCTTCCTAGAATCTAAATAAGGCCTAATGACAAGCAAACCAACCAGACACTATCTTTCTCTAAATATGCTTTGATAAACAATAGCAAACAAGTGTTTTTAGGGCCTACCTTAGGTCCAACGCTAGCTTGTGGATGCCCTCGCTCCTTCGATCCAAATGAGCTCCTTTCTGCGAACCTGCAAACACAAACAAGGCAAACAAATTAAATCGCACCTGAAAAGCCAATTGCATAAAACATATTTAACATGAAAGTCAAGGAGTCCATGAAACAAATAACATAAGATACTTGTTGAGAAAAATGAGTTTGATTGTATTAATTCAAAAGAAGAAGAACTTTACAACCTTTGCCTTGACGCTGTACAAGCTCCTCCCAGGGTCCAGCAAGAAGTCTCCTCTACTTTGACAAGTTTCACTCACTCCCCAATGAAGCCAAAAAGATGTGTGATCTCTCCTCTTAAGCTCAACTAGGAAGTCTTGATTTCACCAGCATTTACCCTCAAAAATGTTCAGCTTCTAACCTCCTCAGCAACCATCCCAATGCCTGTATTTATAGTGCAATGGAGGGAGGTTACTAGGTCCTCCTTCAAAGGGATAAAGCCCTCCTTCAAAGGTATAGCTCCTCTCATCAAGGGATTAGCTCCTTCTCTTTTAGGATGCATGAACCACCTCAGAGCGAACAATCCACATCAAAATTCCTTCTAGAAACCTCTAGAATTAACCCAAAGTGAGTTTTTTAAGATAAAACTTGTGCCTTTTGACTTTCACAGGGGTACGCACCTACACCGTTAGGGACAGAGCGGGCAGGTCCGCATCTTTTGTACACAGAAGGTGCGGGACCGTAGGTGACCATGAGAGAAAGTGCGGAACCAGAGTTACATTGATTTTTAATGTCTTTCTCTCATTTCCAAAGCTTGATTTGAAGAGTTGAGGTCTGAGACTTGCTTAAGAGGACAGTACAAGTGATGATAGACCCATACTGACTGCAAATAATCATGGTGACGATATTTTTGTGTAATAATGCATATATCAGCAACAAGTATCAAGGCATCATCATCGTCAAGTTAGGATCAAAAGCACTTCTAAACAACATCTTATGAGTACCAACACATTTCCACACATCATCAGCAGATTGTAACCATCATCAAACAGAGCAAATAATTGACTGAGCCATATCAGACACTTTTTTTAGTCTGTCCCACAAATTTTCCTCAAACTAACATATACGTGACTGTGCAGCTTCGAACTCACGTATATACGTGACTTGTCTTCATGAAACCTGTGTATGAGATTTAGAACACTAAAATTTCACACTTTTAGCTCCCTCTGAGTCTGTCATGTCTGTATACTCTGCTATGCCACATCTTCCTGACTGTACTGCCTTTTTCTTCCATATCTTCAACTGTGATGATGTTCTCTCCTTTTGGTATGGTGCCCAAAATCTTCTCCTACATTCCTTTGTTATATGTCCAAGCTTGTTACATGCATAACATCTTACATGTTTCATGTTCCTTCTATTGCAGCCAATGGCTTTGTGACCAAAAATATTGGAAAGCAAAACAATATCCCTTAAAGTACCTGGAACGTGATGATCTTTCTGTGTGAAGGTCTTGAACCATTCTACTCCTGCATCTGGCTGCAACATGTCCAAGATTATGACATACATAACATTCAACATTATTCATTTGAGAAATTAACCGACTATCACTTCCATAGTTTGGAGTAAAAGATTTTCTTTGACAGATTTCTTTCCTTGGTTGTTGATGTGGTTAACCTCTTATCTCCTTGTTGAGCATTTCAGATTTTGCATTAGAGTTCCTTGCCTCACCTTGTGAACTAGATTACCTTCAACAGATTCATAAAAACCAAGACCAGTTTTGATAGCAGGCGACCTTTGACTACTAAGAATATCATCCAAAATCTTAGTACTATCTTGAAATTGTAATAGTTTATCTTTTTCTTCTAATTTACCTTTCAAGATATTTACCTCAACCTGATGTTGTTCTTCCTTTTCCAGATATTGCTTGTTCAAGATTTCTTCAGACTTTCTTCCTTCCTCCACTTGTTGCCTTAGTTTGAGAATCTCATTTTCTTGTTCTTCATTCTGCTCCTGCAACATTTGACGTACTCTAAAGGCACACTCCAGCTGAGCTTTTAAGCTGATAACTTCTTCTTTGAGGTCACTCTCCCTTTTGTTAAATAGATATTTTTTATCTACGATTTTATTTGATGCTTCATTTGCTTGTTCATATTCAATATGAGGTGATTCAGAATATGAATACTTGCTTCCACCTAATGGCAGGCTGTCACTATTCCTTTGAGCTGTCTTCTTCTTCTGACGTGCTTTTTTTCCCATTGTTCTACAGATCGCCTTCAAGAGATCAAGCTTCTACCAAAGGACTTGCTCTAGTTCTAATTGTTTGAAATAATATTTGGGGGGGGGGGGGGTGAATCAGTATTAGCAAATCACTAACTTTTTCATTTCATAATCAGATTCATATACGCTACTTCAGTTAAGGGAACCCGCGTGTACACACAACTGTATTTAATGCAACTAGCGTATATCCAGTAAACTTATGATTTAGTTAATCCATTATATGTTGATATTTAATTAGTGCATCAGAACTTCATTAACCATATAAACAGTAAACAGGTGCAGTAAAACAGAACAGATCATCACACATAAGAAACACACATGAATACCATGATATAAGGTGGAAACCGAATGCGGGACAAAAACCACCTGCTGTCGTCTTCCTTTAATATAAGAAAAACCTGTTTACAATATTGTACTGGTGCAGATTCATACCAGTACGCAAGCACCCACCTGCAGAAGGTACAACCTTCTCTCATTCTCCAGATACTACTAGAAGGGAGCTACAACCCCCTGGCTCTTGTACTAGCCGATATATTTACTAGTACATAGGCACCGACCTACAGAAGGCTACAACCCTCTCTCATTTTCCAGCTGCTACTGGAAGGGAGCTCCAACCCCTTGGCTCTTGTACTTGCCTTTATGTTTATCATTACATAGGCACCGAGCTATAGAAGGCTACGACCTTCCTCTTCCTCCAGGGACCATGTTTCATAAATTTTCAGACTGGATACTCCTAGATCACAACACCATAATCTGAAGGCCATGTTTCGTCCAATTTTCATACTGGACCCATCAACAACATTGAAGCTCAAAATCAATCACCACTGCAATACAACCATCAGCTACACCTGCATTATGAATCTTTGAATCACCCAACAACTGAATCACTGAAACCTGTCATCAAAACACAGTCACCAGAACACAGAGCAGAACCCAGAACTCTGCAACAACAACCAGATCCAACTACAACTTCAAATATCATACTTCATACAATATACGTGACTCTGATGAGCTGAACCAGTGTGTATACGCGCTTTTACCTAGGCGAACCCGCGTACAGATCTGCAAATATTTACTCATAACTTTTGCAACTATGCCAAACAACAGTCATACCCAGATGATAACATTCATACAATAAAATATGCGTCAGTAATTCTGATCTAGTCTATCCATCATCAAACCACATAATGATAATACATTCCAAGCCTTATGATCCCGATCCATCATTCCTCAACATCCACATAGGTGCATCCTTGGTTCAAATCAAGCAAAGCCTCACAAACCCATAACCATCATACTGGATCTCACACTTCATCAGATATTCAATACTTACATCACTTGCACACATTGGCCTAATGATCTTCTCTTCCTTGTATAGGTTTAGGCCTCTCTCAATACCATGGTCCAAAAGCATGTAGGACCAATACCTTGGACCCAATACCTGGGGTCAATACCTCGGACCAAATACCATGGACTAATACCATGGATCAAAATACCATGGACCAAAACTTAGTTTTCCAGCATGTACGTGCCTTTCCTTCTGTGAAAATGCATGTGTACGTCATAAGCTTCTTTCTAACGATGAACCTACGTATACCTCTCTCTGATCATTAATTCTTTGTTGTTGACCTGCTGCACTATGATGTGTCATCTAAGTGAGTTTCCATCAAGGACAACACCTGTATCATACTTGTATCATAATGCCAACAATGTGACGAGGTAACTCCAAAGTGTTAATAGATAAATTGCATTACTTAGTAAATGCAATATACATTAGTGACCAACTCTTGGGATACCAGTTCCAAGGTCTCTTGGTCCTCCCTAATGTATGACTAATCATAACTGAAACTATGTTACAATATTTTACAATAATCCCTATCCTTTTATATTAGGTGTCAACATTCCCCCCCTTAAATTAAAGGGATGTAGGTGAGCCCAAGTGTCATTCTGAATTTTTGAAAACTTTCTCTTCCAAGTGCTTTGGTGAAGATTTTTACAATCTACTCATTTGTGGAACAATGTCGCAGCTCGATTGTCTTGGCCTCAACATGAGGTCAAATCAAATGATATTTTGTATTTATGTTCTTGGTTCGATCATGGAACTTTGGGTTCTTAGCCAAATTTATTGCAGAAGAGTTGTCAACCAAAAGAGGAGTTGAATGCTCTTGTTTCATCTGCAAATCCTCTAGAATTTTCCATAGCTGCACAATTTCCTTCATTGCTTTAGTTACAGCCACATATTTTGCCTCAGTTGTGGAATCAGTTGGAAATGACTATTTATGTGACCTCCATCAGACATCTCCTAATCCAAGACTCATAACATAACCTAAAGTAGATGCTCCATTTTTGTTATCTCTCTCAAATTCTGAATCAGACTATCCAACTAGGCTGAAGTCACCCACCTGTGTATATTTGAGTCAAAAGTCTTGAGTTCCCTTCAAGTACCTTAGAACCTTTTTTGCAGTATACCAACGACCCTCACAAGGATTTTTCATAAACCTATAAAGGATTCCAACAACAAACTAAATGTTTGGTTTGGTAGTAGTCAGGTAGTTGAGACTTCCTACAAGATGTCTATACTTTGTTTCATCCTCAAATTATTTTCCTTCGGTGGATGTGAGATTTAAGTTCTGTTCCATTGCATTAGTCAAAGGATTGCACTCATCCATGCCAAACCTACTCAACATATCTCCAATTTACTTCTTCTGATAGAGGAATATAAACTTTGGATGTCGGGTTACTTCAATACCAAGATAGTAGTGAACATAGCCCAAATCTGTCATTCCAAAGCCTTTTCTCAATTCCTTCTTTATGGTTGCAATGTATTCCTCATTATTCCATGTCATTAGAATATCATCTACATACACTACAAGGTATACCATTGTTTTTCCAACTTTCTTGACAAACAAAGTTACATCATAAAGATCATAGTGTTTGAAGTTAAGTTTCAGAAGATGCTATGTTAACTTCTCATACCAGGCTCGAAGTGCTTGTTTGAGTCCATATAAGGATTTTACAAGCTTGCATACTTTCTGTTCCTCATCCTTCCAACAAATCCTTCTAGATGGGACATAAAAACATTTTCTTTCATATCTCCCTTCAAGAAAGCAGTCTTTACATCCATTTTATGGGCTTTCCAATTATTTTGTGTTGCCAAGGAAAAGAGTGTCTGGATGGTAGCCCATTTGTCTTTGGGTGAAAAAGTATCATCATAATCGACCCCTTGCTGCTATGCAAAACCCTTAGCCACAAGCCTCGATTTATGATGGTCAAGTGAGCCATTTGCTTTATACTTTTTCTTGAAGATCCACTTGCAGCCAATTGGTTTGATTTCTAATGGAGGATCGAACAGATTCCAGGTGCCATTCTTTATCAAGGCATCATATTCTTTATGCATTGCATATTTACATTCATCATGAGAAGTAGCTTCTTTGCAAGAAGTTGGTTTGTAATATGTGGAAAAATTTAATTCACATTGATAAGAGAAATCCATATCAATGGGTGAATCAAAATCTTCTACATCACCTCCATCTTGTCTTAATGAACTTCTAGTTCTTGTCTTTCCAACCCATCAGGACAAACATCTTCAAGTGTCTTTATCAGCCATTTGGGAGGACCTTTCTTAGAAGGCCCAGGATGCTCAGGGACTGAGTTGGCAAATCAATATGCAGTCTCCCAATTCTATCAATCACATCACCCAAAGTGTCCTCAGATTTAGAGGCTGGAGCTTCATGTGGGGGAAAGAGTGTTTCAAAAGAAGATTCCATAGATTGGTCCAATATAGGAATCCCTCGTTCAAGATTTGGAATCTCATTATCAAACTCCTGAAAATATTTTATATGTCTAAATCTATCCAAGCGATCAAGTTGTCGCTCAACAACATTGTCATCCTTGGAAAATTCAAGAAAAATCACATCTCTAGAGATTATAAACTTCTTATTAATTTCATCATAGAGATAGTAGGCTTTAGAGATATTAGAGTACCTCAAGAAGATACACTTTCAACTCTTGGCAGCGAGCTCATTTCTCTGTTCCTTAGGTATCAAGGCATAACAGGTGGAACCAAAAAGACAAAGATGCCTCACCGGATGAATGTGTCCATACCACATTTCATAGGGAGTCTTGTTCTTGATGGAATTAGATGGACATATTTTCTTGATATATACAACACTTATAACTGCATCAGCTCAAAACATAAGCTTAACATTCTTGAAAAGCATCATAGAACGTACCATATTTAAGATTGTCTTGTTCATTCTTTCAGCTACACCATTATGTTGGGGATTATATGGAATAGTTGTTTGATGTTTGATCCCACATTGGCGAAGATAGTTTTTAAATTCAGTAGAAGTGTATTTTGTTCCATTATCAATCCTAATAGAGCTAATATGAGATTGTGCTTCATTTTTAAACCATGCATGAAAATGCTTGAATATATCAAATGCTTGATATTTATTCTTCAATAAGTAAACCCAACACATTCTGGTGTAATCAATAATAAAATTCATCATATATTTATTTCCATTGGCAGAAGAAACAGGCATTGGGCCACATAAATTAGAATGAATAAGTTCTAGTTTCCTATGTTCCATGGAATGAGAATCATGGAAAGGTTGTTTGCTGTATTTTCTTAGAATACAAGCATCACAATTCTTAAGGTTTCTAGGAATGGTAGGAAAACGATTAACACCATTTCTCTTCAGCAGATGAAGGCTGTCATAATTCAGATGTCCAAATCTAGAATTCCATAATAGACTAGATGGAATTGTACCTTCATCATATTGAGAACTGTATAAACAATTATGTGTAAGGGCAGAGGTCCCTTGCAGCTTCAACAATCTTTTTTCTTCAATCTTGGTCATAACATGTAAGTGGTCTGATGCCTTCCCGACCTCAACCTTTCCATCAAATATGTGAATAGAGTGTCCTTGCTGGCAGATGTGAACTAGAGACAACAAGTTTCTCCTCAGCTTTGGGAGGTATAGCACATCATGGACAAGAAAGTCTGACGAACCAAATAGTTTAAGCCTAATGGTGACAAGCCCTGAGGGCTTGATTTTGGACCTATCTACAAATTAAACTGCTCCATCAACATTATATGTGAATTATTCAAAGAATTATCTTCTGAAAGTCATTGAATAGGTCTTCAGTTACTAAAATATTGCAGTATACCATAAGTGAGTAGATTTAGGGGATTTATTTTTCCCTTTGTCAGGGGTTTTTCTCTTCCTTCTTGTCTTTCCTGCTCAATTTTCTCCCAAGGTATCCTGCAAGTGGTTGCATCATGATTTTTATTGCATCAAATGCAATGAAGATCAACTTTTTGTCCTTGGGACTGTCTACCTCCCCTACCTCTAGAATTCCATCTTCCTTTTCCTCTTCGACCACCTCTTCCTCTAGAAGAATATTGTGTATGATTCTTCTCTTTGTGAGCAAGGTACACAGTTTCTTCAGTAGACTGAGGAGCGATCTTCTTCTCAATGGATTCGAAGGTAACCTCTTTGAGATTACCACTAGCTTGCATTGACTCAAGATAATGAGTATACATGGGATACAGGGCTTGGATATAAGGAATGAGAGGAACATCCATTTGAACACCAATGGATTTCACATCATGCATAATTGATCTAACTTTTGATGCTAGTACTAGAGGATCATCATTATTAAACTCTAGACTGAATAATTTAATCATTAGTTGAACCATTTAAATTTCTGAGTGTGAGTCATATAATTCCTTCAATTTATGTAAAGATTGATAGGCATTTTAATATGTTGAAATATTCTGACTCACTTCTTCAGTTACAGAGGCTGCAATCAAGGCATAGGCCTTGCTGTTTTTATTCTCTCAAATGGCCAACTCCTTATCTGGAGTGGGCTTGGTAGGTGGATTGTCGCCAATTCCAACACAAACCTCTTTCCACAACTCATTAAAAATGAGTGGGTGTTTAATATTTCATGACCATTCAGGATAGTCTCCTTTCTATAGATAACCACTCCAACAATTAATATCGAGGAATATATCTTTAGGAAAAAGAATATATACATTTGAATGACTTTACTCTTTACCGTGCAAAAATAATACATGTTGTCAGAAACTTTAGCATTTGCAGTATATCACAATGAGAATGGTGTGGTTGATTTGAATGTGGTGGGATATTAAAGGGATATAATGGTCGAAAGGGTCATTAGTTAGATTTAGCGATGAAAATAGTGAAAACTATATATGGCAGAAGGGTTGGAGGAGTGGGATGATGGTGGGAGGATTAACGGCAGGAGAAAGGCAGATTGTGTGGGGAGGGAGGGGGTTGTGGGGGTAAGCGGGTTAAGGTATGGTTAAGGCTGAGGCTGATATAATTTGACTCGTTGGAACTTTGACTAATAAAAATTTAGAGGCATTCTATAGTCTCACTCTAGCATACATGCCATCACCAACATACGCAACACCATCCAATTGATGCACCGTTAAAAAATTTAACACAGTATGCACTCATGAGTCTTAGGCATATGAATAGTCAAGAATCCCAGTTGCACTAGACGATCTTGGAACAGTTGAGCTAGCACGAGTCGAACCGGGAGAAAAAATAGTCGAACTTCCTTGAATTTGTAGCAGTCGAGCTCTACGCAAAAGAGCTCATAGAGTAGCATTCAGAACACAGTCAAGAGAAAAAAACACATCAGTTTATTCTCAGAGTTGAAGTGATGGAGCAGAGGGATATAATAGATTAGGATAGAGCAGGAAGACTAATAGGAGTTCCAATAGTCGAGCTACTGGGGGACCTTTGCTCTGATACCATGTCATACTAGGAGGTAACTCCACAATGCTAATTGTATCGATTGCGTTACTAAGTAAATGTAATATACACGAGTGACTGACTCTTGGGATTCCATTTCCAAGGTCTCTTGGTCCTCCCTAACGTATGACTAATCATAACTGAAACTATGTTACAATATTTTACAATAATCCCTATCCTTTCGAATTAGGTGTCAATACCCCTCCTTCATTTAAACCATGAATAAAATAAAACATTAAACCCACGTGCCCCCATCTTTTTGATTTTTTTTTTTTGGTTATTTTAATTTTTTTTTATTAAAAAAATAATAATAATAAATTATGCCCAACATTGTGTATTTACTAGAATTTAAACAGTTTTAGTGACTCAACTTTAGGAATCCATCTCTTGAATTATACTACACCAAATTAGGAAATTAAGGGCTCATTAGAAATCTATTTCAGTGGAGAATAATATAGCATTGGTTATTTCACCAAATCTGGTCATTTCTACTCCCCGCAAATCAACAGAAATCAAGGTTTCGAATTTGCAACCAAATTGATTTCTTGAGTTTGTTTTGGGAGAAATTTCATTTTCTAGGAAGATTTGTTATAATTAATTCATTCCTATATTGCTCGTTTGCCAATGATATTTCAACAAGAAGCAAGGGGAAGCATGGATTCTATTTTTATTAATTTATTAAATTGAATTTTAATCCATTTGTTTGTTGTCAACAATTTCGGGAAATTTGAGTTTTGTTTTCATTTTTAATTGATTTTTTAATTTAAATTTTGTTATTTTGTAGAGTTTGTTCCAAGGGATTGGGTTTTGAAGCTTCATAGCAATAACATTGGAGTAAAAAAGAGAAAAGAGAGTTTTTTCTAGCCTTAAAGAATCAAAGATTAGAACTTCTTTGTAATAGATTCCTTCTTTTGGATTTGATTTTGTAAATTATAAATATAAGATCTCAAGAAGAGTTGTGGGTTCCATTTTTTAGCAAAATAAGTCCTTTTGCACTACTGTAATAATTTGGTTTTGTAGGAAATTGGCTATTTGTTGGGTGAGTGAATGGATAACTCTTTGTTGTAACCAATTATTGGGCATTATTACCAGTTTTTGGAGATTTATAAAGAGATTAATCAATTCTTGCTCATTCTCTATTTTTATCGGTATGATTTCCTTTTCAAGCACTATTGTCTGAATTTATATATTTCATTCTTTTTTGAAACATTGTCAAGCTAACTTGCAGGGTTGAGCAAAGATGGATTTGGGGCAAATTATAGCATTTAGAAAAATTTATGCATTAATTTTCTGCCTATCTATCAAATTAATGGCATATTAGTTTTGTTTTATCCTTGTCACTTTGTTTCATATATTCTAGTATTTTGACATGATTTATTGGCTTGAATGCAAGTTCCATTTGAATTTATATATATGAAAAACCACTATATGATAACTATTTATCAGATAATTATTTCTCCATATTTTTTTGAACAAGTAGTAGGTCCTTGAACTATTTCCTTGGCATGTTAACTCCATTTTATTCTAAGTTCAAGCTAGCCCATGTGTTACTTTTTCTTTCTCTTAATTGAGAAGATATCTATATCTTTTCCTGATTGAGATAGAATAGAATTTACATTTTTCTACTTACATCTTAGATTAGTTTGCATTTTCATTTAGCAAGACTTAGCAGAAGTCTCCTTTCGTATGGGTAATCCCATTGGTGGCTTGGTTGAGCCCTTATGTCAGCTTAAGGACTAATTTCTTGTAAGTGCACCTTAGTAGTGTAATTTTCATGCCTCTTCTTGTTGATAGCAATTAAAAACATCATAAACTAGCAGGGAGTGTGAGGGGTAATTGGAACCCATTTAGCTAGTCAGAATCACCATTATATATGGAAAAGGGCCTAATTGGGGCCTTGACCTGGTGATATCCCCAATGTTGGTTATGGTAAATTTTGGCCATCAACAAGTTCCTATGAGATTAATCATAAAATGTTTAATAAGAAAAATTATTCTTCAATTTTTCTTCATACAAAATCCAAATCTCACAAATATGCGAATCTTCTGATAAATTTGAGCTCTTTGTAGGTGTTAATATTCTCAGCCTTCAGCAAGATTTTACACTCCATGCCATACCCATGACACTCTACCCATGATCTACATTTTCACTGAGCCACATAATGTTTGTTTCTTATGCATATAAATATTTTTAATACATTATTTATAACATCCACTAAATTGGCCTTCAAGACCATTCATCATCCATAAACTTCCATGGATATTCCACTGGATAATTCATCTCAACAAATCTAAAACCTATTCTGTGAAGGTTATTTTATTTAGACACTTGGATTTCCTAGGTTACTATTTTATGCATGTAATATATAAGATGCAACAAATAAAGAACTAACAAAAATACAATCACTCACAACCATAATAACACAAGATATGACTTGGGAGACCTTTTTGGGAGAAAACCCAGTTAGAAGGCTCTACTCTCTCTTTCTCAGAATGGAAATGGATGTAAGTACAAATAAGTGAGACTTGTGGCTGATGGGTTACCATAAACCCTCTCTATTTTCTCTATCTATATCCACTCTCAGATTCTATACTCATATATGGAACAAAAGTGCATTTGAATGGAGCCCCTTTTCCTCTGAGTAGCCTAATTATAACACAACCCAATAGCCTACTAGTGGTTAAGTTTGACACCTCTAAATATTAACTATAGTTACAATATCAACTCTTAACTCACCATGATCATGTGGCTAGCCCATGTTCCATGAATAATGGAGGATGACGTGGCATCCTCTGAAATCGTGGTTGTCACAACAAGAAGGTAAAATTTTGTGTGGCCTAACTTTTGCATATGAACTTTGATTAAAGAAATTCTTATACTAATTTTATACTAATCGAAAGGAGAACATTATTGCACTACCTACTCATTCCATATCATCTCAATTATTCCAAAAACATTATATAAAAAACAAACTTTTCATTGCAACAAATCAAATGAGCTCAAGGAAAAGAATTTCGTTTTCACGTTCCCTATTGAGATATCCATCTCAATTTCATTAACAAATTAGTTTTCCTACTTTACTTTCAGCGAGAGTGAGGGATTCACACCACTCACTTTAGCTATCAATTTTTTTTAAATGTTAGAAAACATGCTTTTTATGATGACTAGTTACTTTAATGCCTTTCCTACACAAGCATGCATGAATTCAATGCATTAAACACACTTCTACTATTTTTTTTTCCCAAAAATCATGATCATGTCAAATGTAACGAAACTATTATTATATTCCGTTGAGTATTTTGTGACAAGGATGCATTCACATATCAAAATAGTCATAATTCATATTGATGTGCTTTACTAGCTATTTTAGCATTATACATGTGCATGCATTCCTTAATTATAAAACATAAAAATATGTTAACCAATGAATGTATCACTCAGTTATCTAACTATTGTTCACCATGAAAACATATAATTCTAAGAAGTTTACCAATTCTTATGTGTTGGAAACTTTCTAGCTTAACCATACCGCTATATGGAATTCAATATATTCATTCATAATTAAAATCATTTCAAATAAATACAACTCAATGTGAAGGAACTCTTATCCAATTCCTTTGACTTACCAATTGCTACATCTTGGCTTATTTCATACCTGCATAGTTTCCATCACTATTTATTCGTAGCTGATGATTTATCAGGTTGTCCAGTTGGATCCATATTTATCCTTGTATTTACTAGCCATTTTCCTCATGCTTCTTTGACAACTGAAGGTACTTCCTTGCCTCAAGTACCACTTCAGATAAGTGGTTTTTAATATAATATCCTAAGAGCAATCATGCACCTTTTTCCTACTGCACAATTTCATTTACATGTCAGTTGCTAGTCAAATCGATTAAAACATATGCCCCAATATTTTTAACTCAATATCTAATTCATTCATTTTCAATACATTTCAATACTAAATCAAGCATTCTTAAGCTCAATCTATTTCATAATTTAGATTATAGCCTAGTCAATTCCTCTTTTATTGACCTTTAAATATTTTAATTCTTCCCTCTTCAATTACTTAGCAAGGGAACTTAGTAAGTTCCTCCAAAAATTATGACATCAAACATATGCACAAAATTTAAATAGAGAGATTTTTCCATTTCTCTCTCATTTGTTTTAGCCTCACTACCAGCAGTGGGTAACTTTTCCTTTTTCAATCCCTCAATTATCTTCCTATACCTAATTACAGTAGATAAGTCCTGGTATGATTCTTATCTTTCCATCTCCATCACTATAGCTTGGTGGTACACCTACTAATTATCCACCACTACATAAACCTTAGACACACTTCTAGATACTCCATCCACTATAGTAGCCTACTAGATATTGAAAATTTTGTTATCATCATGTTGCTTATGAGGGAAATCATGAAGAAATTGATCCTTTCCATACCCCCCACCCCCCCATCACAATGTTTTTTTCTTTGATCCACTTCTTTCTATATTAATGGTTGTTGTCCCATATGTTTGAATATTAGATGGTCTAGGAACCTTTCTTGACTTACACTTGTTCACACTACTACTAGTTGGTCCATGTCACAACTATCTATGTATATGGGATAGACTATGTTGGAGGATTGCATTGACCTCATCCTACCTCTTTTAAGCTCTATTGAGCCTCTCATAATCAGCTTCATAACTCTCAAGTACATTCTTGAGAATTCTCAATGTTTCTACCAAATATAAAACAATTTCAATAGTCTTCCCCTTATTTGATTCATCATCCTTGATGTGTGGAGTTTCCTTCCTACTATATTATTCCATTATGCTAGAAATCCCCTTCCTCACAACTATGTGTCTTCTTTTGTGCTAAAAAACATATCATTGTTACTTTATATATATCTATCTATCTATCTATCTATCTATCTATCTATCTATATATATATATATATATATATATATATATATATATATATATATATATATATAACTTATATATATATATATATATATATATATATATATATATATATATATATATATATGCCATAATTGCTTCCATGTATATATATACTATGGACAATAATGGCATATATATATATATATATTATATATATATATTTAGGAATATTATATATATATATATATATATATTTAAATAACTTGCTTCCTTGGAAATATATACTATGAACTATAATGGCATGAAATTAAAGTTGTGCTTCAGATACAAGTCACACTTAGATCTTGGTTAGTATTCCAATTAATAAAATAAATTTTCAAGACCTAATTTATAGAGCAAATCAATCATTTATTTTCATTAACCACATTAAATCACTTCAAGCCATTCTACCTTTCCATCTAAAACTCTTACCCTAGAATCTAGAACGAAGGCATGTTTTAACTCAAGCCTTTCTAATTTTTCACACGTAGTGTAGGGACTTCTCTCATCCCCAACATAAGCACTCCAACCATCTAGAATTTTACATCATACTTTTCATCTTCAAAGGAATTTTTATCATAACATCCACATCACCCAACCAAGGATGAAATTCTTTTAGGGATATTCAGGTATTCACTACTACCATGCCATACATCCCAACAATGCATTCTAGTGTATTCATAAACCAAGGCATCCAAAAATTCCCACAGGAACATATCCATAAGTATCAATATCCATGCAAGTGCATCTATTGCACTTTCCATCCTTAATTATGCCTTGTTGTTTCCAAGATTAGAATCGTTCACATGAGTCCATACTTCTTAAAATAGTCTTTACAATTTTTGTGAACATAACTCTCTTTTCCCAAAGATCACTCTTTCACTACATAGTTGATACAAAATCATCTTTGTAGTTTATATTTGACCCTCTAAGACTAATGTTTGAACCAAACCTTTACTATCGTTTATAACATACCACCCTCCTTAATTCTTAATTAAGGACATGGGTTATCCAGACCAAACCTCCAAGGTTAATTTATGGAGTTGGGAATTATCAAACTTCATATTCCTTTAACCACATTAAAATTTATTTTAAATACATCCATTGTCTTATAGTCATTGGGAGCTTTCAAACAATATAGGTTTCATCCAAATATGAGCTTTAGATCTAAATTTACACTCCTTTGAAGACTTGTCCTTCATATTTAATGTCACCATTCATACCACTACCACATGTAAGATATGTAGTGGTCCTTTACCCCACATGTCACCATCATATACTGCTATGTGGGCTTCCATGTAGATGAAATTTGGCAACACCATCCACATGTCACGACCATACATTGCCATGTCCATGAACGAACATATCAACCTACCCAACATGCATCAAAACATTATCATGTTTCTCCAATATCAATAGAAGAACTCGATCGCTAGTATACGAACCTCCTTGTAACAGCCTTGGTGAAAATTCTATGTAATAAAAGTTAAAAACAATAACCACGGATGAATGGGACACTTATTCCAAGCTGAAATTTGGGCAAGACATCCTAGGGGGTGTTCATTCGGTTGTTTATAGCTAAGGAAATTGGTAAAGGCAATGGCTAAGGCATTGAAAGGATTTTTGGCACGTTTATTTATGAAAATAATGGAAATTAGGAGAAAAGGAAGGTGAAAGGTCACATATTGGATGTGAGGAGGAAAATGAAGGAAAATAATGGAAATTGAAGAAAATAGAGGCCTCATTGATAAAAAGGGTTCTAAGGATCAGTTGGCAAGATTGCTCAGTGAAGACTTGGTCATTTTAGCTTTGGAACTCTCGCATTATTCTCTCTCTCTCTCTCTCATACTCTTGGACATAGAGTTTTCTTTGAGCACATTGGCATTGGAGCAGGAAAGGCAAAGAAGCCAAGAGGAAGAAAAGATAAAGTAGGGAAAGGCAGGATCAAGTAGCTACAACAGACTTCATTGTAGGTATCGACTTGCATGTGTATTTCCCTTGTTAGATTTGGCAAGAATGGGATTGAATGTGTTTCTTTTCTACCATGACATGGGTTTTTCTAGGTGTGACAGTATTTTCAACCTAGCCTTGCCATTTCCTGATAGATTTGATGAGATGGGTTCTTTCATGTGGTTTATGTGGGATGGCTAGATAGGATTTGAAGTTGAATGGGGTGGATCTCCAAATTGAAAAACACATGGAGGTAGTGTTCCCTGAACTAGACTAAGGAAGCATGAAGCCACTGGCCTAGTAATCCCTGAAACAGATTGTGGGTTACAGTAAAGCCAGATTGTTTGCCTCGATGGGCATAGGAATCCTTGCCGGTGAATGGCGAGATATACGGTAAATACAAGAGGTGGATTTTCTCTTCGTTGGGCCTAGTGATTATGGGATGAAATGAACAGTAAAGCCTAGAGAGTATTCCTCGGTGTAGGGCCTAGTGATCCCTGGATTAGACTACGGATGCATGGTAAAGCCTGAGAGACTAGGAGGCACTCAAATTCCTCACGACGTAGGTGGAGAACTCTGGTGGCATCCACATTGATTGGTACTTTTGATGTGTTCTATGAGTCCCACATTCATGCTTGGAATATGGCATGGGGGTGATTGGCTGAAGAGAGACTTGGTTCAACCAATCTATGGTCAAGTGGAATGTGGTAGTCCCATCTCTGGTCGGTTCATTGCATTGATTAATGAGAAATTCATTCCATTGATTTTCATGTGTAAATGTAATGGTGTATAAATGGATTTTGATGGTTGATATGTTTATTCTAATTTTGTTCCTATTATGCTGGTTATATGTTCATTTTATGGCAGCAGCTATGTTTGGCTCTCAGCATGGTTTTACTTGTATTTGTATGGATATTTTATCTATGACCTAATAAGTGATAAGGTAGAAAATGACACGAGGAAACAATGGTTCATGGCGATTCTTAGATAAGTAAGATATCCCGAAACTTAACTATGTTATTTACACCTGTACGTTACATGTCTATGATATGTTTGACGAAATCCCTGTCATGGCTAGTAGGATCCAGTCAAGTTCTTGAACAAGTATTTTCTTTAGTACTTTCATTTCCATGTTGGTCTGTTGATTTGAAAAGATGGATCACTTCTGGGCAGTGTCCTGCACTCTGAGCCTAAGAAAGTGGCTTAAATCCCGAGGTCACTGGCACAACACGGACAATTTTGGTCCACAGTCACTGGCAAGAAGGCCTGTGAGAGTTACTTTAGGTTGCTAGTCACTCCCTTGCCCATAGCATGAGAGCTAATATGGCCCAAGAGACCTAAAACAACAGTGGGACTGAGGGATAGGCTGTCTAAGTGCTTGACTTGCCTTATGAGGGTTTTTTTGTTGATGATGAATGTATGTATGGTGTGTTTCCGTCAGTTCCACTTCCTTAATGGGACTTAGGAGGTCGAATCATATCATAGTGGCCTCTAGCCGCATGTTTACCTTAGCTGGTCGGTTGCTTGGGTAGATGTGAGAGGATGGTGTTACAGAGTGGTATCAGAGTGTGGTTGTGCTATGCTTAGGTTGTGTGTTGATCATGATTTCATGTTGGTTTCATATGTGTTCCTTATGCATGTAGTCCATGTGCTTGTTTCATTTGCATGGTGTTGATCATGGTTGTAGTGATGTCTCGATGTGAAGGTTGAAGGTGTTGTCATGAAGTATGTGTTCATGCGTGAATGGTTCATTATGCAGTTGTTATGCATGTATTGTCTCGGTTATAGTTTGAACATTAGGTCAAACATGCCTTGTGAAGTCATTGTATTAAATTTATGTCATCATGGTGCTATTAGTATGTTATGATGCTAATGTGTTGAATGAGGTAAAGCAGGAGATGCAGATCATCAAAGTGAAGTTGCAGCATTGGACTTCAAGGCGAGAGCATGTCATCATATAGGTTTGTATGTTGGGCATGCAGGTATGTAAGTTAAGGATTGTTATATTCATTAGGGTTATATACATTATGTTTATGTACATTAGTTTTGATGTTATGGTCACATACATGATAGATTCTAGTTAATTAGGGTATTCATATGCACATGAGTTAGATAGTCACAAATGATGGTAATCGTGATTGTAAGCATTGTTATTGTTGGTTGGGTTAGACAACTTGATGACTTTGTTATATGATATGTTGTTGATGAAGTATCTTATAGGTTAACCTATTTTCACTAAGCTATTAACTTGATGATTAGGGTTATTTCATTGAGATATTGATGTTGTACTTTGGATTGGTCATATGTGTGATGGTTATGTTCACTGCATTAATCTTGATGTTATATGTATTGTGTTAACTTGGTTTGACCTATGCATATTATTATGGTTGTGATATTCAGGTATGAGCTGACATAGTTGTGATATTCAGGTATGAGATGACATAGTTGTGATATGGTGTCGTACTAATCTAGACTGACTGTACATATGTGATTTTTATGCATGAACGAAAAATGGTTATGAGCTTATGATGTGAACATGTTAGTTAGTTGTTGTTATGGATATCATGATTTATGTTTGGGTTGATATGTTGTGAAGTTATATCATGCTAATATGGATTGATTGTGAAGAAAATATAGCCTCCCTTGAGATACATTAAGGTATGAACTTGCTTATGTAATTATGACATCTATTTGGTGTTTGAGTGTTTCATGTCTAGTTGCTCTATTTAGCATGGTATGTTTCCAAGTTGGATGAGTGTTTGATGGATTGCATAATATGAGTATGTGTTCCAATGATATTGTTTTAAGAAGATCGTAGAAGTACATATGTGTTGAGACAATTGATATGTAATTGAGTATAGTAGGTGATAGTAATAGCATTATGTCTAATGACTATGAGTTGAATATGGATTAGGAAATGATTGTTAGTCTTGCTAAATGTTGATTTCAAATTGATAGATATGATTGTTTTGATATCCTGAACATGTGGTTGACATGTGTGATCAGTTGCATGGTAACATGCTTGGTGTTAGCATGATAAGGTAATAGTTGATGTGTTTATATATAGCTAACAGTTGGGTGGTGTGACAACACATAGTAAGCCTCGACTGCAGCAAGGTAAAAAGGGTAAAAGAAAGGAATTGGACAAGAATTTCTTTGGCTATGTTTGGAAACACTAATTCCAAACGAATGAGTGCTTTGCGTACAAGAATTCTTCCTAACCTTTATTTTGTCTAACATTATGTGGATACATGCTATATTCATGAACATGTACTTGACAGGTATATTATCCAGTCTCTAGTCACAGGTGGATCTATCAAGAGAATTGGAGTCCCTTGAAGGATGGCTCATATGTGTTTAGTTGAAAGCAACATGCTTGGCATAGCAAGATAAGGTAAACAATGTATTGTTATGTTTATTTATGCATTGATGGTTATGTTTTGATGCTAGTATGATGCACGGTATTGCATGGCAAATAAATTTCCATGAAATGTTGAAGAAGGCTCTAGTTGAGTTTCCTTGGGAACCATGGGGATTGAGTCATAATGTTTGTTTCTAGTCTTGTTATTTTGGTATTTTTATGATTTTATGAGCCTGATTTGTGGTTTTCTTTATGTCTGGTGCAAGACATTGCCACTTTGGTTGTGGGATTGTATTATTATTGATTTTCGCGGTTTTCTTCTTTCTTGTTTCTTGGCTTGCCTTTATGTTTATAGTCTTGGGAATTGGTTGGGAAAGGACGAAGTTAATGGAGCTCTGGGAGACCTGTGTGGTACCAAAAAGGTAAGGTAAGACTCAGAGGAAGCTATGTGAATGAGTAAGCACAATGGAAGGTAAGACTGTGATAGTTGGTTCGACTGGTTGGTCCATAGTGGTAAATGGATGGTGGAAGTACAAACATGAGAAGGGTAACTAGAAAAGGTAAAGTAAATGGATTAGAGGTGTCAGATGTCATGGCTAAGTTTGAAACTATGGTTCTCAATGATGTGCATGTTGTGCACAAATAAGGAAGTTCTCTTAACCTAGATCTTATGACATCTAGTGATTAGGTTATGATCATGAGTATGTTGATGTTTATATATGTATACATGTATGTGTGTATATCATTTTCTGACAGGATGATGATTGTTTTATGCTAATGATTATATATGCATTTATGTATGTATCTATGTCACTGTTTGATAGGGTCATCAAGAGTCGTCCTTGTGGAGGAATGATTGCTTATGCAGAAAAATGACAAGAAGAGGTTCCTGGTTCATGAGGAATCAAGTGGGAAGAATAGTCGTGAAAAATATACAAGGTCTATATCATGTGGTTATGAATTGATATTGTATACTTGTATTATGCCTATGTTTATGTTATGACAAGTAATGTTGAAGGATACATCATCAAAGTGAAGGCAGTGTGGTCTGCAACATGCTTGGATAAGACATTGTGTTATCACAAAAAACTTGATCATCTAGCCTAATTTACTAGATGGATCAAAGTAGACCATGTAAAGCCAATTTTACCATAGTAAAATTGCTTTCGCCTTGAGAAATTACCTAATAAACCACCTTTATCAAGTAATTTATAGTTAAACAAATGAAGAATAATTAAATAAATAACTATTTATTTGATTTTCTTCTATGAATAATTAATTAAACCATTGTTTTATTATTATTCCTTGTTAAATTTGACCCAATCATGAAAAATAAACAAATAAATAATTATTTTTCTTATTTTTCTCTAAGAATAACTAATTAATCATTAATTAATTACTACTCTTCGTTAAATTTGACTAAATCCCTTAGGAATAATTAAATAAATCATTATTTGTTTATTATTCCTTAAGTAATTCCTTGAGATAATAAATAAACCATTTATTTATTTATTATTTCTAAATAAAAGTTTAAATATTTTTTCCCTCCTAAACAAATATAACAAAATATTCCAAGTGGTAATTCCAAGAATGGGATCAACAATATTTTATTATTGCTCATTATTCGAGGATAACTCAATATTTTGTTATAAATAGGAGAGTTTTCCATTCATTATTCACTTTTTATTATTTTCATTGTTGCACTCATTGTTGTAACTTGACTATTTTCATTGTCGCACACCATTTTTGTCAGGTTTATGCGTTATAGAGGAGAGAGGCTCTACAGAATCTAAATACGTTTGAGGATAGCTAAGAACCCATCTGATAGAGGGGGAGTGGTAACATTTATCTATTCTCTTCAAAGGTGTTATTATAAAATTATTCTTTACATATCTAGTTTACATTGGATATTTTGGGGTTATTACTCTTTCTTTCACTGTTTAATTATGATTGCAGCATATTTAATAATTTTGGCAGGTTTTGTTTCTATCAATAACTGCAGATCTACAATGTTTAGCAGTCATTTCTATTACTGAGATTGTTTGTCATCCACAATATTAAGTGGGTTCTTTTCTTACATCATTGAGAAGAAAACACTACAACAAAATTGGCGACTCCATTGGGTTTTATACTTCAGATCCATAAACCTGGGTGACCTTTGGTTTTCAGCTTAGGGTTTCTTCTTTTTTCAATTCTCTTAATGTTTCCTAGTGTTCTAACCCTATATTTGATAAATTTCTGACTTCTACAAGCTTTCTGGTCGTTTTTGCAGGTCACAGGAACCAGTCGCAGCAAAGGCGACACTTTTTTTTGAAATTTGCAGACCAGAAGTCTTCAAGCAGAAATCACAGTTTTCCACCCCAAATGTGCGATCTAGGCTCCAAAACACAACTTTCTGCCAAAAAAGTGTGATTTCAACAAAAAACAGGTTAGAACCTGTGATTTCTGGGTTTTAGGGTTTTTCTCAGATCTGTTTCTGGGTTTGTCGAGAGTTGTCTGCTGGGTGTCTGACCTCTATCTCATCCCACTTAGGTCTTGATCGATTCTGTTTTACTCACCGAAGTCGAAAGTAGCCTCCCTTAGGGCTTCTAGTACACTTCTACCTTTCTAGGAGGAGTTTAGCTGAGTGAGAAGTCTGAGTTTCTGGAGCACTTCCAACCATATTTTCCATATCTGTAACCTATTGTTTTAGATATGATAATATAGGTTGCTACCATCCATAGTTTCACATTCAAACTTGTTTGATCATTCCCTTAGGGTCCCATCGGTTTCCCTAGGTGTTTCACCCATCTCCCTATCTTTTTGTAGCGATCTTCCCCTCTATTTTTTTGTTTTTGTTGCACCACTTTCCAGTAGCTTAGAGTCACTTGATCCCAGTCACACTGACATTCAGATCTCTTGATCGTTTCAGTGTATTTTCCATCAGTTTAGCCACCTAGCAATACAATGTTTGCAAAACCAGTTTGGGTGGGGTTTAGTTAATTATTTTGCCATCTATTTTCTGTTATTTATTTCAGTTTATTTGCATAAATCTTTTTCCTTTTTTACAAACACGATTGGACTTAATCAATTAATACACTTTCCACACACAAGAACACATTAAGCTAAGGGCGCTTGGTTTACACTTCCAAGCCAAGACTTAACATAATAAATTTATCTCACCGCATCAGAGACAGAAGATATATTGTTGATCTCCCTTCACCATTTCTGTGTTACGTGTGTCCTTCTATCATTATGCTACCAAGGTGTGAGTCACAGAGACTATTAGGCCTTCACCCCCAGTTTCCGCTTGGGCATATTACTCCTTCCCGTCAGGTTTGACTTCATAGCCCTCCGAGTCCCCATCATGACTCTTCTCCTACTCCTTCTAATTCCTCATCTGATTCTAAACCTCATTCACCGCATATCGTCACCAAGTCTAGACCCACAGCTGGTGTTGGAACCCAAACTGGTGGTAGCTCCAGTAATAGACCAGTAGTCACATTAGGCGAAATAGTTTCAGGAACCGTTCTAAAAGCCCCCATGCTCCCTTTTATGGCTGGGATAAGTTTATCGGATCTTAACCAGTTGATAAACAACCTGATACACCATGATGCTAGTTGGCCCTCTATGCTGACTAAGCTTCCCTCAGACATCCCAAAGTTTGAGGTATTGTTGGAGAGGATCCTACCAACCATGTCTGATCCTTTCACATGTGGTGTTCGTCCAACTCCATAACCGATGACGCCATTCGTCTTCGGCTCTTCCAACGCATGCTCACTGGAGACGCTACAAAATGGCATGTAGACTATCCCTCTACCTCTCATCCTGTTTTTGTGATGCTTGCTAAAGCGTTCTTATCATATTTCTAGTTACCTCTCTGGTACAACACTGGTACTGAGATTTTGACCACATTCCGTCAATCCTCCGCTACTCACCTTTCTAACCATGTTCAAGAGTGGCGTCGAAGGAGGAGCACATGTCATGCCCCACCTTTCGAAGACTGTGTTTATCTAGATTGGTTTCTCAAGAGCCTTTTATCCCCCATCGGGAAAGATGTCACATCCCATTTTCCTCAGACCAAGGAAGAAGCTCTCCAGACCGCTTTGAGATATGATCTGATTTATGCTCAATCAGGTTATGTCTATACCGTTATTCCAGACCTCCCTCGTCCTGGTAGTGCTAATGCACTGGGGGCATCTCACGTCGCCGACGGTATCATTGGATCTGTTATCACAAAATCAAGCACTGAAAGGCTGTTGATTAGGTAGACTCTGTGCAACTATTTCAAACCAGACTTTTGACTAAGGCTTAGCCTCCTTAGCCTGAGAGGGCTCTCTCAAAAGGTTATTGATTTTGACTATTGATGAGATGGCTAACTCTTGCAAAGTGAAGTTAACAAATATGTTGGCTGGACAGACATTACAAAGACTTCCATTGGGCTTATGGAGTTAATCATCCTTCAGTAAACTATAACACTACTCATACATAGAAGTCAGGGCATGTGATGTTTAAATACTCAAAACACATCTCATAGAAACCTCAGCTTACAAATACACACAGGAAATCAGAGCAGCAAAGTGAATTCTGAGTGATTGTGTATTTATACAACTGTAAAAAACATAAAGGATAAAGCAAAACCACATATCTTGAGCATTGAAACACTGTATGAATCCTGAGAAGACAAGCAACAAATTGTATTACTGAAACTGAGTTTTTACACAAGCCAAAATAATACTCTGTTTTCTCCAAAAATCCAACCCTCATTACATAGATGATTCAGCTATATATAGAAACATAACTCTAACTACTTGGAGCTTCCTCCTCCAGCATGAGGGGAGCTCGATGACTGTCACTAATGACACCTATCTGCTTTGCAACAAACTATTTAATACAATAACCACTAACTGAAGTTCTAAAGAGTTCTAATTTAATTATAATTCTAACTCTATCTCCTTCGTAGAATGATTCCTCCTTGCAGCTTTGACACCTGGTTTCCTTTTCGTTTGGCTGAGATGGCTTGAGATGAGCAGTTAATGCCCCATGTTGGCTTTGGATACTGAAGGCTTTAATCTGCTCCGTGTTGGCTGAGAATATCCCTTACTTTTCAGTTCTGGTCCCCCATCACTTCGAATATGTAGCAGCATGTCTTTTTAGTCCCTTTAGTAACCCAAAAATATAGAGCACCACGTCCATGATGTGCTGGCCACCTTTTTTCATATGTGAAGACAACACCTTTCAAAAAGATTTTGCTGATTTGTCAATCATAATAGATCAACTGAACTGTGACATGCAGCTACAGCAGTTTCGTAGCGCGCTACGAAACTGCTGTGTAATTTCAAAAACACAGTCTTGTGCCTTGGTTTCGAGCAATGATAGGAAATAACCGTTCTTTATATGAATGTTGTTTCGTGTCACGATAACTGTATCCTCCTGAAGGTGAAGCAAAAGCTCCTCAACAAAGATGGCTAATGGAAAACAGAAACCTGAGAATGAAATGCGCTCGAACAATATAAATTTTCACAAGATACAACACATGTTGGTAATAATCATACTGCCTTGTCCGCCAGGCATCTAAACTGCTGCTGATGAGAGATAGAACCAAAGAAACACATTGCTCTTCTATCAAATTTTAAATGAAAGCGCTTTCGCAAATTTTGTATTGTTTTTGGTCCACCTTTAAAACATGGGAAACCGGAGTCCTGCAAAAGTCGAATATTCATATTTTCTATATCTTTCATCTTGTTCATACATCGATTCAGTGTTGATCTCTCCTGGTCCAGCATATAACCCCTTTCTTTCTTGAGTGACCGCTTTTCACCAGCAGAAATTTCCAGCTCCCTTATTTATCTGGCTTTTTGCACCTTCACTCGGTATGCAGCCTGTTTATGCGGTCCAAATTCGAGAACATAGCTGGGGCGTATTCTCACAGGAAAGGAGGGACATGGTATCTCCTACCTTCAACATCAATAATCCAGGTGCCGTGTTCACTGCGCAAAATAGTGAGGAAGAATAGATTGTCTTTGCATGTGATGCAGGCATGTCTTTCAGAAACCTGTGGGAATGAAATTGCTACTGATACACCTGTTGAATCTGAAAGTGTAGTATTTCCAATAAAAGAAGGCTTATTTTCATCTTTTCTCAGATGAATGGTTTGTGAAATGCTAGAGATCCTCTGGTCTGTGGATTGAAGATACCACTCTGCATTTAGGGCACGTTCTAGTGCATCATCATCTTCAAACCCTCTTCCAAGCTAGTCACTTGCTTTCTCACTAAGCCTGCAACTCGGAACTCATCCTTCAAGCTTTGAACTGTTACCTCCTAGTACCCAATCCAACATTAGAGGCATTCCCATCTTTATGAAAAACCTCCCTCCAACTCTGCCTGGATGTGGTGTCCGTAGTTTAGTCAAGAACGATAGTGGTCCAAGTCCAACACCCAGATAAGGCTTGTAAGTAGAGGCCATTATTGCTGCCATTCGTGCCAATGCATATATCACAGCAACTCGGAGTCTCCATTCATTTTCATATCCTTTAAAGGCAGCTGAGATGTCAATGGTTTCAGAAATCTATTTCAAAGATTTCTCAAGCTCTAAAGCAAGTTGATAGCCATCCTCAATTTCCATACAACCACCCTGACCCAAATTTGGTTGCATGGCATGAACAGAATCACTCAGTAGGGCAACGCGGCCTTTACTTCACGTCATAATCGGTATCCTATCATATATCACGGTGTAGAATCCTTTCTTCTGGTGTTGCCGTGAGTAAATCCACAACTTTGTCACACCAATGTCCAAATAGCTTCAATAGTCTCTCTTTTCTTCCATTTGGAGGGTCAACACCTCCAGCTGGTTCATTGTAGAATGCATACCACTGCATCTTCCCACATCCAACATCAGAAGAAACAAAATAATGTTTGTGGCCCAGAAATACTCGATACCCCACAGTTTCAATGTCAGGAGGCACAAAATCTGCAATGCCAATGTAAATACACCACCAAGAGTTTCAATTTCCCACGACAGAGTAACATCAAGAAGAAGTAACTCTTTCACATCACCACAAAGTATACCACCCTGAATGGCAACACCCATGGCAACGACCTCATTGGCTCTTACACCTTTACCACGGCTTTTCTCCAACCTCTACCATAAACAAGAATAACCTTCTCCTTGTTATAAGTAGTAAAATCACTTCAAACACTTTGACAAAATGATTGCGAGAGTAAAGCCTGTAATTCTCTGCAAATTTTATATGATGGACAACAAATCCTTTTCCAGTTGCTCTGTACTTGGCACGCTGAGGAAGTCGCTCCAACACATATACTAGACCGCTTATTGCCCGGACTTGAAAAAGGCATAAAGTCTCGACAATAGCTTTTCCAACCAAAGCTCCAAGACCCATAACGCCACGCATCTATGCTTGCCATGTGCTTTCATAACAACAGTGTAAAAGTCGAGGTAGAAGCTACTCGAAGACTGGTATATGAACACCTGGAAGTTGTACAGCACGTGGAGAAACATCTGTTACTGTTGGCAATGTCATAACATCCTCATTGGTATTTTCACTCCAATCTTCTTCTCTCCCCATTTTTCGGACCTGGGCCACTCTTCTCATATAATTTGAGGATTACATAGGAGTCCTGAACAACATCGGAATATCTCAGTTGTTTACCTTCAAGCCTGTACTCATGCATAACCCAATTGGTCCGTATACCAGAAGGAGCACGCCCTGTGTAGAATATTAAAGTCAGATTTGGCCTTCAATTGATCCTCTGGCTATTTGAAGCATAATATCTATTGCCCTTGGAAGTCAAAATGGGATTCTCTTGCGAGGAGAAGAATTCTCGTTGATGAAGCTACAAAGATCCTTATGCATCAATTCAGTCACCAGACAACACTCACTTCTGTCTATATCTACAAACGAGCTTAATGCCTGCAAAAGATTTGGGTGCAGAGGCTTAGACATTGCAGAGACCTCATGAAGAAATATTTCCACATTGGTAAACATATGCATCATTGCAAAATTCTCTCCCATCCAGATAATCTCTTTGACTTCACCAAAGCTTCCACTTCCAATTCTTTCCTTCACATGCAAGTCTTTGCAGGAAACCTTTAAAGGAACCCCTGTTCTAACCTCTGACATGAGAGCTTCCCTTGCACTTGCAACAGTGCCAAAATAAATGATGTGATATCCACAGTCTGATCCCTTGTTAATTCCACTGATTACCACAAAAGGCTTCTTCCAAGGAAAGAGTGCTCCAGATAAACCCAATGAAACACCATCTGCTGGGGTACTAAAAACCTTATAAGCTGACAACTGTTGATGCAAACCCAATGGATTTTGATGGAAATGACAGCTGTGTTAGATTGGCTACGGATTAGGACAAATCCCTGATTTCGTAGCGCAGCGAGTACAAAATATGAATTAAGCGCTACGAAATCACTTCAAGCATGTTACGCTGCGAAACTGTTGAAACAGATTTATGTGATTTACCATCAAACAAATGTAAGACATTTGACATTGAAATTTTGTCAATGATAACAGTGGCTCCACTTGGGATAGTGTGCCCTTGTGGTACACTAAGAACCTGCAGTTCCAGTGCCTTATAGAATTTATTTGACAAACATCTTCTTTAAGTTCCTTGGGGCTTCACCTCGGGCTTAAGCTTCATGATGACTGTAGGAAGAAATCTACATCTACGTAGAAAGAAATCTACGTCTACTGAAAAATAAATGCTCAGTTACCCTTGAGCTTATTTGCATTTTCCTACCTACCTACCCTAACAATTCAAACTTCTTTCAGCTCAATCAATGTGAAATTTCCAATGCAGCCAATCATTTGTCTTATCTGATATGTGAGTTTTTTTACTGCATCGGAGTTCAGAGCCACTATGATATTGTGATGACCGCTGCCATTGAAAATGCCTCTGATCTTCATAGAAAAACTAAAACCCTGGAGAGTAAAACTCTTCCATGTAGTCAACTATAGGATCCCAGAATACATGATTAGCTTGATGATTCTTGTAACTTTCTGGTTGTGCAAACTGGTCTTCAACAACAGTGTGCAGTTCCTCAATCGTGAAAGAGAAAGGAAGCAACACTCTCTCCTTGTGTTCTGCCATAGAAAGCTTCTGAAAATAATGATCATGACTATGAAAACTATATGCCTGAATTTGACCTTGTAAAACTTCAATGTCTTTCTCAATGTCCTTAGCAACTTCATCCAAAAATTTCATCTTATCCTCTACTTTACAGTCAAATGATTTTAGATACGAGGACAAGGACAAAGAGAAATTTTCACCTATTTCTTCATTAATATGATCATCATTCCATTGTTTGAAATCTTGAATTGTAGGAGAGTTTACCACCTCATCTGATCTATCTATCCATTCCTCCAAAAACATAAGCCACAGGTCTTTAAATGACTTAATGGGTTTGGCAGGAAAGCTTTCAACCCACTGTTTGCATTTCCCTTGAAATGAATCATAGAACAACATAATGCAAACATCCTCATGTTTAACTCTAAGAAGCTCTGTAAAACCACAAAAATCTGATATATGCTTCAAAGTTAAACTGAAATCCTCTCCATTGAATTTTGGACCATTCCTTAGAAAATATGCATCCTTGGGAAAATGATTTGGGAAACCATGAATTCCTGAAAAATCTATGCATGCATACCTTGAAATAAGAATGGTAGCATATGGGTTCTTCATAACTCCAGTGGAATCACCATGAATCTATGAATTTCGAATTCTTCAACAATGGAGTCGCCAAGGTAGATTTGCAGCCTCGAAAACCTTCTGAGCTCCTGCTACCTTCAGAAGTTCAGCTTCATAATTTCGGGAATGAGTAATCTTCAGACTCCCGGCAGACGCACCAAAATGTTATCACAAAATCAAGCACTGAAAGGCTGTTGATCAAGTAGACTCTGTGCAACTATTTCAAACCAGACTTTTGACTAAGGCTTAGCCTCCTTAGCCTGAGAGGGCTCTCTCAAAAGGTTATTGATTTTGACTATTGATGAGATGGCTAACTCTTGCAAAGTGAAGTTAACAAATATGTTGGCTGGAAAGACATTACAAAGACTTCCATTGGGCTTATGGAGTTAATCATCCTTCAGTAAACTATAACACTACTCATACATAGAAGTCAGGGCATGTGATGTTTAAATACTCAAAACACATCTCATATAAACCTCAGCTTACAAATACACACAGGAAATCAGAGCAGCAAAGTGAATTCTGAGTGATTGTGTATTTATACAACTGTAAAAAACATAAAGGATAAAGCAAAACCACATATCTTGAGCATTGAAACACTGTATGAATCCTGAGAAGACAAGCAGCAAATTGTATTACTGAAACTGAGTTTTTACACAAGCCAAAATAATACTCTGTTTTCTCCAAAAATCCAACCCTCATTACATAGATGATTCAGCTATATATAGAAACATAACTCTAACTACTTGGAGCTTCCTCCTCCAACATGAGGGGAGCTCGATGACTGTCACTAATGACACCTATCTGCTTTGCAACAAACTATTTAATACAATAACCACTAACTGAAGTTCTAAAGAGTTCTAATTTAATTATAATTCTAACTCTATCTCCTTCGTAGAATGATTCCTCCTTGCAGCTTTGACACCTGGTTTCCTTTTCGTTTGGCTGAGATGGCATGAGATGAGCAGTTAATGCCCCATGTTGGCTTTGGATACTGAAGGCTTTAATCTGCTCCGTGTTGGCTGAGAATATCCCTTACTTTTCGGTTCTGGTCCCCCATCACTTCGAATATGCAGCAGCATGTCTTTTTAGTCCCTTTAATAACCCAAAAATATAGAGCACCACGTCCATGATGTGCTGGCCACCTTTTTTCATATGTGAAGACAACACCTTTCAAAAAGATTTTGCTGATTTTTCAATCATAATAGATCAACTGAACTGTGACATGCAGCTACAGCAGTTTCGTAGCGCGCTACGAAACTGCTGTGTAATTTCAAAAACACAGTCTTGTGCCTTGGTTTCGAGCAATGATAGGAAATAACCGTTCTTTATATGAATGTTGTTTCGTGTCACGATAACTGTATCCTCCTGAAGGTGAAGCAAAAGCTCCTCAACAAAGATGGCTAATGGAAAACAGAAACCTGAGAATGAAATGCGCTCGAACAATATAAATTTTCACAAGATACAACACATGTTGGTAATAATCATACTGCCTTGTCCGCCAGGCATCTAAACTGCTGCTGATGAGAGATAGAACCAAAGAAACACATTGCTCTTCTATCAAATTTTAAATGAAAGCGCTTTCGCAAATTTTGTATTGTTTTTGGTCCACCTTTAAAACATGGGAAACCGGAGTCCTGCAAAAGTCGAATATTCGTATTTTCTATATCTTTCATCTTGTTCATACATCGATTCAGTGTTGATCTCTCCTGGTCCAGCATATAACCCCTTTCTTTCTTGAGTGACCGCTTTTCACCAGCGGAAATTTCCAGCTCCCTTATTTATCTGGATTTTTGCACCTTCACTCGGTATGCAGCCTGTTTATGTGGTCCAAATTCAATAACATAGCTGGGGCGTATTCTCACAGGAAAGGAGGGACACGGTATCTCCTACCTTCAACATCAATAATCCAGGTGCCGTGTTCACTGTGCAAATCAGTGAGGAAGAACAGATTGTCTTTGCATGTGATGCAGGCATGTCTTTCAGAAACCTGTGGGAATGAAATTGCTACTGATACACCTGTTGAATCTGAAAGTGCAGTATTTCCAATAAAAGAAGGCTTATTTTCATCTTTGCTCAGATGAATGGTTTGTGAAATGTTGGAGATCCTCTGGTCTGTGGATTGAAGATACCACTCTACATTTAGGGCACGTTCTAGTGCATCATCATCTTCAAACCCTCTTCCAAGCTGGTCACTTGCTTTCTCACTAAGCCTGCAACTCGGAACTCGTCCTTCAAGCTTTGAACTGTTACCTCCTAGTACCCAATCCAGCATTAGAGGCATTCCCATCTTTATGAAAAACCTCCCTTCAACTCTGCCTGGATGTGGTATCCGTAGTTTAGTCAAGAACGATAGTGGTCCAAGTCCAACGCCCAGATAAGGCTTGTAAGTAGAGGCCATTATTGCTGCCATTCGTGCCAATGCATATATCACAGCAACTCAGAGTCTCCATTCATTTTCATATCTTTTAAAGGCAGCTGAGATGTCAATGGTTTCAGAAATCTGTTTCAAATATTTCTCAAGCTCTAAAGCAAGCTGATAGCCATCCTCAATTTCCATACAACCACCCTGACCCAAATTTGGCTGCATGGCATGAACCGAATCACCCAGTAGGGTAACGCGGCCTTTACTTCACGTCATAATCGGTATCCTATCATATATCACGGCGTAGAATCCTTTCTTCTGGTGTTGCCATGAGTAAATCCACACCTTTGTCACACCAATGTCCAAATAGCTTCAATAGTCTCTCTTTTCTTCCATTTGGAGGGTCAACACCTCCAGCTGGTTCATTGTAGAATGCATACCACTGCATCTTCCCACATCCAACATCAGAAGAAACAAAATACTGTTTGTGGGCCAGAAATACTCGATACCCCACAGTTTCAATGTCAGGAGGGACAAAATTTGCAATGCCAGTGTAAATACACCACCAAGAGTTTCAATTTCCCACGACAGAGTAACATCAAGAAGAAGTAACTCTTTCACATCACCACGAAGTATACCACCCTGAATGGCAGCACCCATGGAAGCGACCTCATCGGCGCTTACACCTTTACCACGGCTTTTCTCCAACCTCTACCATAAACAAGAATAACCTTCTCCTTGTTATAAGTAGTAAAATCACTTCAAACACTTTGACAAAATGATTGCGAGAGAAAAGCCTGTAATTCTCTGCAAATTTTATATGATGGACAACAAATCCTTTTCCAGTTGCTCTGTACTTGGCATGCTGAGGAAGTCGCTCCAACACATATACTAGACCGCTTATTGCCCGGACTTGAAAAAGGCATAAAGTCTCGACAATAGCTTTTCCAACCAAAGCTCCAAGACCCATAACGCCATGCATCTATGCTTGCCATGTGCTTTCATAACAACAGTGTAAAAGTCGAGGTAGAAGCTACTCGAAGACTGGTATATGAACACCTGGAAGTTGTACAACACGTGGAGAAACATCTGTTACTGTTGGCAATGTGATAACATCCTCATTGGTATTTTCACTCCAATCTTCTTCTCTCCCCATTTTTCGGACCTGGGCCACTCTTCTCATATAATTTGAGGATTACATAGGAGTCCTGAACAACATCGGAATATCTCAGTTGTTTACCTTCAAGCCTGTACTCATGCATAACCCAATTGGTCCGTATACCAGAAAGAGCATGCCCTGTGTAGAATATTGAATTCAGATTTGGCCTTCAATTGATCCTCTGGCTATTTGAAGCATAATATCTATTGCCCTTGGAAGTCAAAATGGGATTCTCTTGTGAGGAGAAGCATTCTCGTTGATGAAGCTACAAAGATCCTTATGCATCAATTCAGTCACCAGACAACACTCACTTCTGTCTATATCTACAAACGAGCTTAATGCCTGCAAAAGATTTGGGTGCAGAAGCTTAGACATTGCAGAGACCTCATGAAGAAATATTTCCACATTGGTAAACATATGCATCATTGCAAAATTCTCTCCCATCCAGATAATCTCTTTGACTTCACCAAAGCTTCCACTTCCAATTCTTTCCTTCACATGCAAGTCTTTGCAGGAAACCTTTAAAGGAACCCCTGTTCTAACCTCTGACATGAGAGCTTCCCTTGCACTTGCAACAGTGCCAAAATAAATGATGTGATATCCACAGTCTGATCCCTTGTTAATTCCACTGATTACCACAAAAGGCTTCTTCTAAGGAAAGAGTGCTCCAGATAAACCCAATGAAACACCATCTGCTGGGGTACTAAAAACCTTATAAGCTGACAACTGTTGATGCAAACCCAATGGATTTTGATGGAAATAACAGCTGTGTTAGATTGGCTACGAATTAGGAAAAATCCCCGATTTCGTAGCGCAGCGAGTACAAAATATGAATTAAGCGCTACGAAATCACTTCAAGCATGTTACGCTGCGAAACTGCTGAAAAGGATTTATGTGCTTTACCATCAAACAAATGTAAGACATTTGACATTGAAATTTTGTCAATGATAACAGGATCCATTTCACACTCTTCGCCATATTCTCAGCAGTGTTATGGCTACCTGTAGGGCGGCACCAGTTCCTCAAACATTTATGCCCCTCCTGCTAGCAACATGTTTCTAGGGCCCCAACCCACCTACCAAACTATTTCTCCTTCTTATGCATAGCCCGACGCTCCAACCCCTCAAGCATTAGCGCCGCAACATCTCATGCATCCTTAGCCCCAGCAGCCACCACCCCCTCAAGGCCAGTTGTTTATGCAGCAGAGTACTACCAATCCCCAAAATTCGAAGAAAAAGAATAAGGGGAAGGGTAACAAGGGTAACTAAGGTAACCAGCCTAGTGAATCCCAAGGGAGCCAGTCTAATACCAACAACCAGCATTAGGGCGGAAAACCTAAGTAGAACAAGGCTATTTGTACGAACATGCCTTTTGCATGTTTTGGTGTACATGGACATTATACACATGATTGTCCGCTTTTACCCCAGATGTGCCAGATGTGGGAAGCTCAAGAAGCTTCTAGAGGTCAATAATTACCTTAGAATCTTGCGCCATCTCAACCGTTAGTGCTTACAAATCCTTTCCCTCAGCAAGGATTTGTTGCTGCTCAACCTCAACCAGGTCAAGCAGCCCATCCCCCCGAACCTTCTAGTCCAGGTGACTACCAGATCCTCATGATTGATTCTGACGAGGTTGATACCTCTAATCAATAGCCATCTCCTCGACACTCAGTTGTTACCATCTCAACGGAGTCATCCTCATCCACCCACCCAGGACCTCCTCCATTTGTGGGTTCCGCTCCTATGTTCCCACTAGGAACTATTCCTCTAGGTCTTAACCATCTAGGAGTTTTTCCACAGGGATATTTCCCTACAGGAAAGATACCTTTCTTGTTCCTCCTTCGAGAAACTTTTCTATACCTGTCATGGCTTCGTTGGTCCTTCCTAACATGACTCTAGGGATCCTAGTATGGTACATCGATCCCCCAGTGAACACTCTACCTGGTCAGCTTAGGCCATATGATGCTTTGACCCCGGTTCAATCGGTTCCTATGACACTTGTCGCTGCTCTAGTTCCACCGCACCCTCAATGGGAACCCACTCTTGTTGCGACAACATCCAAACAAGGGGGCAAAGCCAAGAGGAAAG
Organism: Pinus tabuliformis; assembly: GCA_031772625.1. Taxonomy (NCBI): domain Eukaryota; kingdom Viridiplantae; phylum Streptophyta; class Pinopsida; order Pinales; family Pinaceae; genus Pinus; species Pinus tabuliformis. The sequence continues at coordinate 498,944,306 of CM062814.1, read as the reverse complement.
AACCTAAGGACTAGACTCCCCAATATTCACTAGCCCCCAAAGCCCCAAAGTCATCACATCCATGCGCTTTGTGTGAAGTTGTTGGGCGTGCCACCAATAATTGTCCTAAACTTCCTCAACTTAAACCTTTGGTTGATGAAGTGTTCCCTGAGTCAAATATCCCTAAGGTCCACATTACCTTATCGGGACCAACCAAGAAACTCAAAACATTACGCACAAACCACCCTTGTGCCCTGTGTGATCATCATGGTCACTATTCCCATTGTTTCCCTCATCTCGATGAATTCGTGATTTCCTTGGGGCGATTCGTGAATACGAGGCCACTCGTAGTAGAGCCTCTACTCCTCTACCTATGGATTCTAGTACCTCCAATCAACTAGAACATGGAAAATTTTACCCCTCTATTGTGATCGCGTCCCCCATTGTCGAGATGACAGATACCGCAGGCCCCATTCTTTACTTGTCGTCATCCTTGAGTTCCTCGCCGGCAAACCTTCTTAAGGTTGTTGTGCGCATTTCTATCGAACCTTTTTCAACAAAATCTGAGGTCTCAACATTAGTATACCCTCCATCTACCAGTCTGTCATCTACCATTCCAGACGATGCATATGTGAACCTTATTCCTCAGGTTGATGCACCATGTAATTTCACCGCATCATGTTGTCATCCTTCCTCCCATCCGCCCATCTCCCAGCCTAATGAGGACACCATGGAAGTTATGTCTACCCCTGATTACCGCTACACTTGAGTAAGGGGGCATTCGTTCATAAGGATTTCGAAGGCCATTTCCTTCTTGATTCTCCTAATGTGCTCTACCTCAAGGAATTTCGATCATAACACTTCCCTTTGATTTGCGTGTCGTTATTTCTGCCATAAAGTTAGGTAGATTGCATCATCTCATTAGTTGTATTTTGAACCTCTCCTATGGATCCATCATCCACACTGTATATTCCTCATGCCGACAGTGCAAGTTGCTTTTCTTGGAATCTCGCCTAGACAGCCTAGGCCATTTTTACCTCCTTGCATACATTAGTCCTATCAAATGGTGTGTGAATTAGATCTGCCACCAATAATTAGGCTGAATATGACATAGTGATAGGTTTGTTAGTCGATGCCCTCACTCATCGCATCCTTCATCTTCATGTTCATTTCGATTCCTTGCTACTTGTCATGCAATTGAATGGTGTGTATCATGTGCATAACTAAGTCCTATTTAGAAAATATCTATGAGTGAAGCTACTGGTACATGAATTTGAAACTATTACATTCAGTCATGTTCCTAGAGCCCAAAATCACTATGTAGATACCATTGCAAAAAACATTCTAAATTGGCATTTATCACATGTATACCAAAGAAGATAACAAAACAAAGGATGAACCATCATCATCTTATAAAATGCATAATCATATTATGTATCATACAAGTGTTTGGAGCCCTTAGCTCCAAATACATCTAGTACGCTCATAGCATACTGGGGGGGCACATAGGCCCCTACATCTCCTTTCGAGGACCTCATGCCAAGCTGGGCCAAGATGCTTGAATCCCTTTTTTAAGCACTTGAAACACAATGGCGCTCCACAAACTCCTCCTACTAGCAGGGCATCATTCCACCTTTGCATACTAGATCAGCATCCCATGCTTGGGGTCATGATGGTTTTCCCCTAGCAATCTTCTTAGTTAAGTCTTGGCCTACATCCCATTGGATCAAGGTACAGTCGATTATCCTCCCATTCTTTGGATAGGTTTTCCTACCGACCTCCCCTGCAAGCAATATACACATCGCATATCGTAGAATTTTGATACCATCTCTTCAAATATTCTACTCTATGTCCACAGAGTCCCCATGTTTGACTTAGTGGGTGAGGATAATTCTAGACCTCCTCTAGTAGTTCATTCTTGTTTTCCTCTTCCCTTAGTTCTTCACCAGGAACCATTGTTACAAGAAGCATTAAGGCCATCTTTAGACAACTAAGGCCACTATACTAAAAGTTGTAGATCATGATTCCGATGGTCAGGTTGTCCGCTATGATCTCCACAAGATTTAGGGCCTTCTCCTCCTCTCAAATTGGAGGTAAACACCCTTTTATAAAAAAATCCCCAATTTTTCTATCGCCCTTTGTGACTAGACTGTAGCTCAATTTGATGAACCATTAGAACTGTTGGAAAGCTCTCACAGAGCTCTATAATGGGTCTTCCTCAATTTTTGATGATTTGACACTTCTCTAGGAAATCATTTCTCCAAGAAGGGTCACTTTTTCGCCTCTTAAAATCGAATTTCGTCATAAAGCGACACTTGTACTTTTAGGTCCACCTCCTCTTAATACATTTCGTACCATATGTCGATCTTCATCATGAGTAACCATCATTTACTCATGGTTTCATGGTCCCCACTGGGCCTAGTCTGTGTGGCAGCGTCATTGAGTCACCCTTGTTCAGAGCATCCACGATGAGTCACCCTTGCATCCTTGGAGTATATTTCATGTCCCATCATCTCATGTCACAGTATTCCATCCATATTTGCATATCATCCATCCTGTGTTGCCCATTTTTGCCTCTCGTCATACGATCCCCATCCTCTCTAGAGTTGAGTCAGTTGCTGTCAGGTCAACCATGCACTTTATGCTCTGACAAGGGTAGTCGTCTGTTTGTCCCTCAATCCCCTTTTCCCCATTATCCCTGGTGTCAGTCCATCAGTCACATTAATATTTTTCCTCGTGCTTTAGTTGAGGTTCCTCATTGCCTCATCTATCGTAGGCCCTATTCTGTCGACATCAGCTCATTTATTCCAGAAGAACATCCTAGAGGACGGTGTATCTTGGTTCCAGCTTCCATTCTGGTTTGACACCTTGGATCGAGCAGAGGGTCTCATTATTTCTTTTTGACTTGGTCGTTTCATGTTCATGATCCATACACTTGATGGTCCACTGATGCAGCAGATTGTACCAGTGATTCCTGGGTGTGTGTGAGATGTTTCAGACCTCATGACAGGGTGGCCCTAGAGGTAGCCTCCCACATGCCCCGATGCATACCTACTATGCTACAGCCTCAGATGCAATTCCACAGAGTTGATGGGTTCAGTCCCTACTGATTGCAGTGTCCATGGCATGCACATCTCCTTCAAATGATCCATTCAGTTTTGCAGAGCCCTTCCATGTTCAGCAGGGCTTCTCTAGTTGTTCTACCCTCCCTCCCACCCATTTCTTGAGGGAAGGGGCTTTGTATCTCATGTACTTAGATATTGTTGTATTCAATCATGGCTCATGTTTCTACCAGGTGCATTATATATATACGACACATTGTATTATCTCTGACTTTGTTATGCTAGCATGTCATGTACCATTCAGCATGTACTTTATTTCTTAGTTGCATATTTATGGGCGCACCATTATTTTTGTATTAATTTATCTCGGCGTGTATGGGTATGCCTCCCCTGGTTCATTGAGGTTTGGTACCACAACATAAAAGGAGACTTGCATTAGTCTCGTCCCCTTTGTCACTATCCTCTCTCAGATTCATCTTCATTAGTGTCTCTCTCTCTCTTTCCTTGACTCCCCTGTGTTGTCTAAGTGATTGTGTCTTTACAATGTACTTAGGTCATACGTTTTTCTCCTAACACTCATACATTCGGGGGCAATCTGTTATCACTAAAAAATTGATCATCTAGCCGAATTTACTAGATGGATTGAAGTACACCATGTAAAGCCAATTTTACCATAGTAAAATTGCTTTCACTGTGAGAAATTACCTAATAAACCACCTTTATTAAGTAATTTATAGTTAAACCCATGAACAATAATTAAATAAATCACTATTTATTTGATTTTCTTCTAGGAATAATTAATTAAACCATTGTTTTATTATTATTCCTTGTTAAATTTGACCCAATCATGAAAAATAAATAGATAAATCATTATTTATCTTATTTTTCTCTAATAATAACTAATTAATCATTAATTAATTACTATTCTTTGTTAAATTTGATTAAATCCCTTAGGAATAATAAAATAAATCATTACTTGTTTATTATTCCTTAACTAATTCCTTGAGATAATAAATAAATCATTTATTTATTTATTATTTCTAAATAAAAGTTTAAATACTTTTTCCCTCCTAAACAAATATAATAAAATATTTCAAGTGGTAATTCCAAGAATGGGATCAATAATATTTTATTATTGCTCATTATTCGAGGATAACTCAATATTTTGTTATAAATAGGAGGGCTTTCCATTCATTATTCACTTTTGATTATTTTCATTGTTGCACTCATTGTTGTAATTATGATTAGTTTCATTGTCGCACACCATAGTTTTGTTGGGTTTATGCATTATAGAGGAGAGAGACTCTATAGAAGCTAAAGACATTTTAGGATAGCCAAGAACCCATCCCATAAAAGGGGACTGGTAACATTTATCTATTCTCTTCAAAGGTGTTATTATAAAATTATTCTTTACATATCAGGTTTCCATTGGATGTTTTGGGGTTATTACTCTTTCTTTCATTGTTTAACTATGATTGCAGCATAGATGAGAATTTTGGTAGGTTTTGTTTCTATAAATAGCTGCAGATCTACAATGTTTAGCAGTCATTTCTATTGTTGAGATTGTTTGGCATCCACAATATTAAGTGGGTTCTTTTCATACATCATTGAGAAGAAAACACTACAACACACTGGAAGCAAGGTTGCTTGGTAAAGACAGTGTGGTTTTGGATGTGTGGTACTGTTGTGCATATGTTGTATATGTTGTACATGTTGCATCTGTGATGTTGTGTATATATTGTGTGTGTACATGTTGTTTATAAAATATTATGTATAGTGTGTTAGTACAAATAGTGTTGTATGAATGTTTCATATTTAGTGTTGGGTATAGATGGTGCTATGTACATGTTGGATATACAGTGTTGTGTACATATTGTACTGTGTGCATGATGGATATGTTGTGTTGTGTGCATATGGTGATCTGCACATGTTGGATATGCAGTTTTGTGTACAGATGATGTTATGTACATGTTCGATATGAAGTGCTATGTACATATAGTGTTGTGTGTATGTTGTACCTGTGGTGCTATGTACATATGGTGTGGTGTGAATGGTTATACAAGTGGTGTCATGTGCATGTAGTGTCGTGTACCTGTTATACAAATGGTGTTGTGTGCAGATAGTGTTGTGTACATGTCATGCATGTGGCATTGTGTACATGTAGTGTCATGTACATGTTGTTCATGTGGTACTGTGTAAATGTGGTATTGTGTACACATTGTACAAGTGGTGTAGTGTACATGTGGTGTTGTGTACATGTTTTGCAGGTGGTGTGGTGTACATGTGATGCTATACACACGTTGTGCATATTGTGCTATGTATAGGTGGTACTGCTTACATGTTGTACATATGGTACTAGTGTATGTATGGTATTAGGTGCATGTCATACATGATGTGTTGCGGGCACACAGTACTATGTATGTGCATTGTGTAGTCATGGTATCGTGACATATGTATTAATTGTGTTGCACTCTAGACACGTATTTGTGTTATGTTGTAGATCAGTTGTAGGTGTATGTATTGTGTTTTGTTGTACACTGGGTGTAGGCGCATGTGTTGTATGTCAGGTGTGAATGCATGTATTTCATGGTGTGGTATGCCTTATGTGGTTGTATGTGTAGGATGTACACTATGTGTATGTGCACATGGTTGAGGAGAAGGAACTGAGTGTTTTCAGGTGTGGCAATCGATCTGGTATGTGTACATAAAGAAGAAAGGTAGAAGTAAGGTTCGATTAAAGGATAAGTATCAGTATATTATTTCATTTTTATTATGCATGTGATTTATGATTCTGTTATATGATGATTACATGTGAATTATGATTTTGGTTTATGATGGTTACATGTGATTTATGATTTTAATCTATGATGGATATGTTTTGAGCTAACCTGATGAGGTATTTTTATACATGTTCATTTGGTCAAATATGTTATTTTCACTTGTTGTGATAGGAAGTAAACAGGATCATAAGTGTACCTTACTGACGAGCTACTAATGAGGTATGATGTGAATTTATTTCACTTTATTTTAAATCTAATGGAAGTTATGTTCTTGGAACAGGAATGCATCAACATGCCTGGTTGGGTGGTTGAAATCAACTACAAGAATTGGCAGTAGGGAAAAGAATTGGAATATCCAGCAGTATGTTGGTAAAGCAGTTCAGGAATAGGGCCATTGTGGAACACTAGTACCTAATAGTGTCCATTGATTTCCATGAGCATGCTATGACCAGCATGATGGTTTTCAAGTAGGGATATGCCTTGGTTTTTGTATCTTCTGATGCAAGGAATCCTTGCCAAGGGATGGACTACCAGGGACGGGGGTGCCAGTGGAACTTGGAAGGTGAGTGACTGCATGGAAGGGTTGATCGGATTTCCCAAGGGATTGTATAGCAAAGAAGGGAAGGTCGAGGATGGATTTTTTTTGTTCATGAGCATTGCAAGATGGAACCAAATGCACATTGGGAGTGTGCCCTAGAAAAATGAGGCAGTAATTTTTCGTTGAGAGGACAAGTGGCGTGGGATTGTATCACTTGACATTGGATGAAGATTTGACTTTGCAGTTCATTCTAGACTTCCTGGGAAGGAGGTGAATCTTATTACTACTTTGAGGGTGGAGGTGCGAGCCTCTAGATTCCCTTGTTTATTGATACAGGAATTGTATTCTCTTATTTGTTGGTTTAGCAGATGTGTATATGTGATTATTGTAAATACCGTAATGAGTTGATTTATAAAGCTCCACTATGTGGTATGTTTTCATGTTCTCATGATGTTTTGTTTTAGTAGATGGTCATTATAAACATTGCAATGAGCTATGTTATAAATATCCATGGGAAATATGTTTTGTTTTCAATAGTCTTGTTGGTTATAGGTGTCATTAAACACAGAGGACAGTGTTCCCCCAAGGGGGAGGGTTCTGTGACAACCCTGGTGAAAATTCCATGTAATAAAAGTTAAAAACAATAACCACAGATGAATGGGACACTTATTCCAAGTTGAATGTTGGGAAAGACATCATAGGGGGGTGTTCATTTGGTTGTTTATGGCTAAGGAAATTGGCAAAGGAAATGGATATGGCGTTAAAAGGCACGTTGGCACATTTATTTATGAAAATAATGGAAAATAGGAAAAAAGGAAGGCGAAATGTCATAGGTTACATGTGAGGAGGAAAATGAAGGAAAATAATGGAAATTGAAGAAAATAAACGCCTCATTGATAAAAAGGCTTCTGAGGATCAGTTGGAAAGCTTGCTTAGTGAAGGCTTGGTCTGTTTAGCTTTGGTGCTCTCTCATTATTCTCTCTCTCTCTGATAGCATTGGAGCAAGAAATGAAAAGAAGGCAAGAGGAAGCAAAGATCAAGTAGGGAAAGGCAGGATCAAGTAGTTATAACAGACTTCAATGCAACTATCAACTTGCATGTGTATTTTCCTTGCTATATTTTGCATGCATGGGATTACATGTGTTTCTTTTCTACCATGGGATGGGTTTTTCTAGGTGTGATAGTATTTTCAGCCTAGACTTGCCATTTCCTAATAGATTTGATGAGATGGGTTCTCTCATGCTGTTTGTGTGGGATGGATGGATTGGATTCGAAGTTGAGTGGGGTGGCTCTTCGAATTGACAAACACATGGTGGTAGTGGCCCCTAAATCAGATTGAGGATGCATAAATCCACTGGCCTAGTAACCCCTGAACCAGACTCTGGGTTGTGGTAAAGCCAGATTGTGTGCCTCGGTGGGCCCAGGAATCCTTCTCGGTGAATGGCAAGATATAAATTAAATTCAAGAGGTGGATTTTTTCTCCGTTGGGCCTAGTGATTCCAGGATGGAATGCATGGTAAATCCTAGAGAGTATGTCTCGGTGTAGGGCCTAGTGACCCCTGGATCGGACATCAGAAACACGATAAATCCTGAGAGAGTAGGAGGCACTCAAATTCCTCAGGGTGTAGGCAGAGAACTCTGGTGGCATCCACATTGATTGGTGTTTTTGATGTGTTCTATGAGTCCCACATTCATGCTTGGAATATGGCACGAGGGTGATTGGCTGAAGAGATACTTGGCTTAGACAATCTATGTTCGGGTGGAACGTGGTAGTCCCATCTCCAGTTGGTTCATTACATTAATTAAAAAGAAATTCATTCCATTGATTTTCATTTGTAAATGTACCAGTGTATATATGGATTTTGATGGTTTATATCTTTATTGTAATCATGTTCCTATTATGTTGGTTATATGTTCATTTTATGGTAGCAACTATGTTTGGCTCTCAACATGTTTTAACTTGTATTTGAATGGATATTGTATCTATGACCTAATAAGTGATAAGGCAACAAATGACACATGGAAACAATGGTTCATGGCAATTCTTAGATAAGTAAGAGATCCCTACACTTAACTCTGTTATTTACACCTATAGGTTACATGTCGATGATATGTTTGACGAAATGCCTATCGTGGCTAGTAGGGATCTAGTCAAGGTATTGAACAAGTATTTCCTTTAGTACTTTCATTTCCATGTTACTCTACTAATTTGAAGTGATGGATCAGTTCTAGGCAGTGTCCTAGGCTCTGAGCCTGAGAAATTGGCTTAAATCTCAGGGTCCATGGCACAACACTAACAATTTTGGTCCATATTCATTGGCAGGTAGGCCTATGAGAGCGACTTTAGGTTTTTGGTTGCTCCCTTGCCCATAGGAAGAGAGCGACTATGGCCCAAGAGACCTAAAAGAACAATGGGACCCAGGGACAAGTTGTTTGAGTGGGTAACTTGTCTTCTGATGGTTCTGTTAATGATGTTGAATGTCTATATGGTGTGATTCCATCGATTCCACTTCCTTAATGTGACTTAGGAGTTTGAAACATATCATAGTGGCCTCTTGTCGCATGTTTACCCCAACTGGCTAGTTGCTTAGGTAGATGTGAGAGGGGGGTGTTACACTCATGATATCCTAATAGTAAATAGCTTGAAACTTAATACCCAAACTTGAATGGTCAATAAATTTCTATTTACTTGACTATCATTTCACTATTAATCAACAACCATTATAGGGTTTTCTTAGTATTGGGTGTTTCTGTTAGTGGTTTCTTAATGGGTTACACAACGATTGATATTTGTACAATTTATAGTTCAATATATTAATCTATACTATCTGAATTTTATGCCAACCAGGTGACCACCACATCATCTACCTCTTGCCTTCTACCTCAATGTTGTAGTGCACTTTGACCAACATCATCCTCTACCATGTTATATGTCTACATCAACATGCCATGTTAGTACCCCGTCAACATGCTACACCATCCAATACTTTCCTTCTTTCCATGTCACCATGACACATCTTCATGCCATGCCTATATGTCATGTCAACACCAAGTTAACATGCCACATCACCTTAGACCTACCTTTATGCCACGCCATCCTAAAATGTCATCTTGGGCCTTCTAGAAAATTAATAAAAACTTTGTTCATGATGCTTCACCTAATATGATGATGGACCATCAATTGTTGCCACTCCACCTTTTATGGCCACTAATGTTTTGGCCAATTGGGTCATCGATCTAATAGAAAACAATAAAACCTCACTCATAACACTCACTCAACCTGATAGATGGATGTTAACCAACACGAATATTCCTTATTAATCAAAAGACATATCAGGATTTTTCAATATCATGGGATTGCTATGGGGGTTACTTGAGGCATTACCTAGCACCTAATAGTTGATACCCTGATAGTCGATATGTCATCCTTTGGACTTAGATATTTTCAAATAGAACTTGGTCATAACACCCTAACAAACCATGTGACTAGAGGCTAGGGCCAAAGCCTCCAATCCTAGAGTTTCTAAACTTCCAATATCAATATTGAAATCCAAAATCTTCCACTAAGATTCCTAGCTAGATTTATAAGACTTGAATAAAATTAGATAGGGAAAAAAAATCCCAAAGAATTTTATGGGCTTAGAAATATTTTCCAACCTATTGAGGAATCCCAAAAGATATCTTTATCATGACATCTCCACCACATGAAGGCATAAAATTGCTAATGGTTAGACCTTCTCGAATTAACCCAACTGAAAAAATATTATTTCACTCATTTGGGCTAAAATTTACACTTCATCTCTAATTCATACAAATAGGTTGGCCAATATTCTAGATTATCTTCAAAGTAAACAAAGTCTAACCATCACTATTGAAATTTCAAGTCTTCTCAATCAAACAAGGATATATTCATAGTTGTATCCTCCTACAACGAGTATGATAAAAGTCATTCACATTGAGAATACATATAAATTTTCATAGCTCAAGTCAACTTATACATTATCACCTTACTACACTGCACATCTTGAATTCATCATTGGTAATTTGTTTAAGAGAATGCCTCTATATATAGCATTCATCAAAAAATAAGTAATAGCTAGCATTCAAGCAAAATTCTACATTACATTCAACTTAACATTCGTACATATTTAGTGTACCAACATAACACTTTCAACTCATCATTACAAACATACACAATAATCCAAAATAACAATGATCATGAAACACAACAACAATTTCATTTCATTAGCAAAGAATAAATACACATATATTGTCCACCTAAACTTGTTGGAAGTTGAATAAGGGAAAGCCACTCTCTACCCAACCATAGGCTTAGCTACACTACTTTCAATTGGCGACCCATAAGCCAACTCTAATGCCTTAATAAAAATATTCTCTTAGGTTTCTATAGAATTGAAATTAGGGTAGAAGATATGAAGGCCACTCTCCTTCACATGTAGGATTCAAGGTTCTACTCTGTTCTCACCTCTCTCTCTCGTTTCCTATTTGTTGATTGTGTTTTTTTGATCTACTCTTCGATCTCTCTACTCACTCATACACACTCTACAAATTTGTGTCTACTTTACTCTCTACTCACCGCTTTCTAAAAATCACCTTCTAACCCCATGCACTCAAACCACTGTGAGAATTTTAGGTCCCTCCTTTGGCTACATTGTCAACTAGGAATATCAAAAATGGGTACATGGCCCATAATTCTAGAACAATTTGGTAGCACTTCCCCAATCTTCTCATCTATTTTTCCAGTTGGGTAGTTCAACTACCAAATTAGAAATCTAGGCGATTAATTCAGGGTAAGATAGGAAACTTCTCCAATTCCCCCTTACATCTTCCCTTCTAGGCATTAAGATTTATGTTAGATACTATCTTCTTCCGCCTTTGAAAATATATTAATAAAGACAAATTTTCCTATTGTTCCAGGTCTTTTGGCCCATTTACATTTACTTACCTATATGGGCATCACGAAGAAAATAAATTATAATTACAATATTTGTGGGCGGAAACGACTGAGGTCTTACATGTGGAGTGGATACAATAGAAAACATCTTAAGAGATAGCATGAGGTATAGTTTTGAAAGAATGCATATTATTTATGAAGTATTCACTACTATTTTATGATTTGTAATTTACATAGTCATGTTTATTATACCATGAATCTATAAATAATCATTACACTTTATTTTTATGTTTGTAGATGGAACATGAAGAATCACAATGTCAAAATCAAGCCAATCATCAAAACATTCAAAATAACATAAGTACAATATCCCCTACAAGTGATGAAGAAATGAGGCATGCAAGTAACTCAAGCAATGCTATTAGTTTAAGAAATGGTTGATGATCATAGAAACATAATGTTACAAGTTACATATTTTTGAATGGTTATATGTTATTATCAGAGACCTTTCCTCAATTAGATTATGACATGTTACTAGTGAATACAACACTTATTTATTGACAATTTGAATATTGTGGATGATTATGTTGTCTAATTTTGTATAAGAACGGTCTCTTATTCATATATAGTAAAATGAATATGTCAGTCTATTGTATTGTCCATTGTCATAATATCATATTTTTGATTAAATATATGGATAAATTACATTATAATTATGAATATAGGTGTAATTAGTTGGGATATTTGTTTAAATAATATAATACATTAATGCAATTATTATATTCAAATACAATAATTAAAATATAAAAATCAATATTATTATATAAATATTTTATTTTTTGATGATTAATTTAACTTTCGCAAATACAAAAAAAAAAAAGTCGCATTTGCATACCACAACTTGGGAAAATTCAACACTGAAGCATGTCATTACATTGTATTGATTTGAACGCAACGGTGTAGTTCATAATTTTTTTTTTCCATGTAGCCAAAGAACCAACCCTTCAAAACATAGGAAAGGGTAATATATTTTTCAAGCCTTAACATCGTTCAACGCAAGGCTTGAATCCATTACAACAATATACTCAATATGAGCTCAACATGTCACTTGTGGGGATTAATTCTAGGTGGGGAGGATAACGGTATTCCTCCCAACCACTTGAGATAAAAACAATTAAGAATCCACTTCATACTTATTTATTTGTTGGTACATTTAAATGAATATTACAAATAGATGGAAATAACTATAATAAAATCACTTGCGCAAAAAACAACATAATTGTCACTTCCTTCAATGATATTATTACCACTTCCATTATTGTTAGCATTATTGTTCCAAGAACTTATGTTGCACAATATAATATAAACGCTTATAATTTTACATATGCATTATGCACTAGGCACTAGGGCTTCATAACATATATGAGAATGCACTTGTCTGTAATATATATCATATAAAATTAGGTCACAATAGTGTGTATTATTCATAGAATTGCACTAGTGTTTTCAATATGTATAATACACTAAGGCATCAAAAACATGTTGTACACTGACACTTATTGTAGATATTTTGAATCCATATTGCATATTAATATGTCACACACTAGTGTATATTATGTGTAAAGAGTGTACCAGTGTATATTATATATATGAGGCACACTAGTGCACATTATTTATATAAGTGGATTGATAAAAAAGCTTTTGCTAGAACCTGTAACCACCTAGAATTTTTAGTTATAGTGAAATTATGTTAAAACCTTTTCTAAGATGTCTCATACCAAATAAAAAAAGGTTTTGTTGATAAAAGTTTCCAATCATGTAACACTAAAACCTCTAATAAAAAATGTCTCGTAAAAGTATTCAACTTACAATGTCTATCAAGTATAATGCAAATACTATGTTATATTGCTTGTGCTTTCTTTTAAAAATAAATATGAAGAAATCAGCCCCAAGGATTTTCTTAATTAGTTGAGGTCCTATCTCTAAACCACCTCGCCATTGGGAGATCAGAAGGTCATTTCTACTCGATGTCCTCGAGGTTTTCCTCTATTTAGTTTGGCTGGCAATATGTGATCTCTTCAAGCGGATCTTTATTTATACTCCCGGGGGAGGAGGTTCAAGGTTATATTGAATAAAGGGGGAGGGGGACCCTTCCCTTCTCTCATAATTTGAATCCTAAGACACATCTCATTCTGGAGACATGCAAGTGATTATGAGGGGAACTTTCCAAAATTTGAGTGTTAGATTTATGTGTTGGTTGGAAAAGTTTGTCTTAGTATTTTCAAGCTTCATTATGTTGAGAAATAGCAACAAGAAATTATAGTTTAATTTGTCCTTGAATTAAATTGTGAATTAAAATAAAATTCTATTCTCATAACAACTTGTAAATAGTTAATTAAGTTTAATTAACTTAATTATCTTAGGAATTTTGAGTTGGAAGTCTTTCTGAAGTCATGTATATGTTCTCCCTATATTATAGGGGTCTAGGATGAGTTAAGTATGAGTTGTAATTAGTTAGCTTAGTTTACTGAGTTAAGTCCAGTTAAATGAGTTCCAAACTGTTTGAGGAACTAGTAGTGAGTTAACAGTCAATTGGTGCACTAATGCATTAACTAGTGCTACTTTAGTTAACTGAAAAAGATCTAGATGAGAATAGAGTGCAGGTACAATGTACTAATTTTTCTAGACTTTTCTGAGTTGTGCTGAGTGTGCATGCAATAAGTAATTGAGCCTCGAAGGGATTATGCAGTTTTGAATGCACTGATTTCCCTTTAAGATGGACTAATAAGCCATAGGAATTGCGCAAAGAAATAGGGATTGGAGAGCTAGTGAATTGGCTAAGTGTTGGCCAAGAGCTTTCTTGTGAGTTGGAGATTAATTTTACTAAGTGTTGGGATTTTTCTTCTGAGAACAAGCATTGTAATATCATCTTCATTTTCTGATATATGCAATATAGATACTGGGGTTTTGAGTTGTGTCTTTCCTTGGATATTTATTGTGTTATGTGTATTTGATTCTCTTCCTCTTGTCGATTATTGTTTTGCTCGATCTTTATGTGCTTTCACTGTAAAGAGTAGAAGTAGATTCTTGTCTCTTGCTTTAGTACATTGCATGAACTTGTGAATCTACCGGAAAATCTAACTGATATAAGAGATGAGAACAATATAATAGAGGAGAGTTCAAAGTTTTTGAGTTCAAGGTTACAAGTGGAATTCGAATTTTCATTTCATACTTCAGGATTAGCACATGAAATTCTACGATTTGTGGCTCGAGTATGCCTTGGAAGGCAGCTAGAATTTTATAGCCTGGAGGGAAGGAGTCTGTGCTAGAAGACAATGGCTTGAAGGAATTCATTGATCAAGAAGCACCCAAGCCAAAAACTATGGATGCATAGAACTTGGTTGAATGGAATAAGTGTGGTGCGAAGGCAAGACAGATAATCCTTGAGGGAGGTCGATACCATATTGTCTTGAGTCTCCATGGCATGGAAAATCTGCATGCTACGGGGAAAACATTGACAGATTTGTATCAGAGCAATAGTGACCAAAGGAAATTGGTACTAAACGAAAAACTTCGCAAAATCCAAATGGAGAAAAGCGAGACTATTTCCAAATACTTGACCAATTTCACTCAATGTTGTGATGAACTTGGAAGTGTTGGAATCACAGTTTCCAAGGAGGATATGGTGAGTCTTGCTCTTCTAGGGCTCCCAAAGAGTTGGCATAGTTATCAAGACTTTGTCAATGGTCTAGAGAAACTGCCAAATTGGGAATAATTGTGGTCAGATTTGATGTAGGACTAGATCAGGAGGAGCACCAAGGATGGCTCTTCATCAAAGACTAGTGATGAAGAGAATTACGCCTTAGCGATTAAGGCAAGGAAGGGGAAAGGGAAAGCTTCCCATTCCAAATCAGATTATTATCATGGAGGTAAGAATAAAGATATGATGAAATCTAAAAGCTTTCATTGTCATAAGATGGGACATTTTTCTACAAATTGTCCACTCAAGAAGTCCAAGGAGAAGTCCTGTGGAGGAGTGGCAGGTGAGGCTTTGGCCTCTCAATTCGAATTTGACTTTTCCCTCATTGCATGCATGGTGTCACCAATGTTGGGAAGAGTATGGTACTTAGAAAATGGAGCTTCATTCAACATGACTGGTGAAAAAGAGTTATTTAGTGACCTAGAGGAGAAATATCTCTAGATGCATATCGAGATGGGTGACGATGGGAAGTATAGTGTTTCTGGCTTGGTCATGAATGCTTTTCAGAGGGAGCATCAGGCACCCCTCACCTTGAGGAATGTTATATATGTAACCAAGCTAAAGAAGAACTCGGTATCCATTTCCATGCTTGAGGATAGAGTCTATGATGTGATCTTCTCGAAAGGAAAGGCGTTCCTTCGACACATAGCCATGGGTCAAGTAAAGAAGATAGGGATTTGTGTGAATAATCTTTACAAGATGGAGGTAGAGGAGTGTGCTACTTTGAGTTCAAAAGTAGAAAACATGCAGAGTTGAGATGTTGGCGAGTTTTGGCATAGGCGATTGGGCCACTTGCATCATGGGGCTTCGAAAATATTGCAGCAAATATCTACTAGTCTTCCAAAAGGTACGCTTGAGCAAGTTGATACATGCAAGGGGGGTACTTTGGGAAAATACACCAAGCCTTGCTTTGGAGACAACGACAGTCGAGCATAGTCTAATCTAGAGAGAGTCCATTCAGATGTGTGTGGACCATTCTTGACAACATCCATGGGAAAACATAGGTATTATGTTATATTTGTTGATGACTATTCTCATAAATGCTAGATATTTTTCATGCATAAAAAAGATCAAATTTTCACAAAGTTTTGTGAGTTCAAATCATTGGTGGAGAAAGAGTCGGGCAAGAAGGCTAAAGCTCTATGGAGTGATAATGGTGGAGTATGTCTCAAATAATTTTAAGAAATTTTGTGCAATGGAAGGGATTAAACAAGAGTTGACGACACCCCATAACCCTCAAAAAAATGGGGTGGTCGAGAGGAAGAACAAAAGCATAGTAGGAGCAGCGAGGGCAATGTTGCATGATCAGCGACTACCACTACACTTTTAGACTGAGGCATGCAACACAAGAGTTTATGTTCAGAATCATAGCCCACATCAGATACTTGAGATGAAGACACCAGAGGAAGCTTATTCTGGTAAGAGGCCAGATGTTGGTCACTTCAAGATTTTTGGGTCAGCAGTATATTTCCGTGTGAAAAAAGACACAGGGAAGAAGATTGACCCTACAACAGAGTTGGGGATATTTGTGGGGTACATTGATACACCTCACAACTATCAGGTGTATATGTCGACAAGTCGGGTGACAGTGGTTCACAGGGATATCAAATTCGATGAGGAGAAGGCCATGCATGTTTCCCTTGAGAGGGAGCTTGAGCTACATGAGGATGAGGAGCTCTTATCCCCTAAGGTTGAGGAGCCTTAGATTGATGTGGAGAAGCCACATGCAGAGGTTCCAGGAGTGGAGACATCCACTTAGGCAGAGTCTTCCAGGGAGGGAAGAAAGCACACTAGAGAAGCTGACAAATTTTTGGATGATGCATGGGAGAATGTGGGAGCACCCACTTCTCAGCGCAAGCAGATGAGGTCACTTGAGAGGTACACTAGATACATGGCTCTTATGGGTGTATGTGTTGTGACAGAGCCATCTTCCTTTCCAGAAGTAGTGCAGCAGTTGGTTTGGGTTGATTTGATGGTGAAGGATCATGACTCCATAGTTCGAAATAGTGTTTGGGATGTGGTCCTAAGACTGGAGGAAAAGTCAGTAGTGAGCTCCCGTTCAATTTACAAGGTAAATAAAGATGCAGATGGTACAGTGGAGAAGCATAAGGCTAGATTTGTGGCTTGTGGCTTTTCACAGGTAGAGGGGATTGACTATGATGAGACATTTTCTCCTGTTGCAAGGTACTCATCAATCCAATCTATATTGTCACTATCATCAGAGATGGGTTGGAAGATCCATCAGATGGATGTGAATATGACCTTCCTCAATGGCATGATTAAGGAAGAGGTGTACATAGAGTAGCCCGAAGGTTTTGAAACCTTTGACCATGAGTCTCATCTGTGCTGACTTAAGAGAGCATTGTATGGGCTAAAGCAAGAACCCTGTGCTTGGTACACTAGGATAGATAACTACTTCACTGTGTTGGGCTTCATAAAGAGTGAAGGAGATGTGAACCTGTATCACTAGTGGTGGAGGGTAAGATGTTGATCATTGTACTATATGATAATGATCTCATACTGACAAGTGATGAGAAGTTGATAAAATATTGCAAGGAGGACCTTGTAAGAGAGTTTGAGATGAAGGACATGGGGTCATGTTTTAATTTCTTGGCATGGAGGTATGGTAGGGAGATGGGGAGTTATTTGTATCTCAGGGAAAGTATGCCAATGAAATACTCATGAGATTTTGCATGGAGAGCAACAAACCCATGGAGACTCCTCTAGCTGGTAATTGGAGGAAGGAGGATGCTACTTCAGGGGAAGTAGTGAAAGCTACTGTGTACAGGCAGCTTGTGGGTTCACTCATGTACTTGGTGAACACACGACCGAATATTTTCTATGTAGTTAACTAGCTTAGTCAAGCGATGGTTAGGCTTACCAAGCTGTATTGGAAGGTAGAAAACCATGTGTTGAGATACCTAAGGGGCACCTCTCAGTTTGGGTTATGGTACAGACAAACAGAGGGACTGAAGCTTCAAGGCTTCACTGATGCAGATTGGGCAAGGATTCTATCCGACAGGAAGAGCACATGAAGAGGGATCTTCAATATTGGATCAATGGTAGCTTCTTGGTACAACTGGAAACAGATATCAGTTGCACTCTGTTCGGTAGAGTCAGAGTACGTGGCTCCAAGTCAAGTACCATGTGAGGCTATCTGGATGAGGAAGATCCTGGTTGGTTAGTTTGGTCAATACATGGATACTATTGTGATTTTTTGTAATAACCAGAGTTGTATCAAACTCTCTGAAAATCCAATTTTTCATGATCGGTCCAAGCATATTGATATCTGATATCATCATCTTAGAGATTGTGTATTGAGGCGGATCATGTTGTTAGATTATATTCCCACAGAGGAGAAAGATGTTGACATCTTGAAAAAGGAATTGTCAAGATGTCAATGTTTGTTTCATAGAGACAGGATCGGGGTAGCTGATAATCCCTTTCCTGTTGAGAGGGCGTGTTGAGAAATGGCAACAAGAAATTCCCGTTTAACTTGTCCTTGAATTAAAATTTGAATTAAAATCGAATTCTATTCTCATATAAACTTGTAAATAGTTAATTAAGTTTAATTAACTTAATTAGCTTAGGAATTTCGAGTTAGAAGTCGTTTTGAAATCATGTATATGTTCTCCCTATATTAAAGGGGTCCAAGATGAGTTAAGTATGAGTTGTAATTAGTTAACTCAATTTACTGAGTTAAGTCAAGTAAAATTAGTTCTAAGTTGTTTGAGGAACTAATAGTGAATTAACAGTCAGTTGGTGCAGTAATGCATTAACTAGTGCTATTCCAATTAACCGAAGATTCCCTCATCAGAAACTCATGCATGTCGACTCTAAGAAAGACCTAGTTGAGACTAGAGTGTAGGGACAATGTACTATTTGTTCTAGATTTTTCTCAGTTGTACCCAGTGTGCATGCAATCAGGAACTGAACCTAGAAGGGATTGTGAAATTTTGGATGCACTGATTTCTCTTTAAGAAGGGCTAATTAGCCATAGGAATTATGCAAGGAAATAGGGACTTGGAGAGCTGGTGAATTGGAAAAGTGTTGGCCAAGAGCTTGCTTGTGAGGTGGAGATTGATTTTACTGAGTGCTGGGATTGTTCTTGTGAGAACACGCATTGTAATCTCATCTTGATTTTACGATATATGCAATAAAGATAGTGGGGTTTTGAGTTGTGGCTTTCCCCGGATATTTATTGTGTTATGTGTATTTGATTCTCTTCCTCTTGTCAATTATTGTTTTTCTCGATCTTTATGTGCTTCCACTGTAAAGAGTAGAAGTAGATTCTTGTCTCTTGCTTTAGTACATTGCAAGATCTTGTGAATCTAAAGGAAAATATACATGATATCAGAGATGAGAAAAACATACTAGAGGAGAGTTCAAAATTTTTGAGTTCAAGGTTACAAGTGAAATTTGAATTTTCATTTCATACTTCAGGATCAGAACATGGCATTCTACATTTTCAGCTCGAGTATGCCTTAGAAGGCATCTCGAATTTTATAGCCTAGAGGGAAAGGATGTAAGTTGTGCTAGAAGATGATGGCTTGAAGAAATTCATTGATCAAGAAGTCCCCAAGAGAGTAGCTACAGATGCATAGAACTTGGCCGAATGGAAGAAGTGTGTGGCGAAGGCAAGGCGATAATCCTTGAGGGAGTTTGAGATCACATTGTCTCGAGTCTCCATGGCAATGAAACTCTGCATGTTTTGTGGAAAACATTGATGGATTTGTATCAGAACAACAGTGACCAAATGAAATTGGCAATAAAGGACAAACTTCAAAAAATCAAAATGGAGAAAGGCGAGACTATTTCCAAATACTTGACCAATTTCACTCAATGTCGTGATAAACTTGGAAGTGTTGGAATCACAGTTTCCAAGGAGGATATGTTGAGTCTTTCTCTTCTAGGACTCCCAAAGAGTTGGAATAGTTATTAGGACACTATCAATGGTTGGGAGAAGCTACTAGATTGGAAATGACTGTGGTCAGATTTGATGCAGGAGGAGATCAGGAGGAACATCAGGGATGGATCTTCATCAAACACTGATGATGAAGAGAATTGTGCCTTAGTGATTAAGGTGGGAAAGGGGAAAGGGAAAGCTTCCCATTCCAAATAAAATTATTATCATGAAGGTAAGAAGAAAGATATGATGAAAGTTAAATGCTTTCCTTGTCATAAGATGGGACATTTTGCTACAAATTATCCACTCAAGAAGTCCAAAGAGAAGTCCTCAGGAGGAGTGGCAGGTGAGGCTTTGTCCTCTCAATTCGAATTGGACTTTTACCTCATTGCATGCATGGTGTCATCAATGTTGGGAAGCGTATGGTACTTAGACAATGGAGCTTCATTCCACATGACTGGTGACAAAGAGTTATTTAGTGACCTAGAGGAGAAAGATCTCCAGATCCATATCGAGAAGGGTGACGATGGGAGGTATAGTGTTTCTGGCTTGGGAACGATTTATTTTCAGACGGAGCATGGGGCTCCACTCACCTTGAAGAATGTTATGTATGTACCCAGGCTAAAGAAGAACTTGGTATCCATTTCCATGCTTGAGGATAGAGGCTATGATGTGATCTTCTTGAAAGGAAAGGCGTTCCTTCAACACATAGCCACGGGTCAAGTAAAGAAGGTAAGGATTCGTGTGAATAATCTCTACAATATGGAGGTAGAGGAGTGTGCTTCTTTAAGTTATAAAGTAGAAAAGATGCAGAGCCGAGACGTTGGTGAGTTGTGGCACAGGCAATTGGGCCACTTGCATCATGGAGCTTTGAAGATATTGTAGAAAATATCTACCACTCTTCCCAAAGGTACGCTTGAGAAAGTTAATACATGCAAGGGGTGTACTTTGGGAAAATACACCAAGTATTATTTTGGCGACAGAGACAGTCAAGAAACGTCTATTCTAGAGAGATTCCATTCAGATGTGTGTGGACCATTCTCGACAGAATCCACGACCAAACACATGTATTATGTTATATTTGTTGATCACTATTCTTGTAAACGTTGGATAGTTTTCATGCAGAAAAAGGATCAAACTTTCACAAAGTTTTGTGAGTTCAAATCATTGGTGGAGAAAATGTCAGGCAAGAAGGTTAAAGCTCTACGGAGTGATAATAGTGGTGAGTATGTCTTAAATAAGTTTAATAACTTCTGTGCAGCAGAAGGGATTAAACGAGAGTTGATGGCACCCCATAACCCTCAACAGAAGGGGGCAGCGAAGAGGAAGAATAGAAGCATAGTAGGGGAAGCGAGGGCAATGTTACATGATCAGGGCCTACCACTACACTTGTGGTTTGAGGCATGCAACACAATGGTTTATTTTTAGAACTGCAGACAACATCGAATACTTGAGATGAGGACACCAAAGGAAGCTTATTCCGGTAAGAGGCAAGATGTTGGTCACTTCAGGATTTTCGGGTCATCAGTATATTTCCATGTGACCAACTATGCACGGAAGAAGCTTGATGCTACAGTAGAGTTGGGGATATTTTTGGGGCACACTAATACACCTCACAACTATTGGGTGTACTATTGGGTGATACACCTCAGATGACAGTGATTCGCAGAGCTATCATATTCAATGAGGAGAAGGCAACGTGATTTTCGCTTGAGAGGGAGCTTGAGCTACATGTGGATGAGGATCTTTTAGCTACTAAGGTTGAGGAGCCTTAGATTGATGTGGAGCAGCCACATGCAGAGGTTTCGGGAGCGGAGACATCCACTCAGGCAGAGTCTTCCACAGACGGAAGAAAGTGCACTAGAGAGGCTGATAGATTTTTGGATGATGCATGGGAGAATGTGGGAGCACCCACTTCTCAGCACAAGCAGAGGAGGTCACCTGAGATGTCTTCTAGGCACATGGCTATGTGCTATGCAGTTACCAACTTAGTCAAGTGATGGTTACGCCTACCAAGTTGTATTGGAAGTCAATAAAGCATGTGTTGAGATACCCTAGGGGCACTACTCAGTTTGGGTTATGGTATAAACGGACAAAGGGAGTGAAGCTTTAAGGCTTCACTGATATAGATTGGGTAGGGATTCTATCCGACAGGAACATCGCATCAGGAGGGATCTTCAGCATTGGGTCAGCGACAGTTTCTTGGTACAATAAGAAATAGAGATCGGTTGCACTCAGTTCGTCAGAGGGAGAGTACATGGCTACAAGTCAGGCAACATGTGAGGATATATGGATGAGAAAGATCCTAGTTGGTTTGTTTGGTCAGCAGATGGATCTTACTGTGATTTACTGTGATAATCAGAGTTGTATCAAATTCTCTAAAAATCTTTCTTTTCATGATTGTTCCAAGCATATTGATATTTGATATCATCATCTCAGAGACTGTGTATTAAGGCAGATCATGTTGTTAGATTACATTCCGATGAAGGAGAAAGATGTTGAAATCCTAACAAAGGCATGTCAAGATGTAAATTCGAGTTTCACAGAGACAGGATTTGGATAGATGATAATCCCTTTCCTGTTGAGACAGAGTGTTGAGAAATGGCAACAAAAAATTCTAATTTAATTTGTCCTTGAATTAATCTAAAAATTAAAATCTAATTCTATTCTCATAGCAACTTGTAAATAGTTAATTAAGTTTAATTAACTTAATTATCTTAGGAATTTCGAGTTGGAAGTCTTTCTGACGTCATGTATATGCTCTCCCTATATTATAGGTGTCCAAGATGAGTTGAGTATGATTTGTAATTAGTTAACTCAGTTTACTGAGTTAAGTCTAATTAAATTAGTTCCAAACTGTTTGAGGAACTAATACTGAGTTAACAGTCAGTTAGTGCACTAATGCATTAACTAGTGCTACTCCAGTTAACTAAAGATTCACTCATCAGAAACCCACGCATGTTGATTATGAGAAAGACTCAGTTGAGACTATAGTGCAAGGATATTGTACTATTTGTTGTATATTTTTCTGAGTTGTACCGAGTGTGCATGCAATCAGGATCTGACCCTAGAAGGAATTGCACAATTTTGGTTGCACTGATTTTCTTTAAGATGGGCTAATCAGCCATAGGCATTGCGCAAGGAAATAGGGACTTGGGGAGCTAGTGAATTGGCAAAGTGTTGGCCAAGAGCTTGTTTGTGATTTGGAGATTGATTTTACTGAGTATTGGTATTGTTCTTTTGAGAACAAGCATTGTAATCTCATATTGATTTTTTGATACATGAAATACAGATAGTGGGGTTTTGAGTTATGTCTTTCCCCGAATATTTATTGTGTTATGTGTATTTGATTCTCTTCCTCTTGTCGATTATTATTTTCTTGATCTTTATGTGCTTCTGCTATAAAGAGTAGAAGTAGATTCTTGTCTCTTTCTTTTGTACATTGCATGAGCTTGTGAATCTACAAGAAAATCTACAGGTTATGGATGTTAGTGAAGGTGGTGAAGGATGTGATTTGGATGTGCAGGTCGTCAATCTATGCTTTCTCCTCAAGGTATCGATTTTTGCGATGGTGAACTATAAATTCAAGTGAGAACTTTATCATGGTGTTGTTGGAGTACATAAGCGCCAAGTCTGGGACCCTGGAGAGAGAGATAGCGAGGGACGTTATTGGGAAAGATTAGATCTGGTAGGGTGAAACCTAAATGCAAATGATAGTGAGGAAATTATGATTTGGAATTTTGTAGCTATTACCTTGGTAATCTCTCTTGATCCTTTAAGCGGGCTCCCTGTGTCTTTACTTTTTCAAGACTGGAGGTTTTGTTTACAAGGCATGTTTGTGTCTCGCTATCATTATTTATGGTTGTTGGGAACCTTAGATTTAAATGTTGTAGATTTAACTCAGGTCGTAATTATGGGTATAAAGCCTATGCATGGCTTTTTTGCCTAAAACTTGGTTCTGTGTGCTCTGTCTGAACATTTGGGACTTCCAAGCCGTAGGAGTGATTAGATGCTAGTGGTATGGGGGGTGTGACGAGTTCACGGTTTCTAATTTGTTGCATTGCTATATCCATGCACATGTTTTGAGTTTGAACTCTCATCCTAAAGTGGTCGGAGGTAGGTTTACACTTAAGCCCAGACAAAATGTTCATTTTGATCCTTGTTTTGAGCTTTTGGTGTGAAATTTCCATTCTGGTGTTTGGGGATTTCTTGTGCCATCGAAGGTGAGTTTTACAGTTTGGGTGGGAGACAAGGCCGATGGGGGGGAGGATATGCTACACTATGGTGGAAATATTGTAGCCAAGGGGGAGAATTCTCAGTGAGGGTTGCTTTGGCCACGAGCTGACCCGTATTGTTTTAGCTTGGAAAGTGATTTGATTTGGCCTTGAGGGAGTTATGTCACTAGGGAATGGGTTCTAGTGGAATTGTGATATTCCCTCTTATTGGTGTAGTTGGGGTGGTGGCCTCAGCAGGCTTGTAAAATTTTTATGATGCATAGGCAATGTGGTAGAGAAAGGAGAGGAATTAACCCAATGGGGCTTAGGGTGAAGCGTAAAAGGGATGATGCAGAGCCGAGGGAGGAGGTGGCCCATAATCTAGCTCTCTCTCCTGGCTGGGTTGTTCTTCCATAATTTTTCCACAATATGTTGTTGAACAATGTTACAGGAAGTTAAGTTTTATGTTTATGGATAGGATGATCCGGATTTAAATAGGAACGCAACAAATTACAGAGATAACCATATACACAAAGATGCAGCGGAAATAATACTTCATTTCATTAATGGAAAATACTGAAATATGCTTACAAACAGAAATGGCAATAAACTAGCTAGGGCGATGGTAGCTTATCTCTGAGAAGAGATGTGATGGCTACATGCCTCTGAACTGTGTTACAATGAGGCTCGAAGGCCTATTTATTGTTGAGAAACAATGGAAAAACCCTTAACATTCCAAAACCTAACCCTAGGAGATGAAACGCCAAACTGTGGGCCCCGTTTGGGGGTAAGTTGGTAAATCAACTTCCCGGGGTCGTAACTTTGGCATATGATCTCCGTTTGACACGTACAATAGCTCATTAGAAAGATCTATCCGAGCACTATCATTGCTGGAACGGGCAACACCAGTCCATTCCATGGACTCATGTTGCCCCTGGATTCCCCAAAAAACGTCGTTTAGGGCCTCAAAACGGCTCTGGAAGTTCAAGACCCGAAAAAACTGCTAAAAATAGTAAGTTGTGCTACAATTAAGGAAACTGAAAAATGCTGAGAAAGACAATGGTGGGGGTCCAGGTGGACTTGGCAGGTGGCCACCAATATCCACCTGGATCATTCCTCCCCCCTTACGAAGCAATGGTCCCCATTGCGTTGAGCTCCTCCATGAGATGAGGAAACTTCTGCTGAACTTGTTCCCTGGTGAGCCACTTGCCCTGCTGAAGGAGTTGGCCCGCTTTGACAACTCGATACAGTTGGATATTCTGTTGGCGAGTGTTCTTGATCTGTGTGTCCATGATCCGATCAGTTGCAGCTTGTTCCATGCAATCTGGATTTAATTCTGTGGGTTTGAGATGTTCTGCAATGTCGAATGTGTCTAGCAATGGTGGAAAGTATGGTCGAAGGCGGTCCACATTAAATACTGGGTGCAGGCCAAGGAATGGGGGAATGTTGAGCTCAAATGCATTGTCTCCCATAGTCTTAGTAATGGTGTAAGGACCATATCAGAGTGGTCTCAATTTTCGATAGGCTCCAATAAGGCGTTCCTTTTGCAAATGCAACCAGACTTTGTCGCCCACCTGAAACTTGTGTGGCACCCGATGTTGATCATGTCGCTGCTTGTACTTGGCATTTGATTTCTCAAGAATGTCATGGACCTGCTGGCGAATATGTTGGATGCGCTCAATGAAGCTGGTGGCCTTATCTGTTTCGGACTGGACATGAGATGAATTCATGTGAGTAGCTGCAAGTGGCATGGCCACATCAATGGGGCATAGTGGTTGGAATCCCAAACCCACCTGAAAAGGGCTATGGCCAGTGGAGCTGTGAAGAGCTTGGTTGTAGCTGTGCTGAATGTAGGGGAGGTTCTCGTCCCATGTGCATGGATGCTTTGAGTTATACATGCGCAGAATGTGCACAAGCATCCTATTGACAACCTCTGTCTGGCCATCAGTTTGAGGATGGAAGGCTGTGGACTTCGTGAGTTTGGTGTCCAGCATTGACCAGAGACTGGACCAAAAGGTGCTGAGAAACCGACTGTCCTGATCTGAGATGATAGACTGTGGGGTCCCAAAGTGCACCCACACTCGTTCAAAGAAGAGTTCAGCAATGGTTTCTGCTATGATATTCTTCTTGCAGGCCATCATAATGGCCATCTTTGAGAACCTGTCGACGACCACAAAAACACAGTCATTTCCATGCTTAGTGGAAGGAAGGCCTGACCTGTAATCCATGGAGATGGATTCCCAAGGTCGACTAGGGGTAGGCAACGGGGTATAGAGGCCTTGCTTCTTAATGGTCGGTTTGGCAATGGCACAGGCAGTACATGATCATATGTACTTCCCAACATCCTGTCGAAGATTCGGCCAATAGAAATAGTTTTGCAGTACTGCCACTGTTTTCTCGACCCCGAAATGCCCAGCAACCCGACTGTAGTGTGCTTCCCAAATCATCTTGGCACGCTCGCTTGAAGGAACACAGAGGTGACCGAGGTGGCATAATATGGCATCCTGGAGGTGAAAATCTGCAACCTGCTGACCCTCCAAGGGTGTCTGGTATGTGTGGCCGAATTCTGGGTCGCTTTTGTAGACAAGTGGCCAATCAGAAGTCTCGTGCCCGCAAGAGTTGAGCATGGTGGTTAGCGCCATGATCGGTGGTCGACTGAGGCAATCTGCAACATTATTGGTGCTGCCCTTTTTATACTTGATATTCAAGTGAAACTGTTGCAGGTATGTAGGCCACTTCTGATGGCGATCATTCTGCAATTTCCCTTGGGTCTGTATGAACTGCAGAGGTCGGTGGTCTGTGTGGATGACCGTTTCCTTCCCCAAAATGTAATGCTTCCATTGTCGGCAGGCCTGTACAATGGAATACATCTCTTTATCATAAGTGGGGTACTTTCGGACTGTGTCTGAAAGTGTTTCACTGTGATATGCCACTGGATGTCCATGTTGAGTAAGGACTGCCCCAATAGCATAGTCAGAGGCATCTGTCTCGACCTCAAATGGTTGTTGTAAATCTGGTAATGCGAGCACTGGTGCCGTGCAGAGGCGATCCTTCAACTCCCTAAATGCCTTCTGTTGAGATTCAGACCAAAAGAATTTTGCTTTCGCCCCGCCCTTGGTGACTTGACTCAAGGGCCAAGAATTATGAGAAAATCCCAACACAAACCTGCGGTAGAAGTTGGCAAGACCTAGAAAGCTGCGGAGCTCTGTTAGAGTGGTTGGAGAGGGCCAATCCCGAATGACTTGGACCTTGGCTGGATCGACATGCACCCCCTGTTCATCAATGATGTATCCCAGATACTGAACCTCGGTCATGCCAAAAGTGCATTTCTCCAAATTGGCACATAGCTTGTGTTGCCGCAGTGTTTGGGGAACCTGTCGGATGTGGTGGAGGTGCTCTTCCCAACTCTGGCTGAAGATCAGAATGTCATCCAAGTATACTACTACAAAGGAGTTGGTAAATGGCCGCAAGATGTCATCCATTAGCCTCATAAAGGTTGCAGGAGCATTCGTCAATCCGAAAGGCATGACCAACCATTCGAAGAGGCCCTCCTTGGATTTGAAGGCAGCCTTCCACACATCTGAGGGTTCAATTGGTACCTGGTGATATCCTGACTTCAGATCGATCTTGCTGAAATATTTCGCCCCCTTTAGTTGGTCTAGGAGGTCATCAATCCGTGGGATCGGGTACCTATTACGGACAGTGATCTTGTTCAGCGCCCGATAGTCAATACAGAGTCTCCACATCCCATCCTTCTTCTGTACCAACACTATCGGGCTCCCACAGGGCGAAGAACTCGGACGGATGTGACCTTTCTGCAGGAGCTCCTGAATCTGCCTCTGATACCACTGATCCGGATTTAAACAGGAACGCAACAAATTACAGAGATAACCATATACACAAAGATGCAGCGGAAATAATACTTCATTTCAATAATGGAAAATACTGAAATATGCTTACAAACAGAAATGGCAATAAACTAGCTAGGGCGATGGTAGCTTATCTCTGAGAAGAGATGTGATGGCTACATGCCTCTGAACTATGTTACAATGAGGCTCGAAGGCCTATTTATTGTTGAGAAACAATGGAAAAACCCTTAACATTCCAAAACCTAACCCTAGGAGATGAAACGCCAAACTGTGGGCCCCGTTTGGGGGTAAGTTGGTACATCAACTTCCCGGGGTCGTAACTTTGGCATATGATCTTCGTTTGACGCGTACAATAGCTCATTAGAAAGATCTATCCGAGCACTATCATTGTTGGAACGGGCAACACCAGTCCATTCCATGGACTCGTGTTGCCCCCGGATTCCCCAAAAAACGTCGTTTAGTGCCTCAAAACGGCTCCGGAAGTTCAGGACCCGAAAAAACTGCTAAAAATAGTAAGTTGTGCTACAATTAAGGAAACTGAAAATGCTGAGAAAGACAATGGTGGGGGTCCAGGTGGACTTGGCAGGTGGCCACCAATATCCACCTGGATCATAGGAATATGTTTTAATAGGAGATAAATATCCTAGAGGATAGGTCTAAAATAAAGGAAGAAGTGGATATTCGAGAATTACCTAGGAAGCTAATGAAAAGGTTGATAGGCAAGTAGAATGAAGTCGGGATAAAGAAGATCAAGCATGAACTTTTGTAATGAAGAGATAACATGAAGAAAATAGTAATCTCAATTTGTCATGAAGAAAATAGTAATCTCAAATAATCTCATGTTTTTCAAATTAGAATTTTGTGTGAATGCAAGATATGGAGATGGATAGTTATTGAAAGTTGTCATGGAAGAACACAAAGAAATAACTCATGAAGGTATAAAAGAGAATGAGATCAAGAATGATCTAGAGATTATAGATAGTCAGTAAGACCTCTTAGAAAGGTTCTAATAGGAATTGAAGTTAGATGGAATAGCAATACAAAGTTTCTAGTGAAGGAGATGATAGACTTTGAGGACGAATTAAAATCTTTAAGAAAGCCTAGGATTAAATAAGGCTACATTACAACTGCAAATACAAAGCATATGGAAATATTTAACAAAATTGATATAGTGGAGACATATGAAAAGAAAAAGTTGAATTCAAAGGAAGAAGACAAAAGGAAACCTTGTGAAAGAAAACCAAAATATAATTTATCTAGAGGGAATACACAAGAAATTATGCAAGGAAAGTAAAAGATAAAAGTGAGGAGGTGATCTCATAATAGAGACAATATTTTGAGAAAAAGGAATATAAATGAAAGTTTTCTAATACAAGGTAGTATGAAGCAGGTTCTAAAATAATGAAGTGCATGAAAAACCATTAGACATGTATACATCAACAAAATGAGAACCAAGAGGATGAAATGGAAGGAATTGAGAGAGAGATAGACGTGAAATCTACTATGATTTCATATTTCATATTTTCAAATGTTGGATGTATAAAGAAAGTAAAATATTTTAAGGAATACCATCTATAAAATGGGGGACAAAATATTGTTTGAAATATTTTGTTCCTTGCGCATATATAGAAAATAATACGGGTTTTGAAGATGGAAGTAATCATCCTTCATTATTGAAGCAAGAAGATGAAATAAATCAACTTGATGACCTCAGGAGTTGAAAAGAAAGAGGAGAGTTCCTATAATTTCCCAAAATATGTTGTTGAACATTGTTACAGGAAATTAAGTTTTATGTTTATGGATAGGAATATGTTTTAATAGGAGATAAATATCCTAGAGGATAGGTCTACAAGAAAGGAAGAAGTGGAGATTCGAGAATTACCTAGGAAGCTAATGAAAAGGTTGATATGCGAGTTGAATGAAGTCGGGCTAAAGAAGATCAAGCATGAACTTTTGTAATGAAGAGACAACATGAAGAAAATAGTAATCATGAAGGAATGAATGAATGGTTGTATGTCCTCATATCAAATGGGGAACTAAGGTCTTCTGAAGATGGGAGTATTCCACTAGAAACAGTGGACAAATGGAAATGTAAAGTAGTATAGGAGATATTATGCATAAATGAAAAATATGGAAACTTTGTTATGACTTTTCAATGTCAGTAACCTAATAAAATGTGGATTCATGAACAAAAGGAAGCATTTTAGATGCAGCGGATGATGCTGAAATCAAATATCAGAATATACAGGGAAGTGCAAGACAAGAAAGTTGGTAAATGATGCATGGACAATTTACTTGTTGGGACGGTGACATCGAATGGGTATTGAAAACGAGGTATTTTCCATAATATGTGCAGATAAAGATAGAGACAAATATTTTGAGGATGACAATAATTCTTTTCTAAAGTGGCAATGGAGAAAGGAACCAAGTATATTAGATACTCGAAGAATAGTATATAAGAAAGAGGTTGCATCAGCTATAAATAGTAAGTTGGAAGAAATAATAATACTCAAGAAGTAGGTCAAAAATTTCAAGAGAGGACTATAGTTGGGAAAATAATATGAAGATAAATGTCTTAAATGAACTAAGAACAACACTATTGAAATATAAGGCAGAGAATATGGCTTTAAAGTTCAAATTATATGTCAAATTTTGAAATGGAAAATAATAAGTAATCTAGTATATCAAAAAAAAATTGAACTTGGATATGAAACATAAAGGTTATGGAAGAATTTGATGAATGTTTCCAATTAGGATTATAAAAAAATAAAATAAAACATCAAAGGAAAACTTCAAGTAACTAGAAACACCAAGAAAATCTGGTAGTAAGAAAGTAAAGTGTGGCATCCTGGAAGACTTAGGATAGCAGCAAAACAACAATGTAGTCAAGTTTGTGGACAATAATGACATAAAGTTTGGGACCCAAGAGGATTTCAACAGATTAAAGACTCATGACTAGGAGGTGATGAAAATTTTTCCCAGGAGCCTGATGAAAATTTGTCCCCAGGAGTCGAGACCTCATACAGTAATCTGGACAGAGCTTGATCTAGGTATTCGAAAAGTTTGAATCTCCAAGCGACATCTGGATCCTGGATCATTAGATCCATGATCCAATTCTAGCTTAAAACCTTTTATCTAGCGTGGGACCCACATTGAAGTATAAACATTATGTTTGGTCATCTGCTCCTTTCAAGGACAATCACTCCTAGAAATCCTAGATCTTTTGGATATCGAATACAAGTGCTAATGGAGAAGAGTCTAGTCAAGGAATAACCTTTGTCTTGGGAAAGAGTTACGGCCCTGGATTAATGCAAACCCCTAGTTTTTTGGAAATTCATTTATAACATGAAAGTGTCAACCAATGATGGTGCCAGGCCTTATATATCCTTTTAATTTAAGCCCTGGGTTCTAACCAAATTCATATGGGGGTTTTATCTTAAGCCCTGGTGCTAAAAAACAAACAGTATTTTAGGTTCCTGTTTTAAACTTTTCAATTTGGGGGCTTTCACCTTTGATTAAAAAGGGTTTTGCCGTTTGTTAAGAGCTAATATTGAAATTAAGCACTAGTTTCAATTCATGGAGATTTAAAAACGAGAGACAAGAGATATAAGGGGATGATTAAGGAAATTTTTCTAAGACTTTCTGAGAAAGAGTCGGTTCAATAGGACCGTTGGCATTACAATTTTGTTAAAGAAATTTAAAAATTTGTTGGAATCAAAAGTTTAATATATGAAATCTATATAATTCAAGTGTTGGTTTTTAGAGGATGCTAAAATCATTTATGCAGTCAAAAATACATTTTAAATAAAAAAAATCACTATTTCATCAAAAAGTGCATTGTCATAATTCAACAAAAGAACCAAAATGTAAAAATATTTAGACTAAACCTATTTGTAAACTATTTTTTCAACTTTTAAATCTAAGACATTTTATTTAATTGTTAAATATTATATCTATCTATATATATATATATATATATATATATATATATATATATATATATATATATATATATATATATATATATATATATATATATATATATATATATATATATATATATATATATATATATATATATATATATATATATATATATAGATATACATATATATATATATATATACATATATATATATATATATATATATATATATATATATATAACATCCACTAAGACTAATATGGTTTACTAGACCTTATGAAGGTAATAAATTAATCAAAATTATTTAACATATTATTTCTATGCTAGAAGAGAAGTGAGAGAAACATTCCTAAATCACCATAGTTTTTTTGTCTTAACAAGTCAAGAAGGTTGGTAGTGTGACAAACATTTTGAAAATTAGGATGGATTTGACTATAATTTGAGCAATCTAAGAGAAAATGATTTTCATATTCAATCCTCTTACTATCACACTGGTGACATACTCTTTCTTTCCATGGCATTTTGGAAATATATTAATGCCCACTTTCACTATGAATTTCATGAAAATCAGTTCTTATCTTATAAGTGTTCATTTTCTTCTTAACACTAGTAAAGACAGATAAATAATTGTGGCTTTCAAGTTTGGGTTTGATCACCTCCTTATAATATCTTAGCTTCTCGTTTCCCTCTAACTCTTTATCACCTCACAAATTCTCCTTAAATTTGGAAGGGAATAATATTTTTAATATTATCCTTATTTTTCAAGATGATCTCATCCTTTATCCCCCACTTTTATAGTCAATATTGGGCATCCTTATGCCACCCTCGCTTGAGTCAAAGGTGGGGGTTTTGGCGAGAGTGAATAAATTTTAGGAGACTTCTTGGCTTCCATGTTGTATAACTTCTTCTTATACATTATATACCTAGTCATAGCCATGTTTTCAATAGGGGAAAGGCTAGCTTCAATCAAGAGGATATGGTAGGAAGTAACTGATTTAATGTTGAGGTTGTTGGTTATGAACCACTTTTGGTTTTGCTTAATCTTCCTCCAAAATTCTCTAGATATATTGCAACACCAAACCTCACATAAATATAAAATAGTAGGGGTGACAAGAGTCTCAAAGAGGAGTTTTTCTTATCCCAAATCCAAAGACATCTTGACTTACAATTATTTTCAAGCCCATAATAATCTTTCCATCCTTGACTTATCCTTTTCTCATTGCTATAATTCCAATTGATCTGATGATGGGTGTCGATTCCTAGATATTTGTATGAAGTAAATTCCTTCAAGTAGTTATTATCGTAAATGAAACTATCATTGATAGTATTTTTGGATTTAATTATCATGACTTTAGTTTTTTTAATGTAAATAATCATACCCATTTTGGAGCATAAATCTTGGAGGATTCTTAGTTTCTTTCTAAGATCAACATGGCTCCTTGCCAAAAGAATAATATCATCACCGTAAAGGAGAAGAGTTATGACTATACTAGTGAGCGTGGGGCCAAAACACCCTACATATTCTAAACACTCTTAAAGTGTTGGACAAAAAAACACTGAGAGGGGGCTTGAATTAGTGTGAGAGAAATTTAACCATTCCACAACTTTTCATCAATTAATAATTATGTACTCATGACTCATAATCATATATTACATATCAATAAGTAAATCAATGCATCTTAAACCTATCATCATATCACTAAAACATCAAGAATCCATCACATCAACACAATAATAAATAAGATTTTATGTGGAAACCCATATGGGAGAAAACCACAAATTCTTTTTATTCTTCAACGCATTACATATATTTGTAGGCTCTGACCTACTGGAGGCACCAACCCCTAAGTTATACAAGTCTATAATTGCGGTAGGTTACAACCTCATTCAGCAACCAACCACAAATATGTGCAAGAAGCAAAACAGTATAGGATACAACCTAATATTTGAGGCTTCAACCTCGATGATGAGAAAGTTTCGACATACTCTATCTACTTCAACCTTGACTGAGGCTCCAACCTCAATGATGACAAAGCATCAATTTGGTCTAGGCTCCAACCTGATTAAGGCACCAACATTAATGATGAGAAAGCTCCAACCTGCTCTAGGATCAAACCTTATTAAGGCTCCAACCATAGTGTAGGCACCGACCTCCTTCTTATCCTCCTTGTGTACCTCTTCTCAAAATATTTCAAACTAAATCTAGCGTCATCATCAATCATTGAATCCTAAGTAATGTCACAATCTGCAATCAATGTCATTGTATTATTTGTCACTCCTTGCAAAACATTGTCACTATAATCACAGCCACTAACTATCATATCAATCACTATTACTAGATATCATGTTATTGTCCATACTATACTTGAACTAGTTCATCAATCTGATCATGCGAACTCCTTCTTGAAATTTGTTTTCACCATATATCGAAAACCATTGTAACCATATCATTATCCCTCAAAACCATGTGATTGATATTTTGATCATCAAATATATTTAAACACTGCTTTTCATGCCTTCAAACGCATCCACCTCAAAGATCTGATCATAGATATTCTTCTGGAATCCAATTTGGACAAATAATGAGCCCAGAGACCCACAAAAGCCACACAAAAAAATGTAATAAATTAAACTCTCTATAGATTACCCCTTTCTGGGCACACTTTTGATCACAAACCATGGGCATTCATCCTTCTATACAAAAGTTAATCATTTTTCTGATTGATGTTGATCTAATCACTTCAAGCATATATATATTCCATCAGTGGTACTAGGGATAATAGAGTTTAAACCAAAATAATATAGCTAACCCTACGCATCTAGTCATCCATATGACCATTGTAATGAGACCATGCCAATAATATTTTAGCCGAGATCCATATGATTATTCCATATGACCATTGTAATGGGACCATACCACTAATATTTGAGTCGAGGTCCATATGACTATTTTTATGCCATGAAAGTCTTATCAACATTTGCACCTCATAACCTCAGCCCAATGTGACCACACAATCGTCCCATGTGACCTTGTCCTAGGGGGTCGCTGGTCATCATGCCATGTGGTAGCTCGTGAGGGGTGCCACATGTCACCCATTTTCATACATTTGACCAATCGTAATGTGATAAATACTATTGCCTCATGGTAGTCCCTGGTGGTGCCCCATCAACATATTGATGTCAAATATTGACATGGCATTTCATGGTGTTGCCACATCACACATGCTCCCATGTCACAAACTATACTATAATGGTGTGCCCAAGGTACCATGTCATCGCTAAGGAGGCAGAAGAGCCACATGTCACCTACATCACTACACCCATCCAATCAATTATGTCAAGTTTCAATACATAATTTTCCCACCCGTGCTCCAAAATATGTTCCATGTATCACCATTTTATTTGGTCATGGGACCGGTTAAATATCACGCAATTTTGACATCATTCTTTTATTTAAGTTTTGTAATTGTCGTTGGATTGATTAATTCACACTACTTAACAATGTTAAATTGTTCAGAGGTTTGCACTCCTAAGACTGTTAATTTCCTTATCAGTGTTGAGTCCTCCCTAAAGATGTGCACTCATTAATAAATTTGGTGTCAAGGTTTTTTGCATTATACTTTAGATCCTCCACCTAATGTTGATCTTCAAATGTCCATAACTTCCCATTCGCGAGGAGTTTTCCAAAGTGGGATATACCTTTGGAAAGGTATCGATGAGGCCTACGTCGCAGGCATGTTCTTTTGTATGATCGTTAGAGAATCATAACCTTATTTAAAAATCAACAAACTTCAAACTCTCTTTAGATTGACCTAATGAGGTATGCCAAATGTCCAGTTGTCATATTGCTTCATAAAGGGTATTGTTGCTTCCTTATACACCCCTTTAACATTAATGACACTTGTTGCCATCATTAGAAACACAATGTGAACAATCTCCCCATTTTTCATTTATGGAAACACCACTAGACATTGATGTTCATTGATGTTAATAAGTAAAATTCAAACTCCTCCTATCTGACAGTGAAGATGCGCTCCCTTATTTATTTCCCTCATTCTGTCAATGTCTGAATTCTCTCCAAACTTCCTACACCATCTATTAATGTCTACATTATCTACCCCTTTGACATCAATGGTAGAGGCTCACAAATTCCTATAAAAATTTCATACTCATGTCTAAATATGCTCTTGTAGATTGTCTTCTTATGTCTTCCATAGTATCTA
This sequence comes from Pinus tabuliformis, assembly GCA_031772625.1. Lineage (NCBI taxonomy): Eukaryota > Viridiplantae > Streptophyta > Pinopsida > Pinales > Pinaceae > Pinus > Pinus tabuliformis. The sequence goes on along the minus strand of CM062814.1, from coordinate 498,908,135 downwards.
AAATCTCTAGGTTCTTGTTAAATTCCACAAATTGTTCCTATAGTGATAAAGTCTCCCTTTGTGAGCATGTTACCAATACTTCTCTTACGCTTTCTTGTGGACATGGTCAAAGTATCCCACTGAGATTATGATTCCAAATTTGTTCTTGTACCATCTTGTAGATCTGGTATATTTTCCCCCTGAGACCATGCTTCCTTCATTGGTAAGTTTCTGTCATATATGCATTCTCTAATTTACCATGAATGATCCTATGGAATTGAAGGAGTGCCTTCCCAAGACCATTCTTTCTTCAGACATTTGTAAGTGTCTATAAATTCTCTCCAACTATGCCTGAGTTTTCCTATGGACCTGTGAATCTAGTGAAGTCTCCATTTGACAAAGTTCAAAAGGCTCCCCCTATAAAGATGCTTCCTTCTTTAACTACTCAATGTATGGCAGTATTTCCTATGCCTTCTACTCAAAATCTATCATTATTTGTATCAATTCCTTCCTTTGTCAAACCTCCCATTTGGTTGAAATAAGTGATGAATTCACTTCTCTCATCTTTTCATACTTGCTATCTCCCATCAACCATGTGAGTTCAAATATTTTCATATACAATGTTGAATAATCAATACATTGGTCTCTATCATTAGTGATTGCTTCAATGGTAATTATCCTACTACCTACTTTTCTGTTTCATAATTTCTTCCTTTTACATCATCCATGCTTATTAGGAACAGATGATTTCACTATGTTCTTGTTACAGCTACAACCAATATTCGAACATATAGAACTTCTCTATTAGGAAAAAATTTAAATAGAAAAATCACAGGTTTTTCCACAGGGCACATAACATGATCAACAACTCATATTAGGGCCTTGGACACTCAATGTAGGTTCATATTCTTAATCAACTTGTTTTCTTCTCCAAACCTCAGTGCAACTTTCTCTTTGCCTAGTATATCCCTTTCCTTCCCTGATTTTCTTAGGGAACCTCATGTTGCATTCTCGTGCAATGTGACCAATATTATGGCATCTATAGCATCTTATATAATACATTAATGAGGGAGAAATTGACACATAATTTCTATTAGAAATATGTTGGCATTAATGTCAAAGGTGTAGATATTTCTACAAATCTAGTCTGATACCATGTAGAAATTTCCAGTAGATTCACAAGCTCATGCAATTTACTAAAGCGCGAGACAAGAATCTACTTCTACTTTCAACCAGCGGAAGCCAATAGATCGATGAAAACAATAATAGTAAGAGGAAGATAAATCAATGGCACATAACACAATAGATATCCGAGGAAAGCCTCAGCTGAAAACCCCCACTATCTGTATTGCATTAAATCAGAAATCCAAGATGATAATACAATGCTTATTCTCACAAGAAAAATCCCAGCACTCAATATGATCAATCTCCCAACTCACAAGCAAGATCAAGCCAAAACTTAGCCACTTATTCTTCTCTCAAAGCCCTTATTTCGTTGCGCAATTCCTATGGCTGAATATACCATATTAATGGGAATCCAATGCATCCAAAACTACACAATGCACACTACGTTCAGTTCCTGATTGCATGCATGATCTATACAACTCAGTAAATCATACAACTGATAGTACATTGTCCCTGCACTCTATTCTCAACTGGGTCATTCTTAGAATTGACATGCATGAGTTTCTGATGAGGAAATATTTAGTTAACTTGAGTAGCACTAGTGGATGCATTAGTGCACCAATTGACTGTTAACTCTCTATTAGTTCCACAAACAGTTTGGAACTAATTTAACTAAACTTAACTCGGTAGACTGAGTTATCTAATTACAACTCAAAATTAAACTCATATTGGACCCCTAAACCTTAGGGAGAACATATATATGACTTCAGAAAGACTTCCAACTCAAAATTCCTAACCTAATTAAGTTAATTAAACTTAATTAACTATTTACAAGTTGCTATGAGAATAGAATTTGATTTTAATTCTCAGTTTAATACAAGGACAAATTAAACTCGATTTTATGGATTATATATTTAACATTTCTTGTTGATATTTTCAACACTCCCTCTGAACAAGAAAGGAATTCAACTCGATCTTAATCCTGAACCTTTGGAATGTTCTGCATGCAACACTTCTCTCTAGTGTTGTTGCTCCAGCAACTCCAAAAACCAAAAAACATCCAACCTGAATTAGTATGATGCATCTGTCATCAAAGTCTCTGACCGTTATTGCCTTTGTCTACTGAAAACTTTGTTCTTCTGCTGACTCTACCTTTCTGCACTGTTGTCAAGCCTTCTCTGTGCTCTTCAATATCTTACTGCTCTAGCCTCTATCACTTTGATCTCTGATTGCATCAATCCCGCTAATTCCTCCCACTACTATGTACTTTGGGCTCCTGTAGCAAGGTATGATCCATGAGATAAAACCTCTCAATGGACCCTACCCAATTTCAAACCTCTTGCGACTATCACTTCACATCACCCCACCTCACACCTGAAGGTATGGCTGCATGTGATCCCTCTGCCCACTTGGCTTGAAATATTTCCCTACTAGAGGTTTTTGCATGAGTGGATGCCTCCGCTCGTCTCCTCTGTACTTCTCAAATTGTGGTTGCTCCACAATTTTCTGAGACTGCTTCTTTTGGGGTTGCATGTTGAGAGGTAATTTACTCTCCCTCTCAACCACTAAGTCTCTAACCTTTGCCTTGCTCCTCAAGGCTTTGCATGCATCTTGAACCTCAAGAGCATACAGGTTCTTGACCCATGAGCCGATCTGTTTCACTTGTCTCATGGTGATGTGTGTAAGGAAAACCTTTCCCTTACTAAAAAGCACATCATAGCCACGGTCTTCCAATTCTGTGACTGAAACAAAATTATTCTTTAGTCCTGAAACATACATCACATATGTGATCCTAAGAGGGGAGCCAGACTCCATCTCAAAGGTAATTGTGCCGACCCCAGTAGCTTTATACCTCTCATCATCTCCAAACTCTATGCTCTGCTTGAGGTCTTTCTCCTCAAAATCACAAAAGAGATCTCTATTCCTTGTCAAATGGAATGAAGAACCACTATCAAGATATCACACACCTCCCATGATAGTGATGCCCATGCATGCAATGAAAGTGAAATCAAATTAGAATTGTGAATTTAGAGCTTCACCTGTTATCGCTGCTGTCGGCTCCTTCTTGCTTGATTTATTCTATGGGTAGTTATTGGCATAGTTCCCGTGCTTGTGACAGTGAAAAAACTTGACTTTCATCAAGTCCATCTTCTTTCCACACTCCTCACCTTACGAGTTCTTTCCTTTGGCCTTCTCTTCCTTACTCGCTAAGGAAAAATCCTCTTCCACTTCCTTGGAAGAGGTCCCATCTCTAGTGCTCCTCTTGATCTCCTCCTGCATTAAATCTGACCACAATTGTTCCCAATCTGGCAGCATCTCCCGACCATTGACAACATCCTGATAACTATGCCAACTCTTTGGGAGTCCTAGAAGACCAAGACTCACCATATCATCCTCGGCAATAGTGATTCCAACATTTCAAATCTCATCTCGACAATGAGTGAACTTGGTTAAGTAATTTGGAACTGAGTCGCCCGCCTCCATCTTGATTCTTCGAATTTTATCTTTCAGTGCCAACTTCCTTTGGTCACGGTTGTTCTAGAAAAGGTCCTTCAATGCTTTCAACATAGCATGTGGAGTTTCCCTCCCATGGAGACTCGAGACTATGTGGTCTCGAACTCCCTCAAGGATTATCCACCTCACCCTTACCACACACTTCTTCCATTCGGCCAGATTCTGAGCATCTGAAGCTAGTGGCTTAGGAATGTCCTAATCAATGAACTCCTTCAAGACATTGTCCTCCAACATGACCTCCATCTTGTCCTTCTAGGCTATATAATTTGAGTTTTGATCCAAGGCATACTCTAGCCGCAAACCGTAGAACGCCATCTGTCGATCCGGAAGTACACCTGTAACCCTGAACTCAAAACTTTGAAATCTCCTCTTATATATTGTTCTCAGCTCTGATACCATGTAGATATTTCTAAAAATCTAGCTCTGATACCATGTAGAAATTTCCTGTAGATTCACAACTTCATGCAATTTAATAAAGCATAAAACAAGAATATACTTCTACTTTCAACCAGCGGAAGCCAATAGATCGATGAAAACAATAATAGCAAGATGAAGATAAATCAATGGCACATAACACAATAAATATCGAGGGAAAGCCTCAGTTGAAAAACCCCACTATCTGTATTGCGTTAAATCAGAAATCTAAGATGATAATACAATGATTGTTCTCACAAGAACAATCCCAACACTCAGTATGATTAATATCCCAACTCACAAGAAAGCTCAATCCAAACCTTAGCCTCTCCTACTACTCTCAAAGCCCTTATTTCCTTGCGCAATTCCTATGGTTGAATAGCCCATGTTAATGGGAATCCATTGCATCCAAAACTGCACAATTCATATGGCTAAATAGCCCATATTAATGGGAATCCAGCGCATCCAAAATTGTACAATCCACACTAGTTTCAGTTCCTGATTGCATGCATGATCTATACAACTCAGTAAATCATACAACTGATAGTACCCTGTCCCTACACTCTAGTCTCAACTGGGTCTTTCTCATAATTGACATGCATGAGCTTATGATGAGGGAATCTTCAGTTAACTAGAGTAGCACTAGTGGATGCATTAGTGCAGCAACTGAATTTTAACTCTCTATTAGTTCCACAAAAAGTTTGGAACTAATTTAACTGAAATTAGCTCAATAAAGTGAGTTATCTAATTACAACTCACAATTAAACTCATACTAGACCACTAAACCTTAGGGAGAACATATACATGACTTCGGAAAGACTTCCAACTCGAAGTTCCTAAGCTAATTAAGTTAATTAAACTTATTAAATATTTACAAGTTTCTATGAGAATAGAATTCAATTTTCATTTTCATTTTCATTCAAGGAAAAATTAAACTGGAATTTCTGGATTCTATTTTTAACATTTCTTGTTGCTATTTTCAACAAAAGGAAGTTATGGATTGGTAAAGATCAATTGTGTGTAAGAAAATTAGTGAAACAAGTGTTTATGGAGAAACATATTCATATCAATTTTTGGAACAAAATATCAACCTAGATGAGACTGAAAACTACTCAGATAGATAGGCCTTGAAGAGATATTTCCAACGATATATGGACTTTTGAAAATGACCGCATAGATCAAAATATATTGAAGTTCAAAGTTTGCAAGTCAAGGCTTAGGCAAAAAAACTGGTGTTAGGGTTAGCGCACTCTAATCTTTCTATTGCTTCGGTGTTTTTCCAAAATTGGTGGTGCAGTTGGTGGAGGATGATGGCTAAATGGAGCACATGTCCATGGGTAGATCGCATGCCATGCATCCCCACTATGAGATTGCATGAGATGTGAGTTCCCATCCCCTAGCATGAATTAAACAGTGGGGGGTATGTGGGGTTCAATTTTTTCTATTTTGGATAAATCATCGATCACAAGACCGATAATACTGGTGAATTACGGATCCCCTCATTAGTTCAAAACTATTGGGGGGTCCACATAAAACCACAAAAAAATTCTCTAATGTGCCAACAAAGTATGATGTGGAAGCACTTGTGGATCCATGACGACATAATTCCATAAACATGACATATGCTCAATATGATGTGGCACTTTGTACATGAGACATGTGTTAGACATTTTTTGAAATTTTCAAATGGAAAAGTGGTCCAAATACATTTGACACATGGCACCACCCGGGAGGTGCCACATGGCCTAGATAATGTCACCATGAGATAGTTTGGTGATGTGGTAGAGTCTCGTAAAATTTTTAAGGGGTCATAATTTGTTTATTTCCAGTGTTAATGATTTTTGGCCGATTCAGGAGCTCGGGCCTCCAAGCAGTCGACGAAGAAGAAAACATGCATAGAATAAATGGTCCCGACCCACGACCTCGTTTAGCCCCCAAAGTGTTCAATATTTGGTCACACCCTATGATTTTATGGTGAAAGCGCTAATAGGAAATCTATAGAACTCTGCAGTCAGAACTAGCCATTCTGGGGGAAAACATAGAAGTCGATCGAGAATTTGGCACTACGTGCCATATTTGGCAGAGTTAGCAGTTCAATTAGTGAAGCGCATGAACAATTTGTATACATTTTGGTAGCGTGTTGATTTTGGTGGCATATTTGGCATATTTTCCAAATTTGGCAGCCAATTGAAGTTGGAACTATAGTTAAAGTCACGGCTAAAACCTCTAATGTAACAAAATTGAAGAAATTAGTAGTATAACTTAGTTTTTCATATCAGAACAAAAGATCCAAGATTCAAGGCTAAATGAACACTTCAAGAAGAGTTAACAGAAGTGGAATATAAAAGAAAAGTAAGTTTAAATAAAGAATTTGCTGAGTTGAACTTAAGTAAAGTTCTAAATCTACAAATATCAACTCTTATTCTTTATAAGCTAAAATTGAATCATTAAGAATAATGATGATCAAGAGATTAGAGAAGAATATTGATGAAGATGTTTTATGTTGATGTTGTAGTAGAGATTGCATTGGTGATTGGGGTGTGTGGTTTAGAGACAAAGAACAAATATTTTGTAAAAGAGAGGCTTTCGTGGTTTTAGTTTGAAAATGGAATGAAAGATGAGCCAAGTTGGTCTAGTAAGTTGTAGCTTGCAACTTAAGGGTAGTATCTCCTTTCAATGGTAGCTGCTAAAATCAGGGGTTGTAGCTCCTTTTAGTAATAGTTGATAAACTAGGGAGTACTAGCTACCTTTAGGTTGGAATTTGAGAAGCCAATAGTTTGAGGGTGGAAACTCTCAAGTAGGTTGAATCCTACCAATTGATGTAATAGCAAGTTGAAGCTTGCCTTTATAAAAACCATTGACAAAAATACTGAAGTATCTATGTGTTTAATATGTGATTCTTGTTGGAAATAATACTGAGAGGGGGGGGCTGAATCAGTATTATCACATTAATAAAACTTTTTCAATTCCATAATCAGATTCATATATGCTACTTCTTAAGCTTAAGTTAATCGATCTTCAATGAGTGCATTAGAACATTATCAACCATATTATCAGTTAACAGATGCAGTAACATAAAGTAGATCATCACACATAAGGCACACATATGAACACAATGATATAAGGTGGAAACCCAATGCGGGAGAAAACCACCTGCTGCAAGTCATCTCAATCTTTTCTTAATAAGAAAATTCTTTTACAATATTTGTACTGGTGCAGCCTTATACCAGTACGGGAGCTACAACCCCCTTTGCTCTTGTACTAGCCGATCCATTTACTAGTACGCAGGCTACTACCTGCTACAATGCTCCAAAGATTTCCTTTAGCTCTTGTACTAGCTTAGATACTAGTACGTAGGCGCCGGCCTACAATCTTCTCTCCTTCAAGTACCCCGTTTCATCAATTTTCATACTGGATACACTGAAGCACAACCAATAAACTGAAAGGCCACATTTCATCCAATTTTCATACTGGACCCAACAACAACATTGAAGCTCAAACAACCTTCTGAAACACCCAATCAACTGAAGTAACCAGATCAACAATAATAGGACCAAACCCAGAACACAACAATGATAAACAAAGATTTTAAGAGAAGGAAGCACCCTGCTCAACTGCCAGCCTGAGTCCGGACTCACCCTGTTCAACTGCTAGTCTGAGTCCCTGGACTCACCCTGCTCAACTGCTGACCTGAGTCTCTGGACGCACCCTGCTCAACTGCTAGCCTGCGTCCCGGACGCACTCTACTCAACTGCTAGCTTGCGTCCCTCGCACTGAGTCTACTGAACTGCCTGCGTCCCGCCGCACCTGAACCCTTCTGCGCCTGCGTCCGGCGCACCTGAACCGGTTCGCTCCTGCGTCCCGGACGCACCTGAACCCTTACTGCACCTGCGTCTCTTTAGATATGAAAGATATAAGGACTTCAAGACTAACCCAAACAGTCAGATCTACAGATCTGATCGTGCGCCATAGCGATCATAGTCCATTAGAAGATTCGCCTTCATAGATCTGGACTAGATCTCACCAAAAGATATTCAACAAAGATGGTGCTCAATCCAAATGAACTCCTTTGCTTTATATAGGCAAGCTCTTCCCCAAAACATGGAACAATACCACGAGCCGACACCATAGAAACACAAAACCGTCGGCTAGATACCACACAAGAAACCCCCACGTGCTTTTCTCTGCCTTGAAATGTGTGCACTGGGTGGACGCACCCCCTGAACGGCTGGTCTGCGTCTCTGGACGTGGGTTCTGCATGGTGTACCTGCGGGGACGCACTTTCTGTAAGGTGTACCTGCGTCCTTCATAATTTCAACAATATTTGAACCTCTGCTTACAAAGAGCTTGCCATTTGATTCCTTTGAGCTATCCTGTAATATGTTACATTTGATATCTCTTCTGTAGATTCATCTGAATGTATATAAGTGAGATGATCTTCTATGAGAGTGTTGCCATCAAGTACAACATATGCATCATAATGCCAACAATCTCCCCCTTTGGACTTGATGGCAACAACACCGAATCACTCTCCCCCTTTGACATCAAGGGCAAAGGGGTATGCTCCCCCTAAGAACATGCTCCCTTTGACTATAACCAGATCTGCTGAAGTCTCTGAATGAGCTCTGCTGTATAGTGCTTGTTCATGCTCAAACTCCCCCTGACTATAAGCAAGGTCTGCAAAGAGATGTTCTACAAGAAGAACATGACTCTATATATCATAAATGACCTTCCTATCACCAAAAGACTCAATACATACATCCATCACCCATCACAATAAGGATCATCCATCCAACCAAGTGGGAATACATCAGAAATATGAGAACCAAATATATTACATCTTCATCCCATGCATAGTGGGGAGACATAGGCCGTTACATGACCTGAAGAGATGACTATAATAGATAGACTATTACAACATGAGTCTTGCTACGTCCTTCCAAACATCTAAAGATCATGACAAACAACAGCACTGTATAATCTGCTTCATAGTATCTGTCAACATCAACTCACAACCATCCAGATCTACATGAATCAAGAGTCATCAAATGAGAGTATCAACATCAATCAACATATGTATGAATAAACATCCCTGTATCTAGCCAACAATCCTCATCCATTTGTGCCAAGAAAGAAATCATGCATCATGCACATGTCAACAGCTGCATATGAGTGACTCATCATCGTCATGTCTTCAACAATGCGACTTTGAATAATCATCCATGAAATCAGCCAACCTCATCTATGTATGTGCCAAGGAAAATAAAGACTCCATGCAAGCATCATTAGCGAATCAACCATAAATCTGATCATGTGATCAACTCATAACCATAGCAAGATGAATCATAAGCATTGTCATCAAGGACCATAATGCCAACAATGAATTTAGGACATATGCTCCCCCTAAACCAGTGCCATCTGTTAAATCTGATCATGCATATCAAGAAGAATCAGCCAATAAATGCTTTGAGACAGGTACGCACTTCATCTTCTGCTGCGCTGCGTCCTGTTGCTGCAGGGACGCACCCAATAACACAGTCGCGCCGCGTCTTTTTGCTTCAGGGACGCACCTGATCCTCAGTCGCTCTGCGTCCCCACGCAGATCTTCAGTTACTGAACTGCGTCCTGGACGCACCTGGACTTGGTCTGACCTGCGTCCGCACGCAGGTCTCCTGTTACTGTACTGCGTCCTGTACTTTCAGCTTCCTCTGATTCTGGTATGTCTGTACATTGTACCGTGCCATCCTTTTCTGATTGTACTTCCTTTTTCCTCCATATCTTCAAGCGTGATGATGACATTTTCTCCTTTTGATATGGTGCCCAAACTTTGTTCCTGCATTCCTTGGCTATATGTCCAAGCTTGTTACATGCATAACATCTTACATGTTTCATATTCCTCCTGTAACAATCAGTAGCTTTGTGACCAAACATATTGCAAGCAAAGCAATATCCATAAAAGTACTTTGATTGAGATGACCTTTCTGCATAATGGTCTTGAACTCTTCTTCTTCTACATCTTGCTGCAACATGTCCAAGATTATGACATACATAACATTCAATATTATTCATAGGAGGAGTAAAGGATTTTCTTTGAGGAATCTCTTTCCTTGGTTGATGATGAGATTGATCTTTCACTTCTTCGTTGATCACTTTAGATTTCCTTTTAGAGTTTCTTGCCTCACCTTGTGAACTAGATTCACCTTCAACAGATTCATGGAAACCAAGACCAGTCTTTATAGTAGGGGACCTTTGACTACTAAGAATATCATCCAATACTTTAGAGCTATCTTGAAATCGTAAAAGCTTATCCTTTTCTTCTAGTTTACCTTTCAAGATATTTACCTCAACCTGAAGCTGTTCTTCCTTTTCAAGGGATTTCTTTTTCAAAATTTCTTCAGCTTTCCTTCCTTCTTCCATTTGTTCCTTTAGTTTGAGAATTTCTTTTTCTTGTTCTTCATACAGATCCTGCTGCATTTGACGAACTCGGAAGGCACATTCCAGTTGAGATTTTAAGCTGGTGACTTCGTTTTCTTGTTTTGCAATAGCTTGGTGTAGATCTGTATTCTGCTTCTTTGATTCTTCAAGATCTCCTTTTAGTGAGAGGATTGTAGCTTCAAGATTTTCATAGTAGCTGGATCTATCTTTGAGTTTCTTGATGGTTGTGCTTCTTTCGTTGACTTCTTTTCTTAATGATGTCACTTCATGCTGCAATTTTTGACATTGGTCTTCCTTGTCCTTGAGTAGCTTTCTTACCTTGTTTCCTTCTTCTAGTTGGGCCCTTAGTTTGGTAGCTTCTTCTTTGAAATCACATTCCCTTTTGTTCAATAGATCTTGTTGATCTCTAATTTTGTCTGTCAGCTTTTTAAATTCTGCCTCTATTTGATATCTTTCTTGTTCACCCATAAGAGCAAATTCAATAGTTTCGCTATCACTTTCATCTCTTTCACAAGGAAATATAGCTGGAACATCAGAGGATAACACATTCATACCTGATACTGATTCTGAATCTGATTCTGAATCTGAAGAGCTTCTTATGCCTAATCCCCAATCGATTCTTCCACTATCATAGTTCTTCTGAGATGACTTCTTTTTCTTATTAGCTTTCTTCTTAAGCTTCTTTCCCATTATTCCACGGATCTCCTTCAAGTGATCAAGCTTCTATCAAAGGACCTGGCTCTGATACCAATTGTTGGAAATAATACTGAGAGGGGGGGGGTGAATCAGTATTATCACATTAATAAAACTTTTTCAATTCCATAATCAGATTCATATATGCTACTTCTTAAGCTTAAGTTAATCGATCTTCAATGAGTGCATTAGAACATTATCAACCATATTATCAGTTAACAGATGCAGTAACATAAAGTAGATCATCACACATAAGGCACACATATGAACACAATGATATAAGGTGGAAACCCAATGCGGGAGAAAACCACCTGCTGCAAGTCATCTCAATCTTTTCTTAATAAGAAAATTCTTTTACAATATTTGTACTGGTGCAGCCTTATACCAGTACGGGAGCTACAACCCCCTTTGCTCTTGTACTAGCCGATCCATTTACTAGTACGCAGGCTACGACCTGCTACAATGCTCCAAAGATTTCCTTTAGCTCTTGTACTAGCTTAGATACTAGTACGTAGGCGCCGGCCTACAATCTTCTCTCCTTCAAGTACCCCGTTTCATCAATTTTCATACTGGATACACTGAAGCACAACCCATAAACTGAAAGGCCACATTTCATCCAATTTTCATACTGGACCCAACAACAACATTGAAGCTCAAACAACCTTCTGAAACACCCAATCAACTGAAGTAACCAGATCAACAATAATAGGACCAAACCCAGAACACAACAATGATAAACAAAGATTTTAAGAGAAGGAAGCACCCTGCTCAACTGCCAGCCTGAGTCCGGACTCACCCTGTTCAACTGCTAGTCTGAGTCCCTGGACTCACCCTGCTCAACTGCTGACCTGAGTCTCTGGACGCACCCTGCTCAACTGCTAGCCTGCGTCCCGGACGCACTCTACTCAACTGCTAGCTTGCGTCCCTCGCACTGAGTCTACTGAACTGCCTGCGTCCCGCCGCACCTGAACCCTTCTGCGCCTGCGTCCGGCGCACCTGAACCGGTTCGCTCCTGCGTCCCGGACGCACCTGAACCCTTACTGCACCTGCGTCTCTTTAGATATGAAAGATATAAGGACTTCAAGACTAACCCAAACAGTCAGATCTACAGATCTGATCGTGCGCCATAGCGATCATAGTCCATTAGAAGATTCGCCTTCATAGATCTGGACTAGATCTCACCAAAAGATATTCAACAAAGATGGTGCTCAATCCAAATGAACTCCCTTGCTTTATATAGGCAAGCTCTTCCCCAAAACATGGAACAATACCACGAGCCGACACCATAGAAACACAAAACCGTCGGCTAGATACCACACAAGAAACCCCCACGTGCTTTTCTCTGCCTTGAAATGTGTGCACTGGGTGGACGCACCCCCTGAACGGCTGGTCTGCGTCTCTGGACGCGGGTTCTGCATGGTGTACCTGCGGGGACGCACTTTCTGTAAGGTGTACCTGCGTCCTTCATAATTTCAACAATATTTGAACCTCTGCTTACAAAGATCTTGCCATTTGATTCCTTTGAGCTATCCTGTAATATGTTACATTTGATATCTCTTCTGTAGATTCATCTGAATGTATATAAGTGAGATGATCTTCTATGAGAGTGTTGCCATCAAGTACAACATATGCATCATAATGCCAACAATTCTTGTGTTGACTGATAATGATGCTCACACGTATTGTTGCTAAATAGATTGTTGGTGTTTAAGTATTCTTTACTTTGTGAAAGAAAGTTTCAAATTCTCAGAATATTGATTCACCCCCTATCAGTATTGTCTTGGATTCTAACACTTTCTGCTATTGAATCCATATAAATACAATATGCGTGCAAACTTGCTTCTAGAAGACTGATAACCATCTATGTCATAGGTTTTGGAATCCCTAGCCTTATGTCCAAAATTTGTACATAAAAAGACAATAATCGAGAAATGAGTTTGATACCTGGAAGGGAAATATTCCCTTGAAGATATTATAAAGATATTCTTCCTTAGAGGAGGATTGAACTTTGGATGATGCACATTCTTCATTACATTATTTCCTTCTTTTTGATGGGGATTATATTCAACATTTCCAATATGACCTTCTTCATCTTTATCTTCAAAGTCAATTTCAACCTATGGATACTTAGAGCTTGAGTCTTCTTTGCAATGATACTTTCCTGCATAAACAAGATAGGTTTTGTTGCTTGGGGGTCTTTGAAAACTAGGAATGTTATCCAATACTTGTAAAATCCTCAACTTCTTGTTGAGCTTGTCAACTTTAACCCTTAATGAAATAAACTATTCAAATTCAGATTTCAAGGAGATGATTTCTTCTTTAAGGAGACTTGTCGAAATTTCTTCTCTCTAGGTTGCCTCTTTTACCTTGATATTTAAGCAACCAATTTCTTATTTTGCTTTGATAAGCTTGTAATTATTCTCTTCGGAATCCTAAATCTTCTCTTCCAGCTGATTTATCAAGGAATATTTAATTCTTTCATATTCTTCTAATTGTGCTTTAAAGGATGCTACATCATGGTTCCTAGTTTCCTAAAGTTCTTGTTGCCCTTTTCTTTCATTCATGACTTATTATAGCTTATATATGAAGGAGATATTCCCTTCTCTCGGGGTTCCATAATGTACTTCCTTTTCTTTCATCTTAATTTGTCATACTTCATCCAATATTCTTGTGTCCTTCAGTTGAGCCTTTAAAGTAACAATATCATGATCCTACTTCTTTTGGAGTTCTTCGAGCTACTCTTCTAATTGAGTAACTTTTATTCTTAAACCTTATAGTTCCTTTAGGGAACTTTTGGGTTCTCCTTCATAATTTTCTTTCGTTTCAATTTCTCCTTCTACTTCTTCTTCCATTAGGTGAGGAATTTCATCTTCATCATCTATGGCAAGATAGGGACACATAGAAATACAGTGACCTTCTTTACCACAATTGAAAAATAAAGAAATTCATGATTCTTTAGCATCCATGTGCATGTAAAAGGATTTTTCCTGGCGATCACTTACATTGTTCATATAATTACAACCCTTCTTTTTCAAAGATAACTTCTTATTTCTCTTTCCTTTATTCTCCATAATTTCCTTGATCTACCTTCCAACAATTAAGTGTTCTTAAAGGCACCTGCTTTGATTCCACTTGTTATACAAAAGAACACACTGGGAGGGGGGCTTAATCAATGTGAGAGAAATTTAACCATTCCACAGCTTTTTATCAATTAACCATTATATACTTATGAATCATAATCATATACTATATATCAATAAGTAAAGAAATGCATCATAAAACTATCATCACATTAATAACACATCAAGAATACATCACATCAACATAAGAAGATGCAAACTTTACGTGGAAATCCATATGGGATAAAACCACAAATTCTTTTTATTCTTCAATTCATTACATCTATTTGTAGGCTCTGACCCGCTGGAGGAATTGATTGCCAATATATGCAAGTGCTACTTGCATTAGGAACCAACCTAATTCAGACACCAAACTAAAATATGTGCAAGCAACAAGTCATTGTAGGATTAAACCTCATTGAGGCTTCAACCTCAATGATGAGAAAGCTCCAACCTACTCTAGGCTTTAACCCTGATTGAGGCTCCAACCTCAATGATGAGAAAGTACCAACTAGCTCTAGGCTCCAACCTAATTGAGGCACCAACCTCAATGATGAGAAAGCTCCAACCTTCTCTAGGGTCCATCCTAATTAAGGCTCTAACCTCAGTGAATACATCCACCTCATTCTTCAACTCCTTTTGGACCTATTTTAAAAATATTTCAAACTAGATCCATTGTCATGATCAATCACTAAATCCTTAGTGTCATAATTTTCAATCACAACCTATAATCATTGTCAATACAAACTTTGTCACAATCTGCAACCATTTTCATAATCTACAATCATTGTCACTCCAATCACTCTCACTTGCTACAAAATAATGTCATTTTAATAATTGCCAAAAATTGTTATATCATCCATTGTTAATGGTTTTCATGCAGCTATCCATACTCTACTTCAACTACTTCTTCAATATGGTCACACAAACTCCTTCTCAGAACTTGTTTTTTCCATATATCTAAAACCACTATAACCAGCTCATAAACCCTCAAAACCATGCAATTGAGATTCTAGTTATCAAATATAAGTCAACAAGTCTTTTAATGCCTTCATATGTATCCACCTCAAAGCCTTGATCAGGAAGTTTCTTCCAAAATCCACTTTGGACCAGTAATGAGCCTAAAAAACAATACAAAACAAAATATTGAATTAAATTCTCTACAAATTGTCCCTTTCTGGGTGCACTTCTAAAAAATGGTCATATTTTAGCACCGAAACTACAAATTGTACATTGTTGGCTGCTTAGTTGTTCAAACAAATGATATTATGGCTGAAAAAAATTAATAGTAAAAAAAAAAATCAAACCTCATAACCCGGTGAATTGAACACATGACCTTCGACTTAAAAAACACTCTTCCCAACTTTTCCATACCATGTGACTTGTTATTTCATCCTCTCGGAGTCATTTTGATATAACAAGGCTATACTCAAGTAATGCACCCGACAATCTGATCCCATGGTATCAGCTTATATGGCACATTACAAATTAGACTGACATACAAGTTTCGATACGGTGTATATGACTTGATGTGGCTATGTAGGATTCAATCCCTATGGCTTCTTTAGTAGCTGATTCACCAACCTCATAATAAATGATCCATACTAAGGAAAATCAAATGCACCTTATTAGCATCCTATATGGCTTGATCTTAATGGATCCACATTGCTTCTGTGCCCAAGTCAACTCCTCATTAAATTTCTTCGTAGCTCAATTTTACATTATCGTTATTATTGAAAATAGCAACAAGAAATACTATAAATAGCATTTTAGGACATACTCCAACTCTGTTGGAAATAGTAGAAAATAGAAATGCTAAAAATAACATTGCTATAAATAGCATTTCGGGATAGATTCCAATTTTAATTAGTGCCTGAATTAAAATTGAGAATTAAAATTTGAATTTGGTCTCAGCTGCTGTTTGAAAAATAATTAATTAATTCATCTTGAGTCAATTAGTTGGAGAAAATAAAACATGAAGTCTTTGTGAAGACATGCAACAATTATCCCTTTGATTGAGGAAGTTATCCCTTAATTAAGCAGATAAGGATGAGTTGTATTTGAGTTGTAAATAGCTAGCTCAGTTAACTGAGTTAAGTCAGTTAAATTGGTTCCAAATAGTTGGAGGAAATAATTGTGAGTTCAGTCAGTTAATGCATGCATGCATGCAACTAGTGTTCTCCAGATAACTAAATATTCTCTCATAAATAACTCATGCATGTCAGTTTAGAGAAAGACCTAGTTGAGATTAAACAAAGGGACAATGTACTATCAGTTGGAGGAATTTTCCTATATAGGAAATGTTATACAAAAATATCGTCACCATGATTATTTGCAGTCAGTATGAGTCTATCATCACTTGTACTGTCCTCTTAAGCAAGTCTCAGACCTCAGCTCTTCAAATCAAGCTTTGGAAATGAGAGAAATACATTAAAAATCAATGTAACGCTGGTTCCGCACTTTCTCTCATGGTCACCTGCGGTCCCGCACCTTCTCTGTACAAAAACTGCGGACCTGCCCGCTCTGTCCCTAACGGTGTAGGTGCAGACCACTGTGAAAGTCAAAAGGCGCAAGTTTTATCTTAAAAAACTCACTTTGGGTTAATTCTAGAGGTTTCTAGAAGGAATTTTGACGTGGATTGTTCGCTCTGAGGTGGTTCATGCATCCCGAAAGAGAAGGAGATAATCCCTTAATGAGAGGAGCTATCCCTTTGAAGGAGCACTTTATCCCTTTGAAGGAGGACCTAGTAACCTCCCTCCATTGCACCATAAGTACAAGCATTGGGCTAGTTGTTGGGGAGGTTAGAAGCTGAACATTTTTGAGGGTAAATGTTGGTGAAATCAAGACTTCCTAGTTGAGCTTAAGAGGAGAGATCACACATCTTTTTGGCTTCATTGGGGAGTGAGCGAAACTTGTCAAAGTAGAGGAGACTTCTTGCTGGACCCTAGGAGGAGCTTGTACAGCGTCAAGGAAAAGGTTGTAAAGTTCTTCTTCTTTTGAATTAATACAATCAAACTCATTTTTCTCAACAAGTATCTTATGTTATTTGTTTCATGGACTCCTTGACTTTCATGTTAAATATGTTTTATGCAATTGGCTTTTCAGGTGCTATTTAATTTGTTTGCCTTGTTTGTGTTTGCAGATTCGCGAAGAGGAGCTCATTTGGATCAAAGAAGCGAGGGCATCCACAAGCTTGCGTTGGACCTAAGGTAGGCCCTAAAAACACTTGTTTGCTATTGTTTATAAAAGCATATTTAGAGAAAGATAGTGTCTGGTTGGTTTGCTTGTCATTAGGTCTTCTTTAGATTCTAGGAAGATCTATCTTGTCCACAAGATCGACTTATTCCGTGTGAAAAAATGGCGACTCCGCTGGGGACTTGATTGTTTTCCTTGTTTATACTTTGACCCGAGAAACTGTATTTTTTGTTTCTATTTTTGGCTTGATGATTGTGGGATTGGGTGATTTTAGTTAATTTTGAGTTAGTTTTTATTTTTCATAGTTTTGGAAGAAGTACGCACCCTCTGAGTTAGGCACAGTGCGTACCTGTACGCGCCTTTTCTTTGTGCACAAAGCATGAATGCACCTGTGTAAACAGGTTGCCTGCGTACCCTGTCAAAATTTTGAGAAATTTTAAATTTTTCTCTTTTTTATCAGTTTAGAATTTGTTTATAGGTTTTAGCCATTGCCCAGACCTGCGTGTACCCTGTCAAAAACTTTCCTTGGTTTAATTTCACTATTGTTAGGGTTTTAGGTGAAATTCGTAGGAGTTTTGCTTGTTGGGTTTGTTTTTCATTTTGGTTGTGTAGTGGCTCTGATCTTAGAGGCTGTAGGGACTTCAGATCACCTTAGTGTCTACCAGCTTTCTTATGAGTCTGACCATTAATGAAATCTCCCCTTGTTTGAGGAATCCGCTTTGAGTTTTCTCTTTACAAAACTTCGAAAAGCTTGTGTTTGAGAGTTTGGATTTTCATTTTCAAAAAGAAAACGAAATTGGTTGTTCTTGACTGATTTGTGATTCTGCATAAATTAGTTCTTAGCTTGCATCTAGCTGAGTAAAACATCCTTAAAAAGACTTTTAGTAGGCTTTGACTTCAAATAGGTTTTTATAATTTATAGATCTCAAAGTTAGTCACTTTCATTAGTTTTGAGTGTTTTGCAAAAAATATATAAAAAATCTCTTTTGGAAAAAGTTTGTTTTTTGTAGTGATTGAGTGCTTTGAAACGAAAAAGGGAAATTCTTGTGAAGTAATTAGTTGTCTCGTTTTGAGTGCTTTGGAAAGGAAAAGCTCTTCTTTTAATTTGTTTAATTGAGAAAGATTTGTGTTTACAAAGTATTTGCATTCTCAAACTCTTTCTTAGTTTAGAAATTCATCGAAGAGAAAAATATTGTTTAGATCATCTTAGGTGCATTTTTAGTGATTTTGAGTCGAATCCTCATACCACAAGTTTCATGTCTGCACCGTTGGACTTAAACAAAAACCACTAAAATTAACGCTTAAAGTAAAATTCACCTAGTAACATTTTTATTTCTAGGGCTCTGATACACCAACTTAGCTTAGGCTAGTGTCTTGGAGTAGGAGAGTAATTAACTCTCCAAGACAGTAAAAACAAACAAGTAGTTGTATCTTGTGGTAGGGAAGAAATCCAATTGTTGCAGTTATGCTCTGGGAAAGCTCCTCTTAAAGGAGAAGCACGAGATCGTGTCCAAACCAGTGTGGGAATCAATCCTTCCTCATTGGGAACGACGGTAGATATTCACGTATTAAAAACGGTAAACCTCGGATTAACCATTGTCGAGGAGCCTGGGGTCACTTGTTGGTAAACCTTGGATTATGTCAAGGAGCCTTCAAGGGGATTGAGCTTGCTACTCTGCCCTTGTGTGCGTATCGCATCATAGACTGTTCCCTCAGGTGTATTTGTCTCAGTTGGTAACCTTAGTGGCCATATTCTTTAGGACTCTTCCTAAGGTGACAGTGGTGGGAAGATCCCACTGTACCTGGAGCAGACGTCGGCTAGACTCACTTGGATTTTCTGGGGGGTTCACTTCACTCGAGACGGTTAAGTGGAGGAACTTGTGCCAGTCTATTCATTAAGCAGGTTGCCGGGGTAACTGTTCCAACTGCCATTTCTGTACTGAACTCTGCGACGTTGGATTTCATCACCAACTGGTGTTTTCAGTCCGGAAAGTTATTGTTTGTGTGTGTTTGATCTCCTAGATTCTTTAGGCGTGTGATTCAAATTTGTTTGGTTCTTTAGAGACCTTAGGTGCTTTTTATTGAGATTTTACTTTGTTTGCGTGTGAAGTAGTTAAAAGTCTTTAACTGTGGCTGAATTACCAAGACAGTCCCGTAGACTTTGGGGCCAGTCTCCCGAGATTATAAACATGGCTGAGTTATTGAGGAAGTCCTGTAGACTTCGGGGCCAACCTCCTGAGGAAGTATCAAGCCAACTTGAAGGCTTAAAAGTCCTTGTAACTCCTAGAGACAGTAGAGTTGGGTCACCGGAAGAAGGAGAATCTTCTTTGATAGTACATCCCGATTTTCAACCGCCAGTAGCAGATTATAATCCACAGTCAGTGTATGTCTCCGAAATCGCTGGTAGCTTTTCATCTACTAGTGATATAGGTGAAGAACCCGAAGTATCCAAGCCTGAAAGTGAATTTGCTACTACTCCGACATCGGGGTTTGTTTCTCCAACTTTTAGTGGTCCTGGTTCACCTAGGGTAGAAAGGGTAATCACTCAAGATCTTCCTTCTGGACTTATTTCTATTGAAGAACTTGCTCCGGAAGAAGAAGTAGGTATCCCTATCCCTGGAAATCAACCTGTTATCGAACTAAGGGAGCGTGAATCAATTTTTTACAGTCCACCTAGGAGTAGTTCTTGGTATCTTTCTTTGACTAATTATTTAGAAAACTCAGGGTTAAGTTTTTCACCACCTCGTGCTCCTTATCACTCAACACCTAGAGGTTTTTATACTCCCGTAAATATGTCAGGACAGTCGTCCATGTTTACTCAATCGCCCGAATCTTTTTTGTACGACGGTCCATCTGTTCTCTCTCGGTATGAGTCCCTTTCTGGTACTTTTTTGGGAGCATCTCCTCAACCCATTGAGCAAGGATTATTAACTGGAAGTAATGGTACAAAGCCATTGAGCGTAGAAGACATTCTTATGATGTCAGGTTCTATTCCCAATCCTCAACCTCAAGGTGGCTAGTTACCGCCTGGGGGACAACCTCAATTAACGCCTAGGGGGCAACCTCAAGGTACACAATTTGCATCTGGGGGGCAACCTCAAGGACAGTACATACCTACGGGACAGTACGTTCCTCAAGGTCAACCCCAGACTCAATATGTACCTCAAGGTCAACCCCAGTATCAATTTATACCTCAAGGTCAACCTCAGTATCAGTATGTCCCTCAAGGGTATCAACCCCAAGTTCAATACTCGAACCAAGGTTTGCAACCATCGCAAGGTCGAATGTTTGTTCAAGGAACGGGAAATGTACCTTTCAATTATCAATCCTACCCTCAACCCGGTTATGGTCCTCAATATTCTCAACCAGTTATGGGTCAGTACCCCGGAATGAATATAGTGTGGGATCCATCGCAAACCCAAAAGGTGTTGCAGCCAAGTGTACAGTTGTCATCTCAAACTGGACAACCCCTAGTTTCTGGTACACCCCAGCAACCAGTCCAGTCTAACATTCAAACTTCTGTACCTTTGGTAGTTTCTCAGCCTGGGCCCAGTACACCTCGTACTCCGCCTCAAACGACTACTACAACTACCGCAACATCTGTTCAATCTACCCCACCTACTTCTGGAGTATCGACAACTCTGGTTTCTATTGTTCCTGTATCTACTCCTCAGACATCTTTACCACCATCTGGATCTATGATTCAAACTTCGGTTCAGATACCTGTAGGACAACCTGGTTTAAGTACGGTTGTCACTAGTCAACCACAATTCACCTATCAACCGTACCAGGGACGGTACCAATTCGGTCCTGCTGTCGAGCAGCCAGTTTATCATTATCAACCGTATCCTGGGTACACTTATCAATAACCTCAACAACCCCAGTACGGTCTGGTTAATCCTGGTTTTCCGGGAGGATACAATATCCCGAACGCGATTCCTATTCCTAGTTATCCTAGATATCCTCCTCCTGGGGCTGGTCTCATGACCCAGAGTTTTAGGGATCCTAATCGGCAGTTACCGTTTATCGCAACTTTGGACTTACCTGACTTGTCGCGCCTAACGAACGATCCCATTAATTATCTTCCGTTTTGGCCGCCAATGCCGAATAAGTTGCCCAGTGACATTCCCAAGTTCGAAGGAAAATCAGGAGAGGACCCGTCGAACCATGTGATGACTTACCACCTCTGGTGTGCGTCTAACTCCATTACAGATGATTCGATCTGTCTTAGACTTTTCTAGCGCACTCTAATTGGTCTCGTGGCCAAGTGGTACATTGAGTTACCGCGAGGCACTTTTTATAATTTTAGTCAGTTAGCTACCTTGTTTTTAACTCATTTCCAGTTGCCAGTCCGATATGACAATGGCACGAAATTGTTAACTTCGCTAAAACAATCGACATCCACTTACATTTCAGATCATATTCATGAGTGGAGACGTCGACGTCGTTTAGTGAAGGTATTTATTCTGGATCAAATCTTGGCTGAGTGGTTTGTAAAATCTTTGTTGCCAAAGGTCACTGAAGATGTTGCTAAAGCCGGAGTGGTTACTGAGGAGCAAGTCATTGCTCAAGCACAGTACCTTGACTTGGTCTATACCCAGTCGGGTACGTTACATGAAAAAATCCCCGATCTTCCCAAGCAAAATCAAATCGCTGCAGCTCCTTCGGGATCTCATGCCACTGATGGTATGATTGGCACGGTTAACACTAAAAGTAAGAAGAAGTCTTCCAAGAATTCTTCTCCCATTATAGCTTTGCCTGATTCCCCAACAAGAGATTCTTCTGCAGAGATTTCCGCCGATATTCACGTTGTAGAGTCATCTACATCCAAATCAAAATCCGCTGGGAAGAAGAAAGGAATGAAGAAGAATAAAACGGACAAAAGTTCAAAGGAGAAACCTGAAAAGGCGGAATCCAATGACGAAAAGCGCAAACCTCGTTATCCTTGTCTCATTTTTGATGATGAACATTTTACAAGAGACTGCCCTCATCATGCGGAGGTTGCGAAAATTGTCAAGGGTTCCCAAACTCCTGTTGTTTTGAAGGATCCTTTTTCGGCTCAAGACAGTAAGATGATAGGTTCATCCTCGAGTGCCAATGAAGAACCCATATTGATGATGTCCCATGTTAGGATTGCGACTCGATCGCAAGATTATGGTAGTAAGAGTCCTATTGATGGTAAAGAAGCAGAATCTTCTCATTCTAATCCATCAACCTCAGCTCCCGGTTCCGATCCACTACAGATCGAGAAACCTAATCAAGACTTGGTAATCAAACCACCCGCCAAGGGTATACTTCGAAAGTCAACTTTCAATCCACATGCGAGAGCAGCTCAGAATTATAACATTGTTGAGCATTTAGCTGTTTCACCCTCAGCAATGTCGGCTTTGGAAGTGCTGCAATCATGCCCAGCACAACGTAAATTACTTTTGTCGGCTATAGGAGCTGTTGATGTTCAGGACCTGAACCTAATAATTTTCGATCTAGAAAATAGTACACCACGTTTGCCTCATCAAATGGCTTTCCAGATTCCAGTGTTAGTAAAAAACAGGCCTATTCATCGGATTGTAATTGATGAGGGAGTCTCAACGTGTATTATGTCGATACAGTGTTGGAGATCGCTTGGTTCTCCTTCACTAAATCAATCCCCGACGATTCTAAAGGCCTTTGATGGCCGTGGGTTTCATCCTTTTGGAATTCTATAGGATTTTCCTATAGGGGTTGAAGGAAAAACCGTTAGTCTAGATGTGGAGGTGGTTGATGCCCCTCTAGACTACAACCTTCTCTTGGGTCGAAGTTGGTCTTACGCTATGATAGCGGTCGTTTCATCGGTCTTTCGAGTAATAAAGTTTCCACACAATGGAAAGATCATAACAATAGACCAGCTGGCTTACTTTTCATCTGACACAGCCTCTTCGGAGAGTATTCAGCATGTTGGTAAAACAACTATCCCATATAAGGATGTTGGAGTAGGATTAGTTAAAGATGCTGGTTTACTGGGAACTTTTCCTTTTCCTCCAATCAACGCATCATCTTCATTTGCAACCATTCATATGATTACATCAGACACCATTATTTATAATGATCCTTGGATCATTCCTTCTGAATCTGAGATAGACTCATTTGGTAATTCCATGCCTTTGAGTCCATATGAAATTGCCTATGAAGCTGTGCAGTCGTTTGCCGACCTGTGTTCAACCAAAAATGACTTAATGAATGTGGTCCGTGAGGAATCACTTTTCACATCAACTTCGGATTTAACTACGTTTTCTGAACTTGTTCACTCTGATGAGCAAATTCGTGAAATCGTATGTGTAGATGATTTACCATGGGAAGATCTCCATCACAGATCTTCGTTTTTACCTGAGGATGATCGTTTTGAAAATGATTTCTCATCAATTTTTACAACTGAATATGTCAAGGAACCTGAGAATCCAATGAAACATCCCGATTCAGAGTTAAATTTTGGAAACATCTCTCGAACTATTCCTATTGACATTTCAGTTAAGCTTGGAATTGTTGAGAACATTCATATAGGTGCCTCGTGTACAGATGACGAAATTCAATTATATAAGGTCCTATTTCAAGAATTCCGCGACGTGTTTGCCTGGTCCTATGAAGAAATGCCAAGGAATTGATCCCGCGATTGTTGTTCATGAGATCAAAACTTACCCGGACGCTAAACCCGTTCGGCAACGTTTGCGTCAAATTCACCCGCGAAAAGCTGTTGCAATTAAAGCAGAAGTTGAAAAACTGTTGAAAGCAGGTTTCATTTATCCGATCCTGTTAACAGATTGGGTATGGAATATTGTTCCAGTTAACAAAAGGCAGGGAACAATAAGAATATGCATCGACTATAGGGACATTAATAGAGCTTTCCAAAGGACAATTACCCAACTCCCTATATCGATCAAATCATTGATAATTATGCCGGCAGCGAAATATTCTCCTTTATGGAAGGTTTTTCCGGTTACAATCAAATCAACATTCTACCTGCCGATCAACCAAAAACCGCTTTCAGTTTTCCATGGGGGACGTTTGCTTATTGCAAATTACCTTTTGGGCTTAAGAATTCTGGAGCAACTTTTCAAAGGGCGATGTCTTATGCGTTTCATGACATCAAGCATATTGTGCAACCCTATCTCAATAACTTGCCTTCTCATTCATTACATCGAGCTGATCAACTCGTCCATTTACGAGAAATCTTTATGAGGTGTAGGTATTATCGTATTCGGTTGAACCCACACAAATGTGTCTTCTGTATAGAAACGGGTCGATTGCTAGGATTTGTAGTTTCGAAAGACGACATTCGCGTTGATCCCTCAAAGGTCGAAGCTATCATCAAATTGCCTCCTCCTTTGAGTCTTCGCCAACTCCAAAGTTTGCAGGGGAAAGCAAACTTTTTACGACGATTCATTCCTAACTACGCCGAGGTTACAAAGGGTTTTACCCGGTTGTTGAAACAGAACACTCCATTCTATTGGGATGAGATAGCTCAGAAATCTTTTGATGCACTCAAACACGTGTTGACCCATGCAACGTTGTTGCATCCTCCCAACTACAACCAAGATTACTTCTTGTATCTCGCCGCTTCTCATTCCACCATTGGAATGGTCCTAGTTCAGGAAGATGAATCAGGAACTGAACATGTGATATATTACCTTTGTCGAACGTTAAATCCAACTGAGCTAAAATACTCACA
Organism: Pinus tabuliformis; assembly: GCA_031772625.1. NCBI lineage: Eukaryota > Viridiplantae > Streptophyta > Pinopsida > Pinales > Pinaceae > Pinus > Pinus tabuliformis. Next base: position 498,882,959 of record CM062814.1, on the reverse strand, counting down.
TGTGGAGAAATTGGCATTGGCAGCCGTCCAAGCTGTCCAACGTTTTCATCACTACATTCTACTACGTAAAACTATGGTAATTTCGGATTGCAACCCTATGATCTACATTTTGACCAAGAAATTGCTAGGGGGCAAGTACTCTAAATGGAACGTTATCCTGCAAGAGTTCGACTTGGAATTTGATAAATCTAAGTCTAAGAAATCTTTAGTTTTTGCGGAGTTAATGTGTGACTTCCCGCGTGCTGACACGGAAACTATGGCGGAGGAGCCCATTTCGGACGAATCCTTGTTTCTAATCAGCACTTTAGATCCGTGGTATGGGGATATCATCGTTTATCTCTAGACCCAATCCTTTCGGCTAGAAATTTCAAGGTCAGAACATCGGAAAATTCGATTCCAGTCCCAACAATTCAGAATTATTGGAGATACTCTTTATCGCCGTGGGGCGGATTCTGTTTTTCGATGTTGCTTAACTCACGAGGAAGCTGAAAGGGTTCTAAATGACTGTCACTCTGGAGCGTGTGGCAGTCATATGTCTGGGTTTGCCACGGCCCAAAATATATTGCACGCTGGCTACTTCTAGCCATCTTTATTTAAAGATTGTATTACAGCGGTCCGAAAATGCCACAACTGCCAGATTTTTGATCGTAAGATGCGCGCTCCACCTGCTCCTCTCCACCCTATAATTGTCGTTGGTCCTTTTGCCAAATGGGGTATCGATTTTATTACATGTAACCCTCACTCGGCCGGGGGGCATGCATATATCATCCTTGCGATAGATTATTTTACTAAGTGGGCCGAGGCGATGCCTACATTCGAGGCAGATGGAAAGACAGCTGCAATTTTCATGTTCAATCATATAATTGCTAGGTTTGGTGTCCCGCAAGCGATAATCACTGATCATGGGCATCATTTTAGAAACGTTATGATGACCGAACTTACAGGCCAGCTTGGTTTACGTCATGATAGTTCAACCCCTTATTATCCACAAGCGAATGGTCTAGTTGAGTCCATCAACAAAGTTTTAGTTATCATGATCCGACGAATCATTGGGATTCATCGGTCGAATTGGCACAACATGCTATTTTCAACGCTTTGGGCGTACCGAACTTCAGTAAAAACATCAACAGGGTTCACTCCTTTCCAACTAGTCTATGGTTTGGAAGCCGTGTTACCCATTGAATGCGAAATCCCGTCACTGCAAATGGCCATCGAGTTACTTCCAGCCACTTCCGAAGAGGAAAAGTGTTTGTTATACTTGGCTCAATTAGATGAGAATCGACGTGATGCTGCATTGGCGATCGAGACTCACACAAAACGGATGAAAGCTCAGTATGATCGAAATGTGACCCCTCGAAATTTTTCAAAAGGAGATCTAGTCTTAGTTTATGATCAAGCTAATGATAAATTAGGCGCTGGAAAATTCGTTTTTATGTGGCATGGTCCCTATGTTCTCAAGCGAAAGCTAGCCAAAGGGGCTTATGAATTGGTAGACTTTGATGGGGACTCTTTGGGTAAACCCAGAAATGGCCTTTACTTGAAGAGGTATTATGCTTAAAAGAATGGGTATGGAGATTTTTAGTTAGGATAGTTTTTCTTTCTAGCTGGTGTGTTTTAGTTTAAACAGTGTGCTTAGCTTAGAGAGTGTTTTTTCGTCATTATTCCTGCTTATCTTGGTTTTACTCTTGATATTTCAAATGTCGATGCCTCTCCAAACATACATTGGTTTCGCTAATGGTGCTTGTCGTAATACACGAAACATCTCTTCCGCAGCGTGGGTTATCTATTCGCCCTCTGACGAGTTAGTATCTATGCATGGGGTAAGCCTCGGTCAAACAACGAACAACATTGCCGAGTACAGTGTAGTGATTGAGTTATTGTCTGAATCTATTTCATTTGGGATTCGAAGTTTGATAGTGAGGTTAGATTCTGAACTCATTGTATTACAGCTTAATAGAGTGTATGCTATTAGAAATCCAGTGTTATTAAGATTATTTTTGAGAGTGCGTCTCTTGGAACGTGAGTTTGATTATATTGTATATCAGCATATTCCAAGGTCTTTAAATACATTAGCAGATGCAATTGCTTCTCGAATGTTAAATATACATTTGCAATAATCATACATGTAAATTTAAAATCATTCCATAACATGATTAACAAGATAAGCCGGTAATAGTGATATATATATATATATATATATAGGAGTGTGTCAAAAAATACATCGTCTTCGATCATAGGTTGAAAAACACCTTATGATCGGCAAAAATGATAAGTAGAAAAAACAAAAATGTCACATGTGCCCACAATAGGCGATCATCCTATCACTGGTGATGATCTCTATAAGAAACCACTGCACAGGCCACCTTGCAAAGGAACCTCCTAAAAGGTCCCGGAACTCCAATCACATAGCGCTGAAGTCGACGAGGAATGTCGTCTATAGTTGTCTCAGGAATATCTCCTGTCAAGCGCTCGAGATGACCCTCCAACTCGGCCAAAACCTCTGTTGATTCGTCCTGTGGGGCTGGCGCGTGTGCAACTGGTTGCCTCCTCTAGAAAGGTCGGAGAGCGGCTGGTCGCTGTGGACCCACATCTGCATTTTAAAATTTTTACTATCAGTTTTGAGACGATGGAAAAATAAAAAAAAATTGAAATAGGAAAAATGTTGGAAAGGATTTTACCTGACTTGTCCCACTGCTCTCCTGGTGGAAGATCCATGTCTGGGTCACCACGAAAATCTATCCCAGCGTAAGGGAAGTCCTGAATGGAAAATACCTGGTTTTCCAGCCATTGGAAATACTCAGGTTTGAAGCGAGCAACCTCTGTCCTCTCGTCTGGGTGACGGGCCATGACTGCGACCCATCGCATCAGTTTGGGCTCTCGAGGAAGCACAGCTCCAACAGTAAGGTGTTGTGGGATCAGCATAGGAACCCTCTCCAGGCCAAAAATCACGACCAAAACCCCATAACCAAAGGTCTTTAGTCATCCGTTCTTGGCCCTAGTCAGTTGGCCTTTCACATTGGCCAGCACGACATCCCACCAGTTGAAGATGGTGCCTCGAAAGCAATCAACTGCCATACGCATCAGGGATCCAGTGGAAACATGTAATGCGGCAGCTCCACAAAGTTTGGTGACAGTAAATGCAATCACCATGAGTTCAGAACGGGATATGGTGTTTATGTCTATCCCTTTGTCTGTAGCCTGGTTGTTGCAGTACTCTAGCCGGAGGCTATCAACAGACTGGCCACCTGGCCTAGTCCCGTGCAGAGTCAAGTCTTCACCTCTCTTAGGAAAACTAGTCAAGAAATAAATGTCCGCCAGCTCGATTTCGAGCTGGTGGCCGCCAATGAAGAAACACTGGTCCTGTATGCTCCATCTGTCAACCAGCCACTGTAAGAAATCCACCTGAGCCCTCATGCCAGGAATGGCCCAGAATTTGTACAATCCGCACGCCCTCAAAGCATCAAGTGAAGGCTGATGATTCCATGTCGCAGCATCCACGTCCTCATGCTCTCGTTCACGCCAATCTAGCATGATGTACTCTCTGCATCAAGTATAAAGATTAATTAAACTGCTAGAAAATATTTTGGTTGGTCCATTTTTGAGAATTTTTGGGTTCAAAACCCTTGCGGCGGGGTACGCACCCTCTGGGTTAGACACAGTGCATGGGACCACACTTTGTCTACATTGAAGGTGCGGACCCCGAGCTTTTTCCCAATGGAGAAAAAGCTCGGGGTCCGCAGGCCTGCAATGGTAAACCTGCGGGCCCCCGTGCGCAGGTTTTGCGCCTAAAAACCCTCCCAAAAATTAAATAAAGGACTAAAACAAAAAATTAAACGGTTAAAAATGAAGAGTAGGATGATGTGGATTACCTAGAGAAGACAGTGCTCGATTCCGACAGTTGGATTTTCCACAATCTTCACGGGAAGTTTTCTAAGAAAAAGCACTATTTTCTCACCCAAACTCAAACGGTAAAAATGAATTGACAAAGGCCCTTTTTATAAGTTTTTTGAGTAAATAAATTGCAAATTTGTTTATGTTTTACTTTGAAAAGGTATTTTGCGACATTTTTATCCATTTCAAACAGGTATGAGTAATGTTTGTGTTTTTGTGCAGAATAACAGATTATTCAGGTGAAATCTATCATTTTCGACAGAAAAACATGTAGAGTCATCTTTAAGCTCTTTTCTGACTCCTAAAACATGAAAATATTGTCGAGTGTTTCTTTTAGACTCGTTAAAACGGAATAAAAAGACAGTCCACTTACAGCTCTTTTCCGACCGTAAAAACATGAAAAGATTGCCGGATTTTTGTCGTTTCAAATTCGATATTGGTTATAAAACGACGTGTCATTGATTGCTTTTTTACTTTTTCGGGTCAAAGGCACTAATGACGAAAAGTACTCCTTGGTCATAAAAGATCAAGCGGTTCTCTCAAGTATTATTTTATACTTTTTCGGGCTTGGGAGACACAAATTTACGAAAAAGGTCAACCCTGGAGTCTTCTTAAGTTTTTTCAGACTCTCTAAAATTGAAAAACGCCAAGTTTCTCCTATACTAGACTCGTTAAAATTTCACAGTAAAGGACCTGTTCAATTACAAACAGGAACGACCCATTCCTTCTTAGGGTTCAAATTTAAACTAAGTTCGACTCGTCCGAAGGATGAGCTTATAATCAAGCAAATGTTATCCTCCTCAAGCTTGTCAAAAATAAAGAGGTACTTGCCAAAAATGGTGGGGGAAAAGAGAGAAAAATGAGCCTGTTTGTCATACTTTGTAACCACTCTTGAACATGACACTTTTATTCACCTGGGTTGGGAAATCCTTTGCCTAACAGTTGATCAAACCACATTGAAAGTCTTCAGCCGGTTTCTGGGTATTAACTTTGGGTCAATTGTCATCAAACCATCTGTCGTGTCGTTATGTGTTCAAGAGGTCACTGCCAATAAGCCATTCATCTGCAAAATATCTGTCATCCATCTTGACCATCCCTGAGTCAGTTCTTGCAACTAAATTTCTTCAACTTGATCTATGATTTCGTGTTGTGGGCTTGCCTACGACGGATCGCTTTCTATCGACATCAGCTCATTATCTAGAAAGATGATCTAGGAATCGTCAGTACCTTGAGATCTGCATGCATTAATGGCAGGTTTCTCGCCTTTGACGACAATTTACATCATTGACTTTCGATCAAAGGATTCCGTGACATGTTCGACATCAACACATTTATTTGCATCTCATGGATTGTACTGGGTACTTTGAGAGCCATTGACATCACTGGTGATTTCTCTCACACTTGTTAACAGTTTACATCATTGACTGGTAATCAAGTGGTTTCTACCATGTTCGACATCAACACATTCATTTGCATGGATAGAATCGTACTGTTTCGGGAAGTAGAAATGAAGACCCTGGATCTAGTTTCCACAATCCAGGCTGCGAGGAATTTTGTATTCATTATATAATGGACTATTCATAAACAGATGGCTGTGCCCATACTGTGTCCACATGAGTCTATACTTGTGATGTTTTACAAGATCATTCCTGTATCAGAGCAGTAGTTAGTTTTTCTAGTCAGTTTTGATCTGAGCATGGGAATGCCTACCTCAGCGATGATATGATCTCATATATATATTTTGCATTGAATTTTTTTACAGGTTCCAACCGGGTTCTCCACAAGATGATCCTCGAAATGATAAAGTACTTCACTCTTCCTAAATGATAAGAAATCCTCATCTACTACAAACTTCGCACTTTAGGGGGCAATCTGTTACACAAAAATATCGTCACCATGATTATTTGCAGTCAGTATGAGTCTATCATCACTTGTACTGTCCTCCTAAGCAAGTCTCAGACCTCAGATCTTCAAATCAAGCTTTGGAAATGAGAGAAAGACATTAAAAATCAATGTAACTCTGGTTCCGCACTTTCTCTCATGGTCACCTGCGGTCCCGCACCTTCTCTGTACAAAAACTGCGGACCTACCCACTCTGTCCCTAACAGTGTAGGTGCGGACCCCTGTGAAAGTCAAAAGGCGCAAGTTTTATCTTAAAAAACTCATTTTGGGTTAATTATAGAGGTTTCTAGAAGGAATTTTGATGTGGATTGTTCACTCTGAGGTGGTTCATGCATCCCAAAATAGAAGGAGCTAATCCCTTGATGAGAGGAGCTATCCCTTTGAAGGAGTGCTTTATCCCTTTGAAGGAGGACCTAGTAACCTCCCTCCATTGCACTATAAGTATAGGCATTGGGCTGGTTGTTGGGGAGGTTAGAAGCTGAACATTTTTTAGGGTAAATGCTGGTGAAATCAAGATTTCCTAGTTGAGCTTAAGAGGAGAGATCACACATCTTTTTGGCTTCATTGGAGAGTGAGTGAAACTTGTCAAAGTAGAGGAGACTTCTTGCTGGACCCTGGGAGGAGCTTGTACAGCGTCAAGGAAAAGGTTGTAAAGTTCTTCTTCTTTTGAATTTTCTCAACAAGTATCTTATGTTATTTGTTTCATGGACTCCTTGACTTTCATGTTAAATATGTTTTATGCAATTGGCTTTTCAGGTGCTATTTAATTTGTTTGCCTTGTTTGTGTTTGCAGATTCACGAAGAGGAGCTCATTTGAATCAAAGAAGCGAGGGCATCCACAAGCTTGCGTTGGACCTAAGGTAGGCCCTAAAAACACTTGTTTGCTATTGTTTATAAAAGCATATTTAGAGAAAGATAGTGTCTGGTTGGTTTGCTTGTCATTAGGTCTTCTTTAGATTCTAGGAAGGTCTATCTTGTCCGCAAGATCGACTTATTCCGTGTGACAGGAAACTCATCCATGCAGAAGGAATTAACTCCTCCAGTATTGCACAGTTATTTCAGAGGTTAGTGTTGTGTGTGAGGTGAGAGTCACACAGGTTGCAGCTAGAGGACCTAGGAGAAACTGCGCAAGGAAATAGGAGGCTTGGAGGACTAAAGGAAGGCATATGTGTTGTGTATTCTGTATATGAGCAACAGTGGGGGATTGTACTAAAAGCTGGATAGCTTGTGAGCTCAAGATTTGTGTAATCCTGAGATATTTCCACTTGTATGATAATACAGAGATTGAAGTTTTTAGCTAAGGCTTTCCCCAGAGTATTCTTCTGTGTTCATGTGTGACTGATTTCTTCTTCATCTGTTATATGTGTTCTATTTGATCTTGCTCAAAATCGACTAAGCTTCCGCAAGTTTGTTTGTAGAAGTAGGTCAAGTATTTTACTTTAGTTACATTGCATTATCAAGTGATCTATAGTGAAATTTCTACATGGTATCGGAGCAAAGGTGATCAAAGCGGAGAACAGTATACAAAGAAGGGAGAAGTTTGAAGTTTGAAGTTCTTGATTGTAGGTACAAAATTTATTTCTTATCACATCTCAAAGTTCACCAATGGCGTTCAATGGCTTGAAACTCGAGTATGCCCTGGATGGTATCTCGAATTACATAGCTTGGAAGGATCACATGGAAAAGTGGTACCAAAGGGCAATGGTTTGAAGGACTTCATTGATGAAGAAGTCCCCAAGCCAGCAGCAGCTAATGCCCAAGAATTGGCAGAATGGAAGAAATGTGTGGTGAGAGTGAGGAGGATTCTTCTAGAGGGAGTTCAAGACCACATTGCCTTAAGTCTCCATGGGAAGAAGACACCGTTTTCAATGTGTAAGACATTGAAGGATCTATATCAGAACACCAGTGACTAGAGGAAGCTGGCGCTGAAGGACAAGCTTCGGAAAATCAAGTGTAAAAATGGTGACACGATCTTTACATAGCTAAACAAGCTTACGAACTACATAAATGAGCTTGGAAGTGTAGGAATCACGACAATCAATGATGATATGGTGAGCCTTGCTCTCCTCAGTCTTCCTAAGAGCTGGCATAGCTACCAGGAATCAGTGATCGGAAGAGAGAAACTTCCAGATTGGGAACGACTGTGCTCAGATGTCATGCAGGAGGAGATCAGGAGGAGCACCAGAGATGGTTCTTCATCCAAGGATGATGAAGAAAATCTAGCCTTAGCCAGTAAGGCAAGGAAAGGGAAGGAGAAGGATTCTCATCCCAAAGCGAGTTCTTCTCATGGAGGGAAGAATATTGACAAATCGAAAGTGTGATGCTTTAATTGTCATGAGGTGGGCCATTATGCAACTAATTTTCCATTGAAGAAATCCAAGAAGGGATCCTCGAAAGGATATGAAGGTGAGGCATTGGCCTCTTAGTTCGAATTGGATTTTACCCTCATCGCATGCATGGTTTCATCGATGATGGGTTGTGGTTTGTTTCTTGACAATGGAGCCTCATTCCACATGATCATCAATAAGAGTTTGTTCAGTACCTTGGAGGAGAAGGACCTCCAGATGTGCATAGAGATGGGCGAGGATGGAAAGTACCGTGTTTCACGTGAAGGTACAATTTTTTTTCAGAGGGAGCATGGAGCTCCTCACCCTGACTGATGTGAAGTATGTGCCAGGACTGAAGAATAACTTGGTATTGATCGTGATGTTGGAGGACAAAGGCTATGATGTAGTCTTCAATAAGGGATAGGTTGTAGAAATTTCACCATAGATCACCTGATAATGCAATGTAACTAAAGAAAAATACTTGATCTACTTCTACAAACAAACTTGCGGAAGCTTAATCAATTTTGAGCAAGATCAAATAGAACACATATAATAGATGAAGAAGAAATCAATCACACATGAACACAAAAAAATACTCTGGGGAAAGCCTCAACTAAAAACCCCACTATCAGTATTATCATACAAGTGGAAATATCTCAGGATTACACAAATATTAAGCTCACAAGCTATCCAGCTCTCAGTACAATCCCTCACTGTTGATCATAGACAGAATAGACAACACATAGGCCTTCCTTTAGTCCTCCAAGCCTCCTATTTCCTTGCGCAGTTTCTCCTGGGTCCTCAAGCTACCACCTGTGTGTAATTACCTCACACACTGCTCACTAACCTCTGAAATAATTGTGCAATCCTCAAGGAAATAATTCCTTCTATGTGCAAGAGATATCCTTGTGGGAATATTCCTGCAACTGATAGTACACTATCCCATCCTTTGATCTCAACTGGGTCTCTATCTGAACTGACATGCATGAGTTATTTATGAGAGAATATTCAGTTATCTGAAGTACACTAGTTGCATGCATGCATGCATTGATTAATTGAACTCACAATCAGTTCCACAACTGTTGGAACTAATCTAACCGGACTTAACTCAGTTAAATGAGCTAACTAATTACAACTTAGAGTAAAACTCATCCTGATCTCCTTAATTAAGGGATAACTTCCTCAATCAAAGGGATAAATGTTGCATATCTCCAACTAATTAACTCAAGATGAATTAATTAATTATTTTACAAACAACTGCTGAGATCAAATTCGAATTTTAATTCTCAATTTTAATTTAGGGACTAATTAAAATTGGAATGTATCCCGAAATGCTATCTATAGCAATGCTGTTTTTTGCATTTCTTGTTGCCATTTTCAACAAAGGTTTTCCTTAGACACATCACCATGAGGCAAGTGAAGTAGATCAGTTCACGAGTCAAGAACCTGTATGCTCTTGAGGTTCAAGATGCATGCAAAGCCTTGACGAGCAAGGCAACTATTGGAGACTTGGTGGTTGATAGGGAGAGTACATTACCTCTAAACATGTAGCGCTAGAAGAAGTCTCAGACAATTGTGGAGGTGCCATAATTGGTGAAGCAGCTTCAGGAGGTTGTGGAGCAGCCACAACCAGAGAAGCTGAGAGGAGACCGAGTGGAAGCATCCACTCATGCAGAGACCTCTAGTAGGGGGGAATTTCGAGCCAAGTGGGCATAGGGATCACGTACAACCATACCTCCAGGTGTGAGGTGGGGCGATGTGAAGTGATAGTCCCAAGAAGTCTGAAATAGGGGCAGTATCCTTGAGGTACCCAACCTCTTTTATTAGACCTTGCTATGGGAGCCCCGATGAGGAGTAGCAGGACTAGCTAAGTGGGTAGAGGTAGATGTGGATGGAGTGGTAGAGGGAGCTTCAGCATTAGAGGGTGTTTCTAGTGCAATAAGGAGGTCAGTTGGGAGTTCAGTTACTTACTTCTCAGTAACTGAGTTGCAGTGCAACAGTGGGCAACACGATGCAATATGATGAGTGGAGGTGCAGTGCTGGGAGATAGAACCAGCAACAGGATGGATGCAGTGGGAGGAATCAATGTGATTTATTCAGTCAGAGGTCAAAGTGACAGAGGCTAGAGCAGTCATATGTTGAAGAGCACAGAGGTGTAGAGCTTTCAGTCGATAAAGGAAATAGCAGTCAGAGTCTTTGATGACAGAGGCATCATTCTGATTCAAGTTTGATATTTTTTTGTTCCTAGAGTTGCTGGAGCAACAACACTTGAGAGAAGTGTTGCATGCAAAACATTCCAAAGGTTCAGGATCGGGTTCGAGTTGAATGCCTTTCTTGCTGATGTTAAACACACATGGGCAACCAGAACAATATGAAAGATAAACATGCAAGTACATTTTTATTGACAAATGATATACATTTATAGTACATTGTTTGACCGTTGGGTTTCACATACCAAGGTCTCTTGGACTCCTTTCGTCCATTCGGCTTCCACACTAACCCATTGAGGATTAGGTGTCCAACATTCCCCCCCTTAATCTGAAGGGTTATGTATGAGTCCAAGAAGAGAGCTGTAATACAAAATGTGCAAAAAATGCATGGCAGTACTAGGCTGAATGTGCTCTATGAAATGTTGGTATAAAGGGCGCTGGTTTAAGGATGACCACCAACACTGGAACGCTTAGTGTAGTTCCCGGAACTCTTCCAAAACTGGCAAGAAGCTGAAGTATTCTGCTAGAGGAAGTGTTCCTATTGTTTTGAAGAGGGAAACCTTCAACCATGAAAGGGAGGTCTCACCCCGCATAAAAGGGAGAACTTCAACCTGAAAAGGGAAGTCTCAACCTGTGATGGTTTAAGGATGACCAACAACTCTGGAATGCTTAATGCAATTCCTGGAACTCTTCCAAAACTAGCAAGAAGCTGGAGTCTTCTGCTAGAGGAAGTGTTCTCAATTTTGGTTCCTAGAATTCTTCCAAAACTAGTAAGAAGCTGAAGTCTTCTACTAGATGAAGTGTCCCAGACTACCCACTGAGGGCATGTTCATGGGCATCTTTGTTTCTAGCTACAACTCTAAAACTGGTGTGACAGGTTGTGGCTTAGGCTCGCTTGATGTCGCTTTGAAGCTTGTAGATGACCATCATTTCCCCCCCTGTCAGATACAAGGTGAGATGATGGAGAAAACTCAACTGCAAGACTGTTCAATACTCTGGAACAAGTTCTGACATGTGTTTGGAATATCTTCTTGGTTGTTGATGCCCATTGCCAAGAAGCAATCCATCCAAGATGAATCTTTGTTCTTGCAGGATGTTTGTTTCTGAAGCATCTGTGTGAAGAATGGATGGTTTTATGAAAGTGCTTACATGGATGAAGATCAAAACAATGATCTTTCAGATGGCCAACTCAGTCACAGTGTTGGCATTTTATAGTCTGTTGTTGTTGTTGTTGTTGTGGAAGAGAGGCAGAGTCTGGAACAGCTGGAGGTGAACTGTCATGAGTAGGTGAACTGGCATGAATGAATCTAGCACTCTGAAACTGAATGGGCTTGGCGTAGTCTAGAATATGAAAGGAAAATTCCTTGTCATATCCAAGACCAATTCTGTGCTTGTTGTGGACAAGCTGTTCCCAAGGTCTGATGATGGGCTTGGGAAGTGCAGACTGAGTTTCTGCATGTACAACGCTGCTTTATTGGGCACTGGATCTGAATGAACTTCAACAATATTGTCTCGCTATTTATGGGAGTCTGTTTCATTGTTCTGAAAGGAAACAGGTTTAGAATGATGAATCCAATGCTGTAATTCTTCCTGCTGCAGTTGTGATTCAAGCTGCAAAAACTCTATCTTTTCTTGTGCATATTGTAGACATGTTTGAATGTTTGAAACAGAGGCTTTGTTAATTTTGAATGTGCTGTCAGCAGTGGACTTGATTAGAGTTTTTAGTAACTCTAATAGGCCATGAATTTTCACCATTATTTGACCAAACAAATGGGCAAAGTGTTAAGAAACCAAATGGACAGTGTTGCTTCGCAATAAATGTCTCTTTTTTTTCGCAAAACAGATGATATCAAGCAGTATTCAAGGCAAACTCCATCAATGAGGAAAAGCAGAATTCTTTATAGCATGAAGGCTCAATCTTTTGTCTACAAAAATGTGTTTACAATCAGCTCGAAACAGTGCAACACTTTACCAATACACCTCCGTGGGAAGGCACACCATTAACCACTTTTCATGTTCAAAGGTTGATTCTTGATGGAGGAAATATGGAAGATGAAATTCATGAGACGGAGACAACGTAGTAAAAAATACCATACATAGACAGCTTACTAATGTAATAGACAACGTTAACTTATAGCTCAAATAAATAAATAGCCTACACAGCTACACTGCCAAGATATTGTTGATTCTTATGATCGCATTTGGGATGTTGATCGAAACTTTTCACCAAGCCATCTCATTGTGGGGTTTGATATACCAGTGAAGATAAATAGTTCTGGAGTTCCAGAGAGCCCTCCCGATGCCGTGCTTCAATCAGCAAGGATATTGGTCTGAATAGATACCTTATCTTACAACTTCCAACTTGAAGAGGAGGTAAATTACCTTGTAATTTCCTATTTTTCCAGGATTTTACTTGTGCAATCTTCTTTTCATGTATTGGTTAACAAGGATATTTTAGCAACCCATTACACTCTCCAAAGCAATGAGACAGGCACAGTTTCTTCCATTTCAAACAATATCTCTGTGATCACAATCCACAATGTCAGCTTTCATCCACAAATCAATGCTCTAGAAGTATACCAGATAGCTAACATCCCTCTAGGAAGTTCATAGAGTCAAGTGTCTGGGTACTTCAGAAATCTGACCTCTGGCACAAGAAAATCATTCTCAATTGAACATTAGTTGCGCTATGGAATAGCTATTTCTGTGTGAAATTACAACAATTTGCTTTGATTTTCATTGTTGATGCACACATCTTTCTCGATCAAAGCCAAACTTACAACGACTTAGAGCAGAGAACCGATTGGACTGTGAAGAAATAATTGATGTTGTAGATGGACTTTCAGACAAGACGATATCATACACATCTGCAAAAAAACTTCTTGTTTCCGGATCTGGCACTTTTCCTGGTGTAGGCAGTTCCAAATCTGTAAATAAATAAAATGGTTTTGTATTGACTATCAAGTGCCCTTCACTTTGGAATCAGAAATTTGTGAACAGAAAGAATGAATCTCTTGAGCCGATGTATTCTTCTGGAGAAGAAGAACTTGCAATTCAAAGGCTTGAAATGATTAAAAATGACTTACGCAAATGAATGTCTCTTAGCACTTGAGCAATATGTAGCAAGACTACAAGAACAATTACAGGCTGAGAGAGATCTCAAAGCAGCATGAAAAACAAAAGATCAATGAGGATGGTGTTATGGAGAGTGATTAGCCAACCCTTATGCGGATTTCTTTTACTACAATTTCAAAAGCTGGAAAAACAATGGAAGGTTGCCTGTTTGTTTCATATCAGGTTCACGAACCTTCCGTTGCACAAACCATCTCTAGCTCCCGCAATCAAACAATGACTCAACGTATTCAGAATTGGACACGTATTCAGAATTGGAGGAATGTAACGTATTCAACGTTGGAATGTAACGTCTGACGAATCTCAACCAGAATTTAGGTAACGTATTCAACGTTGAAATGCCTAAACATTGGAAAAGCGGCCGTCATAGCTGGAGACACAAACCATGCCTACAAATTTCTGTCGAAAGCCCATCGCCTGGATCCTAGCCTTTCCATAGACGAGCTCCTAGCAGCATGCGCTGAAGATGCTAATATTGGTAAGGAATCCTCCACCGAAACCCCGATTTCTAACCAAACCTGAGATACAGATACTGCCAAAATGTCTGACGTTTCATCAAACCCTTTAACCTATGTTGGGATGGAGAGGAAATGAAGATGTTTCGCCCTCTAGCATGTTCCTCGGCGTCTGTCAGAATTAAGATTCTTGGCGTTACACAAGAATTGCGTGTTAATCGAATTGAATTGTAATGTTGGGACCTAACACCAACACAAAATCCTTGGTCGATGGCTAGGAGAAGCTATCATTCCTGATTCATTATATCCGCTCTGCATTAATGACATTGTGTGGGTGATCTCTTGTCAAAATTCACTGTTGTGTCTTTCATAACCGCGGTAATCGAGAATAATTCGAGCACCATACGTGGCGCAAGAAGGATTTCAAAGCATCTGCAATGGCGTTAGATGCTCCACCTCTTCAATAGGTGGTGGTTTTCACAGAGACAATCGAACACACACCGAAAAATTGTGTGTGGAGTTACAGTGAGCCTTGGGAGGCGAAGGAATCAACAGAGGCATTATAACACAGTAGCGCAACAGCGTTGAATTTCTTCTGACATAGATCAGAAATTTCAGAACTAATTATTTATGACATAATGCATGCCGGCCCAAACAAAGGAATTCAACCCTTCAAGTTTCAGTCTTTAATGCACAGGAAACATGCACTGTATACGGTTCCACTCTCAACATAATACGCCACTTAATGATTTTTATATACCATAAAAACTTCAAAACATATACGAGTTCAATGACTTCCAACTAATTTGCAGAGATGGACCATAAAAACTCACCAAGTCATTTAATCAAACACAGTGATATTTTAAGCATTTACTTTAAGCATCGTTCACCACAGTTCTTAGCTTTCTATAACCTTGAACAATCGAATAATTGAAACTTGCAACAAGATCCATGTATTTGTGTTTATTTTCTTCTATGACATAGATATTGCATTAAACAGCACCATGCATCCGTTGCGTACCTCCAGACAATAAAACCCAAAACTCTCCAACCATTATACTGCAACTACATTTAGGGTAATGTGCATTCCTCTAGTTCCAACCGACGAGCTATTGAATTTCACAGGGAATAACATTGGAGAAAAGTCACTATGCCCGAAGCATTACTACACTGAATCCAATAAGGGAAATGTGCGAAATACATAAAATCACAAGACAAGGGCACATTTCACTCTGTCTAATGTCTAGCTTATAATGAATCTCACATGGAATGCAACATTGATGGCAGAATTGACCTGCACCAAAATGCCATAAAACAAGTGGCTCATATAATATGAGCAAGGCAGGATATCTCCCACTTTAATACCATGTTAAACACACATGGGCAGCCAGAACAATATGAAAGATAAACATGCAAGTACAATTTTATTGACAAATGATATACATTTATAGTACATTGTTTGACCGTTGGGTTTCACATCCCAAGGTCTCTTGGACTCCTTTTGTCCATTCAGCTTCGACACTAACCCATTGAGGATTAGGTGTCCAACAGTTGAGAGGGAGTGTTGAAAATAGCAACAAGAAATGATAAAAATAGCATTTCAGGATATACTCCAACTCTGTTGGATATAGCAAAAAATAGAAATGCTAAAAATAACATTGCTACAAATATCATTTCGGGATAGATTCCATTTTTAATTAGTCCCCAAATTAAAATTCGAATTTGGTCTCAGCAGCTGTTTGAAAACTAATTAATTAATTCATGTTGAGTTAATTAGTTGGAGAAAATCAAACATGAAGTCTTTGTGAAGACATGCAACAATTATCCCTTTGATTGAGGAAGTTATCCCTTAATTAAGGAGATAAGGATGAGTTTTATTTGAGTTGTAATTAGTTAGCTCAGTTAATTGAGTTAAGTCCAGTTAAGTTAGTTCCAAACAGTAGGAGGAAGTAATTGTGAGTTCAGTCAGTTAATGCATGCATGCATGCAACTAGTGTTCTCCAAATAACTGAATATTCTCTCATAAATAACTCATGCATGTCAGCTTAGAGAAAGACCTAGTTGAGATTAAAGGAAGGGACAATGTACTATCAGTTGGAGGAATTTTCCTATATAGGAAACCCATCCATGCAGAAGGAATTAACTCCTTTAGGATTGCGCAATTGTTTTAGAGGTCAATGTTGTGTGTGAGGTGAGAATCACACAGGTTGCAGCTGGAGGACCTAGGAGAAACTGCGCAAGGAAATAGGAGGCTTGGAGGACTGAAGGAAGGCATATGTCTTTTCTATTCTGTCTATGAGCAGCAGTGAGGGATTGTACTGAGAGCTGGATAGCCTGTGAGCTAAATCTTTGTGTAATCTTGAGATATTTCCAGTTGTATGATAATATAGATATCAGGGTTTTTAGCTGAGGCTTTTCCTAGAGTATTCTTCTGTGTTCATGTGTGATTGATTTCTTCCTCATATGTTATATGTGTTCTATTTGATCTTGCTCAAGATTGACTAAGCTTCCACAAGTTTGTTTTTAGAAGCAAATCAAGTATTTTTCTTTAGTTACATTGCATTATCAGGTGATCTACGGTGAAATTTCTATAGTTATGTGTAAATGAACAAAATTTGACCTTCGAGGCTCGATCATTGCTATATGTAAATATGTGTGGCCAAAATTTCCACCAATGTTTCCTCCACTATATCTCTACTAGACATCACTAAATATTGGTCTTTAACCATTGTTACTCTGCCAAAATTGGAGTTTTCAGCGTCTTAGACCTTTAGCCACTACTAGGCTCTACGATATATATAAATGGCCTTCAAACATAGGTACAAGTTATCACCATATATCCAATCACCAGACATCTGAAAAAATTAACACAAGTCATCATACTCACAAAACATCACAACCAAACATAAGCTTCTACGAAGGTTGGACTTCTACCAAGGTTTTTACTTTTGACCACAGACCATGGACATTTTTTCTTTTATACAAAACTTAATCATTGTTTTATTGTTTTTTATCTAAGCACTTCAATCGTATATATATTCCATCAGTGGTAGCGGGAAGAATAGAGCCGGCACCAAAACAATATATCTGACCTTTCACATTCAGTCATCCATATGACCATTGTAATGAGACCATGCCATTAATATTTGAACCGGGGTCCATATGACTATTCCTTATGCCACGTAAGTCTAACTAACATTCACACCTCATAACTTTAGCCTAATATGACCATGTGATCGTCCCATGTGACCCTATCATACAGAGTCACTGGTCATCTACATGATGATGTTAGCATGCCACCATCATGTCACATGGAAACTGATGAGGGGTGCCATGTGTCACCCATTTTTGAACATTTGACCAATCATAATGTGTCAAATATTCCTTCCACATGGCAACCCCTGGTGGTGCCATGTCATCATGCTAACATCATTTGCTAATATGTCATGCCACGGTGTTGCCACATCACACACGCTACCATGTCATGATCTGTATTATATTTCCACGTGCCCAAGATACCATGTCATTGCTATGGGGCCAAAAGAGCCATGTGTTTCGTACATCAATATACCTATCCAATCAAACTGCGTTAAGTGTCTATACATAATTATCCCACCTATGCTCCAACAAAAGCATGTCATGTGTCATCATTTTATTAGGTCATGGGACTATTTAAATATCACAGAATTTTGACATCATTCATCCATTTAAGCTATGTGATCATCGTTGGATTGATTAAAATTTATACACTACTTAGTAACATTAATTTATGCACAAGTTTGTGCACCTGAGGTCGTTGATTTCCCTTTCAGTAGTGATCATCCCTTAAGATGCACACTCATTAACAAATTTGGTGTCAAGGGTTTTTTCACTATAGTTTAGGTCATCGAATTAATGTTGATCTTTAAATGGCCATAACTTCTCATCTGAGACTAGTTTTTCAATGTGGGATATAGTTGGAAAGGTATCGACGAGGCTTATGCAACCATGCTATTTGCTGGATTGTTATAGAATCATAGCCTTATTAAAAAATCAATAAAATTCAAAATCCCTTTAGATTGACCTCACGAGGGTATACTAGATGTCCAACTATCATAAGCCAAAATATTTTCTAAATTCCATAAAATAATTAAAGAGATCAGTCTTATTATTGCAACATTCCTCTACAATGATTCCAAGAGTAATAAGATGGTAAATAGTTGAATGATTTATCCTAAACCTAGTCTGGCCTTTAGCTCTTTTACCATGTCTTTCAATCCATAGGCTAATCTTCTTTTCAAAAATAAGTCTATACAAATTCGCTAAAATGTCGCTAATCATAATAGTAATGTAATTAGAGGGAATTCTTTTATCCCCACTTTTAGATTATGTATGTGAGGGATGAGGATAATCCCTCCAATTTTAAAAATTTCATCTTGATAACCTTCAATATCCTTATCTTTCCCATTAGCAAGATGCTTAAACCCAAATTCAATTTCTACCAAAAAAATTATATCATCCTATATAGGAGCATTAAAAATGGTTCTCATAGAATTAGGGGACTCATAAAAGTTTTTAAGATAGATATTCCGATCCTTTAAGGGAATCAAATTAATTTCTTTAGTTTTACAAATTTGAATTTTACTCCAAAACTTTTTGGTATAAACTTTAGATAGGTGTAGTAGTTCCTCTTGCTTCCTATTTATACAACATTTTTTCTTTCTTTTAATAAGATCTTTGTACATATTTATATTTTCAAGTTTTACTAGGAGCATCCCTAATGTACATTCTAGCAACTTTACAATCATTATCATACCAATGGTTGGTAATTCTATTATTCATTTTATATTGTATATATACCAAATTTATTACGTCTATAGGTGTGTCTATTTGGGAATAAATGTTCTATAATTTTAATTTAATTATCAACAATTATTAGGTGGATGGTAAGGATTTAGCTTGCACGAAATATTCTAGAATATTCTTAGTAGTAGTAAAAAATCAAAGGTTGAGATTTGTCTCAAAAGTAGTTATTCTCTTTCTATCCTTTTAATTAAATTGATTAATTTGAAATGAGGAATGGTTTTTTGGGGATGCAATATTCATAAACCATAGTATTGGCCTATGGTATTGTAACAAAGCCTTTTTAGAGGTTAAGAATCTCATTTGTCACACACACACAATTATAACTATAATTTAACAACAAAAGGAAATGTCTTAGATTTAGAAGTTGAAAACTACTTTGCAAATGCACCTAGTTACTCGATAGGTGTGTCTATTTTGGAATAGAGCTTCTATAAATTTAATTAAATTATCAATAATTATTAGGTGGATGGTAGGGATTTAGTTTCCATGGAATATTTTAAAATATTCTTAGTACTAGCTACAAATCAAAGGTTGACATTTGTCTCAAAAGTAGTTATACACTTTCTATTTTTTTATTAAATTGATTAGTTATATAAAAATGCCATATGAACAAGTGTCATATGAATTGAGTTATGGTTTTTTGGGCATATAGTATTAATCAGTCATGGTACTCGCCCAAATATTGTAAAAGAAGTCTATTTACAGGTTAAGAATCTCTATGGTCAAGTGGCGATGAATCTACATGGTTAAGAATCTTGCTACATAATCTTTTAAATGTATATATGTTTAACTCATATATAAATATTTTTTTTTAAATTAATAAATATCATATTGGTATAAATAAAATCACTCATAAATGTGGAAAAGTATCAATCTATGACAGACATAAAAACATTTACCCCATGATACATTTCACCATGATAAAATCATTATATATATATAAAAAAAAAAAAATTAACTCAATTATAACTTTATTTTAATTATTATTATTAATTATTATAAAAAGAATTAATATATTACATTTCACATTGCCAAGATTAAAAAACTCATAAAAATTAAGTGAAGTATAATTTTATTTTAAATTATTATTTAATAATGTCCATGGGGTCTTGGATAGATGGTGATCGGGGTTCGCTCTTAAGGCACTCTTAGATGCTAAGTCACTAGTTCAATTTCCCATCCTATTCTAGTGTTATCTTGGACATGACAATGATTTGCCTCACTAATGTCGAACTTGCAAAAAAATATTATTTAGTAATTATAAAAAGAATTAATATATGAGTTAAGCATATACACATTTTAAAAAAAATATGTAAGAATATTCTTAATCATAAAGATTCCCCACTTTACTATGTAAATTCTTAATTTCTAAATACCTTTTGTGACAATACCATTGGTTACCAATACCATATGCCCAATATGACACATAAATTAATTAAAAGAGAATAACTAACTTGGAGATAAATCTTAACCCTAACATGTGACTACTTCTAAGAAGATTTTGACATATTATTTGTAGGTTAAATTTCTGCCATCTATCTAATAGTTATTGATAATTAAATTAAAATTCTAAAAAACCTATTATAAAATAAACATACCGATGAGTGTAATAATAATTTAATGTTAATTTACATATAATAATTTTTTATATAATTTTTAAAAAATTAATAAAATAAATGTTTCATTGTTTATCATCCATTCATAATATTTATTCGTATTTACTAGTCATTTAATCTATAAACCCATATTAAATATAACATTTTATAAAATATTTTTTATTAATTTCAAATTTCAAATTTATTTTAAAAATTATATAAACAGAATGCCATTCATAAACTTTTTTATAATTTGTATTATAATCACAGAGCGAAAAACATTTTTAAGATTGTCAGCTTTTACTGTTGCTATGAAAATCATGTGGAAATATAAGATTAGACACCTTTTGAAGATTCCAAAAGGTCATTTTGATACATTATAATGTCTATATAGATATATTATATTAATTGTGATTTATATTACATAGATGCAGATCCCCTTTAATGTTTATTTTTCGTATGGTTGTTAAATGGACAAATATGCAATACATGAACACCAACTTGTTACATTATTCCCCGCTAGCGTTTCTATATTATTTTATTTATATACTTTTATATTGACATGACTCCATTAGGTTTCTAACCATAGCATTTACTTTTTGTTTTGGAATGTGACTATACTATTTTTCAACTTTGAATTTTATGATTGACTTTATTGAAACACACCAACTCAAAGGAGACCACCCTCTTTAAAAATGAATGATAATGTATAAAATTTTATTAAATAGTATGCATATAAGGTACCTTCAGCTTTTAAGTCTTCAACTCTCTTAACCTATAATATTATAAGTCAATTCAATTCTTAGAATCACATTCCCTTTTTAATAATATTTTGCATGGTTTTAGCGTTTTCTTTCTCCGAGAAGAGTTGAAATAATATATAAAATTTCCGCAATATATATGACTTCATTAAAAGTATCATTATGAAATACGAGATAGAGCAAATAGATACCATGGTTATTTCCAATCTCAAAAGAGGAAAAGATTTCAGGGACTTATTATAAATTAAGAATAACAAAATGGAAGCACATTCGATATTATAAAACTTTGTTCCTTTTAAACACAAAGGACTTTGTAGAGTCATAACAATGGATGGTATTAGCGTCATAATAAGAGTTTTATTAGTCTGTGTTTACGGAAAAGTAGAGATTATAGTGATCGATTGTTGTTGAAGAATTTATTTTGCATTCACGGGTCATTTTTATTAAAATTTAATTAAATTTTTGGGGTGGAAATTTTGGTTCACCAAACTTTAACCAAAGTTTTCAATTGGACCTGGAAATTTCACCGCTCACCAGGCACGAATACAATGGATATCCAAAGTTTATACTGCACTTACTTAGGTAAACGCATATATATTCATTCAATTTTTGTTATAACTGGACTACTGCTACCATTAGTCTTTTAACATTGAATGCTAGTATAATATTATGACTGATACACATCGTCAATCACCCATTGCCCCACTGCTTGCTCGTTTGTTTTTATCACTTCCCAACACATTGCGTGTTTTGTTGTCACTTCTAGGCTGACAATATTTTCTTCTATTTCCAGAGAGCTCCCCACCACTTATTTGCATGCTTGATTGTTTTAAGAATACTTCTGCTCTCCACCAACTCTGCTCTGCAAACATTTCTCCTACACCATCTTGCCCTTGGAGCATGACCTTCCAAACAATGGAGCATGACCTTCATGCCACAAAAAATAATGCAATTAGTTGCAGCTACACTACACTTTGGCATTTTACATGCATTTTGTAAGGACTCCTTCCAACGTAGCTCACCACTCCTTCCAACGCAGCTCAATGACCACATTTGGGCCTTGGTTTTCTTTCTTCAGTGGTTTTCTCCTCCTATTTGCTTGTTTGTGGAAACAACAGAAGCATGGTGAAGCAGTCATGATGGGCAATATTTTTCCACTTCTCGTGTAACCTACAATGACATAAAAAAACCATATTGTTTTCATTATTCTACTACCACATGTGAACTTTTGTTTTATCTACAGACCTTGTCTTTTTCACACGAAGCACATTTTTCTCTTTCACACGAAGCACATTTTTCACTCTAAGTTTCAATTCCTCAGCAAAACAACAAACAAAAAGTGAGATATAATTACATTTTATTTTTCCTGAAGCTATTTAGGCCTCTACATAAGTTTATCCACTAGATGCTCCATAACAAACCCAACAAATGCTCCAAATCACAAAATAGCTAATGTTGCGAGGAAAATTATTTGTAGGTGGGCTACATATGCTTTAAACAGTTAAAGATATGCAAGGGTTCAAGAGCATTTCTCAAGAAATATCTCTAGGCTACTGCAACATCCAACACATTTTTGCTACAACATCCAGTACAATACATTGCCTCACTTGGATGAACTTATTGTATGCAAATTCTGATCCCCTTCCAATAAAAGTCGATTCTTTTAAATTTATGATCTTTATTCATAATATTGGAGTTTTGATTTAAATGGAATTACTTTTACCAAACTTCTATATATCTTTGCCTACCAGATTCTCCAGATCAAAAATGGCCTTCTATTAGACAAAATAAGATCTATTTCATGATCTATTTCCCATGAAAGTCAATTTGTGATGAACTTATAATATGCTTTTTAAGTAGGTACAATTATGCTATCGATATTTTAAGAGAATTTTCCTAAAAAAAACTTATTGTATGGCTTAAGTAGCTAGAATTTTTTTACTTTTGCATTTTAAATACACATAATGCTAAATGATACTTGTTTCCATACTTATTTCACCATCCTTGCACATTTAATCTAAACCATTTACCTTGAAGTATCAATAGGATGAATTTGCAAGGAAAAAGGGTTAGATGATAATGACACAAACAAAGTACCGACACGAAAATGAATAATGCAAATGATTCCAAAAAGTGTATTCCTCAATTTTTCTATGATAGCAGGCAGAAATTTTCAGAATTTTTTTATTATTTGTATATTGTATATTTCTCAGTTTGTAATTCCTAGATTTTTCTATGATAGGAACACTTTTATTATTTGTATATCAACATTTAGCACTTAGAATTTTTTGGAACACTTTTATTATTGGTATATTCAACACTAAGGAATTTTACTTTTAATTTTTTGTAACTTAATGAAGTTGTTGTTTCTGTTACTATATGAGCGTATCCTTCTATTTCTCTATTTTGAACATTTTTGAGTGGGAGAAACCCCATAATTCCAGACTTAAATAAAATCTTTCAGGGTTTTAAATATTGGGAGACATAAGCACAACATACCATGATTGAACCAGAAGGAATGTAGTGGCAGAAAATCAAAGTTTGGGAGTTGAAGTCGATGAATTTTATTCTCAAGCATTAACAACCTTCTGAAAGGCATTCATCCTTGAGGCTTGCTGAAAATAACCTTTGAAACCTTGCCATGCATGTCACTATCGTCACCTATGATAAGTCCATGGCAATCTCTGGTTGAGCTTGGTCTTTACAATGCCAGGTTGAACAGAATTTGTTGTCACAAAGGCTTCATTTTCTGTATTTTAGACTGATCTTGTATTAAATATTTCACCATGCAGGGCTTTGATTTGATTGCCTAAAGAAACATAGGCTTTGATTTGATTTGATGTGATATTACTTGGTGGATGGCCGTCAACGCATGTGATACAGTGGCATATATGAAATGCCACATTACAATTATGGTATTCTATTTTACTTATTCCAGTAGCAAGTGGAAACCATAAATAGAATTCCCTTAAACGAGGAATCTACACAATACTTCATCCATTTTTGGAGTAAGTCATATAAATTTATTGTTAACTTCCTATTTCGGTGAGCAGCGAGCTTGAAATGTTAGGTTGTAGTTAATATCGTTGGCTTTTGAATTTTCACCTTTCCCACTTTTATTTTCACAACAAAACCATAAATGTAGAATGCTTTTTTATTTTTATTTTTTATTGGTATGTTTTAGGTTTGAGAAAAGGACTGGTCTAATAATTTAACAATAGAAAACAAAAATTAATTTAATTTATAACTCATAAATCAAAATATTAATTTTTTAATATATTTGTATGATGCACTTTGGAGTAAATAATTACTCTAATAATTAAATAATAAAAAATAAAAATTGTAAAGAGACATCTATATCTATAGTTAGTTACTTTCAGAGCAAGATTTGCATTGTAAAGTGTCATACGAAAGTTTACATTTATTTTCTTGTCTTAACTCTAGAAAGAATTATCTAGACCATAAGGGCTATTGTTGCATAAGCCCTTGTTTTATTAGAAAATCTAATCTATTTCTTTCTAGTCTCTTGTTAATACAGTTACATTTTATCTCGTCTTTTGCAATTTTAATTTGGAGGCAAATAAGCAAGAAAATAAGGGGTTTTCATTTGTGAAGGGACTCTAAGCATAAAAGAAGGGGTATTAATCTGACATTCATTACAGATTCATTGCCATGAGTATGATTAGGCAGAGGAGTTATTTATACAATGCGTGTTTTAGTGTATAAATGATGAGAAGAAAATTCAAGGCATTTCCTTGCTTTATCCACTACCTATTCTTTCACCTTTGGTGAAGTAATGAATTGTTCAAAGATAAGGATAACTCTTATATGTTTGTGAAAATGGGAAATTAAAGGACTAATATAGGTCATGTTGGAGGTACAGGGTATTCTTTAATATTAAGGGAAGCGTTTGGAATTTCATCTAACTCTATGCATTTCAATTTTGGGAAACCACGACCATAATGTTCATACATCCATGGCACACTTCAATGCCACGATTATTGTTGTATCCTTTGTGTTTTGAAGGAATTATAAGAAGGTTTGAAGTAATGTGAGAAAACACAGAAATTATAGGAAGGGTTGAGGTAATGTGAGAAGGATGTGGCTAAAATAAATGGAAACATGACTTGCTTGGCCTAGCAATGGAAACTTCCTTGGCCTAACAATGGAATTATCATAATGAAGGATTCAAAAGTAGTATAACATAAAATAATAAGATTTGGGATTAATGTGTTATCGAAAATAGAAAACACATACTTTATCTAAGAGAGTGGGAAGTAGAGTCCCATGCATTTATGGCTATCTTCAAGGGGAAGCAAGTGGAGATGTCTTATACAATTGCATCTCTATAGTATTTAGTAGGGTGCATAGAAACCCACCTCAACGTGCCTCCTATTATCATGGAACCTCCTTTGTCTAGTACTATGGACACAATTTTAGATTCAGCTTACTCTACCCTATCTAGTATCTTCACAAACTATATTGTTGTCCATCATGCACAATATATTAGAGCTTCATTGAATCACTCTGTCACCTTTTTTAAAGCCCTATCTAGGATAAGCACCATGGCAATGGACTTGAATATTAACAACCACTATGTGTCTATTTAAATTTGTAGTTATTACTTCCTATTTTTAAAACGTGTATCACCATTTTGTATTTTTATTAGAATAATATGTCCAACCATACATTATGTGTTCAAGTGATTTTGGAAAATCATTTGAATTGTTTTTAAAATAGATTATGTTGTAGCTTATATTTTGCTTGCGGTTTGTTTATCAGTTATATTACTCTCAGGAGTTCAAAATCACTAGAAATCCTTTATGTTATTTACCCTTCCTGAAAAGTCAAAAGAAATGAAATATTGTGCTTATTATATATTGGCATCACTAAAGGAAGAAATGTAAAAGAATCGGATATAAAAGGTTATATGGAGCTAAACCGATATGCATATATAAGTGCATTTCGAAATGAGAAGCAAATAAGGAAATATAGAGGATTTACAAAGGAAACAAGTGTTAAGGGGTTAACATCGGACCGGAAACATATATATGTTATGTTTTATAAGCCTCGGCAGGTCCGTGATATCACATAACTCTTAATATATATATATATATATATATATATATATATATATATATATATATATATATATATATATATATATATATATATATATATATATATATATATATATCTGTGTGTGTGTGTGTGTGGCTATACCGATTGCGATATGGGTGGGCCAGACCCGAAATAATATATACATTGTATTTTAAAGTTCGGCGGGTCCGCTGTATCGAAAGCCCGTTATACACATGCATATGGGTTCCGCCGATCGCGATTTGCGATGATGGACCCGAAACGATATATCTTATGTTTTATAATTGCGGCGGGTCTATCGTATCGTGAAACATATTATATATATGGAAAGCGTCGATTACGATGAGCGATTGGGTTTTGGACCCGATAGTTTATACACTATATTTTATATAACTCAACGCATCCATCTTATCGTGGGTTGTAAAGGTTTTCTTAATATATCAAAAGCCACGCAGTTTCATGTGTATTTTTATTATAAACATTACAATAGAAAGGCCAGACCTAAAGCATATATATATTATAATTAGAAGTCTCGGCGGGTCCGCAAAGTGTATTAAAAGGCAGATTTCAAGTTATAAGGCAAGTTTTTGGGTGCAACAAAAACGGTAAGTGGTTTTTCTTGGAACTCACCCGATCCCACTCAACATTCAACATGTAGCAGCCAGGTGGAGAGAGGAAACCGCCCATTTCGGGTGGGTATTCTTCGGGCTTATGTCCCACCCGAAATCTTTATAGGCCGTCCGATATGAAAACCGCAGATCTACGGTGGCAGAAGGGTATGCCTCAATAGTTGTGCAAAGCCCGCGTTAGAAGCGGAAAAAGCATGCTTTATGGTATATTTTCATTGTTAAAGGTATATAATAGAAAAGCGCAGATATGAAGGAATTATACGTAAGTCCAACATTACGTTAATGCACCACTGGAAAGGGGCCGATTGCGATTTGTGGCGGAAGTCAACGGAGTGCTGTACGGGCGGATTTGACAGATTTATAAAGCAAGATTAACTCTTTTGAGTTCCGGATTAATCAGAAGTTCGCGTTAATTTCGCTGTGTAAAGTGGAAAATCAGGGTTAGAGCCAAAGCTAAAGAGGAAGACAATCTGGTATGTTTCTTTGCATTTTGGCCAATCAGAATGCCCATGTAAGCTCAAGATTACACAAACTAAACATATTTTATTATGGCTAAAACGAATTAAGCATCATTAGGGCATTTATAGAGGAATTCAGCAGTGGATCACGAGAGCAAGCTAGCAGTTATCATTCCCTTCTAGATCCAGTTATGTTCTTGTTATTTCATGTTCTTTGAGGTGTCTTTTAGCCTTTGTAAAATTTTGTAATAGTTTTAACTTCATATAGTTAGAAGAACAGTTCGATAATTTGGGCAGTTTCAGAAATCAACAACTGTTCCACAATGTATAAAAAGTGGAAATTTTACTAAGAAAGGGTTCGAACTTTGG
Source organism: Pinus tabuliformis (assembly GCA_031772625.1). NCBI lineage: Eukaryota > Viridiplantae > Streptophyta > Pinopsida > Pinales > Pinaceae > Pinus > Pinus tabuliformis. The sequence continues at coordinate 498,855,285 of CM062814.1, read as the reverse complement.
AGAACCCAGAGACTAGGCTACTGTATTCTTGATATCATCATTGATTAATGAAAGAATCAGAAGTTTCCATGAGTTGTTGCATATAATTTTGTAAGCTTCTCTATCATGTGTCATGCTATGTTTTCTTATTTTCAAGTATAGTAATGAAGCGGCAGGTCTTTATTTACTTATGTAGATAAGGTTAAAATTCCTTAAAAGAGCGCTCCTATACTTGAAGTCCTCACTTCCTTTCTCAATTATAGATAATAGTTTATGTGAAAAATCAACATATTGTCTATGATTCAGTTCTCATTATCATAATTCTTCTAAGTTACAGATAGTAGTTTCTGTGAAAGATCAACATATTATCTTTAACTTCCCCTTCAACTTTCTTAATTCATCATTTATATCTAGCAACAAATGGCATTTTGAGATGTTCTGGTTATACATGTATTAAGAGTTAAAGACCAATTTTTCCAGGTCCTTCATTTGAGAACACAACAAACAATAAGTGACAGTAAGTGATATTTATTAATGTCTTAAGCACAATTTCCCTACAGCTAGGAAATTGGTTTCTTAAGGAACAACATTAATTGGCGCCATTGCCAGGGAGAGAGGACAAGAAGACTTTTCCTTGGGTTTTCAATATTTTCCTCTAGTTGTTCAGTGAGGAGGAAATATTTGGCTATTTTGAATCAAAATAATAATTCTGGCTTTAAGAAGACCCCATACAAGATCAGACACTTAACAACATAAGGTTCAATCTCTTTCAGATCCTAAAAGGCTATTTTCTAAGAGAGTTGGAAGGTCTAAGATTCCAATTACACCAATTCCTACATTGTCTGCATCAGGCAGCAATTCACTTGAACGTTCATCTGATAAAGGGTCATATTTTACATCATCTTCATTTCAGGAACCTAGTTGTCAAGAGCAATCTTTAGAATCTCTTACTTTTCAGTTATCTGCTATAATCATTCAACCACAACCAATAGCCACATTACCACCTATGCACATTCCATCTACCTCTCAGTCAAGTTCCACATCTGTTCGTAATCAAAGTTCAGTAAACATGGCAGTACCTGTGTTCTTGATGAATATATATGCACCTCTTCAATTGCCACAACCATTCAACCAAATGCCACAGGATTACCTCAAAACTCTTCCTCGTTTTACACAGGAAGATGAACAAACTGCAGAGAATCATGTGTCAGTATTTTGCAATTTTGTAGCAAACAAAGAGATTTAACATGTAGATGTTGCTCTAAGACGTTTTGTTCAATCCTTGGATGGAGAAGCAAGGAAATGGTTCAAAGGACCTCCCAATAATACCATTCCTTCTTGGGAAGATATGGAATATGTGTTTATTCAGAGATGGGGAGAAAAAAGAGACCATGGATATTCATTAACAGAGTTTAATGCCATAAAGAAGAAGTATGATGAAACTGTGGTCAAATTTGTCAGAAGATTTAACAAATTGTACAATAGTCTCCCAGTAGAGATTAAGCCTCCTCCTGCTAGTGCAAAGATAACTTTTGCAAGGGCTTTTGAATCAAATTGTGGATTCACACTAAGGGAAAGAAGAACTCCAACCCTTGATCAAATCCAAACAGATGCTTTAGAGATAGAAGCCAATCTGGTGGCTGCAAGAAAATCATCAGAAACACAGCCCACCCAAGACAAGGGAAAGGAAAAGATGGAATCCTCTCAAAGTCAAAAATCGGAGGATATGTATGATGTAATTAAAATTTTGTCAGATAAGGTAAGTATATTAGAGTTAGAAAATAAGAGTTTTCAGAAGCAAACACAGTATAATAAGAACTTTAATCCCCAATACAGAAGACAACCTTTGCAAATCTTGCAAAGGGAAAGAAAAGATCAAGATCAAATTCAAGCACCATTATATATAGAGGTAGGTCCTGTTGAAAAACAAGAGCATCTTGAAGATCAAATTTTTACATTATATGCAGTGGATGAAGATGAACTTGGTATCGAAGAAGAAGAGTATGAATATGATGAAACATATGCCATTCATGATAAAATTGATGAATATTGGAAGTAATTTTCTGATTTTATGCAGGTTGAACTACATAAGAAATATGACTTGAGATCAAGTAAGAGGTCAAGAAATCAAGAAAATGAAAGTGAGCATCAAGTTTCAACTTCCTCACCAAAGGCGACTCCACAAGAATCTCAGTTTGAAAAACAAGTGAATAAAGGAAATTAGCAAAAAAATGCAAATGGCAAGACGTAGATACTTCAAGGTGAGTCTTCTCAAGATCAAACTGGAAAAATTCCTTTGGAGAAACTTGTTTCAATTCCTCAAGTAATTCCAGTCATGAAGAAAGGTGAAGATGAGAATGAACACAAGTTCCCCTTAGAGAATTGGCAAAAACACCTACTTATCAAAAGGAGCTTGTTGAGTTTATTAATTTAAAAGAAAATGAGAGTGACACTGTAAATCTGTAGGAAGATAAACCAGTAGTGGTTTTTGGTGCACATGTAGAGGAAGTAGACCCTTCAATACCTCCTTTTTATATTTCCTTATTGGTCCATGACTTCCTCTTACATAATTGTATGTTTCATTCGAGAGCTTCACACAATCTTATGCCTTTGTCAGTAATGAAGCAACTAAATCTTCAAGTTACCAAACCCTATAGGGACTTGTATTATTTTGATTTGAAAAAAGTCAAATATCTGGGGGTTATTAAGGATGTGGTAGTGTCACTAGCCCAAATTACAGCTAGAAGCTTGGTCACGGATGTAGTAGTAGCAGATATCCCTAATAGATTTGGAATGCTTCTATCTAGGTCCTGGGGGGATAAATTGGGTGGTGCTTTGAAATTGGATTTTACATATGCTATTATACCAATTTTTGGCGGGGAAGAGAGGAGATTGTACAGAGAAACTAGATTTGTAAAAACAATTACAATAAATGGAGCAAGTAATTCACCTGTATGTATCCAAGAGAAGGATGATTTTTCTTGTTTCACACTATATGATAATGCAGAGCTGGTTGAAGATAATCAAAAGAAGCTTGCTTCAACCAATGTAATTACAGAGCTACAAATTGAAGGAGTGTGGAAATGATTCTTTGATGGAGCTTATTCCAAGGAACAGGAGCTGGTTTTCTTCTAATTGCACCTAGAGGTAATATGTTCCCTTTTTCTTTTAAATTAGAGTTCGAGGCAACTAACAATGTGGCAGAATATGAGTCCTTGATTTTCTCTACAAACAACCAAACAGATGGGGTCAAGTCAATTTCTGCTTTTGGAGATTCAGAGATAATTATTAAGCAGATAAAAGATCATTGTCAAACAAAGAATCCTAGGCTCTGGGAATACAAAAATGAGGTATGGGATTTGATTGAAAACTTCTTTGAAGATTTTAACATTTAGTTCATTCCAAGAGATGAGAATGGATTGGTGGATTCATTGGTTGTGGTTGCTAGCACTTTGAAGTCTCCTATTAATCCAAGACTAAGATATGAGGTAGGGATGAGACACAAACCCTCTATTCCTGATAATGTTAAAAATTGGCAAGCTTTTGAAGATGATCAACAGATTAAAGAATTTTTTACTATAGTTGAGGAGTTTCAGGGCATAGAAATTGATCAGGATAAAGAAGAAACAACAGAAGTTGCAGAAATCAATGGTTTAAAAGATTCAATAGCTAATCCGAAGATTTTTCAATTGAAGGATAATATTTTGCCAAAGGGACTTGTTCCTCTTGAAAGGTTTTCTAACCCCAATGATGTGGTTGTTGACTCAGGGAAGATTTCACAGGATAAACACATTCAGGATCACAACATTGGAACTCAGGAGAAACTCAGAATGAATTGTTTTTTCAAGATTCATTGGCAGAATGGTTCAAGATTATGCACTCAAATGCTGATCTAGTATCATTGGAAGATTGAATTCACCTTATTGAGGTCAGTCATGTACATATGTAGGGACTTGTACATAAATAAGCTCAGGTGTTGAGCATTTGGTTTCCAGTTGCAGTTCTTCAGTTTAATTATTAGTTGATGAATAAGGGGGACTTTCCCAGTTGGAAACTGGTTTGCAGAGGTGTCAGACTTCAAGACTGTCAAGGTTCAGTTGTCAGATTTTAGGGTTTTCACAGTTTTGGACTCCATGCCCAACTAAGGCTTCCGATCTACAATTTTCAATATTTTGTTATCAAAGTGCAGGCATCTTATCACTGCAGATATTAGCGTGGGATCATAGTACAAAATTTTCACATAGTTAAGTTTGGAGAAGCAATATATGACTCCATGACCAAGGGATAAGGCATTGATCTGCGGTTCTTAGTGCTTTTGTGGCAAAAGCACTATCCCTAGTTGGAGCCAGATGTTGTAGCTTATATTGTGCTTGAGGTTTGTTTATCAGTTATATTACTCTCAGGAGTTCAAACTTAATAAAACTCCTTTATGTTCTTTACCCTTCCCGAAAAGTCTAAAAGAAATGAAATATTGTGTTTATTATATATCGGCATCGCTAAAGGAAGAAATGTAAAAGAATTGGATATAAAAGGTTATATGGAGTTAAACCGACATGTATATATATAAGTGCATTTCTAAATGAGAAGAAAATAAGGAAATATAGCGGATTTACAAAGGAAACAAGTGTTAAGGTGTTAACACCGGATCCGAAACATATATATGTTATGTTTTATAAGCCTTGGCAGGTCCGCGATATCGCATAACTCTTAATATATATATGTGCGTGTGTGTGTGTGTGTCTGTGTGTGGCTATGCCGATTGCAATATGGGTGGGCCAGACCCGAAATAATATATACATCGTGTTTTAAAGTTCGGTGGGTCCGCTGTATCAAAACCCCTTTATACACATGCATATGGGTTCCGTGGATCGCGATTTGCAATGACAGACCCGAAATGATATATATTATGTTTTATAATTGTTGCGGCTATGTCGTATCGCGCACACACACACACACACACACACACACACACACACACACATATATATATATATATAGAAAGTGCCGATTGCGATAAGCGATTGGGTTCCGGACCCGATAGTTTATACACTATATTTTATATAACTCAGCGTGTCCATCTTATCGTGGGTTGTAAAGGTTTTAGTAATATATAAAAAGCCACGCAGTTTCATGTGTATTTCTATTATAAGCATTATAATAGAAAGGCCGGACCTAAAGCATATATATTATAATTAAAATTTCTGGTGGGTCTGCAAAGCGTATTAAAAGGCAGATTTCAAGTTATAAGGCAGGTTTTCGAGTGGAACAAAAATGGTAAGTGGTTTTTATTTGAACTCACCCAATCCCACTCAGCATTCAAGACGTAGCAGCTGGGTGGAGAGAGGAAACTGCCCATTTCAGGCGGGTATTCTTCGGGCTTATGTCCCACTCGAAATCTTTATAGGCCGTCCGATATGAAACCAAAGATCTACAGTGGTGGAAGGGTATGCCTCGATAGTTGTGCAAAAACTGCGTTAGAAGCGGAAAAAGAATGATTTATGGTATATTTTCATTGTTAAAGGTATATAATAGAAAAGCACAAATATGAAGGAATTACACGTAAGTCCAACATTGCATTAATGCACCACTGGAAAGGGGCCGATTGCGATTTGCGGCAGAAGTCAACAAAGCGTTGTATGGGAAGATTTGACAAATTTATAAAGCAATATTAACTCTTTTGAGTTCTGGATTAATCAGAAGTTCGCATTGATTTCGCTGTGTAAAGTGGAAAATTAGGGTTAGAACCAAAGCTGAAGAGGAAGACAATCCGGTATGTTTCTTTGCATTTTGGCCAATCAGAATGCCCATGTAAGCTCAGGATTACACAAACTAAACGTATTTTATTATGGCTAAAATGACTTAAGCATCATTAGGGCATTTACAGAGGAATTCGACAACAGATCACCAGAGCAAGCTAGCAGTTATCATTCCCTTCTAAATCTAGTTATGTTCTTGTTATTTCATGTTCTTTGAGGTGTCTTTTACCCTCTGTAAAATTTTGTAATAGTTTTAACTTCATATAGTTAGAAAAACAGTTAGATAATTTGGGCAGTTTCAGAAATCAACAACTGTTCCACAATGTATAAAAAGAGGAAATTTTACTAAGAAAGGGTTCGAACTTTGGAGAACCCAGAGACTAGGTTACTGTATTCCCGATATCATCATTGATTAATAAAAGAATCAGAAGTTTCCATGAGTTGTTGCATATAATTTTGTAAGCTTCTCTGTCATGTGTCATGCTATGTTTTCTTCTTTTCAAGTATAGTAATGAAGCAGTAGGTCTTTATTTACTTATGTAGATAAGGTTAAAATTCCTTAAAAGATTTCTCCTATACTTGAATTCCTCACTTCCTTTCTAAATTATAGATAATAGTTTCTGTGAAAAATCAGCATATTTTCTATGATTCAGTTCTCATTATCATAATTCCTCTAAGTTACAGATAGTAGTTTCTGTGAAAGATCATCATAATATCTTTAACTTCCCCTGCAAACTTTCTTCATTCATCATTTATATCTAGCAACAAATGGCATTCTGAGATATTCTGGTCATACATGTATTAAGAATTAAAGACCAAGCTTTCCAAGTCCTTCATTTGAGAACACAACAAACAATAAGTGACAGTAAGTGATATTTATTAATGTCTTAAGCACAATTTCCCTACAACAAGGAATTGGTTTCTTAAGGAACAACATATTAGATGTAATGAAAGAATTAGGGATAATGTCTTCATATGTACCTTCCATTTTATAGACCTCGGTTATACAGTTTCACCATAACCATTTTAATATAAAATATTAATTATTACTCTTAAAAAACACAACTATAAAAGCCAATGTATTTTCAATGTATTTAAAATTCTTACGTTGTATGTACATAGATCAAAATGTACTATGAATTTTATGGGAGGAAAACATTAAGCTATTATTATATTTAATTTAAAATTTGTATTTGTATTTATATTCAATATATATTAATAAAATGAAAATAATTATATTGGTTTATAAAATTTATAAATATAGATCATATATAAGAATAATAAATTTATTATAATATTTTTTAGTTGTTTTTTTTAATTTAATTATTAAGTATTTATTATGCACTATATGCTTAATTTTATATGTGGTTTAATCTAATAATTATAATTAGTGTAGATTTATCTTAACTTCGGATTTATCAAGCATTGAGAGGGATCAAATCTCTCTTGAGGTGCAAACCTTTTCTAGAATCCAAAACTTAAAAGAAAGGTTTATATCTCAAAATATTTAATCCCACGTGGTGTTTGATAGATTTCTTCATTTTGAGCAACAGACCTATAAATGTATTTATGTATCCATATGTACATATATCAACTCTATTTTGAGCATGGAAGGAATTTCACATCTCCTTCATTTGAGCAATGCACCAATAAAATATTCCAACAAATTCTTCATGAGATTGGGACTTGTCATTGTTTAAATTGGATCTCTTAATGCATAAATGGATTCAATGTCTTGATTGTTTAAATTGCATTTTTGAATATATAAATGGATTCAACACCTTGGAATCCTCTGAGGCACTCTAGTTTTGTATGCTACATAGCTTAAACTTACAATTCCAACAAATCTTTACTGAATTTCGAACAAATTACCAAAAAAAATATACTTTGAAAAGGGCCAGAACTTAGAATTGTTAGATTATGTTAAATGTTTTAACCATAAGAAAACTTTTTATTTTAAATTTATTTATCTAATATATACATAATTGGCATTGAAATATTTTACTCAATATGTTCATTGAAATATTTTACTCAATCTATTCATTGAAATATTTTATTTATGGTTGGTCTCTCTCTCTCTCTCTAGATATATATAATCTTCCAATATTTCACTTAACTATGTATATTGAAATATTTTATTTATGATTGATATTGAATTTTTTTTGTTATTGATATTTTTATAAATGTCACATATCAACATCATATTAAAAAGTTAATGAATTACACATCTCCCTCTTATTGGGAAGTCACTGAAATTTTTTACTTGCAATTATTTTCCTTCTATATATTCAAGTTGATATAAAATTACTTTATTTAAAATAAGCATTAAAATATTTTAGCCCACGGGGCTTTGGATTGATAGTGAATGGGTGCATTGTTAAGACACTCCTTGCAATAGGTCATTAGTTCAAATCCATTGTGGGTCTTACCTATAACAAAAAAACATTGAAATATTTTATTTATAGTCTCCACACACACACACACATATATATATATTTATATATAAAATTTTCTCTATCTATATAGATGTATATCAAGTTGATATTGAAATATATTAGTTAACATGGATATTCAAATATTTTTATTTAAGCTTTATCTTGAAATATTTTTAAAATGTAAAAGTATTACATATTTTTTTCATACTGAAAATTGAAAATATAAGGTGTTTTTTTTATTAGTAATATTGGTTAAGTTGATATATAACTATTATATTTAATTTGGACATCGAAATCGCTTCGGTCTTGACACAATGTCCCATCCATAATCCTCTACCATGGCATCTCTCCAAAATTACTAGAATGTTTCCTCTTCAATGATGTCAGCCATTAGTGCCATATAGTCCAAAAACTTCTTCGAAGGCCTGCTCTCCCTCAATGTGCTCCTAGAAGACTTAACATGCTCCTAATCATATTTCAATGTCTACATCAACCACGAGGATCTCCTAAAAAATTAGAAGGCACTACTGAATTATCCTCACCTACTAAAGGTTGAATCCTTGAACTAGAAGCCACATAATGCTAATAATCCTTTAGATCTTGTTGATCCTCATCCTCTATCACTGATAGTGGCCCATGAGACTTCCTAGATGCCAAGTTCTCAAAATTCACATATATACCAACAATTGTCTTCCTCTACACGGGAATGAAATTCCTTTAAGCCTTTGAATTCTCGTTATACCCACAAATACACCCTTCTCTCTATAAGGCTCTAGCTTTTCCCTCTTCTCCATAGACACACTAATTTATATTGGACAAGCAAAGATCCTCAAATGTCCTATCTCTATCTTCACCCAAGTGAAATATGTCTTTGGTGTCATATCCCTCTATATCCTTTGAGGACTCTCATTCAGAATATACGCTATTATGTTACATGCCTCTGCCTAAAGAAACATAGGCAAATCTTAGTCATCATTCATAGCCCTGGTAGCTCTGATGATGGACCAATTATTTCTCTCCACAACCCCATTCTTTTGTGGGTTGTATGAGATTCTTAACCCCCTCTTGATCCATGCTTTCTTAGAAATACTTGAAGTAATTGGAAGTGTACTCATCCCCATTATTTCACCTCAAGATCTTGATCTTGATTCCTATCTAGTTCTCACCTATGCCTTGAAGTCCTGAAACCAACTGAAGAAATCATAATTGGTATTCATGAAGTAGGTCCACGTCTTCCTATAGTAGTCATTAATGAATGTCACATAATATATTTCTCTCTTCACTAATGCAATTGATATCATTCCACACACCTTTGAATGTTTACGATACAGGATACCCTTGGACCTACTCTCACTACTTGAAAAAGTATCCTTTGCATGATCTCCAAGTGTACACGTTCTACACATACCTTACTTCTCAATAATGAAATATGGAAGACCAAAGACAATATCTTTCAAATCAGAAATGCCCTATAGTTCATGTGTCCCATCCTATTGTGTCATAACTCACACATGTTGTCACTTTCATATATCAAGGTTTGCGTTCACTTACCTTGCAACCTATGTACATTGACCTCTCTAACTCCAATGACCATTGTTGTGTCAGGGATAGATCCCTCTAAAAAAATGAGTACTTTTCCTTCCAAAACATAATGGAAAGAATATTTTCCTCCATAAATAAAACTAAGAGAAAATTCTTTTGTATTCCTTGTTCATATAAAATGTCCTTGCCTTCCAATTACCCCCCTGACTCAAGTTGGAATGAGATAACTCTCTCTCTTGTCACTACATTCTTGACATCATCACCAAGTTCCACGTGAATCCCTAATTCTTTCCTTTCCAAAATACTAAATAGCTCTTGTGCTTCTATCAAGTGATGTGATGCATCACTATCTAATTACCACACACTTCTAGTGATGGTGTTGGCAAAAACATAAGAGAATTGCGTCCTTCTCAATATTTACTACAAACTCATCTAGATAGATCTTGTTGGGTATGTGTTATATTCTTTACACAAATATCCCCACAATCTATAAAAATGTGTGATTCACAACATGGGGAAAAGCCCTCCTATATGATTTTTTGGTGCAGTTCCCTAAAAAAAGCAAGTTGGGTGGTTTTTTACATTTGTTTTTGGCGATTTTCGGCACACGATATTTTCTTAAAGTGGTTTTGTGGAATATGGTGATTTTCCCTATGATTTTGTAGTTTTGGTTAAGGAACTGTGATTGTATTTTAATCAAAGGTAAATGGATTGGCAGTTCATGGATAACGCAAGATATATATTGTATTATAATATTGTACAAAAGAATATATATTATGGATTTGAGACTTCTGCGATTTGTATTCTGTGTGGTTGTATCTTCCGGATTCATCGCATCTGTTGTTTGAGTGCATCGACGTTTCGAACCAGCCTCTGTGGTTCATCATCAGGATGAGAATTATTTGAAGAAGTCAGAGATGGGATCTGGTGAATAAATAGGTGAAGATGAGGGAGAGTGCAGGACCGACAAGATTTAAATGAGAGTGATTTCTTAATTAGGTTTAGGATGAATAATTTTTAATTTTTAATTTTTATAAATATTTTATTACTATTATCATTTATCCTTTTATTTATTTGAAATGTGTTTAAATCTTTTTTTGGCTTAATCATTATTTCTGTTATGAATGGACTTATTATTTTATTTATATATAAATGTTTATTTATATTTATTATGTTTTTGATTTAATTTGTTTTGTTTATTAAATTAATTACATGTACTTAAATTTATATCTTGCTGCTTTGTTCTATTATCTTGTGATGTATATAAATATTGATTTAATATGTATTGTGACTCAAGTTTATTTCTTTATACCTATATATGTATATTGATTGGGGTTGGTATTAATGGATTAAGATATGTATATATTGATTTATTATGTTGTGATATATATGTGTATTTTGATTTCATATATATTATGTTTTGTTTTATTGTATTGTGATGTGTTTTCATTGATTTAATGTGTATTATGGTTATGTTATAATTACCTACATTGTTATTAATGTGAAAGTTTAGTGTATTTCTTTTTATAACTTTTTTTTTTTTTTTTTTTTATGTATATTGGTTGATTTAATATATACATATATCTTTATTAATTTAATATTGTTATGATATAAATAATATTTAATATAGAATTTTAATTATGGAAATTAAATTAAGATATGTATCTATTGATTTATTATGGAGATTAAATTAAGATGTGTATATATTGATTTATTATGTGTATTTTGATTTCATTATGTTTTGTTTTATTGTATTGTGATGTATTTTTATTGTTTTAATGTGTATTATGATTTTGTTCTAATTACCTATATTGTTATTAATATGAAAGTTTAGAGTATTTCTTTTTATAAATATTTTTAATGTGTATTGGTTGATTTCATATGTACATATATCTTTAGTTTAATATTGTTGTGATATAAATATCTTTATTGGTTGATTTAATGTTGTTATGATATATATTTCTTTATTATGATCTAAATACCTATATTAATTTAATATTGTTATGATATGTTGTTACAATGTATATATTTTTTTATTATGATCTAAATACCTATATTAATTTAATAATGTTATGATATGTTATTACGATGTATATATCTTTTTAGGTTGATTTAATATATTATGCTATGTATATCTTTATTAATTTAATATTGTTATGATCTAAATAATATTTAATATATAGAATTTTATTATGGAAATTAAATTAATTTTATTGTGGAACTTAAATTATTTGGATGGTGAAGGGTATATTGTGTTATGAAGGTAAGGGAAATAGATCAGACACAGGGATGGAAGGGGGATGGAAACAGGGGGCTAAGAAGTGGTGGAATCCTTTATTATTGTGGGAATCCAATTGTCGCTTATCTTCCAACCATCATCGCGATTTAGGTTATCAGGGTGTTTTCGAATTTCAATAGCTTCTCTGAATTTCCTATGGTGGTAATGCTCAATTTTGGCCATGACACAGGAGTTTTCGATGCATATGTGGTGATTGGTTTTGCTTGAGTGTTCAGCTAAGGCTGAGGTTTTGGAGCGATTATGGTTAATATCCGCAGCATGCTCTTGAATCCTTGTTAATATAGATCGACCGGTTTCCCCAATGTATGACTTTCCGCATGAACAAGGGACCAAGTAGACCCCTTTGTGGTGTTTATGGTCAATAGGATATTTCACTGATTTAAGGCATCTACTGATAGTTTTCAAAGGTTTGAATGTGGTTTTTATTTTATTCTTTCTTAAAATGTGAGCAATTTTATCGGTGGTGCCTAGAATGTAAGGGAGGTGAACTGTACCAGCATAATCATCCCTGTGATGATTGTTCATGGGATTTTCAATCTTCTTGAAGGCCTTGATCCCTTGGTGTCTCTTGTATCCATTCTTCTTGAAGACTTTTAAGAGGTGGTTCTTTTCTTGCTCAAAATTATCATGATCTGAGATACGAATTGCTCTTGTTGCTAAGGTGTTTAGTACTCCAAGTTTCTGAGCTGGATGATGGTGAGAATTAGCATGTAGGTAGTGTTCGGTGTGAGATTTTTTGCGATAGACTTGGTGAGAAATAGTGCCATCTTGGTTCCTTTTGATGAGGATGTCAAGAAAGGGAAGGCAACCATTTTCTTCCACTTCCATGGTGAACTTGATGGAATCTGACTGGCTGTTAAGGTGTTCAAGAAATTCGTTTAGTTTTTCTTTTCCATGAGGCCAAATGACATAAGTGTCATCAACAAATCTTTTCCACAATTTAGGTTTTAGGGGGGCAGACTCAATGGCCTTGGTTTCAAAATGTTCCATGAATAAATTGGCAATGATGGGAGACAGGGGTGATCCCATGGCCACACCACATGTTTGTTCATATATTTCATCTTTGAAGCTAAAAAAGGTGGATTTTAAGCAGACTTCAACCAATTTAGCTGTGTTGGTATCAGTAATTTTGTGTACAACTTCCATGGCTTCGTTTATAGGAATGTTGGTATAAAGGGCTTTTACATCAAAGCTCACTAAGATGTCATTTTGGTCTAGCTTTATGGGTTTGATTTCCTTAATGAAATGGTAGGAATCTTTGACAAAGGAGCTGGTATTTCCTACCAAGGGTTTAAGCTTTTTATCTAGATGCTTTGCCAGGTGGTAAGTGGGGCCACCAATAGTGTTCACAATGGGTCTAATGGGTATCCCTTCTTTGTGAATTTTAGGGGCCCCATAAATCCTAGGGGTGTAGGGATTGGTTTCAATAAGATTCTTCATGTTGTGTTCATTGCTTGCTTTCACCAAGTTATTGACATTCCTGGAAATCCTGATGATGAACCACAGAGGCTGGTTCGAAATGTCGATGCACTCAAACAACAGATGCGATGAATCCAGAAGATACAACCACACAGAATATATATTGAAAAATATGTTGTTGGTTTTCCTGATTTTGGGTTTCTAGGATAAAATATCTGTGTTAATTTGTGTATTTTCTATTTCATATTTTCTCTATTAATTAATAAGCTGTTTGCAGCTCCCCCGGATGCGGGTGGTTGCTAGACACATAGAGACTAAGGCTCGTCTGCAGGGCAGGTGTCCGCCCGGACAAGCCACACATGCCAGGAGGACACACCCTAACTACACCAGCACGCAGCATTTAAGGAGGGCAGTTAAGGTTGATGGCAGTGGCGTCCCGTCGACATTCATTGCGCGTCTTGAGAAGCGAAACATGGCGCATCATAGCTGTAAACGCTCGGACATTCTCCCGCATTTCCTGTCTGCTCCTGTTCTGGTCCTGAAGGAGGTGACGGAGCTTCATAGCTTCGGCTCCCACTCAGGCTCTGAGAGCGATTGTGCCAGTTTAGCAGCCACAGAGTTAGGCAATTGGTGGGCTTACGAGCAAGCTAGTTGCGAACCCGAGAGTTTGGTGGTGCTGCGTACTTGGGAGACTGGTGGTGTTACAAACCCGCATCTCTCGTCGGCTCCTATTCTTGTTTCGAAGGAAGTGGTGGAGGTTCATTGTCTCGGCTCTCATTCAGGCCTTGAGAGTGACGGTCAAGGTTCTGCAGCTACAGAATTGTGCAATTGGAGGGCTAGAATTCGGTCAGGCAGTGAACCTGTGCAAATAGTGGTGTTGCAAACCAGTCATCCGCAGTTTCGTTGGGGAATTGAACGTCCTGTACAGAGGAACAGTATGCAGCGTAATCGTGGAAGGGGTAACAGTGGAAGGGGCGGCTACAGTGGAAGAGCCCCTTCGACTTCTTCCTCAATTGAAGAAACCTCTGAGCGCAGAAGACCGAGAGGAAGGCCCCCGGGCAGAGGCAGAATGGTGGAACCTCCAGCGAGAATGGATTGTGGGCACACGGAGCACCCAATGGTTAGATACCGCCTTCCTTGTACCTTGGCCAATTCCACTTTTTTCGTGACTGTTTCAGTGGAGCACTGCAGCAATCCTTGGGAAGATGATGAAGGCAATCCCCGTGCCAACCCTCCGCGTGTTCCTGGGATTGTTCCCACTTTGGATATGGAATTCCCTGCTGTTGAGATGCTGAGGCCCATACATGACCCGGGAGCAGGCCCGAGTGAACCTGTTCGTGACTATGGTGCTGGCCCAAGTGACCGTGGAACGCGCAATCCTGGTAAGGCTATCCTCCAGCCTCCCTGCTGCAAGACGGAGGATGGACCGCAGACAACTGATGAAGACTAGCATGCCCAGCTCGCGCTCCAGGTTTTACAGCAAGAATTTTTCTCTGTCAGCTCCCTTCGCGGTCATATATGTGTCTGTCACTCTGTCACTATGTAATTGTGTCGGTTATCTGTTATCTTTGTTCTGTGTTGGTGTTCTTCACGTGTTTATGTTGTTTTTGTCCATGTGTCAGCTACATGAGTGTTGCTCTAAGTTTCCATCCTATGTAATCCTGGAATGAATACTCCTGAGTCTACTTTCTGTCCCAGGACAAGTCTTACAGGACCGCGGCCCTGTTGTAATTTTGATGATGTAATTTTGCTCTTGCTGTAATATAATAGTTTAGCCTTACTTAGAAAAAAAAAAAAAAAAAAGCTGTTTGCAGCAATTAATTGTACAAGATTAAAACCTACGTTTGGTATCATAGTAGTTTTGGCTTTAAGGGGATGCCTTTATCACTAAGGGGTTTGGCTCGAGCCTATGGTAGACCTTATTATAGTAGGATATCTACGAAAATGATTCTTATGGTGAAAGGAAACGGTCAGAAATTCAAAGATAGAGATTGAGAAATTTAATGTGCGAAATTTTGAGTTGTGGAATCTCAAAATGGAAGATTTATTAGGCGATAGAGGTTAGTGGATTATTGTGGATCTAGGTATTGCACCAATAGGGATGTCAACAAAGGACTAGACCAAGTTAGATTGCAAGGAAAAGAGAACAATATGATTTTCTCTCTTAGATTCAATATTATTGAATGTTTTAGGGGAAGCTATAGCAAAGGCTTTGCGGGACAAGTTATGGTCTTTGTATCAATCTAAGTTCCTAGTGAAAAAATTATTCCTGTGGAAAGTGTTGTATAACCTGAGGATAAGGGATGAGGAATCAGTGACAAAGAATCTGTTATGGTAAGTCAGTTATTATTTGTTGATATTAAGATTTAAGATGATGATAAGTGCATCAATTTGTTATTTTATCTACTAGACTCATGAGATAGCCTAGTTATCCCCATAAGTAGTAATGCAACTACTTTAAAGTTAAATGAAAGAGTCTTCTCCTAGTTATTGTAGGAGATGAGATAAGAAAACATGGAAATACAAAATCGAGATGCTTGTTTATTAAAGGAAACTTGCTGAATAGAAATAAAAATAAATCCTTGAGTGGGAGATATAAATATAGAGAAATATCTAAATTTCTAGTAGAGTTCGTAAAGGTATGTTGGACATGTGAGAAAGAAGGTAATTACAAGAAAGATTTTAGATCTAATTACTTCTTGAGAAAGGGAAGGGATCTAAATATGCTCCTTCTACAGAGGCAAAAACTCCTCGGATGAAGGAGGGGATGTGTATTTGGATTCTTCAAGTGCACATGTGGATAATTATGCATAGCTAGTTGACTCACGCACATCCTTTCATATGACTCCTCATAGGTAGTGGTTTTGCGAGTATGAATATTTGATGGTGGTGATGTTTTCTTAGGAGATGACTTAATAACTAGAAACATAGGAGGAGTAAAATTAAAGTTTAAGCTAATGGGTGGAAGGATTAGAACACTCCCCTGTCCTGCACATCATAAGATTAGCCAAAAAGTTGATTTATGTAAGCAAGATGAGTGATGCATATGTAAAAATAGTGTTTGAGAAAAAAAACCTACAAGACTGTTTGACGAGCAATAGTATTTTCGAGGGGAGTTCGGATTGGGAATTTACATAAGATTTTGGGAAGAATTATTAGTGATGGTTGCAATATTTTCACTGTTCCTGAGAGTAGGACAGAAGAAGGAAACACTCCTAGAGCTTCCAGAAAAAAGACTATGCTGTGGCATCAAATATTGGTACATATCAGATAAAAGGACCTTCGAGTACTATACAATAATGGTATGGTAGAAGATATGTATAATTTCTCTCTAGAATTTGTTTTTTGTGAATATAGTTGGTATGGGAAGAATAATTAGTGATGGTTGTAATATTTTCACTATTCCTGAGAGTAGGGAAGAAGAAGGAAACACTCCTAGAGCTTCCACAGAGAAGACTATGTTGTGGCATCAAATACTGGGACATATCAGACAAAAGGGCCTTCAATTACTATACAATAGTGGTATGGTAGAAGATATGTATAATTTCCCTCTAGAATTTAATTTATGTGAATATTTTTGGTATGGGAATTAGAATCGGCTAAGATTCTCCTATGGTTATACAAGGTCAAGGGAATATTACAGTTGGTGCATAGTGATGTGTTTGTACCAGTTCCATCACTTCATAAATCTATGTACTATGTCTCATTTGTAGATGAATTCTTGAGGAATACATCGATATATTTCCCTAGGAAGAAATCTGAAGCCTTTCGCAAGTTCAAAGAGCTTAAGGCTCTTTTGGAAAATAAAATAGAGAAGAAAATTAACACATTGGGGATAGAATATGGTGGAGAATTATATGGGAATGAATAAGTGTGGTATATCAAGGCATAATTCTACTCCATGTTGTAGAAATTCTGCAAATTCTCTACAAATGTCGCTCTAAGATCATGTAGAAAATATGACTGTAGATTGACCCAATAATGCAATATAACCAAAGAAAACTACTATAATCTACTTCTACTATCAATTTGTGAAAGCTTAAAGATTGAGCAAGATCGATCTGAACACATATAACCAGAAGAAGAAGAAGAATCAATGCACAAGACACATGAAAATACTTTGGGGAAAGCCTCAGCGAAAAACCCCACTATATGTATTATCATACAAGGTGGAAATACATCGGAATTATACAAAGGCTTAGCTCTCACAGCTAGCCAGCTCTCAGTACAATCCTCCTGGATGCTCACAGGAAAACCTGGCTTCTCACAAGCCTTCTCCTCTACCCTCCAAGCTCCTATTTCCTTGCGTTGTTCCTCTGGGATGATCTTCTCCAACCAAGTGGAAAACTGATCTCTCACACTGATCTCACACCCTGTATGAACTGTGCAATCCTCAAGGAACCTTACCTTGACTGCATGCATGAGTTTCCTTTATAGGAAAACACATGAAACTGATAGTACACTATCCTTGACATTTAGCTCAACTGGGTCTTTCTCGGAATAGACATGCATGAGTTACTGATGAGGGAATCTTGAGTTATCTGGAGTACACTGGTTGAGTGCTTTCATGCATCAACTGACTGATAACTCACAACTAGTTCCTCAAATAGTTTGGAACTAATTTAACTAGACTTAACTCAGTAAACTGAGCTAACTAATTACAACTCAAATATAGCTCAATCCTATCTCGTTAATTAAGGGATAATCTCCTTAATTTAATGGATAACTCTTGCATGACATCAGAAAGACTTCCAACTTGAATTTCTCCAACTAATTA
This sequence comes from Pinus tabuliformis, assembly GCA_031772625.1. NCBI lineage: Eukaryota > Viridiplantae > Streptophyta > Pinopsida > Pinales > Pinaceae > Pinus > Pinus tabuliformis. The sequence goes on along the minus strand of CM062814.1, from coordinate 498,837,078 downwards.
ATCCATAATGAATTAATTAATTATTTCTGAGCAGCTGGTGAGACTAAATTCGGTTTTAATTCACAATTTTAATTCAAGGACAAATTAAAATTGGTATATTATTGTTGCCACATTTCAACACTTCCTCTCAACAAGAAAGGGATTATCTGCCACCCTGATCCTGTCTCTATGGAACTCGAATTTACACTTTGACAATGCTTTTGTCAAAATGTCAACATCTTTCTCCTCTGTCGAAATATACTGCAGCAACATGATCCTCCTCGCTACACAGTCTCTAAGATGATAATACCGAATGTTGATGTGCTTGGACCTATCATAAAATACTGGATTCTCAGAGAGTTTGATACAACTCTAGTTATCACAATAGATCATAGTTGGATCCATCCTCTGATCAAACAAACCAACTAGGATTTTCTGCATCTAGATGGCCTCACATGCTGCCTGACTTGCAGCCATGTATTCAGCCTCTGCCGAGCTGAGTTCAATCAACCTCTGTTTCTTGTTGTACCAAGAAACTGCCGCTAACCGAAGGTTCAAAATACCTCCTGATGTTCTCTTCCAATATGATGGACTCCCTACCCAATCTGCATCAATGAAGCCCTATAGCTTCACTCCCTCTGTCCATCTATACCATAATCCATACTGAGATGTGCCTCTTAGGTATCTCAATACATGCTTTGTCACCTTCCAAAACATCTTGGTAGGTTGAACCATCGCTTGACTCAGTTGGTTCACTGCATAGTACAAATCTGGTTGTGTGCTCAATAAGTTCATCATTGAGCCCACAAGATGCCTGTACACAGTAGCCTCCATTACTTCTCCTGAAGTAGCATCCTACTTCCTCCAATTACCTGCTAGAGGAGTCTGCATGGGCTTGCACTTCTCCATGTGGAATCTCCTGAGTATCTCGTTATCATACTTTCCCTGAGACGCAAACAACTCCCCATCCTTCTGCCACACTTCCATGCTAAGGAAGTAATTCATGAGACACATGTCTTTCATCTCAAATTCTCTTGCAAGGTCCTCCTTATAAGACACGATCAACTGATCATCACCAGTCAATATGCGATCATCAACATAAAGAACGATGATCAACAGCTTACCTTCCACCATGATGTTGTACAGGTTCGCATCCACTTCACTCTTTCTAAAGCTCAACCTAGTGAAGTAGTTGTCTATCCTAGTGTACCAAGCACGAGGTGCTTACTTCAGCCCGTACAATGCTATCTTGAGTTAGCACACATGTGACTAACGATCAAAGGTCTCAAAACCTTCCGCTTGCTCTATGTACACCTCTTACTCAATCTCGCCATTGAGGAATGCAGTCTTCACATCCATCTGATGGATCTTCCAACCCATTTGTGCTAATAGGGCCAACATAGATCTAATAGATGAGTACCTTGCAACAGGAGCAAGAGTCTCATAATAGCCAATCCCCTCGACCTGTGAAAAGCCACGAGCAACAAATATTGCCTTATGCTTCTCCACACTACCATCAACAACTTTCTTTACCTTGTATAGCCAATGAGAACTCACAACTGACTTGTTCTCCAATCTCGAAACCATGTCCCAAGCACTGTTACGAACAATGGAGTCATACTCCTCCACCATAGCATCAACCCAAATTAGTTGTTGCATTGCTTCCTCAAAGGAAGATGGCTCGGTCTCAACACATTCACTAGCAAGGGCCATGTATCTAATGTACCTCTCAGGTGACATCCTCTGTCTGCGCTGAGAAAATGGTGCTCCCACATTATCTCTTTCATCTTGCAACAATCTGTCAGCTTCTCTTATGCGCTTCTGTCCATCTCTGGAAGACTCTACTTGAGTGGATGTCTCCACTCCTAGATCCTCTACATGTAGCTGCTCCACATCAGTCTGAGGCTCCTCATCCTTAGGAACCAAAAGTTCATCCACAGCCTGTAGTTGGAGCTCCCTCTCAAGGGAAACTCTCATGGCCTTCTACTCATCAAACTTGAGATCTCTACGAACCACTTTCCTCTGACTGGTAGGCAAGTACACTTGATACTTGTGAGGTGTATCAGTGTACCCCACAAGAATCCCCAACTCTATTGTGGGCTCAAGCTTCTTCCATGCATCTTTTGTCACATGGCAATATACCGATGAGCCAAAGATCCTGAAGTGACCCACATCTGATCTCTTACTGGAGAAAGCTTCCTCTGGTGTCTTCATCCCAAGTATGAAACTACGGGCTTCTATTTTTCAAATAGACCATTGTGTTGCATGCCTCAGCTCACAAGTGAAGTGGTAGGCCTTGGTCATGCAACATCACCCGTGCTGCCCCTACAATAGTTTTGTTCTTCCTCTCGACCACCCGATTCTACTGTGGGTTATGAGGCGTCGTCGACTCCCGTTTAATTCCTTCCATTGCACAGAATTTCTTAAACTCTTGAGAGACATATTATCCATCGTTGTCGCTTCTCAAGGCCTTGATCTTCTTCCTTGACTCCTTCTTGACCAAAGCTTTTGTTGTAGGGAAAAGTATCCGATTCGGATGACCCTATCCCACTCTAAGGGTGATAGTACCTCAGCAACAACTGTAAAGGAAACTACTGAAAGTTTACTTCTTTATGAAAGCAAAAGAGAATGAAAGAATGCACTAACCGTTGCCTTGCGCTTAATGTCGAATCCAAACTCTTCTCTATGGCTGCTTGCTCCCAGCTCCTTGCTCTATTGCTGGCCCAGCTACAATGAGATCCTGCAAAATAGCAAAGAAGGAAACTACAAGCAACATGCAATCATAACTGATTCAAGGATTAGTGTAAATCAAATATACAATTATCACAATATATCATTGAAACAAGAGCATATAGAAGAACCTCAATAGCTTTTATTAATGAAGAAGTAAAGGTTCTGAGAGTGTTACAACCATTGAAGGCTCCAATCCAGCAACACCTCCCAGCAGAAAGAATTTCTCCTCTTCACCTCCTTCAAGCAATCACCCAATAGCTCTATAGTGAAACCAACAGCATATAATTACTTTGCACAAAATTCCAGCCCCTGAGCTCATAGGAGAGAGCTCAATATATAGATGAATTGAGAAAGGATGAGTCAGCTTGCAACTGATGTGTAGCTGCCTTGTGTCCTCTCTCTCTTCAGTTGATCTTCAGTTCTTGAGTCCACTTGGAGAACTTTGCTTCCACTTGGAGAAACAAAGCCTCTGACTCATCACAAGGCGAAATCCCTGATCCAAGTGTCATTTTTGGAGTAATGACTCAGTGTGCCACTTGTCCAATCTCGCTCAACGCAGGTGGCCTTTGTTCTACCTGCTTTGCAACGCAGGTACACCATGGAGGAGTTGTGTTTCAGCGCAGAAGCCTAGTGGAGCACCTGCTTTGATTTCAGGATTGCTTTTTTTTTAGTGTTTTCAGGTGGAGAACTGATCTGAGAGCTGTTGGTTTGCTGACCTTGTTCCTCTAGGGGTAGGAACATCATGTTTAGGGAACTTTGGATCCCTTGGATTATTGACAATTCATACCTGTTGCTGTAAGGCACAAAATTGTCTATAACAAATGCCCCCTAAAGTATGAGGTCGTTTATCGGGTGAAATGCTTTATTAGGAGGATCCGAAGTTCATTCAATCTGCTGAGAAGTGTCCTGTAATAAGATACAATACAATACATTATTCTTTCATACTTTTTCATGATCTAGTTGAGGCGGGCATTCCCATGCTCAGCTTTATAAATACATTTTGGTACATAGAACAGGCGATCGTCTGATGGTAGACTGATAATTCTCTGCTGAAATTATCATCCTTTTGAGAAGGATGATCATCTGCTGTAATGATGTACATATCAAATGCCTTTATATCCTGAATATATATCGCAGCCCGGATGGATGAAACTAGATCCGGGGTCTTCAATCTCTTCTGATCTTCACTCGATGTACAAGTCGATCCATGTGAGAATTTCTTGAAGTCGAACATGAAAAGACATCGCTTGATTACCGGTGAATGATGTAAACCGTTAACAAGCGCGAGAGGAATCACCGATAAGGATGATGACCCTCAAGGTACGGTAGTACAATTCACATGGTGGGAATAAAGGACTTGGCGTCGACCACCATGCAAAATCTTCTGGTCGAAGGTCATTGATGTATACCTGTCGCCGGAAGTGAGAAACTTGCCATTGAGGCATGCAAGCTTCAAAGTACTAAAGGGGGTGTTCCTAGATCAACTCCTTGGATAGTGAGCTGATGTCGACAAGGAGCGATCCGTCAAAGGAGGGCCTTAATGAATCCCACATCAGTGACACGGAACGGAGCTAGTGATTGTGATGAGGTGAAAACAAACTGTGATGTATGATTCAGGGTGGCGGTCATGAAATGGATGAAGGATAATGTATGGCAGTGGATGGGACACGGTTGACTCTTTGCAGAACAACATCTCTTGAACATATGACGACACTGATGTGATGGATTGGTAGCATTACCCCAAATGTGGATGGTGTGGCGAGGACCATGGTTATGAGACCGGTGAATGAAACAACCCAACCCGATGTGATACGGAGGACAAAGTGTCATGTTCAAGAGCGACTTGCTACCATTAAAGCTGTGAGGTTCTCCCAATTTTTCCCCAGTCATTGCTGACCAGTACCTCTTTATTTTTGTCAAGCTTGAGGAGGATAACATATGCTTGTTCTATAACCTGCCCTTCGGGCAAGCCCATCGCTATGTTTTAACGAGCCTAGCGATAGGGAAACTCGTTCTCGTCTAAAGACAAGTTTGTCGCTATTTAATAAATTTAACGAGTCTAACGACAAGGATAACTCAGTCCTTTTCATTTTTAGAGAGTCTGAAAAGGTACATAAAGTCAACTCCAGAATTCCTTTTTTGTCATCTAATCCCTTAAGTCCGAAAAAGTATAAAACAATACAGAAGGGATGAATTTTCGATTGCTTTAACGAGCCGAACAAAACAAGCGCTCGATCTTTTTGTGCAATAATCCCTCAGGTCCAAAAAGATTAAAATCTAGAGGAGGGATAGCTTTCCGGTTGCTTTAACGAGCTGGAAGGCCAAAACTCGGCAAACTTTTCATATTTTACGAGTCAGTGAAAAGAGCTCAAAGAAGACTCGTCTTTTGAGGAACGAGTGATGAACAGGGATAGCAGCAGATTCCAGGTACAGGTTGGAATTTTCCAATCACGGCAGTGTCACAAGGATGGCTAAGTGAAATCACTCTTCGCAGCTGTTCCTCAAAATGGGTAAACAAACATATGGAGATGAACGATTGGCCAAATGAACGGATGGAGGTGATGGCATCTAAACACGACCAATGGCTTTTAATATGGCAGTCAAAGGTTACATTTCTCAAGGTTATTTACCGGTTCATTTTTTCTGGATGAGCTTGAACTGTAGGGAAAGATTGCTCACAATTTATGTTTATTTTTTAACGAGCATGAACTCTGTACAAAAAACTGCTCGATTATGGATTCCCCCAGCATAATAATGTAGATGAGGCATATGCCCCCTAAACTTTAAGGGGCAGTTCATTTTTTAACGAGCTTGAATGCGTTCAAACCTTGCTCAATTATACCAGTCTTAATACAAGGAACGCCTCAGGTGAGGTATTCTTATTTAAGGAGCTATACCTCATTAGCTACTCCAATTTGGCAAGTTTTAACTTTTGCCCCACATCCTTTCTTTATGCAAGCTGGAAACGGCTAATCCTACGAGTTTAACGGGTTAGACCTACAGGTTTAAAGGGAGGACCTAAAAATTTAAAAAATAAATAGTCGTCCCGTGCTTGCACTCCAAAAGGTTCGCATGCCCCCAGGTATAAAGTATAATTTCAAGGCTCTTCCTCTTACTTGTTATCCGAAAAATGGTTTTGTTTGCTGCCGCAAACTAAACTCTTTTTCCGGCGATGTCTATCATTAGGTTGCTAAGGATGGTGACTACTTGTTGCAGCAATTTCATCTCTTTCTTTGGAGACTGCCCCTACTTATCCTTCAAAACATATGTTTTAAAGGGTGAGGCTTGACTTCAAAGATGGTGGCTACTTGCCGCCACAAATGGATCTCCTCCCTTAGGAGAGCCTACTTTTTTAGACAAAGGGAGCGAACTTTGTATCACTCACATAACTTTAACAAAAGAACTTTATCCTAGAACAACCCTCTTTTGATGGGGTACGGACTAGTCCATTCTTCTGCGGAAATTAACTTTATACCCAAGGTTTCCTCTGCCCAAGGCAGGCCAGGGTGCATGCCCCCTGGGTCCCAGTTCTTTCTTTCCGAATCACTCGCATTCATTGGGAAGTAGAACCGGGGGTGGAGGCATTCCTTGAGTGAATAGACCGTTAAGGGATGGTATTTGACTATTTGCGATGCGTGATCCTGGAAACGAAAGTTGGTCTACGAGCTTGACCATTCTTCCTTCGCGTGGAAAACACATGACTCTAAAGAGTGAGGACACTATCGCCTCCATGCAATATATATAGTCTCGTCCAAGGAGTAAGTTATACACCAAGGGTCCCTGGACGACCATGACGTTCATATGAACTGTCTTCCCTTTCAATGTAATTGGAACATTGGGGAGAATCCCTAACGGGCGACTGGTTCCTTTATCAAAACCTGATAGATTTCTCATCTCAGGTAAAAGCATTGGGCAACCCAGCGCTTTCCAAGAAATAGAGGAAAGGATACTCACAGATGCCCCTTCATCAATGATAGTTCCAGCCATCACCATTCTGTAGATTTGGACGATGATTTTGAATGGGATACTGGCTGGTAACCGGGGTCTGCCTAGTTGATTCCAATCAAAGGATACAACTAGGTTGCTTGGCGGTGGGACCGAATATACGGCCGGATACGACCCTGACGATGTTCCTTCCTGCGATAAAGGAATGGGTGCATTGCCCTGATGCTCATCAGAGTCTGTGTTGATGAAAAGAATATGGACGGTGTCATCCTTATTCTCTTCAGTGAGGGTGTCATTTGAAGATGAATCTTCAATGACGGTGTCATTTGAGGATGAAACCTCTGAAGGAAGAACCAGGTCAACTGCCGTTTCGACCTTTAGACTTTCGTTTGGTCTGGATTCAGTAGGTTCATTCTCAATGACCGACACTTCAGCTGACCATTTGAGCGGGCCAGCTGGATTTTCAACTATCGAGGGATTAGGCGCGAGTTTTTGGTATCCAGGAGGAAGTCGTAATGGTGAAACCGGACGATCTTCCAAAACTCTCTTTGCCTCATCTAAGAATGGACATCGGTGGATGGCATGATCGCCTTCACACAACATACAGGGTGATCTTGGTCTCCCTCTTCGTCCTTCACTCTCGCTAGTTGACGGACTGCAATCAATATGACTACCAGAGGTTGATGCTACCGGATTGTGCAACCTTGGGGACCAGTCCCTCAGTATCCGGGGAATACAAGGACAATCACGATGGAAATGGGTCCCTTTGCAAATGATACATGGCGATTTAGGCCCGGTCGGTGCAGTGTGTGGATTTTTGTCAGTTGTCTTTTGCTTGCCCCCAGTCGCCTTCGCCATAGGCCCCTTCTGCTTCTTTTCTCTCTTCTTCTTTTCCTTCTTCTCCATGGGAGGCTGACCTTTGCCGGCTCTACCTTGTGAAGATGAAGGATCAGAGGAAGAATTGTAAGAAGTGGAAGGCTGGTGGGTAGTTCTAGACTGGTCTGACTGTTGATTCGACTGCTCAGGATTAGTGGCGATCTGAACTACATTAGTTGAAAAGAGCCATACAGGTAGGCCAATTGTCAATCCTGGAAGTGACAATGTGGCCATATGAGGCGCACCAACATCTCCCCAAGAGGAGAAAGGATTGGGACTTCCGCCAAGGTTACTTCCTTGGTTGGTGGGCTCCATACTTTTCAACTGAAAGATCAACGTGGGAATAACAGGTGATTATGTTCCGATTAAAATAAATTTTATTAACGACGCTTTAGACACAACTTTGCTTTTTCATGTTTTAAGAGTCGAGAAAAAGCTAAAGATGACTCTAGTCTCCTTCGATGTATTAACGAGCCTGAAGTGACAAATGCTCGGATGGACTTTTTCAGTTATAGAGTTTGAAAAAGGCCAAAAGAAACTTCTCTGGAGTTCTAGGCAGAGGGTGTGCCAAACTTTTCGCGAAACCACAGAATACGTTTTACGGTACGGGTGGTCGATCTTCGTGAATGCTGTGTTCACTGCATCGCGATCAGTAGGGCAGCCGACACGGCTTCCTATGGATAAAGGCTATGTTCCTATAGGGGTCTCCCAATATATACGCGACGGTACGTGGGAGCACAAGTCCGTATTAGTGCCACCGACTCTCAGGAGGAATCACCCACCTTCGTAGAGATCGACAATCACTATGTTTAACGATGCCGGAACACGTCTCTACCTAGACCTCTATATGTTTGCGTTATGTTACAAAGCGTTGTTATGTAAATTGAATTTATTTTAATGTTGATCTTGTTTAGCAGTTTGCCTTTAAGGATCACCACGAGATGTATGTAACAAATTCCTAAATGCAGTCTAAGATGAGAAGCAATCTTTTCAATCTTTCAACTTTGAAAATCTTAACTACTGAGGAGAAGAAAGGCAAATCTTTTCACACAGATCATAGAGCACACACTAATGCAAAATTTCTTAAATCATCATGCAAACAGTCAAATGCAAAATGCACAATGCATGTATTTTCTTTTCCCTTTCTTAATGTTGATTGGTTACAAAAAGAAAGTTGTTATATAACTTTGATTTCGATTTAAAGCGAAAGTAAACAAGCTTGTCCAAAATCAAAAGACACCTTAAGATTTACTTGTTTAATCACTGGAAATACATGAAATCAAACCATCATGACGAAAGTAAAATGACTAATCAGCTATGGACAGCAAACAAGCTAACTCTTTAGACCAGCAAAATGCCTAACACAGGTTCAGATCTAAGAGGCCAAAGCAAGACTAGTTTACTTTTCGTTATGGGAAATTGTAAATGACGCAAGAAATACAAAAGAACAAGTACAATTTCGTTATATAACAGAGGCGGAATGATGGCAAGTAAGGTTGGTTTCAGAACAGGTGCAAGACTGGTAACTGGCTGCCAAATCTATAGTGAAAACAGGCAAGAAAAAGGGAGGAAACCCCAACTGCACTAGGCAAAATTGGGCCAACGCAGGTGCTGCACAGCCAGTCTGGCTCTCAGCGCAGGTAGCCCCTTCGGGACCTGCGTTGCAAAGCAGGTAGCCTGTGTACTACCTGCTTTGGAAAACGAAAGTTGCGTTTTCACAGTTTCCGGGTTACAATTTTCTCAAAAATGCACAGTTTTTGCTCAAATCAGAAGCAATCAGTCAAACACACTCAAAGGGATGATTAGGAGGATGAAAAGTTATCACTAAGAGCTTACAAGGATCCTTGTAGATCAGCTCTTCAAATCATGAACATGCTCAGAAATGAGCTAGAGTAGCTGCCCTCTACTTCGCTTTTTGATATAGTCAAAAGATTTTCGATTTGGTACTCTTTTGTTCAGGAAATGAATAGCAAAATACTAAAAACACGATCAAACATATACGATCCCCAGTGGAGTCGCCAGTTTGTTTTAGGGAAAAGTATCCGATTCGGATGACCCTATCCCACTCTAAGGGTGATAGTACCTCAGCAACAACTGTAAAGGAAACTACTGAAAGTTTACTTCTTTATGAAAGCAAAAGAGAATGAAAGAATGCACTAACCGTTGCCTTGCGCTTAATGTCGAATCCAAACTTTTCTTTATGGCTGCTTTCTCCCAGCTCCTTGCTCTATTGCTGGCCCAACTACAATGAGATCCTGCAAAATAGCAAAGAAGGAAACTACAAGCAACATGCAATCATAACTGATTCAAGGATTAGTGTAAATCAAATATACAATTATCACAATATATCATTGAAACAAGAGCATATAGAAGAACCTCAATAGCTTTTATTAATGAAGAAGTAAAGGTTCTGAGAGTGTTACAACCATTGAAGGCTCCAATCCAGCAACACCTCCCAGCAGAAAGAATTTCTCCTCTTCACCTCCTTCAAGCAATCACCCAATAGCTCTATAGTGAAACCAACAGCATATAATTACTTTGCACAAAATTCCAGCCTCCTGAGCTCATAGGAGAGAGCTCAATATATAGATGAATTGAGAAAGGATGAGTCAGCTTGCAACTGATGTGTAGCTACCTTGTGTCCTCTCTCTCTTCAGTTGATCTTCAGTTCTTGAGTCCACTTGGAGAACTTTGCTTCCACTTGGAGAAACAAAGCCTCTGACTCATCACAAGGCGAAACCCCTGATCCAAGTGTCATTTTTGGAGTAATGACTCAGTGTGCCACTTGTCCAATCTCGCTCAACGCAGGTGGCCTTTGTTCTACCTGCTTTGCAATGCAGGTACACCATGGAGGAGTTGTGTTTCGGCGCAGAAACCTAGTGGAGCACCTGCTTTGATTTCAGGATTGCTTGTTTTTGAGTGTTTTCAGGTGGAGAACTGATCTGAGAGCTGTTGGTTTGCTGACCTTGTTCCTCTAGGGGTAGGAACATCATGTTTAGGGAACTTTGGATCCCTTGGATTATTGACAATTCATACCTGTTGCTGTAAGGCACAAAATTGTCTATAACAGCTTTGAACTCACAAAACTTTGAGAAATTTTGGTCTTCTTCTGCATGAAATAAATCCAACATTTACGAGAAAAATCATCAATGAAAATCACATAATACTTTTGTTTCGCAGTGGATGCTGTCGAGAATGGTTCACACACATCAGTATGAACTCGCTCTAAGATCGCCTTTGCTCGATTGTCTCGATCATGAAAGGAAGACTTGGTGTACTTTCCCAAGGTACAACATTTGCATATGTCAACTTGCTGAAGTTTACCTTTGCGAAGTTCTATAGATATCTGTTGCATTATCTTCAAAGCCCCATGATGCAAATGGCCCAACCACATGTGCCACAACTAGCCAATGTCTTGGCTTTGCACCAATTCTTCTTTCGTACTCAATGCTGCACAATCATCTACATCTAGTTTATAGAGATTCTTCACCCGAATCCCTATCCTCTTGGTCTGACCTGTGGCTATGTGTCTTAGGAACACCTTTCCTTTACTGAAGACAACATCGTAGCCTTTGTCCTCCAACATCGCGACCGATACCAAGTTCTTCTTTAGTCCAGGCACATACTTCACATCTGTCAAGGTGATAGGAGATCCATGCTCCCTCTAAAAAGCAACCGTGCCCACTCGTAAAACACTATACTTTCCGTCGTAACCCATATCTATGTGCATCTTGAGGTCTTTCTCCTCCAAGGTACTGAATAAAATTTTGTCACCGGTCATGTGGAATGAGGCTCCACTATCAATATGCTAGACACAACCCATCATCGTTGACACCATGCATGCGATGAGGATAAAGTCCATTTCGAACTGAGGGGCTAATGCCTCACCTTCTGATCCTTCTGAGGATTCCTTCTTGGACTTCTTCGATGGGAAATTAGTTGCATAATGTCCCATCTCAATTGAAGTATGATATGAATTCGATTTGCACCTGCAACCCCGAACTTCAAACTTCAAATTCTCTTCTCAGTATACTATTCACAACTTCGATAAACTTGGCTCTGATACCATGTAGAAATTCTGCAAATTCTCTACAAATCTCACTCTAAGATTATGTAGAAAATCTGACTATAGATTAACCTAGTAATGCAATATAACCAAAGCAAAATACTATAATCTACTTCTACTATCAATTTGTGAAAGCTTAAATATTGAGAAAGATCGATCTGAACACATATAACCACGAGAAGAAGAATCAATGCACAATACACATGAAAATACTTTAGGGAAATCCTCAGCTAAAAACCCCACTATCTGTATTATCATACAAGGTGGAAATACATCGGAATTATACAAAGCATTAGCTCTCACACTAGCCAGCTCTCAGTACAATCCTCCTGGATGCTCATAGGAAAACCTGGCTTCTCACAAGCCTTCTCCTCTGCCCTCCAAGCTCCTATTTCCTTGCGTTGTTCCTTTGGGATGATCTTCTCCAACCAAGTGGAAAACTGATCTCTCACACTCTTCTCACACCATGTATGAACTGCACAATCCTCAAGGAACCTTGCCTTGACTGCATGAATGAGTTTCCTCTATAGGAAAATACATGCAACTGATAGTACATAGTCCTTAACATTTAGCTCAACTGGGTCTTTCTTAGAATAGACATGCATGAGTTACTGATGAGGGAATCTTCAGTTATTTGGAGTAGACTGGTTGAGTGCATGCATGCATCAACTAAATGATAACTCACAGTTAGTTCCTCAAACAGTTTGGAACTAATTTAACTGGACTTAACTCAGTAAATTGAGCTAACTAATTACAAGTCAAATATAACTCAATCTTGTATCCTTAATTAAGGGATAATCTCCTTAATTTAAGGGATAACTCTTGCATGACTTCAGAAAGACTTCTAACTTGAATTTCTCCAACTAATTAATCCATAATGAATTAATTAATTATTTCCAAGCAGCTAGTGAGACTAAATTCAATTTTAATTCACAATTTTAATTCAAGGACAAATTAAAATTGGAATATTCTTGGTGCCACATTTCAACACATGCACATGTTAGTAGAATGGAGTTACAGAAAGGATGAACATGATCATAATGGAGAAAGCTAGGTGCATGCTTCATGGTGTTGAGTTACGACATGAATTCTAGGTATAGGTAGTGGAGATTGTGTGCTGTCTGGCATATTGATCACCCTCATCAAAATTGGATGAAAAGACTCCACGTGAGGTATGAATTAGTAAGAAACCTTCTCTTATAAATCTTAGGGTATTTGGTTGTGATGCTTATGTACATGTTCCAAAGGAGAATAGGAGTAAATTGGATAAGAAAAACCCAAAAAGTGTATCTTTATGGGATATAAATATGGTATAAAAGCTTATAAGCTTTGGAACCCAAAAAAAAGAAGGTTTTGTATGGTAAAGATGTGGTATTTAGAGAAGTCAAAGGTGTTATCAAACTGAAATTCCTACCAAGGGAGAAAGAAATAGAAAATATTTTAGTTTGAAATGAAGGATGATGAATTAGACATTACATAAGAACAATAATTAGAAGAAGAAGAACCACATAGTTTCTTATTGAGGAGATTAGTTTGGGAAAGAAAGTAGCAAAAAAGGTATACTTCACCTAATTTCTATTCAAAATTTTCTTTGTTTGTTACTGAAGATGATTTTAGAACTATTAAGGAGGAAATGGATTAAAATGATGTAAAACTTTGGAAAAAATCCATGGTTGAAGAAATGGTAACTTTAGAAAGGAATGAGGCTTGGGTAGTGGTGGAGTTTGTGGCTACAAGATATCCCTTTGGTAACAAATGGGTGTTTAAAAAGAAGTTGAATGCAAAAGGCATAGTGGATAAATACAAAGCTCGGTTAGTGGCAAAGGGTTATTCCCAGGTGGAGGGAATTGACTTTGGTGATACATCTTATTCTACTGCTAAGTTAACTTATATTTTTATTTGTTGTTGCTACTTTTGATTTTGAATTAGAACAAATGCGTATGAAGAAAACATTCCTACATAAGGATTTTCTATGAAAGGAAAGAAAGAGCTAGTATACAGGATGAAAAGCCTCCTATATGGGTTAAAGAAATCACCAAATATTTGGTCTCAAAATTTTGATGCTTATATATTGGGACTTGTCTTCATAAGGAGAAAATTAGACCACTACATATATTTCAAATTACTTGGTGACCATGTTATTTATTTAGTCTTGTATGTGGATGGTATGTTGCTAATTGGAAATGACACCATAATCATCAAGGAAGTGAAATATCAATTGTCCTCTAAATTTGACATGAAGTTTTTCAATGCTACAAATTTCATCTTGGGCATGGAAATTAGAAGATATTAAGTAAAGAGGAAGTTATAATTAAGTAAAAATAAGTATGTTAAACAATATTAGCAGAGGTTTAATATGAAAAATTGTAAACTAGTAAAGGTTCATGTTCTTGTAGGTGTGAAGTTGTTTACAAATCAGTGTCCCAAGATATAGGAAGAGTAAGAGGGAATGTCCCATGTTCGATATGGCAATGTGGTTGGAAGCTTAATGTATGAAATGGTCTATACTAGACCAGACATTGCACATGAAATGGGGAGAATTGAAAAGGTATATGACAAAACGAAGGATGGAGCATTAGATAGTATTAAAGAGGATTTTTACATATTTGTGTGAAACTATTGGATATTGATTGTGCTGCCAAGGAAGATCAATATTGGATAGATTTTTGGACATGCATGGATTATTGATGGATACTGATCTAGAGATCTAGATCGCAAAATATCTACAAGTGCATATGTGTTTAACCTATTTGGAGGAGTAATCAGTTGGATGAGAAAAAGACAATCTATAGTGGCACTCTCAACTATAAAACTTGAATACATGGCAACCACTCATGCAAGCAAGGAAGCAGTATGCTTACAAATATTGTGTTCAGGTATGTGATTGTATAACGAGCTATAAGGATAGATTCTAACAATCATAGCTCAATATTCTCGGCAAAGAACCAAACTTATCATTTGAAAACAAGGCATATTGATGTTTAGTATGAATTTGTGAGAGATAATTGAAGGCAATAAGTTGTTTCTTTTAAAAGTGGACACTTTGAAGAATGTTGTTGATTCGTAACAAGATTTGTGATCACTAAGAAGTTCTGTTAATGTAGAGAAACAAGTGCCATTATTTCCCTATATTTTTGATCATGTACACTTGTGAGCCCCTGCGTGCAAAGAAACAAAAAGTGGGAGAATGTTGGTATGTGTTATATTATTTTCATGATTATCCACACACTATAAAAAACATGATGCATAATGGGTGGTCATAGGGGGAGGAATCCCCCTTCATGGGGGTTCAGGGGAAGAACCCCTGAAACAATATTATTTAAGGAACTATGGTTGTATTTTAATCCAGGGTAAATTGATTGGAAGTTCATGGATGTTGTGAGACATATATTGTATGATAATATTGTACAGAAGAATATATATTGAAAAAAATCTTATTGGTTTGCTCATTTTTCGGTTTATAGGATAAAATTTTTGTGTGAATATTTTTGTTTTCCGTTGTATCTATTTTGTTTTAATTAAGAATTTATTTTGTTGATGTTGTTTTCTACTGATGTTACCCCCTCGCCTTCTTCTCCAGACAGTGAGGTGAATAGTTCCCATTCTTATGGCATATTAAATACTTAATCTTCCTCATGTATTTCTTGTTCCCTAGCTATGAGTTTGACCCCTCACCATTACTGTTGGAAGCCTTTCCTTTTCCTTTCTTAGGTTGACTACTAGGGATAGGTTGTTGTTGGTGCTTAAATTCTCCCGGTAACTGAGGACAACCTCATACCATATCACTAAGGATCCTAGATCCTCCAACTCTAGGTTACAATGACTAGCCTCCCTTTCACCATAAGGGGTATTTCCTGGTGATAATGACAATTGAATAGTCATTGTAAAATTCTTTGAATTAAATATATACTTTTAATTAACAAATAAATAGGCTAGATTATTGAATAAAGAGTATTTTAAATAAAATAATGTTTTTTGGGAAAAAGAGATGATAGGTTCATAACTCAAGAAAACTTATTAAATTAAAACTTCATTAATGAAAAATGAGGAAAATTAATATATATCAAAATTCACAAAGGTTAGTGAGAAATGTAATTAAAATTAAAGCATAAAAAGAAATTAAAGCACGTTGGTGTTAAATACATCTAATTGAATTATGTGGTTTAAATAACATAACGCTGTTATTATTTAACCCATGTAACAATTAGAATAATTTAATTTAATAGCTTCTAATAATAAATATTAGAGAAACATTAAGTTAATTGTGATGTGTGAAACATTAGACAATCTGAACAAGTCAAATAATCGCTAATAATTTCACGTTTTCTAGTGAGGGAAAATAGTGAAAACAAGAATAAAATAAAAAGGGAAATAAAATTTAAAGAAGTGGTTTCTATGATATTTAAATTTACATTTGCACATAACCCTAAATATCATGTATTCATAGAATTAAAGTTGCAGCCAATAAACTCAAAATATGACTCTAAAACCCTAGATATCAAGTATTCCAAAGTATTTAAAATAATTTAATCAAGTTAAGCCACCATTCAAGAACAATGAACGAGTTCATCAAATTGAAATTAAAACAGAACACAATGAAAGGAAATAAAAGAAATAAATTATAATATTATTAATAAAACATCCATCTTACAATGAAGGAGACCATTTGCAGCATATACAAGATGGTTGTAATAGTCAAAGTCTTCTTCCTCAAAGCTAAAACATTGTTTGCCCCAAAAAGATTTCTCCCCCCAGAAAAAACCCTAGAACAATCTTCTACATATTCTTTTAAATGTCTGGAAGTTCGTTTCATTTAGTTTGGTAACTTCCGGAATGAAATTACATTAATTATAATTAATTTTATTAAATATAATACAAATCCTAGTATTTAAAAATTATTTAAGTAATATCTCAAGCATTAAAAGAAATTAATTCTTTAATAAGATTAAAATATAACTCACCCTTTCATAATATTATCTCGCGTACATTATTAATGAAATTTATTTTTTTACCTTAGGTAAGACCCAATAAAATTTTCCCAATATATAAAACATTAAGTCATAAATGATGTATTTAATGTGAATGTATTTTTCAAAATGCATGATAGAATCCAAAATATTAAATTTAATGTGATTTGCCCTTTTAAATGCTTTTCTAAAAATCTCAATACTCCTCCCATGATAAATTGAAATCTGCTCAATTTCTTCACCCAACCATTATAAATAAATAAAAACTTATTTAAATAAATGAAATCTGAAATCTATATACATATATTAAATTTTATTTATAAATTCCACATTTATATTTTAACATATATTTCAAATAATTATCTAAACAACTTATACAAGATTGAAATTTCAATAATATATATAATATATAAATTTGAGTTTCAAATAAAAGTATATATATAATTATATATATAGGTCGCCTTCTTTGGAATCAGTGCACCTCTCATTTTAGTCTACACTTTTTCTTACATCTAACATCTGGCACAGTCCATCCTCTCTCTTTACATCTGAAATTTGGCACAATCCATCCTCTCTCCTTACATCTGGTTCCAGGCATTATTTCTCTGTACACTCACTCCAAAACCTCCGATACACCTATTGTTTACAGTCCTACAATTTCAGTCAGTTCCATACCCAACGATTTATATGGTGCACAAGTTTTCAGTCCCACATTTTTGGTCGCAGTTGTCTATAATGCGATTTTTTGGAAGTATTTCCGGTGGGTTTTTCCAGTCAAAATCTGGCAGCAATTTATTGGAATCGCAAGTTTGATAACTAGTTTCTGGACAATCAAAGTGTCCCAGGGGTTTTCCAGGGTGCTGAATCCAAATATGTAGTTGAAAAACCATTTTAACTACAACAAATCAATATTTAACCTCAATTTCTTCCGCCGGATTCCGTCACCGGAATCTCCAAAAAGTCGCATTATAGACAACTCCTTTTTGGTCAGTTCCATACCCAAGTACTTTTGTCATGCACGAGTTTTCAGTCCTACATTTTTTGTCGGTTCCATACCTAACTATTTGTGCGGTGCACGAGTAACAGATTCTTGGTTACATAATGCACAATGAATAGTAGTATATTTTGCCATGTCGGGTCAAAGTTCATCAACGATTGCGTTCATTGTGAAATCATATTAGTTACTTCCAGGATGCTATCAGAGTCCTGGTGATTTTTGTCAGTCCACTCACACCAGTAGTCCACCTCAGTGCCAGTGGAAATGACGACGAGTGCTCTTATATACTTGAATGTCTGGACCGGCAGAGTGTTACCGGGAAAAGTGTCTATTTAGAACCGCTCTATCCCACTAAGGTGTGACAGCTGCCTTAGAAACAAACAGAGAAAAACTACTTTTGTATTTCCTTTATGAATTAAAGATAGAGGGGGATAGAAAGAACCGACCTGTGTCTTGCGCTAATCCTTTGATCCAATCCCTCTCTTCTTTAACAGCTTCCAGCTACTTGCTCCCTTACTTACCCAGCTTCACCAAGTACCTGTAAGACCACAGAAGAAGAAAACTATACAAAGACATGGATCTATATTCATAAACAACTTAGGATCAGATTTAAGCTAACCATACAAATGTAACAAGCATCAATGATACAAAAGCATGGAGGAAAAACTCAAATAGTTTTTATTGATATACAAGAAGATCCAGGAGGAGTTACAACCGATGATTCTTGACCCAGCATCAACCTCCCAACAAAGAAGCCCCTCTTCACCTCCAACAAAGCATAAATCACCCAATACTCTGATATCTATCTCAAAACCAACAACAATTCCTTACAATGTGTAAAATTCCAGCCTCTGGATCTCTGGGATGAGGGATCCATATATAGATGTATACAAGGAGGATGAGTCAGCTTGTGATTTGATTAGTCTCTTCTCTCTGTCAGTTCTTTCTTCCACTTGGAGACTGAAGGCCTCTTACTCATCCTTGGTCGAATTCAGTGTGGCAAGTGTCATAGGAGAAGATTCTGGACGCTTCCATTGTCTCTCCACCTCGCGGAATGGCACTGCCATTTGTCATTTCTCGCCCAACGCACCCTCATAGTGCATTTAGGTGAGTTGCAACGCACCCAACTAGTGTGTTTAGGTGCTATGCAATGCAGCTAGCCAGTGGAGCAGCTGAAATGATCATGTTTTGACTTATTCTGAGCAGTTTCTGGTGGACAACTTCTGGGAGAAGCTGTAATTTGTTGACCTTGTTCCTTTAGGGGTTGGAACAACACTTTTAGGGACTTAGGAGCCCTTGGTTTATGGACATTTCATGCTTGGAGCTACAAGGCACAAAAATTTCTATAACAGTTGCCCCCTAAAGTATGAGGTCGTTAATCGGGTGAAATGCTTTATTATGAGGATCCGAAGTTCTTTCAATGCTACAAGGAGACCTGTAATAATATATAATACAATACATTATCTTCATACTGTTTTTTTTATGATCTAGCTGAGGCGGGCATTCCCATGCTCAACTTTATAAATTCATTTTCATGTACATAGGACAGACAATCGTCTGAGTGTAGACTGATGGTTCTGATAGAGCCATCATCCTTTTGGTAGGATGATTATCTGTGCTGCAATGTTGTACATTTAATGTCTTTATTTCACTGAAGATATATCGCAGCCCGGATGGATGAAACTAGATTCAGGGTCTTCAATCTCGTCCGATCTTCACTCGAAGGTCAAGTCGATCCATGTGAGAAATGTTCTGAAGTCGAACATGGACAAACATCGCTTGATTACCAGTCAATGATGTAAACTATTAACAAGCGCGAGAGGAATCACCGATAATGATAATGATCCTCAAGGTACTGCAGTACAATTCACGTGGTGTGAATAAAGTACTTGGCATTGAACACCACGCAAAATCTTTCGGTCGAAGGCCATTGATGTAAACCTGTCGCTGGAAGTGAGAAACTTGCCATTAAGGCATGCAAGCTTCAAAGTACTGAATGGGGTGTTCCTAGACCAACTTCTTGGATAATGAGCTAATGTCGACCAGAAGTGATCCGTCAAAGGAGGGCCTTAATGAATCCCACATCAATGACACGGAATGGAGCAAACGATTTTGATGTAGGTGAAAACGATCTGATGATATATGGTTCAGGGTGGCGGTCATGAAAGAATGGAGTATAATGTATGGTAGTGGGTGGGACACAGGTGACTTCTCTGGATGACTTCTCTTGAACATGTCGGCGACACTGATGTGATGGATTGGTAGCATTAACCCCAAATGTGGATGGTATGGTGTGACCATGGCGATGTGACTGGTGAATGAAACAACCCAACCCGACTCGGACACGGAGTGGAAGTGTCATGTTCAAGAGCGACTTGCTACCAATAAAGGTTCTTTGAGTTTTCTTCCCAATTTTTCCCCAATCATTGCTGACCAGTACCTCTTTATTTTTGTCAAGCTTGAGGAGGATAACATATGCTTGTTCTATAATTTTCCCTTCGGGCAAACCCATCGCTATGTTTTAACGAGCCTAGCGATAGTGAAACTCATTCTCGTCTAAAGACAAGTTTGTTGCTATTAATCTTTTTAACGAGTTTAACGACAAAGATAACTCGGTCCTTTTCATTTTTAGAGAGTCTGAAAAGGTACGTAAAGGTAACTCAAAAATTCCTTTTTCGTCATCTAATCCCTTAAGTCCGAAAAAGTATAAAACAATACAGAAGGGATGAATTTTTGATATTTTTAACGAGCCGAACAAAACAAGCGCTCGATCTTTTTGTGTAATAATCCCTCAGGTCCAAAAAGATTAAAATCTACAGGGATATCACTTCCTGTCCCTTTAACGAGTTGGAGAAGTCAATGGCTCGGCAATCTTTTCATATTTTACGAGTCAGTTGAAAAGAGCTTAAAGAAGACTCGTCTTTTGAGGAACGAGTGATCAAATGGGTAGCAGCTGATTCCAGGTAAGGTTTGGAATTTTCCAATCACGGCAGTGTCACAAGGATGGCTAGTGAAATCACTCTTCGCAGCTGTTCCTCAAAATGGGTAAACAATCAAATGGAGGTGAATGATCGGCCAATGAAAAAGTGGAGGTGACGGTGCAAACACGACCAAGGCTTTAATGGCTGAAGTGCTACATTCATGGTGGTTATTTATCGGGCGATAGTTCATTTTTTAACGAGCTTAAATGCGGGTGGAAACATTTGCTCAGTGTGGGTTTATTTTTTAACAAGCTTGAACATTGCATTAACACTGCTCAATTAGATGGTCTTGTTTTGATTTTACCATAAATAGCTTTGTCCTTTCAAAGATCGTACTGTATTTTCAACTCTCATTTTACCATTTCATTTGAACTTGGTTTCTTGGAGCTTTGGAGGTGCTTTTCCCTCTCGATTTTCATCAGTTGATTTCGGGAGATTATGTGGACGATTCTCGGCGCCGTCTGGACCAGGTAGGAGCTAAACCTGAGCTCTTTCATTTCATGGCTTCCATTTTGCATTTTGAGCTTGATTCCTAGCTTTTCTGAGCCCCTGGGGTTTAAGGAACTCGTTCTGCTATCAACGCACCTTCAGTGTATCAAAATTTGCGCTGAATGTTGGCCTGTCTAAAGGCTATCTGACATTCAACGCAACTAGAACACTGCTGCAGGTGCGTTGGGCGCAAAAAGGGAATTTGATGCACAATTTTTGATGGAACTTTTGCCTGTTTCTCACCAAAATTAGGACCTAAATCCTCTCTTGTTTGTTTTTCAGAGGTCTTTGGAGTAATATGACCATTACATGGTGAGAACATGAGCATGAAGAAGAGGACCTGCTTGCCCTACATGGTCCAGTTACAATGAACGCGCTGCGGAATTGTGGCTTGCTGAAGTTCTTCCACATTTCTAGCATAAGACAGCAGATCAACTTACTGCAGTATTTGCTCGATGCTTGGGATCCTACCAATCAGGTTTTCCAAATCAGGGGCAAATCTATCCCCTTGACTGCAGTAGACATTTATTTCTTGACTGGCTTGTCGAGGCGGGGTGCCCCCATCTCTTTGTCAGGTTCGGCCCGAGGAGGCGATTCTGTGAGAGATTATGTCCGCCGGTACTGTAGAGAAGGATCTCAGCTGAGTAAAGACGGCAAGATCATCATCCGTGATGTCACTAACATGTCCCTTAGGACTATTCTGTTTACTTTTGGTAGGATGGCCGGTAGTGCGTCTCTTCATGTAGCCAATCGATCTTATATGCAGCATTCCTTGGAATGCCTCCAACCGAAGGTGTTCAACTGGTGTGACGCAGTACTTCTTGTGATGAAAGAACAGTTGACCAAGATAAAGAATGGGAGGTTGAAGAACTTTGGGTATGGTTCTATTTTGACCGCCTTTGCCTTGGAGAAGATACCATTGATGCAGCCACAGTACATTGCACTCGATTTACCTTCTCCTACTGAACCATGTATGCAGAGATGGGTTGACCATATGTCTAGGCATGCTGGCCAGTCTCAGATTTCATTTTCTGGTACCTTCTTCAGGTGGTTTGATCGTCAGGAAATGGTTTATTCTGAGTATCCATACGCTGGCATGGACTTCCCGGGTGATCCAGATTCAGTACTGCCGGATGGCGAGCAGTGGGGCGCCATTGGTAAAATCTTTGACCATATTGTTGTTTATCGTTTTTTGTTTATAATGTCCTTGTGCTTTATTCTATCAAGACTTTAATCAAACTCGGATGTGCATGCAGATGTTGTTCCCGTTCATCCAGTAGTTCGCCTGAGAGTACCAACTGCTAACCCAGCAGGAGAGGCCGTCGGAAGGGCTATTCTTCGTGACCTCGATGTGGTCGAGACTCTCTTATCTTTGCAGGAGCAAGTTGAGGGCCTCACTCTCAGTATTCCAGATGTGAGGACCGACGAGCTACCTTTGTGGTTACAGCGGCATACTACTGGTGTGCCCAGACGATGGACTCGTCTCCTACGCATGATCGCACAGGCTGTGACTTGCTATCACGAGCATCATTAGACTAGGGTGCTCCCTAGCATTTTGAGTTTTTGGGTCGTTTGACCGATTTTGTCTTGGTTACAGAACATTATGTGTAAACCATAAACAGTTATATGTATTTTTGATTTTCGGAGTTTTATTTTGATTGAGCTACATGATCCACATGCAAAACATTGATGATGTGTTTCTTTTTATAAATGTTGCAAATGTCTATCTAACACATAGTTTGCTAATGAGTCAGTTAATGTGTTTAAGTTTCTGGAAATATGTTGATATTGAATAAGATCAAATTGTCTTTCCAAAATCTTAACCCTTAGGAATATGCGATAAATAGCTGGGTTTCTGACGGAATATATACCATTGAGTTGTGGCATTACGAGTTATGAGTCTAGCCTGACAATTAGTCGGCGTATACCATGAGTGATGGCATCAGAGAGAATCTCTATCAACGCGCTATACTCAGCGATGTTATTCGTTGATCGACCAATACATACACCTCTGAAACTTACTAACTCGCCGCTTGGATCAAAAATGGCCCAGGCTGCGGAGGACAGGTTCTGCGAACTACGACTCGCTCCATCAGCATATCCAACACATGGCTCCAATAGGTTTGACATCTGCAATAAATGTAAAAAGTGGATTACTTGACCAAAACAAAACACCTTAGCGAAAACAAAAACATAACAAAAGCATATTGGTTACCATTATGCATAGTAACGCTTGAGGTACAACCCATTACGAGGTTGCGCCAGTGGAATTCCGTCATAATCCATTAACTCGTAGG
The DNA here is from genome assembly GCA_031772625.1 of Pinus tabuliformis. Classification (NCBI taxonomy): domain Eukaryota; kingdom Viridiplantae; phylum Streptophyta; class Pinopsida; order Pinales; family Pinaceae; genus Pinus; species Pinus tabuliformis. The sequence continues at coordinate 498,813,748 of CM062814.1, read as the reverse complement.
CTCCTTTTGCTAACACTCGTTTAAAAATATAGGGGCCCATCCATAAAGACTTAAATTTACCTGCTCCCAATTTATCGGATTCTTGGTCATAAAGCAAGACCAAGTCACCTTCTGAGAAGACACGGGGTTTGACACTTTTGTCGAACTGCGCCTTGAATTGTTTCTTATGGGCTTCGTTAGCCAAGGCGGCGTCATGACGGGTTTCATCCAATTGGATTAATTCCAAGAAACGAGCCTCTTCTTCTGAAGTTCTGGGGAGGAGATCAATTGCGAGTTTGAGAGACGAGATTTCACACTGGATTGGTAAGACTGCTTCCAGGCCATATACCAGTTGGAAGGGTGTGAACCCAGTTTCATTCCTTACTGATGTTCAGTAAGCCCACAAAGCTAAGTACAAGATTAGGTGCCATCTTCTTTTGTGAACTCTGATCATCCTTTGCACCATGCGTTTCAGGACCTTGTTGATCGCTTCAACCTATCCTTTGGCTTGCGGATAATATGGAGTAGAGCTGTCGTGAGACAACCCTAGTTTGGCAGCTAATTCAACCATCATGTGATTGCGAAAATGTGATCCATGATCTGTGACTATAGCCTGTGGTACGCCGAATCTGGCGACTACATGATTGAAAAAGAAGAGGGCAGTTGTTTCACTAGTATTATCTAATGTAGGCATCGCCTCGGCCCATTTGGTAAAATAGTCAACTGCGACTATGATATACCCATGCCCCCCAGTCGAGGTGGGGTTACATGTCATGAAATCGATGCCCCATTTGGCGAATGGCCCAACAGCTACTATTGGCTGTAGAGGTGCGGGTGGTCTTCTGGTTTTGCTATAAAAAATTTGACAAGCATGGCAACTTCTGACTGCGGTTATGCAATCTTTGAACATTGTTGGCTAAAAGTATCCTTCTCATAAAACTTTTTGTGTTGTATCATTTCCAGATTGATGCCCCCCACACGCGCCTGAATGACACTCATTCAGGACTTTTTCGGCCTCCTCGTGGATGAGGCACCTTCTTAGAACTGTATCGATACCACGACGGTAAAGTGTATCACCGGCGATCATGTAGTCTTTTGCTTGGTATCGAATACGTTTTTGTTCAGAGCGGGAGGTGTTTGGCCTAAATTTTTGGGTTTGGAGATAAATGATTATATCTCCATACCACTCATTGCTCGTAGATATCAGAAACAAACTTTCATCCACGATTGATTCTTCGGATGTTTCATCGTTGGACGACGATGGGAGATCGCACAATAATTCTGCGAAAACTAGAGCTTTCTTTGACTTGGATTTTACAAATTCCAGGTCAAACTCTTGTAGGATTGCTATCCATTTTGAGTATTTGCCCCCCAGTAACTGTCGCAACAATATGTAAGTCATGGGGTTGCAATCTGACAGAATGGTAGTTTTCCGAAAGAGGACATAGTGTCGAAATCTTTGTATCGCTTGAACAGTTGCAAGCGCTAGCTTTTCAACGTAAGAATATTTTATTTCTGTATCATTTAAGTTTTTACTTAAATAATATATAGGGTGCTCAATTCCATCGACTTCTTGAACTAAAACCATTGCGATGGTCGTATCTGCTACAGCCAGATACAGGTTAAAATCTCTTTGATAATCAGGGGCATACATTAATGATGCTTTCATCAGGGAATCTTTTAAAGCATCAAAGGAAGCTTGCGCAACCTGATCCCAGACAAAGGGTACCTCCTTTTTCAAAAGATGTGTATAACCTTTAGCAAGTTCAGCGTAATTTGGAATGAACCTCCTCAGAAAGTTTGCTTTCCCTTGGAGTTTCTGAATCTGAAGCAAATTCGAAGGTGGAGGCAAATTTATGATTGCCTGGACCTTACATGGGTCGAGATGAATCCCATCCTTGGAAACTACAAAGCCAAGTAAACAGCCAGAACTGATGCAAAATACACATTTGTGCGGATTGAGTCGTATCTTGTAGTGTCGGCAACGTAGAAATATCGCTCTTAAATGCTGCGGATGATCAGTCCGCTTTCACGAATGAGCCAGAAGGTCATCGAGGTATGGTTGAACGATGTTTTTGATGTCATGGAAGGCATAATTCTTTGCCCTCTGAAACATCGCCCTTGCGTTCTTTAAACCAAAGGGTAATTTTCGATATGCGAATGTGCCCCACGGACAAATAAATGCAGTCTTTGACTGGTCCTGTGGGCGGATATTTATTTGATTATATCTAGAGAATCTATCCATGAATGAAAATATTTCGCATCCGGTGCATTCATCAATTATCTGGTCAATGAAGGGTGTAGGGTAGTTGTCTTTTGGACAAGCTTGATTTACATCCCTATAATCGACGCACACTCTAATTGTCCCTTGTTTTTTCATAACAGGGACGATATTCGATACCCAATCTGTTAGAGGAACCAGGTAGATGAAACCAACATGGAGAAGTTTTTCAACTTCTGCCTTAATGGCAGCGGCTTTCTTGGGGTGCACCTGCCTTAGCCGTTGTCATACTGGTTTGACATCTGGATACATCTTAATTTCGTGTTCAATGATAATCGAGTCAATGCCTGGCATTTCACTATATGACCAAACAAAGACATATCTGAATTCGCGAAAAAGAGCGTTATATATTTCCAGTTCGGAAGGAGAACAACATTTGCCAACATAAATATTCTCTACAACATCTGTTTTGGTCGAGATATTTATGGCTATAGTCTCTTCAATGTTGGACAAGTTTCGCTCGGAATCCACCGTATTTACAGTATTTGATAGAAAATCAAAGACTGAAGGATGATTAAGGTCATTTTGAGTATCTTCTCCACAATGCGGAAGAAGAGAACGATGGTGGGAATCATTCCATGGTGCTCCTTTAATTACCATAGATTGGACAATTCCTTCGTCGGTGACATGCACTCGCAACCAAGGATCTAAAGGAGTACCATATTCTCTAGACCTATCTATCCAAACGCTTGATGAGCGTTGATTTGGGTTTCCCTCCCATGCTAGGAACATTGATTGCTATAATATTTCCGTTGGGCTTGGGGGAAAAACCACTGCATTGTCCATGTCGATATCATTTTCTGAGATCTTTGTAGAAGATATCATGTTGCAGGTTCCTATCGTCGCTACTTCCACCAGATTGATTGGAGGTGGAAGACTGAAAGTTCCCATTAGTATAGGATCTTTTAGTAGGCCTACTCCGATATTCTGAAGTGAATGGGGGCTTCCATGGATCATGGGAATGCTTCCAGTAACTTGAGAACCATTGGGGAGGAAGTTTTGTTGATCGGCGATTGTAATCCCTCCTTGAAAGGGAAATGCAATCTTTCTAAAATAGGTCGACACAACAGCTACCATGGCATATATCCATGGTCTTCCTAGTAGGATGTTGTAATCAAGATTCCCATTGATGACTTCAACATCTATTTCTACCGTTTTCCCTCCTAGTTCAACTTTCAAGTTATTTAGGATACCATATGGGGTATATGTCCTTCCGTCGAATGCTTTTAATGTCGTCGAAGATCGCGACAAGGTTGGAGATCCTAAAGTTTTCCAGAAACTCATCGACATAATGCATGTAGATGCCCCCTCATCAATAATTGTTCGATGAACAGTTTTGTTGAGGGATTTCACTTGAACAAGGAAAGCTAGTTGAGCTGGTAACTGAGGATCGTATCCTTTATGATCGAAGGATAAAAGATTGGAATCTTTTGGGTCAATCCCACCAATGGCTGATAATAAAGCCTGCCTTTGGGATGGGCAATTTTGTAGTACTTCAAGAGTCGACATAGCGGATGGCGATTGGGCCAAATCTTCCACTATATTATAATGTTGTGCCGCTCTAGCGCGGGGATTAAATGTCGACTTGTGTACTACTCCCTTTGGCGGTTTTATCATTAGTTCAGGGATGGTGGGTGGCACAACTTCTATCGAAGTTGTTGTCGAACTACTTGGCTGATCTTTATCCTTGTTGTTCGACAGCTGTGGATTCCCATAATCTTTGTTCCTTGTCGATATCAAAGCATCATTTTGTTGTTTTGAAACCGACAACATTAGCACTTGAGACGGGGAAGCATTTCCACTTTCAACCAGATTTGTTCCTGGATTTGGAAACGGATCAGTTAACACTGCGGAGGTTTTTGAATTCTCCAAGAATTTCTTAAGCTCAACTTTGTGTGGACAATTTGTGGTCCAATGATCCTCATCGCATATGAAGCATGGATTTTTTGGTTTCCCATCTCCAAGAGGGTTTGAAGAAGATTTTTCAGGTGATGATTCCTCCTGTTTCTTCTTCTTCCCTTTGCCTTTCTTCTTGCTTCCTGGTTGTCTGGTTTCTTTTCCTTTGTCTGTCGATACGGCATTTACTTCCAAAGCAAGAAGCTCGTCTTTTGCATTTTGACCTGAAATATTACGGGCCTTTTTGGATGTAGCCTTTGTCGATTTCGTGTCTGTCGTGCCAATCACGCCATCGCCGGCATGAGAGTCATTGTTTCATTTAGGAGGAGGAGGAATTGAGAATTCCGGTCTAGGGGCGTCAGGTATTTGTCGTAGAGCGTGTCGGACTGAGTGTAGATCAAGTCCAGATATTGTGCACGAGCGATAACTTGCTCTTCTGTTACGACTCCCCCCTTTGCCACATATTCCGTGATGGAAGGTAGTAATGACTTGATAAACCATTCAGCTAAGAGTTGATCGGGGACGTACGCTTTTACCATCCTACGACGACGTCGCCACTAATGTATATGATCAGATATGTGAGTGGCCGTTGTCTGTTTGAAGTTGGTAAGAAGTTTTGTTCCCGTTTCGTACCTTATTGGTAATTGAAAATGGGTTAAAAAGGTTGTGGCTAAGGTACTGAAGTTGTCGAATGAAGCTCTAGGCAATTCAATGTACCATTTTGCCGCTGGACCCATTAACGTCCTCTGAAAGAGGCGAAGTCTTATCGAATCATCATTTAGGGTGTTTGATGGACACCATAGATGAAATTCCATCACGTGATTCGATGGATCTTCACCCAGATTTCCATTAAATTTAGAAATATCTGATGGAAGTTTATGCGGAATCACTGGCCACCAAGGGGCGTAAGCAATTGGATCGTTTGTTAACCGATTTAAATTAGGTAACTCTAAGGTTGCCACAAAGGGTAACTGTTGATTCAAGTTAGGTGAAGCATACCGAGGATAAGATGGGATTGCCTGAGCAGTTGGCCTTTGCATACCAGCATAATGCATTTGATGCTGGTATGTTTGGTAAGGTTGGTGGACATGACCATTGTAAAATGGTTGATTTTGACCGCTTTGAATGTACGGTTGTCCACTGTTCGCAAATATTTGCTGCTCAGAACCTTGGTATACTTATTGGAATTGTGGTTGTTGGTATTGCACCAGCCATGGTTGTGAAGCCATGTGTTTTTGTGCTATACTAATCGTTTGACCAAGGTGAGGGGTAGTTGTACCCGTCTGGACCTGCTTCGCTCCACCAGTCAACGATTGTGGTTGAGTCGCAGGGTCAAGGGGTTGTTGCATTACAACCTGAGAAACCTGAGGTTGGCATACAACAGGCAGCGTTTGAACTTGCGACACCGTCACAATAGCTTGCGCAGTCGGGATATTCGACATAGGTACGCATTGTTGCATTGAATACACAACTCTTGGTTGTTGAGGTAGTATAGGTACCCAACCACTTGAGGTAATTCCAGTGTAACCTAAATGTTGTTGTGAACTCACGTATGGATATCCTCTCGGAGGGGGTAATGAAATGGCATACTGCCCCCCATACGGTGGTAATATGGAACTCAAGGGAATTGTTTGCCCTTAGGGATCGGACTGCCCAAATTGACCTCCAAATGGATCAATTTGTTGAGACTCAACATAAGAGTTTTCGGATATTATTCCGGATGAAAAAACATGAACAGACCATACTGTCGTAATAGCCCCTGAGTGGGCTCCTTCTAGCGGCTGAGAGCTAGTCGGGACAGATGGTATGCTGGCGAACATTGTAGGAGTGATAGCAGGGAGTTCTGTCGTCGCTGTGTCAGATGACACAGTCCTAGATGTTGACGGTTGTTCAGACATTTGTAATCTATCCAAAAGATTACCTAGTGATTCTACAGGAGCTTCCGCTAGTGGTAGACTAACTTCTGATGAAGAAGGATATAGAGTGATCCCGACTCCAAATTTCGTTGGAGTACTTGTTTGAGGGTCTTCTACAATTTCTTCAATAGCAATCAGACCCGTTGGAAGGGGAAGACCGTCAGGTCCGTAAAATATTTCAGGTGCTGAAGAAGGTGTGAAATCGGCAGCGACAGATGTTTGAAGAGTAAGACTCTCCGAACCGGTTGTAGATGGAACTGGTTCGGTAACAGAAGTGTTTACTCTCAGACTAGGATCAGTATCACTGTCCCTCTGTGGCTGTTTAACTTCTTCTGTAGAGGTAGGGATTCCAGAAATGTTTGGAGTAACCAGAATCTCTGATGTCGTTGGAACACTTGTTCTAACTTTAATAGGAGATTTGGAACCGGTTAAACGAGTTCGCTTTGTCCGTACTGGTTTCGATTCCGGAGACAAAGACGGTTGACTCGTAAGCCTTCGTGAACGACGGGGTTTCAATTGACTTTCTTCCACGATTGCGGATTACTCGATCAACTAAAATAAAAAGGGGAACTATTTTTCCGAATTAAATGAATTTTAGACGCTTTTGACACAACTTGTTTTTTCAATTTTTAAGAGTCGAGAAAAAACAAAAGATGACTCTAGTCTCCTTTGATTTTTAATGAGCCTGAAGTGACAAGTGCTCAGATGGACCTTTTCCGTTAAGGAGTCTGAAAAGGAATGAAAGGGACTGCTCTGGAGATCTAGGTAGAGGGAGTACCAAACCAATCGCAAAACTACAGAATACTTTTTACGGTACAACAGTCAATCTTCCCGAATGCTGTGTTCAGTGCATTGCAATCGATAGGGAGGTAGACACGGCTTCCTATGGATAAAGGATTTAAGCCTATAGGGGTCTCCCAAAATATACTCGACGGTACGCGGGAGCACAAGTTCGTACTGGCACTTATCGTCTCAAAGTGGAGGAATCACCCAACCATCAGTGAGGACAACAGTTACCAGGCTTTACAGCGCCGGAATACGTCTCTAGCCTAGACCTCTAAATGTTGTGCGTTAAGTTCCAAAGCGTTGTTAGATTCATTGAATTTATTTTAAGTTGATCTTTCTTATGAAGTTTGCCTTTTGGGTTCACCACGAGATGTAGATGTAATTCCTAAAATGCAATCTAAAGATGATAAACAAACTTTTATCTCTTTTTTGCAATGAAAATCCTAGCTACTAGGGGAAAAGAAAGACACAATCTTTTCACAAAGAGCAAAGAGCACATTGTAAATGCACTTTCCTAAATCAAGGCAAACAGACTGTCAATATGCAAATGCACATGTGCATGTATTTGTTTTCGACTTTCTTAGTATTGATGCTAAAAAGAAAGTTGATGTACAAATCTGAATTTGCTTTCAAGCGACAAACACAAACATGCTTCTTTTCGAAATCAAAAGATAGAGACGATTACGACACCTTGCGATTTTGAAATGAACACTCGTTTTTGACACTTAGAAAATCACAAATTCAGACCAAAGGCAATAGTAAAAGTATAATCGACCATCAACAGCAATCAAACTTTCTCCTATGATCAAAATCGACACTTGCGACAGATCTAAATCAAAGGGCGACAGTACGACTATTCTACTTTTGCAATGGAAAACTGTAAACGACGCAACAAACACACAAAAACATCTACAGTTCTTTTGTACAAAGGAGGCGGAATAACTGTAAGGAAAAGGGGTTTTAGACAGACATATACTGATCACAGGCTGCAAAATTCAGAGACAAAACTGGAAAGAATGAAGCACAAGAACCTCAGCTGCACAGGGCTAGTCTGATCAGCGCACCTGTAACACAGAGAAACTGGATTGCAGCGCAGGTTGCCCTTTCGGGAAGTGCGCTGAAATGCAGGATCTCTTAACAGTACCTGCGCTGGGCCAGAAACGAGAATCTGTCCGGGTTCTGGGTCACGGTTTGCAGTTCAGTCTTTGGTTTTTGGCCGAGTAAAAGCAATCAGTAATGCACAATCAGGGGTAGATCTAAGGAGGGTCTAAGAGCTATCACAAGGGCAATCAGATCATTTGTGAATCAGCTGTTCAAATCATAAACAGATCCAGTGAATGGATTGAAGCAACAGATGTCTACTTTGCATTTGTTATGGCAAATGCAGTTCGAATGCTACTTATAAGTTTATGAAACAAACAACAAAGAGATACACAAACAAACTAATTAGACATTCTCCCAGTGGAGTCGCCATTTTGTTATCGGGAAAAGTGTCTATTTAAAACTGCTCTATCCCACTAAGGTGTGACAGCTACCTTAGAAACAAATAGAGAAAAACTACTTTTGTATTTCCTTTATGAATTAAAGATAGAGGGGGATAGAAAGAACCAACGTGTGTCTTGCGCTAATCCTTTGATCCAATCCCTCTCTTCTTTGACAGCTTCCAGCTACTTGCTCCCTTACTTGCTCAGCTTCACCAAGTACCTGTAAGATCACAGAAGAAGAAAACTATACAAAGACATGGATCTATATTCATAAAAAGCTTAGGATCAGATTTAAGCTAACCATACAAATGTAACAAGCATCAATGATACAAAAGCATGGAAGAAAAACTCAAATAGTTTTTATTGATATACAAGAAGATCCAGGAGGAGTTACAACCGATGATTCCTGACCCAGCATCAACCTCCCAGCAAAGAAGCCCCTCTTCACCTCCAACAAAGCATAAATCACCCAATACTCTGATATCTATCTCAAAACCAACAACAATTCCTTACAATGTGCAAAATTCCAGCCTTTGGATCTTTGGGATGAGGGATCCATATATAGATGTATGCAAGGAGGATGAGTCAACTTGTGATTTGATTAGTGTCTTCTCTCTGTCAGTTCTTGCTTCCACTTGGAGACTGAAGGCCTCTTACTCATCCTTGGTCGAATTTAGTGTGGCAAGTGTCATAGGAGAAGATTCTTGAAGCTTCCATTGTCTCTCCACCTCACGGAATGGCACTGCCATTTGTCATTTCTCTCCCAACGCACCCTCATAGTGCATTTAGGTGCATTGCAACGCACCTAGCTAGTGTGTTTAGGTGCTATGCAACGCAGCTAACCAGTGGAGCAGCTGAAATGATCCTGTTTTGACTTATTCTGAGCAGTTTCTGGTGGAGAACTTCTGGGAGAAGCTGTAATTTGTTGACCTTGTTCCTTTAGGGGTTGGAACAACCCTTTTAGGGACTTAGGAGCCCTTGGTTTATGGACATTTCATGCTTGGAGCTGCAAGGCACAAAAATGTCTATAACACAGAGGGTAACCTTGGTTGTTTTTGTGTCGTTCGATAGCAAGGAATTTCTATCGAAACACCAAATCCACGAGTTGGTGTTGGGTTTGAGGTGAGCAGGCTCCCATTCCTCTGGTGTATTTGTTTTCAACTTTTCAGCAGTATTCGGACATTCATTGTGACACCTTCCTGAGGAATCCCGGATTCGAATGAAGGAATAAGGATTGGTCGTGCAGTGCTAGGTTCCACAGCTACGGATCCTTTGCATCCATCCATCAATGGGTTTCTTAGCCACGCAGGGTGAGCTCTATCATGGAGTCAGTCAGCTTCAGAATATCTCTCATTATTATCCCAATCCAAGTTGACCAGGGCTTAAGCACTGGTAAATAGACGTGGAATTGAAGAAGAAGATCGAAATACAAATAGGCGACAATGGCTATTTTCTGAGGGAAAACATATATACAACATTAAGAATTGCAATGGAAGGAGAGGAGGGGCAAAAGTTGAGATCTAAAGCTGCAAAGCTCTGTGATATTATAACAATCAAGAAGCAAAGTCACATCCATGATTTCCTTCAAAAGCTCGAACAATTGGCTGAATAATACAAAAAGAAAAGCCTGTAATGTATCGTTGTAATATCGTTGCTATTAGGATCATCATAGAATTATCAATGATTTAACGATTTTTCGAAGGGAATTTGATACAAAATATTTTGTTCAATGAAACCCTGACCACTAGTAAGCATTTTCTAGGCTTCCCAATATCTGGAACAAGCTCCTTTATTTGACTCCCTTATACCCAACAGGATTGGAATCGTCAATACATCAGTGGAAGGAGAGTTTGACCTCCATACCCCACCCAATAACAAATCAACCGTGAAATGGGAGTTCATGGTCTACACTTTCCAATTCATCATTGTTAGAGCTAATAATTATTTTTATTGTTAGAGTTGTATCATTACCTACAAGTTTGTTTTAACATAAAGTTGGCATTCAGATTATCTCCATATTTATATTTTTGATTGCCTCATGTATAAAGTTTACTTCATTGATTTTAAGTTTGTTTGAATGTAAAGTTGGATTCCAGGTCTCTTCATATCGATTCGTTATGTTTTGTTATTTTTGTATAGGTTAATGGACAAATAAAATTCATTATCTAATATATTATATTATAATGTATTAATTTATTTTATTTTAAATTTATTTTTTTATTGAAAATTAAATTGATTTATAGAATTAAAACCAAATATAATTTTAAAAAATTATAATACATTCAAAAATTAAAATAAAATATTAACTTAATCAAATAAATAAAATAAATAAGTAAAAATAATTCCTAATACATATAAGAAAATTTGTTTTACAAAAGTATTGTAAATCTTTATGATGAATTTGAGGGTATGATATGGATGGAATCTTAAAATTTTCTTATGGGTTGAATCTTAAAATTTCATATGAATATGTTGTCTTTTTTTCTCATGAATGAATTATCATCGCTTTAAATAAAATATATCACATATGCATTTGAGAATTTAAGAAATACTACAAAATATTGTTTTAAATTGTAAGTTCTTTATTTTTATGATGATGATGATGATGGTGGTGGTGGTGGTTAACGTCCACTGAGACCAAATTGGTCTATCGGACCTATAATTTTCTTAGTTCTTAATTGTCTGGCTTCTCGTATTTTTTGGTGAGATTGGTGTTGTAGCTTTCTTTTTTTTCTCTATGGTCTTCTAACTTCCTTTATCTTGCAACTCCTTCATCTCTTCTGGTTCTTGGGACATTGGTGTCTTAGCTTCATGATCTGTTGTCTTCATCCTTTTGAAGATAGTCGGAGAAGAAGTTTGTTCTAGGAGATCTGCTTTGCTGTTAAATGAAGATTTATTTTGTGCGGTATTCGAATCCTCATAAGTGTTTATGCTTGAGGGGTTGTTGAGTTCACTTTTTTGTTGTTGGGCGGGGCTTTCCCCCTGCTTGTCTTGAGAGTTGTTTCTTTCTTGCCCAATTTCTTGCGATTCAGAGTTTTCTCGAGAGTATTCTTCCTTGCTGATAGTGTAATGTTCTTTTTGTGCTCCTTTCCACCATGTAGATATGTGGTGATTCTTTCTAGCAGAATTTTTCTAGGAGGCTTTTGGGCAATTTTTGGCTAGATGGCTTGTCCCAAAGCAGGATCGACATCTGAGGAGGACACTTTTATAATCGAGTTTCTTGTTCCACCAATAGTCTTTACTTGTTAGGTTTATTTCAGCTGGGAATATGGCGCTGAAGTCCATTTCTACATAGATGAGTGCATAGGTGGTTCTGGCATATTCATCTGTTTTTAAGCACCTGCAGTAAAGTTTCCCAATTGCATTTCCAATGGCTTTTAGCGAGGAGAAATTCCAGAGATGCAAAGGTAGGTTTGGCAATCTCACCCAGACTGGTGCTGAAGTTATGACTGTTATTGAGGGATCGAATGATGGGTTCCATGGCTTCATGAATAGGCCTGATTTTTCCCAAAACCAAGGGCCGGAATCTAGAATACATTGCCTGCTTTTAGGGTTTTCAAAATCTACTATAAAGAAACTCCTAGCATAGTGGTAGATATTAATTTCATCAGAAATGACAGACTTCCATACCTCCAAGATCCAACTGTGGAGAGCTGTCATTTGCGGCCAAAAACCATTGAATCGGTAGATTAGGGCACTTTCAAAAAACTTTAAAGCATCATCGAGTGAGGCCTGGACCACTTGGAGAGTGGGAGATGGGGATTCACTTACGATATGGGCAGGAGCTTGCCCCCCAGAGGCGAACAGAACTAAGCTAGCAGTTATCTTCACGAAGCTAGGAGCCATCTGGATCAAGGTCGATCGATGATTCCCAAGCTTATGTATGCCCCTGCGGAAGAATGAAAAAGCCTTGCATAACCCACAGATCATTATTTATAGTTTTGGAATTATATTTATATAAAAAATGAAATTTTTCAAAATGTAAAGTTTATTAATATGATTGAAATAAATCAAATATATAATTATTATATAAATCTTTATTAATATTTAAAAAAAATGTTTTCCTTTATAACAAATATATAATCACTAATAATAGGGAATGCAAATGGAAATAAGAATACAACTTATATTTTGAATGCCACCATATCAGAGATTGGAAAAAAAAATATTGAATTCCCTTCACCAAACATCATAGAATGTCTAAAATGAGGCAAAAGTAATTTGTAGTTGCAGTTTCCTCACTGTATAAATTGCCCATTCTAGAAAATCGATATTTCTTCATAATAGTTCTAAATCTTTCATTGGTAAAATAAGTGGTAAATTATATCTTGGTCAACCTTCATCATCTATCGTGTATTACCAACTTAACACAAGTACACTAAACAACCTAAATCTAATACAACAGTAATTATTATTTCAAACCAAAGTACAACTTTTTCAATTCAACAATTCCAATTGAACAATCCTATTGGCCTCTCTTTGCACCTTTTTGGGGCAATTTCTAGTATATGTATTATAAGAATTTCAATAGATGCATTGAATTTTATTTGAAATCTTTAAACATATTTAATACTCTTGTCGAGTTCGTGGAGGAGAGAAGAGCCAATAATATAATTCCTACTTGTCTCGGTTGTCACTTTCTATGTAAAGGAGTCTGTTCCTATTCTTTAGGGTTGTTATATCTAGATGTTCCTAGATTGGTGTGTGGTTGAGATATTCTCTCAACCAAGTGATTGTGTGTCCAAGATAGTTTCCCTATCTTGAGACAACACTTCATATATTTATTTGTAACATTATTTGATTAATGCCAATATAGATTTACTTATGGAAATTTAACATGGTACAAGACCCTGTGAGGACCTGAGGCCCCTTCTAGGTCGAGGGAAATAAAGAGTTTGGTGAATGTCTATGTTTGTCCATCATCTGTCGAAACCCGTGGCTAATCTTAAATTGGATAATTTTAAGTGGTCTCCGAGTGGCATCTCCATTGCCGGACCCGTGGAGGAGTTGCAGAGAAATAGATCTCTGTTTGCAGAGACTGCAAAATTGAAATAAGTGTGGTGAGTGTGGAAGCCTGCCATGTGATTAATTTTATGGCTGAGATCACATGATCTGTTGAGAGACTATTTCGGCCAGAGAATATATGTGTGAGCGATTGATATGTTAGATGTTGTTATCAGCGTGAAGGTGAAGATTGCAAACTGCCATGGCGCCAAGTATTTGTGTGGATCCAACATGTCTCCTTCACATGTTTTGTGGAATCGCAGGCTTCTCATTACAGATGTTGAAGGAGTATGCGTGTGATTAAACTTATGTGTGGAGGATCATTGCATGTGTAAGCAAACTTTCTAAACCTCTCTGCGGATTGCTAAGTTCTACAGCGCGGATGTGTGATAAAGCCATGTGGAAGAGCCATTCCCATCGGTGAGAGGAGACTGTGCTCACTGGTCAAGGAACTCCAGTGTTGTGGGGATTTAATAATGGACCCATCGTTGGTCTATGTACTGTGAACATTACTGTGAAAGGAGGACCAACAATGCCAAGAAATCTAAAAGGCCAATTAATATAGCCAAGCTTCTTAATGAAGGCTTGTCCGTCAGGTGCTTGTTGATTGTTTGATTCTGCATTTCAATGTTTCTTCAACTTCTCTACAGAGAATACCTATTAGGGCAGCTCATATTGGTGATTAGCAAAAAAAAAGCCCTCTTCACATTGATCTAACTGGCTTCAATTTTGATCTCAAAAGGCAATAACGAGGATGATTTAGTGCGCAACATCAAAGACTCTACGACGGAGTTTAGGATGGCGTGTTTAGTATATGGTATTGTCATGGGATGAAATTGTTACCCTCGACAACATAATGAAGGGAAACAATTGTGGAGCAAGGCGGACCAAATGTTGGTGAAACTGGTAGATAAAGATGATCCTTCCGAGTAAGTTTATTTTCAAGGATTATGTTCAATCGAATTAGAAAGATGTTAGTAATCGAGTTGCAGGTTCTATTCAAGATATCGTGTATAATGTAGCACCTAGTTGGAACACAAAATTGGTACTTCAGATAGAGCTAGGACTGTTCTTCAGAATTATGAACGAGATAATGAAGGGAATATGACAGAAGTTGAGGAATTGCAGTATAATAACGCAACCTGTGTAAGTAGCTAGAGCATGCTAAATTGGAGTTGTTAAAGGGCTGTTGTGCTTTGAATTCAAATTTGATTAAGTGTCATGTCATTAATGTAAATTTGTTTTCAAAAAAAATGGATGTTTGTTCTTGTGACAGTTAGTCTGCCCAACTATTGTCATGAGTTTGAGTCTCTGTTGGAATTGGCCATTCCAGCAATAGACAAATTTATTTGTAGGAATTATTAACTACCATATGTATTAAAGACGTGACAGTGAATATGACATCAGAGGAGTTGCATAATAGATTAAAAGATGTTGGACAACTAAGTTAAAGTTTGTGTGAGTTTGTGGAATAAACTCATGATGATGGTATATTATGTGTCACATACATTTACTAATAAAAAGTTTAGGATGTTTTATAGTGGTCTTTGTAATGTACTTGGTCACTCCAAGAGTTGGAGTGTGTAATGTAAGACTAATGAGGCATGTGTACCCCCATGAAGTTCGTGGTAATCTTAAAACCACTCTGTAATTGCAGGTTTTTGGTAAGCTTGAAACCACTTTGTAGTGTTGGTTTGTTGTTTCTGGCATGTGAGAGTAAAGTGGACAGGGATTCTTGTAGGCATGGTTTAGGGTTAGTCAAAAAAACCCTTGGCATTGTTGAGGGTAAGCCGAGAAAACCCTGAGCCTAGTTAATTTGGGCCTATGGTGAGCCTTTGTGGCTAAATTGAGTGCCTTGGTGGCAGAGTTGAGCCTTCATGGCCGAGTTGAGCTTTGGTGGCTGTGTTGAGCCTTGGTGGATGAGTTGAGCCTTAATGGCTGAGAGTCATTGTTGGCATGGTTGAGGGTAATCCCATAAAATCCAAAGCATGTTTATGGGTAATCCGATAAAACTGATGATGATGATAGAGGGGGACATGGAGGTACAGGTACATGTATGCAGTTATAATGGTTGAAAAAACCATGTATGTGAAGGGCATCCTAGTAGAATGGCAGTTGCAGCGGTTGGCACCCATGCATTTCGGTGGATGGTTGCTCCTTTATATGGACATCAACATATTCTTTTGTTATGTTTGACCACAATTAGATTTTGCAGATTGATATCGAGACAAGTAGTCATTAAGGGGGAATGTTGGAAAATGTAATTCCTACTTGTCTCAGTTGTGGCTTTCTATGTAAAGGAGTTTGTTCATATTCTTTAGGGTTGTTATATCTAGATGTTCCTAGATTGGTGTGTGGTTGAGATATTCTCTCAATCAAGTGATTGTGTGTGTCCAAGATAGTTTCCCTATCTTAAAACAACACTTCATATATTTATTTGCAACATTATTTAATTAATGACAATATAAATTTCCTTATAGAAGTTTAACATTTGAATTAATGTCAATCTATGGTTCTTGGGTGTAAACTTGACTGGAGGTTAACCTCATTGGCCCAATGGCTTACACGTTGCGTCCATTATATTCGATGGTTGGTTTCATATTATATTGGGTTTTCAATTATTATGTTATTCTAACTTCATTGGCCCAATGGCTTACACGTTGCGTCCATTATATTCGCTGGTTGGTTTCATATTATCTTTGGTTTTCCATTATTATGTTATTCTAGCTTCATGTGTTGCCTTCATGAAGGCCATACCTTCATTACCCTTTAAACTTTTAAGTGGAGCGCCTTTCTTTGTTGTGAAGATTTTAAGTGAGGCATATATGACTTAGAGTGAAGTTGTTCTTTAATATTTTATTCATAGTTGATTTGTTTATTAATTAATTTAATTAATATTTACTTTATTCAAATCTTTTTATTCAATTTTTACTTATTTTATAATTATTTAATCTTTGATTTATTTTTTTATTACAATTGATTTAATTGATGTTAAAATTAATTTTAATTAATTATATATATTTTTGTTATTATGTTTGATTTTGTTTATTATTATTATTATTTAATATTTAATATTTAATATTTGTTTAATTTGTAATTATTTTCATAATAATTTTGTATTTTGATTATTAGTTAATTAAGTTTTATTTTTAATTATTTTATTTTATTTTATTTTTAAATTTTTAGTTTCAATTTATTATAATAATAATGTAACTTGTAAATGTAGTCATTAATTCAAAATTAAGATTTTAATTTTTTATTTAACATAATAATTATTTTTTTACAAGTTACAATGGTTATTATAATGAAAAATTTAATGTAGGGAAAATATGAAAATTTAAGGGAGCGATTTTCGATCATGAGAATATGAGAGGAGACACAAGGCGAAACTAACTGAAGGAACCAAGATCTAATTGGGGTCAAATTGGCGACAACAGTTCTCATCTTCATCTCCTTGCTTGCTAGCTTTAGACTCCTCCTGAGCCTCTTCTTGGATGCAATCATCCCAAAGCCTATCCCAATTGGAAAGGTACTTCTAAGTGTAGATCCCTTTAAGAAATGGTTCTGACGACTTGGTGAAACCATTCAATGCCACATTTATGAGTTCTACGTCCTCCACTTTCTCCCCAATCATTACAAGTTGATCACATATATGTGTGACCTTCATGAGGTAGGTAGTAAAATTGTCAGATATTGACATCTACATATAAATGATTGTGTTCTTCAAGATCATCTTCATGTTCATGTTGTCACTCTAGAAAAAATCCACTAGTGCCTTGAATATCTCCCTAGACAAATTCTTCTCTTCCAAGTGAGCTATCAAATTATCCTTCATAACATCCATAATAATCTATTCAACTCTGATGTACTTACTTTCATGAGCTACTAATGCACCAGGTTTGTCAATGAAGGAATTACTTTATATTGAGGTTTCTTAGTGAAGGAATTACTTTATGTTGAGATCTCATTTAACATATGATCTATTTGTTGCAAACTATTGTAGATCTATGTTTGATCCTTTAAACACCCACAAAAAGGAAACAAAATTTACTACTTCCAAACAATTTGATTGGTATGACCTCCCTCTGAAGCATACAACCTCCAACAATCTAATTATTATCTAATTTATTATGCAACGTTGAAATCAGCCTCACTCTCAAAGTGAAAGATTTGATACCATGCTAAGCTTCCTTAACTCCAACAACTAGTAATTTATTTCCTAGTAACTTGTTATAAATTAATATAAACAACAGCTTACTAGATAAACTACACTACAGAGATTTGAACTAGTAAATTAAATTAAATTCAGTGGAATAAAATTAAACCAATATCACACATGCACACAAAATATTTCTTCCCTTTAAATATGGTTTTCATTAAAAATAATATCTCATAATACAATGGTTTCCCCAATTTGGAAAATAAACTACACACTACGGAAATTATAAGTTACAACAAACCTGGTAATTTTTCTAGCTAGAAATAAACCCTACTGCATTCTTTGTATG
Source organism: Pinus tabuliformis (assembly GCA_031772625.1). Classification (NCBI taxonomy): domain Eukaryota; kingdom Viridiplantae; phylum Streptophyta; class Pinopsida; order Pinales; family Pinaceae; genus Pinus; species Pinus tabuliformis. The sequence continues at coordinate 498,795,894 of CM062814.1, read as the reverse complement.
GACTACATGACCTAAAAATTGTTGTTTGTTGCATTTGCAATCTGAAGATATGGATGTACAGGTTGAGGCCTTTTTGTATGACCCGCATTTTTGTTGTATAAACCCACGTGTTCATTGGATATTTGACGGTTTTGTTGTTGTACAACTTGTGGCCCTACTGCACAAAAAATATCGTCTACCACCTCACATTTGGCTATATTGTTACCCATAATTTTACCCTTTTTTCTAACGCTATGTTTTTCTCCTTTTGTTGCAAATTGCTACATTCTCCTCCTTTGGATTGAATTCCTAGGAGTGAAGGTCATTTATCACTCTCTTCTAACACTAGAGAAAATTCCTTTATCACAATGTTGTTCAAAATACTTTTGGTGTGCCCTTCTCCTTTACTTAGATTTACTTTTATAATCTTGAGCTATTGACAAATCCATAAACCTAATCTCCAAAGGCATTGATAGTTGATATTAGATCTCACCTCTCTTGATATGAATGGTTAATATTGATCTAATTCACTAATTCAAAAAGCTTTCCATTTCATTAGATTAAACTCACTTTTTATAAAAATCTCTTCAATTTTATTAATCCTTGATCAAAACAATCGGTTCATGTAGGTACAAGGTTCAAATCTCTCAATCTGTTATGATGCCTCAACTTAAAGTGAATTTGCTAAGGTTGAGGCCTTTGGATTACTTCCACACATATAGACACTTAGACCTATGCAGAAGTTCCCATATAATGCCATAAACATCAACACGTTTGTTGGTTGACCTTACACAATGAGGGGATTCTACAATGATTTCTTAATGTTTTTACTATTTTTGGTGTTGGTAATGTATGGGAATCAAAATTATACTATAGATAGTTACCAACATTCTAAACAATCCAAGCCCAAGTTTAGTAACAATGCTTTCTTTCTCACTCACAACAATTGGGGCACATATATTCAGTGCGGTGTTGAAATGAAAAATTCAAGGAACGACACATTTAGTCAAATGAAGTCATGTACTATTAGAAAATGAAATGAATCCTACCTATAACTAAAATTGTGGGTTTGATGGAGAAAAGTGAGTTACATTGGTCAAATCCAAGTGTGCATCATCATGATAAGAAAACATGGCTATTCAATGCTTACCCACTCTATCTCTTTTTCCATGAATTAAATCAAGGAAATCACATGGAATCATGCAATTAAACCACCATCATTACAAATTATAACGAAGATGTTTGTATACATCATAGTGAACAATATCTTGAAAACTATAGGTTACACATAACAACCATTATATTTTTCTACATAAAATCACATTAATAGAACACATCATTGAATTCTCATTCGAGTGATATAAATGTTGGTCCAATGCTTATGTTCAATCTTAGTAGCTAATGTTATATTTCTTTGAGATTAAGAGTACATGGAATAAGTAGTATAGGATAAATTTGGTGGTTGATGATTTTTCTTCCAAGCGTAGAGAATTTTTTCCACTACACTGTAGTCCCAAAGAATTTCTTTACATGACAAGACTACTGTCCCGGGAGATAGGGATCAGCATGTAAAGAAAAGAACAATCAACCTTTTCATCTATTATTATTTTGAAGTGACATGATCATCTACACAAGGCTATGTGCATATTTATCTATATGTTCAAAAGGATTCCCCAAATATCTATTACCATGCCCCCAAATTTGTCATCACATATTGGGAGTGCCTCACTAAGTCAAGGATGTTCTCCTTCCTTATGCAGGAAAGTGGCTTTACTAAGTAAAATGGCTTTATAGATCCTATGTAACATCACCCGACCCCTCAAGTTACGATTAAAGGAATGGGGTAATTATTTTTTTTGTGTTTATTTATCGCGTTAATAGTTCCCTATTTATATATAAACACACACACACACATATATATATATGCATATTCGTTATACCACAAAAAACCCTATGGGCATCCGCTCTCTGCGTTATCCAAATTCCTTCCGAGTGGGTCCCCTTAGAAATGTCACCCCACTTACCCTCTCCCAACAGTTTCCAAACTTCACACATGGTTACTCATTGAGCTCTCTATTCTAAGCTTACATGGACATCAAACCCCTCTTTTTTGTCTGTTCATTGGTCCACAACCTAACTTCCAATTACTGCCACTACATCCCACATCATCCCAGTCATAATAACCCAATGTTGTCTCTCATGACACCGTTTTATTTCTTTGAGCTCACAACATCGAGCTGACCTAGCTATGGGTCTACCTCCCATCAATTAAAACATCACGGGACTTTCGTGTATGGCCAACACAACTAGCCTATGTGATCCCGTCGAGTCCTTCCTGGGGCATTCTAGAGAATGCACTTTACCAATTGTCAGGGCTCTCTTACTGGGCATGCGTGGATAGGGGGAACGTATGGTCGCTTCTCCTGTTGGTACACTACAACAACTCTTGGTTACCAATGCAACTTATGCCACTTCATCCTACTTCCTTTATCCCATAGCCTCCTTTGTGGCTCCTCCTTATTTTTCTAGGGTCATGTCATTAGAATGACTTGGCTATCGGTACCCAATCATATTTGCATGTACCGCCTAGGTGGTATGACTTACATCATCCCGCTTGTTTCCTCTTGGTGCTTTTCAATTGACTCCCACTTCAACCTGACGGGGTGAACTCGTCAAGATGACTTGTCAAGTGGGCCAATACCTGACCAATCACACCCTATCAACTATGTGGGATCGACCACGTACCCTCTTACGTCATCCCTTCAGGCCCTTCCAAGTGCATTTGATCTTCCTACACTAAAATTTACCCGAGTTGACATCAGGCGATGTCATCCCAGCTTTGTGCTCTTATCACTTCCTATTACATCTTCCTTTCATTCTTTTGGACTAGACTTCCATGCCACCTGGCCAGTAGGCCACCCTTCAGGCCAATGGTATTAATGTCGAGCTCACGTAAACTTTCCATGTAATCTCGATACTCCAACTGAGCTCCATCCTTAACCTACACACTCATGAAGAAGAGGATGAAATGCAACATGATATATCAAAATTATGAGACCAAGTGCAACAAAATTCACTCTCACAAAAAGTAACAAAAGCTAAGATGGATGGTTTAAAGAAAGGCGTGGAAGCTAATATGGATGGCATGGACGCTAAGATGGATGGTTTAAAGAAACGCGTGGAAGCTAAGATGAATGACGTGGAAGCTAAGATCGATGGTATTAAAGAAAATCTTAAAGGAAACATGGAAGATTTGAAGAAAGATTTGACAAAGTTTCTACAAGAAATGCTTACTAATGGTGAAAGGGTAGTAAAGGAAACTCATGTTGAGAACAAAATAAATGTTGATCATGATTTCATAGACTCTAACGTTGGATTTGAAGACCCACCATCTTCCAAATATTGATATGAGGATGTTTGATGGCAAGGATCCCATAACATGGATACTACAGATGGAGCAATATTTCGATCTCCATAAACTGCAAAACACACAAAAGGTATGCATTGCAACTTTATATTTGGAACCAAATCAGTTTGTATGGTATCGATGGCTTTTCTCTCGTAAACAAATGGTCACTTGGTAAATTTTTATGGAAGAAATGATAGCACATTATGAGGATACAAAAAGAAACACCTTTTTCAGCCAATTGGTAAATCTCAAACAAAAGGGTTTAATGGTGGGGCACGTTGAGGACATCCAAAAATTGAATATAAGGGTAAAAGATATTCCAAAGGAGCATGGGATTGATGTGTTTATAGGGAATTTAAAGGATAGCATCCAACATGAAGTTTGCCTTTGGAAACTTGATTCATTGGAGAAGGCATTCAAGTTGGCAAGAAAAATGGGAAGCAAAATTATGGAAACAAGGAAGCTTACCACTCACAACTATAAAGATGGAAGTGTTGTTGCCCCTATCCTTCCACAACCTACAAGGTTGATACCACAACAATTGGAAGTAAAAGGAGAAAAAGGGCTTTGTTACAGCTGTGATAGAAAATACACTAAAGGTCATAAGTATGCTGAGAAGAAATTATTTTACATATATTGTGAAGAGGAGGAAGAAAAGGAACAAGAAATGTCAAAATAGAGGATATACACCAGGAACAAACCCTAGAGAAATAAGAAATGAATCTGACCATATATTGTAATGCATTGGTCGAAATTACCACCCGTCAAACTATCAAGATATAAGGACATATCAAGAAGAAAAAGGTAATAGTGTTGTTTGATTCGGGAAGTACCCATAATTTTATTCATTGTAAGATCGCCAAGGAATTGAATTGCTTCCTATATCCAACACTAGAGTATCAAGTGATGGTTGTAAGTGGAGGAACCATAAACTGCTCTAGAAAGTGCCATAATATAAAGCTATCCATGGGAGAATATGTATTGAATATCCCAATGCTTTCCATTCCAATGGGTGGTGTTGATTTTGTACTAGGAGTCTAATGGCTACAATCCTTGGGTACAATAGCTTTTATTTTTCAAGAACATTTCATGAATTTTTTTTTGGAAGGAAAGGAATTTGAATTAAGGGGTGTTGTAGGGAAACCAGGAAATATAATTAGCTCTAAAAGAATGACAAAGATTCTAAAGAAAGAAAAATGAGGTGTAATTGCACAATTATGTTCGCTAGAGGTTCCCACATTGAAATCATCTATTTCTCCAGATCTCCAAAAAGTCTTGGACAATCATTCCAAGGAATTTGAGACTCCCAAAGGTCTCCCAATTATTCCAGATCATGATCATGCTATTCATTTGATTCTAGGAAGTGTTCATCTAAACATCAGGCCTTACAGATATCTGTATGCCGAAAAGAGTGAAATTGAATGTATGGTTGTAGAAATGCAAGAGGTTGGTATAATTCAACCTAGTCAAAGTTATTTTTTCTACTCTAGTAGTATTGGTGCACAAGAGGGATGGCTCCTGGCATATGTGTTTGGATTATAGGTAGCTCAACAATCTCACTATTAAAGATAAATTTCCCATTCCTGTCATTGATCAATTATGGATGAATTGCATGGATCAATTTACTTCACCAAGTTGGATATTCATTCTAGATATCATCAAATCAGAATGAAGGCTGGAGCATTCTAAAAACAACATTTAGAACTCATGAGGGTCATTATGAATTTTTGGTCATGCCTTTTGGCCTCACCAATGCACCTTCTACATTTCAAGGTTTGATGAATTCCATTTTCAAACCCTTCCCTATAAAATTTGTGTTCGTATTTTTTGACGATATACTAATCTACAACAATTCTTGGAAGGATCATGTTCAACATGTTGACACAGTGCTCAAACTATTGGTGGAGAAACAATTATATGCAAAATCTCCAAATGTTTCTTTGGAGTACAAGAGGTGGAATATTTTGGTACTCAGTTAACTCATAGCTCATCTTATCATCCTCAATCTGATGGGCAAATGGAGATAATGAAAAAATGTTTGGAAGAATATCTTCGTTTCTTTGTATCTGATGAACATACACAATGGGTCAAGTGGTTGCCTCTGGATGAATGGTGGTATAACACTTCCTTCCATATTGCAGAGAAAATGACCCCATTTATGGCACTTTATGGATATCATCCATCGTCCATCACATCATATTTAAAATAAAATTCTAAGGTTCAAGTAGTGGAAGATCACATCGAGAATCAACAACAAGTTCTCAAACTCTTAAAGGATAACCTCACTTTGGTGCATAATAGAATGAATCAATAGGAAGATCAACATTGCAGCCAAAGAAGACAAGCTCTATTGCTGCACAAACTTCCTTGAGCGAAGTCTTTTCGACCATAGGTCTGCCTAAGAGGTCCGGAAGTTCTCCACATCAATAACAGGGCCTCATGCCAAAACTGATGATTCATTAAGGCCTCTTAGGGTTATACCCCTCTTAAGCTTGAGCCAATATAACTCTAAGGAGTTCCTAGCCCACATGCATTCCTCGTTCTCAGACAGGGAATTCCACGCATGCTATTGTAGGCACTCCTGCAGCCCTTACCTACCATGGGCTTGGTGTGAGCTCTCGAAATGTCTCCACCTCGCCTGCCACACATTGCAAGTGCCAGAATATATGTCAAGCTTGTAAGAAGCTCCATGGCTCTATGCATAACATTCCAGGGATGAACTAGCTACGCTCTAATGCTAGCAGAAGATATCCAACGTGTTGATACATGGTTGTGAGGCCATTTAGGTAAAATGCATGGGGTTTTAATTTCCAAAAAGGGAAACAAACCCTTCAACTTTAACGCAATAATTTTTGTGCGAAAAAGTAGCTTGTAACTTAGAAAATAAATTTATCTAAGCGAATGCTAAACCTTCTACGAAGATGGTCTTCTGTGTAATTGTTTCATATTAATAAGAAGGGCCACTGAGCCTACTGTTTCCAAGTTTCATTCCAAGTTCTTTATATCTTTTTCTATAGCCTGTAACATGTCATAATGTTTCTCTTTTATTTATTTATTCATATGCCATTTGCAAGATCGTTAACCATTTCATTCATAATAATGTTCAGCTCAACGATATGGCTTCGTATGTATTATCATATAACTTATTACACCTTTTGTGCATCTGTTGCTCTGTTATCAAGACTAGTAAGTTATTCGCACAACTTATTATTTCTAGTTTAGAAGCTCATGCTTAGTTTATTTATCAGTGTCATTCATCTCAGAGAAATAACACATACACGGATATATTCAACATGTCCATAACTGACATATCCCCACAGAGGTGTAACCATGTATTCAATCATTAAAGACACAAACTTAGTCCCAAATTATAGAGTTATTTCAATTAGAAATGCATCATACATTCATTATACGATAAACAAGTATAAGAACATACATATCTTTGAACTTGCAAGGAAACTCAGTTTGGTACAATGACTCTCCAACCAACCAAAAACAACTACAGCCACACTCACTTACAACTATCACCCCCGATCTAATTCCAGAGTCTGAGGAGGATGATTGCTTAAGGGACTTGAGTACTAACTGCCAACTGAAATAGGGACTTCAGAGGATATCCTTCCTCAATCCCACTAGTTAACTTCCACTTCTTTTGTCAACTCAGGGAGTCCATAGGTGTTCTACCTCACCCCCAAGTGCACACATAGTGATTCACCCCCTCCTAGAGATTCCAGAATCCACTGTAACAATAATAAAATAGCCACAATTCTTCAATCAAGTCTTCCTTTGATGCTGCTTTGGGATGGCCTCTTCCTAAAATGTTACAAGCATCCATAGTCTTCTATATCAACCCATGGCCTTGAGGGGACCCAAGTTGTTAGAGGTCTCTAGAGATTCCATCCCAAACCACAACCTCCAGGGACCTAAGATGTTACAGGGCTCGAGAGACCTTTGTCTCAACCCACAACCTCTCACGACCCAAGCTGTTACAATGCTCCAGGGATCATATCTCAACCCACAGCCTCCAGGGACCCCAAGTTGTTACAAGGCTCGAGAGACTAGCAACTCAACCCTAACCTATAAGGAACTAGAGATCCAAACCCATTCTCTTCTCTTCTCTTCTCTTATGTGCTTCCTCTTGGTTACTCTCATTAGATGCTCTCCTCCCTTTCCTTCTCTGCCTACCTCTTACATGCCTGGGTTAGAATGGATATCCTCTAATGAATTATTTTTGTTATCTTTTTTTCCTTGTTTCACAAGGATTCTTCCTCCCTCATGCTTGTTGCCTTGGCTTATTTCTCAGCCAACATTTAATGTTGCGTCCTTGTTTCCTTGCATTTCACAGTCCCTTCATAAATCTCTTGTCCTCTTTTCTTGTTGTTATTTTTCAAGAAACATGGGATTGAGTACTTTCTCTTGCATACCTTTTAATTTTAGAACTAGTCCCTTGAATTCATGCACCAAATAGCCTTTAATAGTTGACCTACGATTCAACTTTCTTTATCTGCACAAGAAACCACAACATCCCAAGGAATCCTTATTCCCAACTATGGAATCTATGTCCCTTTGACTCATTCCCCTTTTGTATTTCACAATTTAGTAAAAATAATTACAATGTAGTTATGAGAGAACCATACATGGGGTTGTCATAGTCCCATCCCCCTTGACGAAACATAACCCTTGGTGTTCATCTTCCCATATGAAACACCAGAAATAAAACACAGCAAATATTGTTCCATGGAGCTTTATATACACTGCTCTATATATTATTTACGAACATACACATGCTTGCTTTAAAAATAAAACAAGAAGAAATTATTAGCTTTCATGGCATCAACCATTTCCCACGTGGCCTGCTCTGGCCCAAAGTGCTTCCACTGCACCTTGACTTGCTCTATGGCTCGATTCCAGAGCATGAGACTCCTCTAGTCTAGAATGTGCAATGGCTCTGGCTAGAACTCTCCCTCTAGTTCCACATATAACATAGACCAATCAATCACATTATTAAAATATTCTACATATATTTTAAGTAAAGAAACATGGAAAGCATCATGAACTCTACATGAATGAGATAAAGCTATCCCATATGCCATTGGTCCAATCCTCTCAAGGATTTAAAATGTCCCATAATACCATGATGTCAACTTGATACTTGTCCCAATCCTTAGGTAACTCTTCTTCGGTTTAATTCTCAAAAAAACATGTTCCCCAACTTGGAACTCTTTGTGCACCCTATGCTAGTCTGCATAGTTTTTCTACCTATCCTGTGCCACTTTCAAATTATATTTTATGTTCTAGACATGCTGCTCCATATACTTGAGCATATTAGGTCCTACATGGACCCTGTTAACTAGATCACTCTAGCTAATAAGAGTGTTGTAACTCTTGCCATACAATGCCTCAAACGGACTAATCTTTATGGATTCTTGGTATCCATTGTTGTATGTGAATTCCACAAGTGGAAGATATTCTTCCCCCTTCTTGGGCTAGTGAATCACATACATCCTTAACATGTCCTTAAGGATTTTGTTGATCCTCTCTATTTTCCCATTTATTTATGGGTGATAAGTTGTGTTAAATGCCAATTATGTTCCCACTCCTACAAACAGTTCCTTCCAAAACCTCGAAGTGAACCTATCATATCTATATGAAATTTTCTTCTTGGGAATGCCATCTAGCCCCACAATCTCCTTTATGAAAATTTGTGTGATCTCTTTACTAGAGTTATCTGACTTGAATATTATGAAATGTGCTACCCTTCTTAGCTTATCCACCACTACCATGGTTGCATCATGCTACTTAGGAATTTTTGGAAATCCTATAATGAATCCATAGAAATTACCTCCCACTTCCATTACAAAATAGGGATAAGCTGCAACAATCATGCCAGATGCTTGCACTTAGCCTTTAGTTTTTGGCATTCCATGCATCTTTCCACAAAATTAGCCACTTTCTTCATCAAATTTGGTCAGTAATAGTACTTTTTAATGGTTGTAAGGGTCTTTTGATACACTAGGTAACTTGAATAAGGCTTAACACGGAACTCTTTCATTATGATTCTTTTCATTTCATCATTGTTAGGCATATAAATTTTTTCTTTGAACCTGATTAGGTCATCCTCATTGAGGTGATATTCTTCATCTCCACCACTTTCCATCGACTTTTCTTTCACTTGCTAATATTTTTCATCTTGTAGTTGAGCACTTTTAAATATTTGTATTAGATTTGTCGTATAAGAACTTGCTGCTACCCAGTGATTTACTTGAATTATTATACTCAAGGCATCAACAACCTTGTTCTCTTTACCGTTTATGTACTTGATTTTAAATTTAAATTTGTTGAGTGTAGCCAGCCATCTTACTTGCTTATCATTCAACTTGTTTTTTCCAAACAAATTCCTCAACCCACTATGGTCTATAAATTTCCTTCCAAAGAGATAACGCCTCTACATTTATAAGGCATTAATGATGGAAAACAATTCTAAATCATGTGTTACATAATTCACTTCGTGCTCATTAAATTTCTGGACTCATAGCACATGACTTGCCCTTCCTTCATTAGGACCCCACTGAGTCCGTCTTTGTAAGCATATGTACACATAATGAAGTCCTTGTTGAGATCTACAATTCTTAGCACTAGTGCATTAGTGAGAAATCATTTTATTTTCTCAAAGCTTTTTGCACATTGTACAGTCCACTCAAAGCTTTTTCCTTTCCTTTGAAAGGTTGTAATGGGATGGCCTACCTTAGAGAAATTCCAAATATATATCTTGTAATATCCTACCAGTCCCATAGATGATCTAATTTCATCCACATTATTTAGAGTTGGCCACTCCATTATGGCTTTTATTTTTCCAGGGTCAACTTAGATTCCTTCCTTGGAGGTCATATTCCCCGAATAATGTATTTGTGACTGAAAGAAGTCACACTTTATAATCTTTTCATAGATCTTGTGCTCCTTCAATAGTTGTAACATTGAAGATAGATGTTTCTCATGCTTGTATTTTGTCTTTGAAAACACCAATATGTCATCAGCAAATACAATAACATTCTTTTCCAAATAAAGACACACATTTTTCATCAGGGACATGAACATGGCAGGGGCATCGGTAAGCCCAAGGGTACAACTATGAACTCATAGTACCCATATCTTGTTTTGAAAAAAAAACTATGAATGTCTTCCTCCTTGATTCTTACTTGATGGTAGCCCGGCCTCCCACTAATTAGAACATTGTCAAGCTTGCGTGTTTGGCCAGTGCAACTTCCCCATGTCATCCCGTCGGGTGCTTCCCGGTGCATTCCGGAGAACGCTATTTACCAACTATTGGGGCTATCTTACCATCCTTGCATGGATGGTGGGACCATATGGTACCCTCTCTCATTGGTCTATTGCAACAACTCTTGACTGCCATTGTAGTTTATGCCACTTCATCCCGCTTCCTTTACCCCAGAGCCTCCTTTGCAGCTCCTCTTTATTTTCCCCAGATCATGTTGTTGGACTCACCTGGCTAGCGAGACCCTTCTCCACCAATTATATTTGTGCATATCGTCTACATGGTATGAATTACATCATCCTGCTTGTTTCCTCTCGGCACTTTTCAATTGACTCCCATTTTAAGATGTTGGGGTGAAATTATTGGGATGACTTAGCAAGTGGGCTAGTTTTTGACCAATAACACCCTATCAACAGTGTGGGCTTGGCCATGTACCCCCTTATGCCATCCCTTTATGCCTTTCCATGCACATCTGATCTTCCCACACCAACATTTATTTGAGGTGATGTTAGGCAACATCATCCCGCCTTTGTGCTCTCGATGCTTCCTAGTGCACCTTCCTTTCATTCCCAGGCTAGAATTTTGGGCCACTTGCCTAGTGGGCCACCCTTATGGCCAATGGTGTTAATGCCAGGCTCATATCAAACTGTCATGTCATGCTGACGCTCCAACCCGACTCCCTCCTTATCCTACACACTTGCAATGTTCTAAGATGAACCTTTTAGACCACATCAACCTTCCTCATCCAATCATGTTAGAGGAAAGTCAGGAAGCACTAATGGAAGGCCTCCACATCTAGGGTTTTATTAGAGCTAAGAATAGGGTTCGCACCATTTCATTATAAGGTTTCATCTTACCATTCTATGACACGTTCAAGCTTTCCTTCAATTTATGCCATGGCAGGACTAAGGAATTTTGGCATCTCCTTTTGCGATGAAGTAGATGGGGATCTCTGCAATCACCCCAAACACAAGATCTACTACTGCGGAGACTTATTTTATCCATTATTTTTCACCATAGCTTAGTATCAGAGGTTCGTCCAATCTCCAGATCAACAACAGAGCCTCATGCTAAAATCAATGATTCATTTAGGCCTCTTAGGGTGCCACCCCTCCTGAGCTTGAGCCAATATTACTCCAAGGAGTTCCTACCCTACTTGCATTCCCCATTCTCGAACAGGGAATTCCATGCATGTTGGTATAGGTTCTCCTGCAACCCTTACCTACCATGGTTTTGGTGTTACCTCCTGAAAGGTCACCACCTTGCCCGCTACATGTCTCCAGTGCCAGAACCCATGTAAGGCCTGTAAGAAGCTCCATGGATTTATGAAGAACCTTCAAAGGTCAAACTAGATATGCCTTGATGCTAGTGGAAGATATCCAGGGTGTTGATACATACATGTGAGGCCATTTAGGTAAAGTGCATGGGGTTCAAATGGCCCCAAAGGGAAACAAACCCTTCTTATTAATGCAATGTTTGTCGTGCAATAAATAAACTTGTAACTTAGAAAATAAATTGATGTAAGTGAATGTGGAGCCTGCTAAGTGGATGGTCTTCCATGTACTTATTTCATATTAATAAAAAGTGCCTTTGAGCCTACTGTTTCCATGTTTCATTCCAATTTCTTTATGGATTTTCCTACAACCTATAACATGGCATAATGTTTCTATGTTATTTATTTATTCATGTGCAGTTTGCAACACAGTTAACCATTTCATTCAAAATAAGGTTCAACTCAGCATTATGGCTTAATCCTTATTATCATATGATTTATCACACATTTTTTGCATATGTTGTTTTGTGATCAAAAACAACAATTTATTCGCACAACATCTTACTTCCAGATCAGAAGCTCATGCTCACTTAGTTTATTTATAAGTGGCATTCATCTCAGAGAAACAACACACATATATATTCAAAATTTCCATTAGTGACATTGATCCAAGTGGATATTGGTGGCCACCCGCCAATTCCACTTGGATCCCCACCATTGCTTCTTTCAGTTTTTCAGTTTCCTTAATTATAGTACAATTTCCAAAATCATCTTTTCTGTCGTAGTCCTCGGAGAGATCTTTCCAATGGACTATCATGCGCATCAAACAGAGATAATATGAACAAGTTGCGACCCTGGGAAGTTGGCTGTCCAACTCACCCCAGCGGGGCCCATAAACTCTTGGTGCTACATCTCCTCGGGTTAGGGTTTTGGTTGTTTAGGGGCTGCTCTTATTTTTCAATAATAAAAAAGCCCTTGAGCCTCATTGTAATGCAGTTTAGAGGCACATAGCTGCCACATCTCTTTTCAGAGATAAGCTACCATCACCCTAGCTGGTTTATTCCCATTCCTGTTTGTAAGCATATTTCAGTATTTTACATTAATGAAATGAAGTATTATTTCCACTGCATCTCTGTGTTTATGGTTATTTATGTAATTAGTTGCGTTCCTATTTAAATCTGGATCAGTGGTATCAGAGCAGGCTGCTTTTTTTCTTTGTTTTTCATTGCATGTCCCCAACAAGGTCGAGAGATGTGCCAGAGTTTACCAATATTTTCCATACCCTTCATACAAAGTTGGGTATCAAGAATACGGAGCAACATTTGGTACTCAAATACTGCAGCTGCATGCACAAGTACATCTAGGAAGAAATAGAATTCTGGAACATCTCCTCGCTCGGCATGGCATACCAATATGCCGTCAAGGTCAAGCAAAAGTTTAAACAAAAGAAGCGAGACTTTGGATCTGCAAATCCAAAGCAAGGGAAGGGTGCCCCAAACCATAGAACAAGAGTTGGAAGTGAAGAAGGAGTGGGTAAATCTCTTAAGAGGATAAGTTAGAAGACTATAGAAGCCTAGAAGAGTAGAGGAAGCTCAAGAGGTTCTACAGTAGAGAACCAAGAATGTACCAAAAGGCCAGGTTCAGGGGAAGCTTGGTAAGGTATTTTGTAGTAGGGTGAAACAAACTTGTTACTACAGAGGCTTGGTTGTAGCTCACAATGAGCATGGAGAAGCTCACAAATAAAGAAATGAACATGAGTAGTTAGATGAAGGAAGAAAGACACAACAATACAAGAGAAGATTCCAAGGAAGTTGGCAAAAAAGAGATGAGTCAAGAATAATTTGATAGAAAGATTGTTGGGAAGGATGAATAACTCAACATAATGATGATGCTACAACCGTAGAAAGTGGGAAAAGCCATAGAAATTAATGGAAGCTAAATAAAAAGATAAAATGGCCTATTAAGAGGAAAAAGAAACTCATAGTAGCTTAGTATGGATAAAGGTCTTTGGAAGAGGAAGAAGCAATTCACATATGTGACCCAAAATAGAAATCCATGCTTAGAGAAGATGAGGATGCTAATGTGATATATGCTAAGAATCTTGTTGAGTCCCAAACCTGCACTTCCCTATATACCCTTTCAGCCTTCTTTTTCCATTTACTTCATCCACCAAGCTGTCAAATCATTGCATATTAGTCTAAAAAGAGCTTATGAAATGGTTTCCTAACTATGTTTATGACTGTTGTTTGATTTAGATTTTTGTTCAAACAGCTGCGGAAACTTGTCACTTTCCGCAGCCAGCTCAAGTTTCCGTAGCCATTTTGTTAAAGGCTATGTTACAGGTGTCCAATGGAGAAACCGGCCACATGGGCAAGCTGCAAGTGATGTGTACATGGAGTGTGTCCCCTCAGTTCAGCCAAATGACTCATAAATGGTCATGGTCAACGATGGTCAAAGGAAGGGCCAAACAAGGAGTTTTGTGGTGGCACAACTCTGTTTTGCCCACGTGAAGGTTTGCATGGCACGATCCTCAGTTTCTGGAGGTATTGGCACACCTGCAGATCAGCCCGTGAACTAAATCGATCAGCCACCACTTCATGGATTCAACTGTCATGATGACCATAACGCTAGATCTCAGGCCGTGGAGATTTACATGTCTCTTGGCAGCATAAAATCTAGGAATTAGTTGCAGCATTTTCACTTATAAATAACGCGTTGGTATACGCTGGATAGTTAGCTTTTCAGATGTAATTTTGACTGTTGTTATCAGCCCACTGTACTGTGCTTTACTTTGTCTTATTACTGCACTTTAATATATGAGAAGACAACATTCCTGAATTCGATTTGTGACTAAGTAATTGACTGGCTGAGGTTGCAGAGGGCCCCTGTACACCAAAGCTCTGTATAGTTTCTTACTTGCTTTCATTTACTGCTTTTATAATCATTTCTTGTATATATATTGCGTTGTTCTGATGTTCATTGCTGTCCATATTTCCTTTATGTTTTTTCCATAACTGTTAGCTGATCAGTGCTTCTTTTACAGGTTTTTGTAGGCAACCCGGGAAAATTTACATATTTTTGATAAACTACTGACATGAGACCATCTTGTCCTTTCTGTTGATTTTCATTTACTGAGTTTAATTCCAGCATTGTCATTTCTTTCAGTTTTGTTTTGCTTATTTACTTTTCTGCCACTTAGACATCATATTACTCATCTGTTTATGATTTCCTTTCTATAGCCAAGCGACTCAATTAGTAAGAAATCAGAATATTACTTGTTGTAGTATGATTTAGTTAGCTTTCCTGCAAGTTAGAGATTGAATTACTTATGTCATTTTCAAGAGTTGAAATATGAATGAGTAGTTAAATCTTAGTTTCCTTTTATGCAATTTAATTTCCTGCAATTTAGATATCATATTACGCAGCTTGTTTATGATTACTTCCTATAGCCGGAGCGAGTCGAAAGGTGAAGGGTCAGAATGTGGGTTGAAGTAGTGTGATTTAGTTTGCTTTGCTTTCAGTCTTTGAGTTGCTTTAAGTTCAATTTTTATTTTCTTTTTCATACAGCAGTAAGGATACTGGGCCATTGTGACTAGTTCACTGTTTTGGTACATTTACTTCCTTTTGAGAATTGATTTCATTACAGTCAGTTTGAAACCTTCTTTTTGAGAACTTTTAAGTTTGGAAAATCATTGTAGAAATCACCATTACCATCCATACTTAACTTTCATTTTCGCCATCTCACACTAGGGAATCCACAGAAGATAAACCCAAAAACAAACTAAAAAAACTCAAAACGACAAAAGGCTAAGAAAACGGTTATCTTGCACATACAGTGCACTTCACTTCATCAGTTTACGAATCCCGGATTGACATTTTAAATAGAAATTTAGGACACACTAAATTGACCAAACATTTTGGCGCCGTTGCTGGGGAAGTGAAACTAGGTAGCCAATTTCTTAAAAAAAAAAAAAATCAAGAAAGGAAAATTGATAACCTCTCAGAGTATGCTCTCCTCTTGCACTTAGTGTGTCCTGGAGGATCAGAAAAGAGAAAGTTATTGGTTTAATAGTTTCTTGAGTATGCTCTCTTCTTGCACCTAGAGTGACCTGGAAGATCAGAAAGAGAATTATTAGCCAGACTTGAAGAAAAATAAAAAATTACATGCATAGAGCAAGAGATTCTAGGGGAAGGTTTTTAGCTAGAGCCAAGAGTTCAATTTTCACAACTCCATCTACTTCAAGGAATAGACAAGAGACACCTCCATCATCTCCAACTCATACTCCTAGCCTTAGGATTCCTGGAATTCAAGAGGCAGTAGTTGAATTAGGAGACTCTCCCACACCATCCATCGAATCTAAATTAGGAAAAGATCCTTTCTTTCATTCTACAGGGAGACACATTATAATTGAAGAAGTAGAATCACCTGAGGAAGAAGAGGGAGAAATTCCTCCTCGTTCGCCATTAGTAGAGGAACCAGAGGACTCTGAAGTCTCTGAGGAATCTATCATGACAGAGGAGGTAGTTAACGGATTTGGTAGAGGTAGAGGTAGAGGAGGGGGAGGAGGAAACAATGGAGGAGGTAGAGGTAACAATGGGGGAAATAGGGATGGAGATAACTCATTCGGATTTCCTATAGTCGATGAGGATTCTTGAGCAACAATGAAAAATATTTCACCATCTTTCCTCCCAAACTTTCATGGGTTAAGAAATGAGGACCCTGAAACATTTCTATTTGAGTTTGAGGTCGTGTGTCGAACCTATGATTATCTGGAAGACTCTCAAAAACTCAAACTGTTTCCTTCAACATTGAAAGGAGCTGCTTTGAAATGGTTCATGGGATTACTCACCCAATCCATTAGGACTTGGAATGATATGAAACAAACATTTTTGGATAGATACCTGGACTATTGTATGCCCACCAATCACAAGGATGAAGTATTCAAAATGGTGCAAAGAGAGGATGAAAACTTGGAGGATTTAATTGAAAGATTCCAATACAACCTGAAAAGAGAAAAAATGAGTAACTTAGATGAGGAAACTTTGAAAGCCCTTCTATTAAAAGCCATTAGAGATGAATGGATAGATATTTTGAACATGATGGGAAAAGGAGATATATCTCAACTTCCACTTCATGATATAGCAGAGCTATGTGTCCATCTCTCAAGGGGAAAATCTAAAACTGGAAAAGGGTCTAGAGATCCTTCTCTCATCAAAGCAAACAAATCTGCAACTGGATCAGTAAGTAGGGCTGAGATTGGCAATATGCTTGATGAATTGAAAACTGATATCTTAGGAAGTCTTAGTGAGCAATTAGACACCCTTAAGATACACAAAAAACAGAAAGCAGAAGCTGAAGCTTTGGCCATCTTTTGCCCAAAATGTAGAAAGAAACATGCTCTAAGGGAATGTCCCTTGGATGCAAAAGTTGTAGAAACATGTGTGATTTGTTCAGAGAATCATGAGACCAAGGATTGTCCTTCAATTCCTGGGCTCAAAGCTATCTTTCAAGAAGATCCAAATACAATTGAGTCTCTCTGTTTTGTTGCAAGGAGACCTTGGCAGGGGCAACAAAACCAAGGGTTTAACAACTCTATGAACTTTCAAACCCCACCAAATTGGAATCCTTGGCAACAACCTTGGTCCCAACCTCAAAATCCTTTTCAATCATGGGTACAAGGCATGCAAAATCCTTATGGGAGATTTCCTCAATTTTATCAATATCCTCCATCTTTTCAAAACCAACAAGCTCCACAACTTCCAAATCAAAATCCACAACTATCATTGCCATTTCCACAACAACAACAACCTTCTCAACAGAATCCAAATTCTCAACTCTTGCTTCCATTCCAACAGAAGCCAAATCAACTTCCTTCCCAGCCATTTCCAAACCCCAACAATAAAAACCCTCAAAATTCTTACATGGTAGAAGGTCAACAATTTCCTACCTATATGATTGTTCCTCTCAATGATGTACAACTCAGATCTGGTAGAGTTTTAGATAAACCTTCTATAGATGCCCAAAAGCAAAGCATTTCTGAGGAAGATTCTCTTGAAGCCAATAAAGGTTCTGAAGCATCTCTTCAAAACCCAAGCACTCAAAAAGAAAAAGAAAAAGAGTTAACCCCCACAACTCTTATAGTTGAGAAACCTGCATCTTCATCCACACCTCCTTTTCCTGAAAGATTACAAATTGACAAACGTGTGGAAAAACAAATCTTGTTGCCTGACTATGATTTTCTAGATGAATTGAAGAATGTCTGTATCAAGATTCCCTTGTTACAAGCCATTAGAGAGATTCCTATTCTAGAAAAAACAATAAAGGAGTTGAGTCTTAAAAGACCAGGAAGGAAACCAAGAGATACAAGAAGAATCCACTTGGTAGGAAAAATTGCAGATATCATGATGGGAAAAATTACTATGCAGAAGTATGTAGATCCCGGTAGTCCAATTGTCAAATCACATATCAATGGGGTAGAAATTCCAAATACTTTGATTGATTTAGGGGCTGTTATCAACATTATGAGTAGACAGACTATGGAACAGCTGAAACTTCCTAATCTTCTTTTTACACCTACTTTACTGCAACTTGCAGATCAATCAATTATCAAACCAGATGGTGTATTAGAAGACATTTCGGTCTCCTTATACTCTTGGGAATATCCAATAGATTTCATGATTTTAACTCCCAAGAGTAATTTAGGAGGACACCCTCTCATCTTAGGAAGACCTTGGCTAGCCACAACTGATGCTTTTATCACTTGTAGGTCTAGGGATATGTATATTTCTGATGGTAATTCGACAAAGAAATTTAATCTGTATCCTCCAGCAAAAGCAATTACAGAAATAGGAGATAATGAGTGGGTTGATGATGAGGATACTATACAACCTGTCTTTACCATTTCTGAAGTCAGTGAAGATAGTCAAATCCTGAACACATTAGAAAACTTTGAAACATCTTCAGAATATGACCACACACAATTTCAGTTAGATTCTGACATTGAGTATCTATCATCTAGACAAATGTCTCTTTTCTCTATGGAAGAGTTTGGTAGTTCTGCCATTGAGATCTTTCCAAGTAAAACATTGAATATCAACAAAAACTTGGAAAGATCACAACAGGGAGAGCTAACCAAAATCTTGCAAAAACATTCTACTGCATTTGCATGGGAGTATATTGATATGAAAGGTATTGACCCTAAGATTTGCATTCATCACATCTACATCGAGGAAAACAGTAGACCAATCAGACAACCTCAGAGAAGGTTGAATCCAAAGCTTAGGGAGATAGTGAAAGAAGAGCTCCAAAAACTACTCAATGTAAACTTCATTTATCCAATTTCAGATAGCCGATGGGTTTTTCCTTTGGTTATAGTACCTAAAAAGAATGGTAAATGGAGGGTATGCATTGATTATAGGGAATTGAACAAAGCAAATTTGAAGGATCACTTTCCTTTACCCTTTATCGATCAGGTATTAGATACTTTAGCAGGCAAAAAGTATTTTCATTTTTGGATGGTTTCAGTGGCTATAATCAGATTCAGGTAGCACCTGAAGATCAGGATAAGACCACATTTACCTGTCCATGGGGAACTTTTTCTTACCAAGTACTTCCTTTTGGATTATTTAATGCGCCTGCAACATTTCAAAGGGTAGTACTAGGAATCTTTTCTGATCTAATCCATGATTGTGTAGAGGTTTATATGGATGATTTTACAGTTTATGGTAATTCGTTTGAAGAGGCATTAGAGAATTTGGGAAAAGTCCTTATAAGGTGTAAAGAAACAAACCTATCATTGAGTCATGAAAAATGCTTTATGATGTTTACTGAAGGGATTGTTTTAGGACATCATATTTCAGGGGATGGGATTAAAGTTGATAGATCAAAAGTTGAAGTCATCTCCAAGTTGCCTATTCCAAATTTTCAAAAAAATGTTAGAAGTTTTCTTGGATTTACTGGATATTATAGAAGATTTATTAAAAACTTCACCAAAATAGCATCTCCACTCTTCAAATTACTTACAAAAGACTGTGAATTCAAATGGGATCCTGATTGTCAATCTGCATTTGAAACTTTGAAAACAAGAATATCTAAAGCACCCATTTTGAGAGGGCCAAATTGGAAACTTCCTTTCCATATTTCCACAGATGCTTCAGATACAGCTCTAGGAGCTATGTTGGGTCAAAAGGATTTAGTTCCTTATGCCATTTACTACACCAGTAAAAATTTGACTCCCACCAAGTTAAACTATACTATGACTGAAAAAGAGTTCTTAGTTGTTGTTCATGCAATCAATAAGTTTAAACATTATATAACATGCTATGAAACTTTTGTCCATACTGATCATTCTGCAATTATATATCTAATGAAAAAACCTGTTACTAATGGCAGAGTTACAAGATGGCTCTTACTTTTGCAAGAATTCAATATTACTGTGTTGGATAGACCAGGGAAACAAAATACAGTAGTTTATTTCTTGTCTAGAATCCAAAATACTAATGAAGATTCTCCTGTAGAGGATAAGTTTCCAGATGAGTATTTATTTGTAGTAACTACTAAGACTCCTTGATATGCAGATATTGCTAACTATTTGGTTACAGGAAAGCTACCTCCACATTTATTTCCTAGTGAAAAAAGAAGAATTATTCAGGAGAGTTCGAATTATTCATGGATTTCTAATGAATTGTTTAAAACAGGGCTAGATTGTGTGATCAGAAGATGTGTTCGGGAAGATGAAATCCCTGACATCCTTAAGGCATGTCATGATGAACCATGCGGTGGACACTTTGCTGACAAAAGGATGACCTATAAAATCCTTTCTTTAGGATATTATTGGCCTTCCCTTTTCAAAGATGAAAAACAATATGTCAGAAGGTGTGACAGCTGCCAAAGAGTTGGGAGACCGACTCTTTCAAATGAAATGCCATTACAACCACAGGTACTCATCGAACCCTTTGAAAAATGGGCTTTAGATTTCATTGGACCCATTAATCCACCATCTAAACAGAAGAAATATATATTGGTATGCACTGATTATGTCACTAAATGGGTAGAAGCCAAAGCATTGCCTTCTGCCACTGAAAATTCAGTTGTTCAATTTCTTTTTGAGGATATTTTTACTCGTTTTGGTGTCCCAAGAGAAATTGTGACAGATCAGGGAATTCAATTTACATCTAACTTGATGGAGAAGCTGATGGAAGAATACAAAATCAAGCACAGAAAATCTACTCCTTACCATCTGCAAGCAAATGGCCAAGTGGAGTCTACAAACAAAGTTCTTGAGAGCATCATCACCAAAACTGTCCATCTACACAGAAGAGATTGGGAAGAAAGGCTTCTGAAGCCTTATGGGCCTACAGAACTACATGGAGGAATACAACAGGACATTCTCCCTATGAACTTGTTTATGGGAAAGAAGTCCTGCTCCCCATTGAGTTTCAAGTCAATACTTTCAAGATGGCAGTCTAGTTGGGGATGAGTCTATTAGAAGCCCAAAAGCACAGAATGGAGCAGCTGAATGAGCTAGATGAGACCAGACAAGAAGAAATTTTAAGGACTGATCTAGTTCAACATTAAAGAGCTAAGTGGCATGACAGATACATCAAAGAGAAAAAGTTTCAAGAGGGAGATTGGGCACTACTGTTTGATTCCAAGTTTAAAGACTTCAAAGGTAAATTTTAGACCCATTGGCTTGGGCCATATGAAATTGACAAAGTCTTTAACAATGGAGCGGTAAGAATTAAGACCATTGATGAATTTCAGACTCCTCTTATTGTGAATGGCCACCGGTTGAAAATTTATCATAAGCCACTCTCAAAAGAGGAATTTGTCAAGATGTTTCAAGAGAATTCTGCAATAAGGCTGGTGGAGAAGAATCCTTCTTCCCCACCAGCCTAGCCTTTGTTTCTTTCAGTTATATATATATATATATATATATATATATATATATATATATATATATATATATATATTTGTATAAGCCTGAAAACTAATCATATATTGGTAGTCTTATACAGAAAATATAGAGTGAAAATCAGGGACACCTGACACTCTATATTTTCCAAAAAAATCTCTCCTCTCCTTCTTTTTCCATCTTCACTCCACCTCATTTGCCATTTCACTCCATCTCCATCTCATTCACATTTTCGCTTCACTTCACCCCGCTTCACTTTCACTCCATTCCACTCATTTCATTTTCATTTCATCAATAAAAGTTCCTTTCAGGACTATTTTTCACTCAGTTAGTTATTTTCTAACCATCTTTGTTCAGCTAAGTGGGTGTTGTCCCAGTTTCCGCAGCTGGAAGCAGTTTCTGCAGCCAGAAACAGTTTCCATAGCTAGAAATGATTTCCGCAGCTACCACCACTATGTTTTTCAAATTCACAGTCAAAATGTTAGTGCAATAATCATGAAAATGTAGGTGTAATTGAGAAAATGACATGACGACATGGAAGCATCTCCAAGACATCAAGAAAGAACAGTTGGTTAAAAGCTATGAGCAAGAAATGACAAAGTTTCCAAAGGTATGAGCAAATTTTTTTATCAAATAACAATTAAAGTCATGATTATGCATAGTTATCAAACCATAAAAAGTTCTACTATGTGCAATGATTCGATATGATAGCTCCATTACCCACTCCTATTCCACGATATTACTCCACACACCATGCATTCATTTCTTAACGGTCTCATGATTGATTTTCGGGTTTAAACTCAAGTTGACTGCACTTTCATTTGCCACCTGCACTCATGAGATGTGACCAATCCCTTTACGGCTCCTCTCCACCGCATTTCCCGCAGCCATCCATCAAAACGTGTGATATCCCGTATGCAGCCGTTAATTCAAAAAAAATCTCGACTCCACTCCGTTCACTTACCATTTCATTAAAGATAATCCTCTTCATATGCACGCATTTCAATTTGTGAACTTATTTGCGGCTGCTTATCCTCTGTTCCACCTGTAATCTGAAGCATTCCCGTTACCTGCTACCAATTGTAGCCACTGCAGTTTACCATAAACCCTGCAACCAAGCTACCTTCCCTCTGCTAAATCCTCACACGCAATTGCATCCTCAGTTGAAATTCAAAACAGAGGAAGGAATGGGAAAACTACTAAGGGCAGAGCCAGAAGGACCAAATATCTAGAAGGTTACCCTCAAGCAAAAGATTTGTTGAAGAAAGCCAAATGGTTACGCTTCATCCAAAAGTTTAAAGGCTATAACAAAGAGGTAACCAAGGCTTTTGCACGGTCTTTCGATGGTCAAATGGTGGAGATTGGAGATTTGAAGCTCACGATGACCGAAACAACAGTAGCAGCTACCACAAGCTTACCCCAAGAAGGTGAGCGATGGTTCAAAAACAAAAGCGTGGATGAACAGGCATGGAGAATTATGCTAAGAAACCCAGGTATGGACACCACTGTGTTTACTAAAGGAATTCCTGTTCATGCATTGAAGGAAGAATGGGCCAGTCTGCTGTTAGTTATCCAAAAATTTGTCACTTGTGAAGGACGCTTTGGTTGAATGTACATGTACCATGCTAGACTGTTGATGAATTTCTTAGAGAATCAGACTCTTAATTTCCCTTATTTCTTACTGTTGAGTTGAAGAAGATGAGTATTACAGTCCAAAAACACATAGGCAATATAGAACCTCATCTATATCATCATGGACTTATAAAAATTCTCATTGAGGACCAACTGAAGAAAAACAAAGATACCTGGGAAAAATTCCTGATAAGAAACTACTTCCAAGAGCCATCTGAGGCCTTTGAAAGTAGTACACCAAAGACACCAAGAAAAAGTAGGAGAAGAGAAAAGAGTACCATAGTCCAAGACTCCCCTACTACAGAAACTCAAGAAGTTGGTCAAAAAGAAGAAGAAAACAGACCTAAAGACAAGAAATAGAGAAAAGAGAAAGGCAAAAGGACCATCCAAGAAGTCTACCAATCACCTGAGCCATCCATAGAGGAGGATTATCAACCACTGTCAGAAAGATTAGTACATCTTCAGGCTGCTATAGCAAAGAAAAAGGGAAAAGGGAAAGAGTGTATACAAGAAAAGAGTACTAGTCCACCATACTTAAGGAGAAGCACCAGGCTAAGAGGAAAGGGGAGTAAAACACAAATAAAATGGTCCCACTTCATTGACTTGGGTGGAGAGACACCTGAGAAACCTCCAGCTGGCCGTAGTCCACCTCGTCCTCAGCCAAGCATTGGAACTAGTCCTCCACGTGATGGAAGCCCTTCTCGGCCAGAGCTAGAGAGCAGTCCTCCTCCTCCACAAGATTTTGAACTCATTCCAAGAAAGACACCCGAAGTAGATCCCAATCAACATTAGGTATATGAATACTTGGAATCATTAGAAAAATCAGTTGTAGGTCCGAGTACCACTATGCCACTAGATGCTCAAGTTCAGTCCTTAAAGCAGGAGGTATTTGAATTAGAAGTCCTAAACAGGCATATCAAGCAAGAAAATGAAGCACTCAAGGAGCAGAGCAAAGTAGATAAAATTATTCATGATAACACTATGCTTCATTTGGGACTATGGCAAAAGAAAAACAAGAAACTAAAGAAAAAGTGCAAAAAGTTGAGCAGAGCATTAATCAATCTCAAATTTAGATGTCTAATAAGGAAACCAAGGATGGTGGTAGCACCAAAGAAGAAGAAAACAAGGCTAGATGTCCTAGCAGAAGCATCAGAACATATGGATTAGAGGGGAATGACTAAATTTTGGTTGCATGAGGACATGCAACACCTTCACAGTGGGGGTATGTTGAGTCCCAAACCTGCACTTCCCTATATACCCTTTCAGCCTTCTTTTTCCATTTACTTCATCCACCAAGCTGTCAAATCATTGCATATTATTCTAAAAAGAGCTTATGAAATGGTTTCCTAACTATGTTTATGACTGTTGTTTGATTTAGATTTTTGTTCAAACAGCTGCGGAAACTTGTCACTTTCCACAGCCAGCTCAAGTTTCCATAGCCATTTTGTTAAAGGCTATGTTACAGGTGTCCAATGGAGAAACCGGCCACATGGGCAAGCTACAAGTGACGTGTACATGGAGTGTGTCCCCTCAGTTCAGCCAAATCACTCATAAACGGTCATGGTCAACGACGGTCAAAGGAAGGGCCAAACAAGGAGTTTTGCGGTGGCACGGCTCTGTTTTACCCACGTGAAGGTTTGTGTGGCACGATCCTCAGTTTCCGGAGGTATTGGCACACCTGTAGATCAGCCCGTGAACTGAATCGAGCAGCCACCACTCCATGGATTCAACTGTCATGATGACCATAACGCTAGATCTCAGGACGTGGAGATTTACGTGTCTCTTGGCAGCAAAAAATCTAGGAATTAGTTGCAGTATTTTCACTTATAAATAACGCGTTGGTATACGCTGGATAGTTAGCTTTTTAGATGTAATTTTGACTGTTGTTATCAGCCCATCGTACTGTGCTTTACTTTGTCTTATTACTGCACTTTAATATATGAGAAGACAGCATTCCTGAATTCGATTTGTGACTAAGTAATTGACTGGCTGAGGTTGCAAAGGGCCCCTGTACACCAAAGCTCTGTATAGTTTCTTACTTGCTTTCATTTACTGCTTTTATAATCATTGCTTGTATATATATTGCATTGTTCTGATGTTCATTGCTGTCCATATTTCCTTTATGTTTTTTCCATAACTGTTAGCTGATCAATGCTTCTTTTACAGGTTTTTGTAGGCAGCCCAAGCAAATTTACATATTTTTGATAAACTACTGACATGAGATCATCTTGTCCTTTCTACTGATTTTCATTTACTGAGTTTAATTCCAGCATTGTCATTTCTTTCAGTTTTGTTTTGCTTATTTACTTTTCTTCCACTTAGACATCATATTACTCATCTGTTTATGATTTCCTTTCTATAGCCAAGCGACTCAATTAGTAAGGAATCAGAATATTACTTGTTGTAGTATGATTTAGTTTGCTTTCCTGCAAGTTAGAGATTGAATTACTTATGTCATTTTCAAGAGTTGAAATATGAATGAGTAGTTAAATCTTAGTTTCCTTTTATGCAATTTAATTTCCTGCAATTTAGATATCATATTACTCATCTTGTTTATGATTACTTCCTATAGCCGAAGCGAGTCGAAAGGTGAAGGGTCAGAATGTGGGTTGAAGTAGTGTGATTTAGTTTGCTTTGCTTTCAGTCTTTGAGTTGCTTTAAGTTCAGTTTTTATTTTCTTTTTCATACAGCAGTAAGGATACTGGGCCATTGTCACTAGTTCACTGTTTTGGTACATTTACTTCCTTTTGAGAATTGATTTCATTACAGTCAGTTTGAAACCTTCTTTTTGAGAACTTTTAAGTTT
This sequence comes from Pinus tabuliformis, assembly GCA_031772625.1. Classification (NCBI taxonomy): domain Eukaryota; kingdom Viridiplantae; phylum Streptophyta; class Pinopsida; order Pinales; family Pinaceae; genus Pinus; species Pinus tabuliformis. The sequence continues at coordinate 498,769,608 of CM062814.1, read as the reverse complement.
GGAAAATCATTGTAGAAATCACCATTACCATCCATACTTAACTTTCAATTTCGCCATCTCACACTAGGGAATCCACAGAAGATAAACCCAAAAACAAACTAAAAAAACTCAAAAATGACAAAAGACTAAGAAAATTGTTATCTTGCACATACAATGCATTTCACTTCATCAGTTTACGAATCCCAGATTGAAATTTTAAATAGAAATTTAGGACACACTAAATTGACCAAACAAATCTCTTGTAATGTTTGGATAATTACGAGGAAGATAAGAAAGAAGAATTAATAGGAATCAAGGAATCTCATGTTTTTCAAATTAGAATTTTATGTGAATGCAAGATATGGAGATGGATAGTTATTGAAAGTTGTCATGGAAGAACACAAAGAAATACCTCATGAAGGTATAAAAGAGAATGAGATCAAGAATGATCTAGAGATTAGAGATAGTCAGTAAGACCTCTTAGAAGGGTTCTAATAGGAATTGAAGTTAGATGGAATAACAGTACAAAGTTTCTAGTGAAGGAGATGATAGAATTTGAGGACGAATTAAAGTCTTTAAGAAAGCCTAGGATTAGAGAAGGCTACATTACAGCTGCAAATACAAAGCATATGGAAATATTTAACAAAATTGATATAGTGGAGACATATGAAAAGAAAAAGTCGAATTCAAAGGAAGAAGACAAAAGGAAACCTTGTGAAAGAAAACCAAAAGATAATTTATCTAGAGGGAAGACACAAGAAATTATGCAAGGAAAGTAAAATATAAAAGTGAAGAGGTGATCTCATAATTGAGACAATATTTTGAGAAAAAGGAAGATAAATGAAAGTTTTCTAATATAGGGTAGTATGAAGAAGGTTCTAAAAATAATGAAGTGCATGAAAAACCATTAGTCATGTACACATAAAAAAAATGACAACCAGGAGGATGAAATTGAAGGAATTTAGAGAGAGATAGATGTGAAATCTACTGTTGTTTCATATTTTAAATTTTCAAATGTTGGATGTATAAATAAAGTAGAATATTTTAAGGAATACCATCTATAAAATGGGGGACAATTTTTTTTTTTGAAATATTTTGTTCTTGGTGCATATATAGACAATAATAGGGGTTTTGAAGATGGAAGTAATCATCCTTCATTATTTAAGCAAGAAGATGAAATAAATCAACTTGATGACCTCAAGAGTTGAAAAGAAAGAGGATAGTTCTTATAATTTTTCCACAATATGTTGTTGAACAATGTTACAGGAAATTAAGTTTTATGTTTATGGATAGGAATATGTTTTAATAGGAGATAAATATCCTATAGGATAGGTCTACGAGAAAGGAAGAAGTTGAGATTCGAGAATTACCTAGGAAGTTAATGAAAAGGTTGATAAGCGAGTTGAATGAAGTCGGGCTAAAGAAGATCAAGCATGAACTTTTGTAATGAAGAGACAACATGAAGAAAATAGTAATCATGGAGGAATGAATTAATGGTTGTATGTGCTCATATCAAATGGGGAACTAAGGTCTTTCAAATATGGGAGTATTCCACTTGAAACAATGGAAAAATGGAAATGTAAAGCAGTAGAAAAGATATTACGCATAACTGAAAAATATGGAAACTTTGTTATGGATTTTCAATGTCAGCAACCTAATAAAATGTGGATTCATGAAGAAGAGGAAGCATTTTAGATGTAGCAGATGATGCTGAAATCAAATATCAGAATATACAATGAAGCGCAAGACAAGAAAGTTGGTAAAGGGTGCATGGAGAATTTACTTATTGGGACGATGACATCGAATGGGTATTGCAAACAAGGTATTTTCCATAATATATATGTTTTATGTGCAGATAAAGATAGAGACAAATATTTTGAGGATGAAAATATTTTTTTTTCTAAAGTGGCAATGGAGAAAGAAACCAAGTATATTAGATACTCGAAGAATAGTATATAAGAAAGAGGTTGCATCAACTATAAATAGTAAGTTGGAAGTAATAATGATACTCAAGAAGTAGGTCAAAAATTTTGAGAGTGGACTACAGTTGGGAAACTAATATGAAGATAAATATCTTGAATGAAGTAAGAATAACAACGTTGAAATATAGGGCAGAGAATATGGCTTTAGAGTTCAAAATATATGTCAAATTTTGAAATGGAAAATAAGAAGTAATATAGTATATCAAAAAAAATTGAACTTGGATATGAAATAGAAAGGTTATGGAAGAATTTGATGAATATTTCCAGTTAGGATTATCAATAAATAAAATAAAACATCAAAGGAAAACTTCAAGTAACTAGAAACACCAAGAAAATCCGGTAGTAAGAAAGTAAGGTGTGGCATCCTGGAAGACTTAGGATAGCATCAAAACAAAAATGTAGTCAAGTTTGTGTACAGTAATGACACAAATATTGGGACCCAAGAGGATTTCAACAGATTAAAGACACATGACCAGGAGGTGATGAAAATTTGTCCCAAGAATCTGATGAAAATTTGTCCCCAGGAGTCGGGACCTCATATAGTAATCTGGACAGAGCCTGATCTAGGTATTCGAAAAGTTTTAATCTCCAAGCGACATATAGATCCTAGATCATTAGATCCATGATCCAATTCCAGTTTAAAAACTTTCATCTAGCATGGGACCCACACTGAAGTATAAGCATTATGTTCAGTCATCTGCTACTTTCAAGGACAATCCCTCCTGGAAAACCCAGATCTTTTGGATATCGAATACAAGTGCCAATGGTGGAGAGTCTAATCAAGGAATAACCCTTGTCTTGAGAAAGTGTTACAACCCTCGGTTAACCCGGACCCCTAGTTTTTTGGAAATTAGTTTATAACATGAAAGTGTCAACCGAGGAGGGTGCCAGGGCTTATATTTCCTTTGCATTTAAGCCATGGGTTCTAACCAAATTCATATGGGGGTTTCATCTTAAGCCCTGGTGCTAAAGAACCAACAAGATTTTAGGTTCGTGTTTTAAAATTTTTAAGAAATTTGGAGGTTTTCGCCTTTGATTAAAAAAGGGTTTTGTTGTTTGTTAAGAGCTAATATTGAAATTAAGCACTAGTTTCTATTCATGGAGATTTAAAAATGAGAGACAAGAGATATAAGGGGATGATTAAGGAAATTGTTCTAAGACTTTTTGAGAAAGAGTCGGTTCAATAGGACCGTTGGCATTAAAATTTTGTTAAAAAAAAATTAAAAATTTGTTGGAATCAAAAGTTTAATCTATGAAATGTATATAATTCAAGTGTTGGTTTTTAGAGGATGCTAAAATCATTTATGCAGTCAAAAATACATTTTAAATTAAAAAAAATCACTATTTCATAAAAAATTACATTGTCATAATTCAACAAAAAAGCCAAAATGTAAAAATATTTAGACTAAACCTATTTGTAAACTATTTTTTCAACTTTCTAAATCTAAGACATTTTATTTAATTGTTAAATTATATATATATATATATATATATATATATATATATATATATATATATAGAGAGAGAGAGAGAGAGAGAGAGAGAGATATAACATCCACTAAGACTAATATGGTTTACTAGACCTTATGAAGGTAAGAAATTAATCAAAATTATTTAACATATTATTTCTATGCTGGAAGAGAAGTGAGAGAAACATTCCTAAATCACCATAGTTTTGTTGCCTTAACAGATCAAGAAGGTTGGTAGTGTGACAAATATTCTGAAAATTAGGATGGATTTGACTATAATTTGAGCAATCTAAGAGAAAATGATTTTCATATTCAACCCTCTTAGTATCACACTGGTGACATACTCTTTCTTTCCATGGCATTTTGGAAATATATTAATGCCCAATTTCACTATGAAGTTCATGAGAATTAGTTCTTATCTTATTAGTGTTCATTTTCTTCTTAACACTAGTAAAGACAGATAAATAATTGTGGCTTTCGAGTTTGGGGTTGATCACCTCCTTATAATATCTTAGCTTATCTTTTCCCTCTAACTCTTTATCACCACACAACTTCTCCTTAAATTTGGAAGGGAATAATATTTTTAATATTATCCTTATATTTCAAGATGATCTCCTCCTTTATCCCCCACTATTATAGTCAAGATTAGGAATCCTTATGCCACCCTCTCTTGAACCAAAGGTGGGGGTTTTGGAAAGAGTGAAGAAATTTTAGGAGACTTCTTGGCTTCCATGTTGTATAACTTCTTCTTATACATGATATACCTAGTCATAGCCATGTTTTCAATAGGGGAAATGCTAGCTTCAATCAATAGGATATGGTAGGAAGTAACTGATTTAATATTAAGGTTGTAGGTTATGAACCACTTTTGGTTTTGCTCAATCTTCCTCCACAATTATCTAGATATATTGCAAAACTAAACATCACATCAATATAAAATAGTAGGGGTGAAAAGATTCTCAAAGAGGAGCTTTTTCTTATCCCAAATCCAAAGATATGATGACTTACAATTGTTTTCAAGGCCATAATAATCTTTCCATCCTCCACTTATCCTTTTCTCAATGTTATAATTCCAATTGATTTGATGATGGGTGTCGATTCCTAGATATTTGGATGAAGGAACTTCCTTCAAGTAGTTATTATCGTAAATGAAACTGTCATTGATAGGTTTTTTTGGATTTAATTATCATGACTTTAGCTTTTTTAATGTAAATAACCATACCCATTTTGGAGCATAAATCTTGGATGATTCTTAGTTTCTTTTTGATATCGACATGGCTCCTTGCCAAAAGAATAATATCATCACCATAAAGAAGAAGATTTGTGACTATACTAGTGAGCATGGGGCCAAAACACCCTACATCTTCTAAACACTCTTCAAGTGTTGGACAAAAAAAAACACTGAGAGGGGGGTTGAATTAGTGTGAGAGAAATTTAGCCATTCAACAAGTTTTCATCAATTAATAATTATGTACTTATGACTCATAATCATATATTACATATCAATAAGTAAATAAATGCATGTTAAAGCTATCATCATATCACTAAGACATCAAGAATCCATCACATTAACACAATAATAAATAAGATTTTATGTGGAAACCCATATGGGAGAAAACCACAAATTCTTTTTATTCTTCAACTCATTACATATATTTCTAGGCTCTGACCTATTGCAGGCACCAACCTCTAAGTTATGCAAGTTTATAATTGCGGTAGGTTACAACCTGATTCAGCAACCAACCTCAAATATGTGCAAGAACCAAATCATTATAGGATACAACCTAATAATTGAGGCGTCAACCTCGATGACGAGAAAGTTTTGACATACTCTAGAATTCAACCCCGATTGAGGCTCCAACCTCAATGATGAAAAAGAATCAATTTTCTCTAGGCTCCAACTTGATTAAGGCACCAACATTAATGATGAGAAAGCTCCAACCTTCTCTAGGATCCAACCTTATTAATGCTCCAACCATAGTGTAGGCATTGACCTCCTTCTTCAACTCCTTGTGTACCTCTTCTCAAAATATTTTAAACTAAATCCACCGTCATCATCAATCACTAAATCCTATGTCACAATCTACAATCAATGTCATTGTAATCACTGTCACTGCTTGCAAAAAATTGTCACTATAATCACTGCCACTAACTTTCATATCAATCACTGTTACTAGATATCATGTTATTGTCCATACTATACTTGAACTAGTTCATCAATTTGATCATGCAAACTCCTTGAATTTTTTTTTCGCCATATATAGAAAACCATTGTAACTAGATCATAAACCGTCAAAACCATGTAATTGATATTTTGGTCATAAAATATATTTAAACACCACTTTTCATGCCTCCATACGTGTCCACCTCAAAGCCCTGATCACATAGCTTCTTTTGGAATCCAATTTGGACCAATAATGAGCCCAGAGACCCACAAAAACCACACAAAACAATGTAATAAATTAAATTCTCTATATATTACCCCTTTCCGGGCACACTTTTGATCACAAACCATAGGAATTCATCCTTATATACAAAAATTAATCACTATTCTAATTGATTTTGATCTAATCAATTCAAGCGTATATATATTCCATCGGTGATACCAAGGATAATAGAGTTGACACCAAAATAATATAGCTAACCCTACAATCTGATCATCCATATGACCATTTTAATGAGACCATGCCATTAATATTTTAGTCGAGATCCATATGACCATTATAATGGGACCATACCACTAATATTTGAGTTGAGGTTCATATGACTGTTTTTATGCCATGAAAGTCTTATCAATGTTTGCACCTCATAACCTTAGCCCAATGTGACCACATAATCATCCCATGTGGCCCTATCCTAGGGGTTCATTGGTCGTCATGCCATGTGGTAGCTCGTGAGGGGTGCCACATGTCACCCATTTTCATACATTTGACCAATCGTAATGTGATAAATACTCTTGCCTCATGGTAGTCCCTGGTGGTGCCCCATCAACATATTGATGTCATATATTGACATGTCATGCCATGGTGTTGCCACATCACACATGCTTCCATGTCACAAACTATACTATAATGGTGTGCCTAAGTGACCATGTCATCGCTAAGGAGGTAGAAGAGCCACATGTCACCTACATCACTACACCAATCTAATCAATTATGTCAAGTTTCAATACATAATTGCCCCACCCGTCCTCCAAAATATGTTCCATGTATCACCATTTTATTGGGTCATGGGACTGGTTAAATATCACACAGTTTTGACATCATTATTTTATTTAAGTTTTGTAATTGTCGTTGGATTGATTAATTCACACTACTTAACAATGTTAAATTGTTCAGCGGTTTGCACTCCTGATACTGTTAATTTCCCTGTCAGTGTTGGGTCCTCCCTGAATTGTACACTCATTAACAAATTTGGTGTCAAGGTTCTTAGCATTATACTTTAGATCCTCCACCTAATGTTGATCTTCAAATTTCCATAACTTCCCAATCAAGAGGAGTTTTTCAAAGTGGGATATACCTTTGGAAAGGTATCGATGAGGCCTACGTCACAGGCATGTTGTTTGTATGATCATTAGAGAATCATAACCTTATTAAAAACTCAAGAAACTTCAAACTCCCTTTAGCTTGACCTAATGAGGGTATGCCGAATGTCTAGTTGTCATACTGCTCCATAGAGGGTATTGTTGCTTCCTTAGACACCCCATTGACATCGATTACACTTGTTTCCATCAATGGAAACACAATGTGCAAAATCTCCCCATTTTTCATTTATGGAAACACCAATAGACATTGATGTTCATTGATGTTAATAAGTAAAATTCAAATTGCTCCTATCTGACAGTGAAGATTCCCTCCCTTCTTTATTTCCCTCATTCTGTCAATGTCTGAATTCTCTCCAAACTTCCTACACCAGGTATTAATGTCTACATTCTCTACCCCTTTGACATCAATGACAAAGGGTCACAGATTCCTATAAAAATTTCATACTCATGTCTAAATATGCTCTTGTAGGTTGTCTTCTTAGGTCTTCCATAGTATCTACAATCTCTAGGTTCTTGTTAATTTCCACAAATTGTTCATATAGTGATAAAATATCCTTTGTGAGCATGTTACCAATACTTATCCTATGCTTTCTTGTGGACATGGTCAAAGTATCCTGCTAAGACCATGATTCCAAATTTGTTCTTGTACCATCTTGTAGATCTGATATAGTCTCCCCCTGAGACCATTCTTCCTTCATTGGTAAGTTTCTGTCATATATGCATTCTCTAATTTACCATGAATGATCCTATGGAACTAATGGAGTGCCTTCCCAAGACCATGCTTTCTTAATACATTTGTAAGTGTCTGTAAATTCTCTCCAACTATGCCTGTGTTTTCCTATGGACCCGTGAATCTAGTGAAGTCTCCCTTTGACAAAGTTCATAAGGCCCCCCCTATAAAGATGCTTCATTATTTAATCACTCAATGTATGGCAGTATTTCCTATGCCTTCTACTCAAAATCTATCATTATTTGTATCAATGCCTTCCTCTATCAAACCTCCTACTTGGTTGAAATAAGTGATGAATTCATTTCTCTCATCTATTCATACTTGTTATCTCCCATCAACCATGTGAGTTCAAATATTTTCATATACAATGTTGAATGATCAACACCTTGGTCTCGATCATTAATGACTGCTTCAATGGTAATTATCATACTACCTAATTTTCTCTTTCATAATTTCTTCCTTTTACATCATCCATGCTTATTAGGGACATACCATTTCACTATGTTCTTGTTATAGCTGCAACCAATCTTCAAACATATAGAACTTTTCTATTAGGAAAAATTTAAATAGAACAATCATGGGTTTTTCCACAGGGCACATAACATGATCAACAACTCATATTAGGGCCTTGGACACTCAATGCAGGTTCATTTTCTTAATAAACTTGTTTTCTTCTCCAAACCTCAATGCGACTTTCTCTTTGCCTAATATATCCCTTTCCTTCCCTGATTTTATTAGGGAACCTCATGTTGCATTCTCGTGCAATGTGACCAATATTATGGCATCTATAACATCTTGTATAATACATGAATGAGGGAGTAATTGACACATAATTTCTATTATAAATATGTTGGCATTAATGTCAAAGGTGTAGATATTTCTACCAATCTAGTCTGATACAATGTAGAAATTTCCAGTAGATTCGCAAGATCATTCAATTTACTAAAGCACAAGACAAGAATATACTTATACTTTCAACCAGCAAAAGCCAATAGATCAATGAAAACAATAATAGCAAGAGGAAGATAAATCAATGGCACATAACACAATAAATATCTGGGGAAAGCCTCAGTTGAAAAACACCACTATCTGTATTCAGCATTAAATCAGAAATCCAAGATGATAATAGAATGCTTGTTCTCACAAGAAAAATCCTAGCACTTAGCATGATCAATCTCCCAGCTCATGAGCAAGATCAAGCCAAGACTTAGCCACTTTTGCTTCTCTCAAAGCCCTTATTTCCTTGTGCAAGTCCTATCGCTGAATAGACCATATTAATGGGAATCGAGTGCATCCAAAACTGCACAATCCACACTAGGTTCAGTTCCTGATTGCATGCATGATCTATACAACTCAGTAAATCATACAACTGATAGTACATTGTCCCTGCACTCTAGTCTCAACTGGGTCATTCTTAGAATCAACATGCATGAGTTTCTAATGAGGAAATCTTTAGTTAATTGGAGTAGCACTAGTGGATGCATTAGTGCACCAACTGACTATTAACTCTCTATTAGTTCCACAAACAATTTGGAAGTAATTTAACTTAACTTAACTCAGTAAACTGAGTTATCTAATTACAACTCACTCTTAAACTCATATTGGACCCCTAAACCTTAGGGAGAACATATACATGACTTCAGAAAGACTTGCAACTCAAAATTCCTAAGATAATTAAGTTAATTAAACTTAATTAACTATTTACAAGTTGTTATGAGAATAGAATTTGATATTAATTCTCAGTTTAATCCAAAGACAAATTAAACTGGAATTTACGGATTATATATTTAACATTTCTTATTGTTATTTTCAACACTCCCTCTGAACAGGAAAGGAATTCAACTCGATCCCAATCCTAAACCTTTGGAATGTTCTGCATGTAACACTTCTCTCTAGTGTTGTTGCTCCAGCAACTCTAGAAACCAAAAAACATCCAACCTGAATCAGTATGATGCATCTGTCATCAAATTCTCTGACCGTTATTTCCTTTGTCTACTGAAAACTTTGTGCTTCTACTGACTCTGCCTTTCTACACTGTTGTCAAGCCCTCTTTGTGCTCTTCAATATCTAACTACTCTAGCCTCTATCACTTTGATCTCTGATTGCATCAATCCCACTAATTCCTCCCGCTACTATGTAGTTTGGGCTCCCGTAGCAAGGTATGATCCATGAGATAAAACCTCTCAATGGAGCCTGCCCAATTTTAGCCCTCTTGGGACTATCACTTCACATCGCCCCACCTCACACCTGGAGGTATGGCTGCATGTGATCCCTCTACCCACTTGGCTTGAAATATTTCCCTACTGGAGGTTTTTGCATGAGTGGATGCCTCCACTCAGTCTCCTCTGTACTTCTCCAATTGTGGTTGCTCCACAATTGTCTGAGACTGCTTCTTTTGGGGCAACATCTTGAGAGGTAACTTACTCTCCCTCTCAACCACAAAGTCTCTAACCTTTTCCTTGCTCCTTAAGGCTTTGCATGCATCTTGAACCTCAAGAGCATACACGTTCTTGACTCATGAACCTATCTTCTTCACCTGTCTCGTGGCGATGTGTGTAAGGAAAACCTTTCCCTTACTATAAACCACATCATAGCCACGGTCTTCCAATACTGCAACTGAAACAATATTATTCTTTACTCCTGAAACATGCATCACATATGTGATCCTGAGAGGGGAGCCAGACTCCCTCTGAAAGGTAACCATACCAATCCCAGTAGCTCTATACCTCTCGTCATCTCCAAACTCTATGCTCTGCTTGAGGTCTTTCTCCTCAAAATCATTAAATAGATCTCTATTCTCCGTCAGATGGAATGAAGCACCGTTGTCAAAATACCACACACCTCCCATGATAGTGCTGCCCATGCATGCAATGAGAGTGAAATCCAATTCGAATTGTGAAGCTAGAGCTTCACCTGCTGTCGCTACTGTCAGCTCCTTATTGCTTGCTTTCTTCTGTGGGAAGTTATTGGCATAGTTCTCATGCTCGTGACAGTGAAAACACTTGACTTTCATCAAGTCCATCTTCTTTCCACCCTCCTCGCCTTAGGACTTCTTTCCTTTGGCCTTCTTTTCCTTACTCGCTAAGGACAAATCCTCTTCCACTTCCTTGGAATAGATCCCATCTCTAGTGTTCCTCTTGATCTCCTCCTGCATTAAATTTGACCAAAATTGTTCCCAATCTAGCAGCTTCTCTCAACCATTGATAGCGCCCCGATAACTATGCGAACTATTTGGGAGTCCTAAAAGACCAAGACCCACCATATCATCCTCGGAAACAATGATTCCAACACTTCAAATCTCATCCCAACAATGTGTGAACTTGGTTAAGTAATTTGGAATTGAGTCGCCCTTCTCCATCTTAATTTTTCGAAGTTTTCTTTCAGTGCCAACTTCATTTGGTCATGGTTGTTATAGAAAAGGTCCTTCAATTCTTTCCACATAGAATGTGGATTTTCCCTCCCATGGAGACTCAAGACAATGTGGTTTCGAACTCCCTCAAAGATTATCCGCCTCACCCTTAACACACACTTCTTCCATTCAACCAGATTCTGAGCATCTGATGCTGGTGGCTTAGGAATGTCCTGATCAATGAATTCATTCAAGCCATTATCCTTAAACACGACCTCCATCCTATACTTCCAAGCTATATAATTTGATCTTCCATCCAAGGCATACTCTAGTCGCAAACCGTAGAACACCATATGTCGATCCTAAAGTATGTATTGCAAATTCGAATTTCACCTGTAACCTTGAACTCAAAACTTCGAAATCTCCTCTTGTATATTGTTCTCAGCTCCAATACCATGTAGATATTTCTAAAAATCTAGCTCTGATACCATGTAGAAATTTCCTGTAGATTCACAACCTCATGCAATTTACTAAAGCATAAGACAAGGATCTACTTCTACTTTCAACCAACGGAAGCCAATAGATCAACGAAAACAATAATAGAAAGAGGAAGATAAATCAATGGCACATAACACAATAAATATCCGGGGAAAGCCTCAGCTGAAAGCCGCCACTATCTGTATTGCATTAAACCATAAATTTAAGATGATAATACAATGCTTGTTCTCACAAGAACAATCCCAACATTCAGTATGATTAATATCCCAACTCACAAGCAAGCTCAATCCAAACCTTAGCCTCATCTACTACTCTCAAAGCCCTTATTTCCTTGCGCGATTCCTATGGCTGAATAGCCCATATTAATGGGAATCCATTTCATCCAAAACTGTGAAATTTCTATGGCTGAATAGCCCATATTAATGGGAATCCAATGCATCCAAAAATGCGCAATCCACACTAGGTTCAGTTCCTAATTGCATGCATGATCTATACAACTCAATAAATCATACAATTGATAGTACATTGTCCCTACACTCTAGTCTCAACTGGGCCTTTCTTAGAATCGACATGCATGAGTTTTCGATGAGGGAATCTTTAGTTAACTGGAGTAGCACTAGTGGATGCATTAGTGCACCAACTGACTGTTAACTCTCTATTAGCTCCACAAATAGTTTGGAGCTAATTTCACTGAACTTAACTCAGTAAACTGAGTTATCTAATTACAACTCACAATTAAACTCATACTGGATCCCTAAACCTTAGGGAGAACATATACATGACTTCGGAAAGACTTCCAACTCGAAATTCCTAAGCTAATTAAGTTAATTGAACTTAATTAAATATTTACAACTTTCTATGAGAATAGAATTCAATTTTAATTCTCAGTTTAATTCAAGGACAAATTAAACTGGAATTTATGGATTCTATTTTTAACATTTCTTGTTTCTATTTTCAACAAAAGGAACTTATGGATTGGCAAGGATCAATTGTGTGTAAGAAAAATAGTGAAACAAGTGTTTATGGACAAACATCTTCATATCAAATTTTGGAACAAAATATCAACCTAGATGAGACTGAAAACTACTCAGATCGATAGGCCTTGAAGAGATATTTCCAACGATATATGGACTTTTGAAAATGACCACATAGATCAAAATATATTGAAGTTCAAATTTTGCAAGTCAAGGCTTAGGCCAAAATTTGGTGTTAGGGTTAGCGCACTCTAATCTTTCTATTGCTTCAATGTTTTTCCAAAATTGGTGGTGCAGTTGGCGAAGGATGATGGTTAAATGGAGCACATGTCCATGGGAAGATGGCATGCCATGCATCCCCACTGTGAGATTGCATGAGATGCGATTTCCCATCCCCTACCACGAATTAAACAGTGGGGGTATGTGGGGTTCACATTTTTCTATTTTGGATAAATCATCGATCACAAGACTGACAATCCTGGTGAATTATGCATCCCCCCATTAGTTCAAAACTACTGGGGGGTCCACGTAAAACCACAAAAAAAATCTCCAATGTGCCAACAAAGTATGATTTGGAAGCACTAGTGGATCCATGATGACATAATGTCATAAACATGACATAAGCTCAATGTGATGTGGCAGTCGGTACATGAGACATGTGTTAGTCATTTTTGAAATTTTCAAATGGAAAAGTGGGCCAAATCTAGTTGAAAAATGGCACCACCCGGGAGGTGCCACATGGCCTAGATGATGTCAGCATGAGATAGTTTGGTGATGTGGTAGAGTCTCGTAAAATTTTTAAGGGGGCATGTTTTGTTTATTTCCCAGTGTTAATGATTTTTGGCCGAGTTGGGAGCTCGGGCCTCCAAGCAGTCGACGAAGAAGAAAACATGCATAGAATAAATGGTCATGAACCATGACCTTGTTTAGCCCCCAAAGTGTTCAATATTTGGTCACAGCCTGTGATTGAATGGTGAAAGTGCTAACAGGAAATCTCTAGAACTTAGCAGTCAGAACCAGCCATTTGGTGGGGAAAACATAGAAGTTGATCGAGAATTTGGCACTATGTGCCATATTTGGCAGAGTTAGCAGTTCAATTAGTGAAGCGCATGAATGATTCGGCTACATTTTGGCAGCGTGTTGATTTTGGTGGCATATTTGGTAGATTTTCCAAATTTGGCAGCCAACTGAAGTTGGAACTATAGTTAAAGTCACGGCGAAAACCTGTAATGTAACAAAATTGAAGAAATCAGTGATCTAACTTAGTTTTTCATATCAAAACAACAGATCCGAGATTCAAGGCTAAATGGAAACTTCAAGAAGAGTTGACAGAAGTGGAATATAAAAGAAAAGTAAGTTTAAATAAAGAATTTGTTGAGTTGAACTTAACTAAAGCTATAAATCTAAAAATATCAACTCTTATTCTTTATAAGCTAAAATTGAATCATTAAGAATAATGATGATCGAGAGATTAGAGAAGAATATTGATGAAGATGTTTTATGTTGATGTTTTAGTAGAGATTGCATTGGTGATTGGGGTGTGTGGTTTAGAGACAAAGAAAAATATTTTGTAAAAGAGAGGCTTTCGTGGTTTGAGTTTGAAAATGGAATGAAAGATGAATCAAGTTGGTCTAGTAAGTTGTAGCTTGCAATTTAACGGTAGTATCTCCTTTCAGAGGTAGTTGATAAAATCAGGGGTTGTAGCTCCTTTTAGTAGTATTTGATAAACTAAGGAGTACTAGCTACCTTCAGGTTGGAATCTGAGAAACCAGTAGTTTGAGGGTGGAAACTCTCCAGTAGGTTGAATCCTACCAATTGATGTAATAGCATGTTGAAGCTTGCCTTTATAAAAACCATTGAGAAAAATACTGAAGTATCTATGTGTTTAATATGTGATTCTTTTGTTGATTGATAATGATGCTCACATTTATTGTTGCTAAATAGATTGTCGGTGTTTAAGTATTCTTTACTTTGTGAAAGAAAGTTTCAAATTCTCACAATATTGATTCCCCCCTATCAGTATTGTCTTGGTTTCTAACACTTTCTACTATTGGATCCATATAAATACAATATGCGTGCAAACCTGCTTCTAGAAGACCGATGACCATCTATGTCATAGGTTTTGTAATCCATAGCCTTATGTCCAAAATTTGTACATAAAAAATCAATAACCGAGAAATGACTTTGATACCTAGAAGGGAAAGATTCCCTTGAGGATATTATGAAGATATTCTTCCATAGAGGAGGATTGAACTTTTGATGATGCACATTTCATTACATTATTTCCTTCTTTTTGATGGCGATTATATTCAACATTTCCAATATGAACTTCTTGATCTTTATGTTCAAACTCAATTTCAACCTTTGGATACTTAGAGCTTGAGTCTTCTTTGCAAGGATACTTTCCTGCATAATCAAGACATTTTTTGTTGCTTGGGGGTCTTTTACAACTAAGAATGTTATCCAATACTTGCAAACTCCTCAAGTTCTTGTTGAGCTTGTCAACTTCAACCCTTAATGAAATAAATTATTCAAATTGAGATTTCAAGGAGATGATTTATTCTTTAAGGAGACTTTTTGAAATTTCTTCTCTCTATGTTGCCTCTTTTACCTTGATGTTTAAGCAACCAATTCCTTATTTTGCTTTGATAAGCTTGTAATTCTTCTCTTCGGAATCTTGCATCTTCTCTTCCATCTAATTTATCAAGGAATATTTACTTCTTTCATATTCTTCTAATTGTGCTTTAAAGGATGCTACATCATGGTTCCTAGTTTCGTAAAGTTCTTGTTGCCCTTTTCTTTCATTCATGACTTATTATAGCTTATATATGAAGGAGATATTCCCCTCTCTCAAGGTTTCATAATGTACTTCCTTTTCTTTCATCCTAATTTGCCATACTTCATCCAATATTCTTGTGTCCTTCAGTTGAGCCTTTAAAGTAACAATATCATGATCCTACTTCTTTTGGAGTTCTTCGAGCTACTCTTCTAGTTTAGTAACTTTTATTCTTAAACCTTCTAGTTCCTTTAGGGAACTTTTGAGTTCTCCTTCATAATTTGCTTTCATTTCAATTTCTCCTTCTACTTCTTCTTCCATTAGGTGAGGAATTTCATCTTCATCATCTATGTCAAGATAGGGACACATAGAAATATAGTTTCCTTCTTTACCACAATTGAAAAAAAATGCAATTCCTGATTCTTTAGCATCCATGTGGATGTAAAAGGAGTTTTCCTGGGGATCACTTACATTGTTCATATAATTACAACCCTTCTTTTTCAAAGATAACTTCTTCTTTCTCTTTCCTTTATTAGCCATAATTTCCTTGATCTGCCTTCCAACGATTAAGTGTTCTTAAAGGCACCTGCTTTGATTCCACTAGTTATACCAAAGAACTCACTGAGAGGGGGGGTAAATCAATGTGAGAGCAATTTAACCATTCCACAACTTTTCATCAATTAACCATTATATACTTATGAATCATAATCATATACTATATATCAATAAGTAAAGAAATGCATCATAAAACTATCATCAAATCAATAACACATCAAGAAGCCATCACATCAACATAAGAAGATGCAAACTTTACGTGGAAATCCATATGGGATAAAACCACAAATTCTTTTTCTTCTTCAATTCACTACATCTATTTGTAGGCTTTGACCCGCTGGAGGAATTGACCGCCAATATATGCAAGTGCTACTTGCATTAGGAGCCAACCTGATTCAGGCACCAACCTCAAATATGTGCAAGAAACAATTCATTGTAGGATTAAACCTTATTGAGGCTTCAGCGTCAATGATGAGAAAGCTCTGACCTGCTCTAGGCTTCAACCTTGATTGAGGCTCCAACCTCAATGATGAGAAAGTACCAACTATCTTTGGGCTCCAACCTGATTGAGGCACCAACCTCAATGATGAGAAAGCTCCAACCTGCTCTAGGGTCCATCCTAATTAAGGCTCTAACCTCAGTGAATACATCCACCTCCTTCTTCAACTCCTTGTGGACCTATTTTAAAAATATTTCAAACTAGATCCATTGTCATGATCAATCACTAAATCCTTAGTGTCATAATTTTCAATCACAACATATAATCATTGTCACTACACACTTTGTCACAATATGCAACCACTGTCACAATCTACAATCATTGTCACTCAAATCACTATCACTTGCTACAAAATAATGCCATTTTAATAATTGCCAAACATTGTTATATCAGCCACTATTACTGGTTTTCATGCAGCTACCCATACTCTACTTCAACTACTTCTTCAATATGGGCACACAAACTACTTCTCAGAACTTGTTTTTGCCATATATCTAAAACCACTATAACCAGCTCATAAGCCCTCAAAACCATGCAATTGAGATTCTAGTTATCAATTATAAGTCAATAAGTCTTTTAATGCCTTCATATGTATCCACTTCAGAGCCTTTATCACTAAGTTTCTTCAAAAATCCACTTTGGACCAATAATGAGCCTAAAAAAGCATACAAAACAAAATATTGAATTAAATTCTCTACAAATTGTCCCTTTCTGGGTGCACTTCTACAAAATGGTCATATTTCAGCACCAAAACTACAAATTGTACATTGTTGGTTGCTTAGTTGTTCAAAAAATGATATTATAGCTTAAAAAAAAATCAAACCTCATAATCCGGTGAATTGAACACATGACCTTCGACTTACAAAACACTCTGTTTCCAACTTTTCCATACCATGTGACTTGTTATTTCATCCTCTCAGATTCATTTTGATATAACAAGGCTATACTCAAGTAAGGCACCTGACAATCTGATCCCACTCTATCAGTTTATATGGCACATTACAAATTAGACTGACATACAAGTTTCGATACGGTGTATATGACTTGATGTGGCTATGTAGGATTCAATCCCTATGGCTTCATTAGTAGTTGATTCACCAACCTCATACTCAATGATCCATACTAAGGAAAATCAAATGCACCTTATTAGCGTCCTATATGGCTTGATCTTAATGGATCCACATTGCTTTTGTGCCCAAGTCAACTCCTCATTAAATTTCTTCATAGCTCAATTTTACATTATTGTTATGTGTAAATGAACAAAATTTCACCTCCGAGGCTCGATCATTGCTATATGTAAATATGTGTGGCCAAAAGTTCCACCAATGTTGCCTCCACTATATCTCTACCAGACATCACTAAATATTGGTCTTTAACCATTTTTACTCTACCAAAATTGGAGTTTTCTTTGTCTTAGACCTTTAGCCACTGCTAGACTCTACAATACATATAAATGGCCTTCAAACATGGGTACGAGTTATCACCATATATATCCAATCACCAGACATCTACAAAAATTAACACAAGTCATCATACTCACAAAACATCGCCATGATAAGTCATTGCCGTAAATAACCAAACATAAGCTTCTGCGAAGGTTGGACTTCTATCAAGGTTTTTACTTTTGATCACAGACTATGGACATTTTTTCTTTTATACAAAACTTAATCATTGTTTTTATTTTTTTTTTAACTAATCACTTCAATCGTATATATATTCCATCAGTGGTAGTGGGGAGAATAGAGTCGGCACCAAAACAATATATCTGACATTTCACATCCAGTCATCCACATGACCATTTTAATGAGACGATGCCATTAATATTTGAACCGAGTTCCATATGACTATTCCTTATGCCACGTAAGTCTAACTAACATTCGCACCTCATAACTTTAGCCTAATATGACAACGTGATCGTCTCATGTGACCCTATCATAGGGATTCACTGATCATCTACATGATGATGTTAGCATGCCATCATCATCTCACATGGAAACTGATGAGGGGTGCCACATGTCACCCATTTTTGAACATTTGACCAATCATAATGTGTCAAATATTCCTTCGACATGGAAACCCCTGGTGGTGCCATGTCATATGCTAACTTCATTTGTTGATATGTCATGCCATGGTGTTTCCACATCACACACGCTACCATGTCATGATCTGTATTATGTTTCCACGTGCCCAAGATACCATGTCATTTCTTGGGGGCCAAAAGAGCCACGTGTTTCCTACATCACTATATCTATCCAATCAAACTATGCCAAGTTTCTATACATAATTGGCCCACCTATGCTCCAACATAAGCATGTCATGTGTCACCATTTTATTGGGTCATGGGATTATTTAAATATCACACAATTTTGACATCATTCATCCATTTAAGCTATGTGATCATCATTGGATTGATTAAAATTTACACACTACTTAATAACATTAAGCTATGCACATATTTGTGCACATGAGGTCATTGATTTCCCTGTCAGTAGTGGATCCTCCCTTAAGATGCACACCCATTAACAAATTTGGTGTCAAGGGTTTTTTCACTATATTATAGGTCATCTACTTAATGTTGATGTTTAAATGGCCATAACTTCTCATCTGAGAGTAGTTTTTCAATGTGGGATATACAGTTGGAAATGTATCGACGAGGCTTATGCAACCATGCTATTTGTAGGATCGTTAGATAATCATAACCTTATTAAAAAATCAATAAAATTCAAAATCCCTTTAGATTGACCTCACGAGGGTATACTAGATGTTCAACTATCATACGCAAAAATAGTTTCTAAATTCCATAAAATAATTAAAGAGATCAGTCTTATTATTGCAACATTCCTCTATAATGATTCCAAGTGTAATAAGATGGTAAATAGTTGAATGATTGATCTTAAACCCAGTCTGGCCTTTAGCTCTTTCACCATGTCTTTCAATCCATAGGCTAATCTTCTTTTCAAAAATAAGTCTATACAAATTCCCTTAAAATGTGGCTAATCATAATAGTCTTGTAATTAGATGGAATGCTTTTATCCCCACTTTGAAATATAGACACAATAAGGCTCTGCATGCAAGGCTTAAGAAAGTCTTGCTTCATTCCCAAACTGAAGAGCTTGTGTATGTGAGCGATGAGGATAATCCATCCAATTTTAAAAATTTCATCTTGATAACCTTCAATATCCTTAGCTTTCCCATTAGCAAGATGCTTAAACCCAAATTCTTCCAAAAAAATTATCATCCTATATAGGAGCATTCAAAATGGTTCCCATAGAATTAGGGGACTCATAAAGGGTTTTAAGATAGATATTCCAATCCTTTAAGGGAATCAAATTAATTTCTTTAGTTTTACGAGTTAGAATTTTACTCCAAAACTTTTTGGGATCAACTTTAGATAGGTGTAGTAGTTCCTCTTGCTTCCTATTTATATAGCATTTTTTCTTTCTTTAATAAGATCTTTGTACATATTTATATTTTCAAGTTTTAAGGTTTCACTAGGAGCATCCCTAATGTACATTCTAGCAACTTTACAATCATTATCATACCAATGGTTGATAATTCTATTATTCATTTTATATTGTATATATACCAAATTTATTACGTCTATAGGCGTGTCTATTTTGGAATAAACGTTCTATAATTTTAATTTAATTATCAACAATTATTAGGTGGATGGTAGGGATTTAGCTTCCACGAAATATTCTAGAATATTCTTAGTAGTAGT
The DNA here is from genome assembly GCA_031772625.1 of Pinus tabuliformis. Taxonomy (NCBI): domain Eukaryota; kingdom Viridiplantae; phylum Streptophyta; class Pinopsida; order Pinales; family Pinaceae; genus Pinus; species Pinus tabuliformis. Next base: position 498,749,532 of record CM062814.1, on the reverse strand, counting down.
CAAAAATCAAAGGTTGAGATTTGTCTCAAAAGTATTTATGCCCTTTCTAACCTTTTAATTAAATTGATTAATTTTGAAATGAGGAATGGTTTTCTGGGGATGCAATATTGATAAACCATAGTATTGGCCCATGGTATTTTAACAAAGCCTATTTAGAGGTTAAGAATCTCATTTGTTACACACACACAATTATAATTATAATTTAACAACAAAAGAAAATGTCTTAGATTTAGAGAGTTGAAAAATAGTTTACAAATGTGTCTAGTTACTCGATAGGTGTGTCTATTTTGGAATAGAGCTTCTAGAATTTTAATTAAATTATCAATAATTATTAGGTGGATGGTATGGATTTAGTTTACATGGAATATTTTAAAATATTCTTAGTACTAGTTACAAATTAAAGGTTGACATTTGTCTCAAAAGTAGTTATGCACTTTCTATTTTTTTTATTAAATTGATTAGTTATATAAAAATACCACATGAACAACTGTCATATGAATTGAGTTATGGTTTTTTGGGCATATAGTATTAACCAATCATGGTACTGGCCCATTATATTGTAAAAGAAGTCTATCTACAAGTTAAGAATCTCTATGGTTAAGTGGTGATGAATCTACATGGTTAAGAATCTTGCTACATAATTTTTTAAATGTATATATGTTTAACTCATATATTAATTTCTTTTATAATTAATAAATATCATAGTGGTATAAATAAAATCACTGGTAAATTTCGAAAAGGATCAATCTATGAGAGACATAAAAACATTTACCCCATGATACATTTCACCATGATAAAATCATTATAAAAAAACCATAAAAATTAAGTCAATTATAACTTTATTTTAATTATTATAAAAATAATTAATATATTACATTTCACATTGCCAAGATTAAAAAACTCATAAAAATTAAGTGAAGTATAATTTTATTTTAAATTATTACTTATTAATGTCCATGGGGTCTTGGATAGATGGTGATCGGGTTGGCTATTAAGACACTCCTAGATGTTAAGTCACTAGTTCAATTTCCCATCCTATTCAAGTGTTATCTTGGACATGACAATGATGTAGCCTCACCAATGTCGAACTTACAAAAAATATATATTATTTAATAATTATAAAAAAAATTAATATATGAGTTAAGCATATACACATTTTAAAAAAATATGTAAGAATACTCTTAATCATAGAGATTCCCCACTTTAGTATGTAAATTCTTAATTTTTAAATACCTTTTGTGACAATACCATTGGTTACCGATACCACGTGCCAATATGACACATAAATTAATTAAAAGAGAATAACTAGCTTAGAGATAAATCTTAACCCTATCATGTGACTACTTCTAAGAAGATTTTGACATATTATGTGTAGGTTAAATCTCTACCATCTATCTAATAATTATTGATAATTAAATTAAAATTTGGGAAGCCTATTGTAAAATAGACATACCTATGAGTATAATAATAATTTCATTTTGATTTTACATATAATAATTTTTTTTTTATAAAATTTTAAAGATTGACAAAATAAAATATATTATAAAATAAGTGTTTCATGGCTTATTATCAATTTATATTTATTCATATTTACTAACCATTTAATCTATAAACCCATATTAAATATAATGTTTTATAAAATACTTTTTATTAATTTCGAATTTTAAATTTATTTTAAAAATTATATAAACATAATGCCATTCATAAACTTTTTTATAATTTGTATTATAATCACAGAGATAAAAAAAACATTTTTAAGATATTCAACTTTTACTCTTGCTATGAAAATCATGTGGAAATATAACATTACACACCTTTTGAAGATTCCAAAAGGTCATTTTGATACATTATAATGTCTATATTCATATATTATATTAATTGTGATTTATATTATATAGATGAAGATCCCCTTTAATGTTTATTTTTCGTATAGTTGTTAAATTGACAAATAGGCAATACATAACACCAACTTGTTACATTATTCCCCACTAACGTTTCGATATTATTTTATTTATATTGACATGACTCCATTAGGTTTCAACCATAGCATTTACTTTTTGTTTTGGAATGTGACTCTACTATTTTTCAACTTTGAATTGTATGATTGACTTTATTGAAACACACCACCTCAAAGGAGACCACCCTCTTTAGAAATGAATGATAATGTATAAAATTTTATGAAATGGTATGCATATAAGGTACCTTCAGCTTTTAAGTCTTCAGTTCTCTTAACCTATAATATTATAAGTCAATTCAATTCTTAGAATCACATTCCCTTTTTAATAATATTTTGCATGGTTTTAGCGTTTTCTTTCTCCGAGAAGAGTTGAAATAATATGTAAAATTTCCGCAATATATATATGGCTTCATTAAAAGTATCATTATAAAATACGAGATAGAGCAAATAGATACCATGGTTATTTCCAATCTCAAAAGAGGAAAAGACTTCAGGGACTTATTATAAATTAAGAATAACAAAATGGAAGCACATTCTATATTATAAAACTTTGTTCCTTTTAAACACAAAGGACTTTTAGAGTCATAACCATGGATGGTATTAGGGTTATAATAAGAGTTTTATTAGTTTTTGTTTATGGCAAAGTAGAGATTATAGCGATCGATGTTGCTGAATTTAGTTTGTATTGACTGGTCATGTTTACTAAAATTTAATCAAATTTTTGGGGTGGCAATTTTGGTTCACCAAACTTTAACCAATGTTTTCAATTAGACTTCTTATTGGAAATTTCACGTCTCTCGAGGCATCAATACAATAGATATCCAAAGTTTATACTGCACTTACTTAGGTTAAAAGCATATCTATTCATTCAATTTTTTTATAACTGGACTACTGCTACCATTAGTCTTTTAACATTGAATGCTAGTATAATATTATGACTGATACACATGGTCAATCACCCATCGCCCCACTGCTTGGCCGTTTGTTTAGTTGTCACATCCCAACAAATTGCGTGTTTTGTTGTCACTTCTTGGCTGAAAATATTTTCTTCTATTTACACAGAGCTCCCCACCACTTATTTGCTTGTTTGATTGTTTTAAGAATACTTCTGCTCTCCATTGCTCTTCACCAACTCTGCTATGAAAACATTTCTTTGACACCATCCTGACAGTGGAGCATGCCCTTCCTGCCACAAAAAATAATGCAATTAGTTGCAGCTACACTACACTTGGTATTTTACATGCATTTTGCAAGGACTCCTTCTAACGTAGCTCACCACTCCTTCCAATGCAGCTCAGTAACCACATTTGGGCCTTGGTCTTCTTTCTTGAGTGGTTTTCTCCTCCTATTTCTTGTTTGTGGATACAAGAGAAGCCCAGTGAAGCAGTCATAATGGGTAAGATTTTTCCACTTCTCGTGTAACCTACAATGACATAAATAAAAACCATATTGTTTTCATTATTCTACTACCACATGTGAACTTTTGTTTTATCTACAAACCTTGTCTTTTTCAGGCTCTTCAAAATTGAAGATATGTGACTTGTCACGAAGCACATTTTTCACCATAAGTTTCAGTTCCTCTGCATTTTCTTTTGCCTAAAAGCAAAACAACAGACAAAAAGTGAGATATATTTACATTTTATTTTTCCTGAAGGTAAAATTTATGATCTCTATTAAAAAAATTGCAGTATTGCTTTAAATGGAATTACCTTTACCATGTGTATTAATTCAATTTTAGGCCTCTATATAAGTTTATCCACTAGATGCTCCATAACAAACCCAATAGATGCTCCAAATCACAAAATAGCTAATGTTCGCGAGGAAAATTATTTGTAGGTGGGCTACGTATACTTTAAACAGTTAAAGCTATGCAAGGGTTCAAGAGCATTTCTCAAGAAATATGTCTAGGCTACTGCAACATCCAACACATTGTTGCTACAACGTGTTGTACAATACATTGCCTGACTTGGATGAACTTATTGTATGCAAATTCTGATCCCCTTCCAATAAAAGTCGATTCTTTTAAATTTATGATCTTTATTCATAATATTGGAGTTTTGGTTTAAATGGAATTACCTTTACCAAAATTCTATATATCTTTACCTACAAGATTCTCCAGATCAAAATGGCCTTCTATTAGACAAAATGAGATCTCTTTCCCATGAAAATCAATTCGTGATGAACTTATAGTATGCTTTAAGTAGGTACAATTATGCTATCGATATTTTAAGAGCATTTTCCTCAAATAAACTTATTGTATGGCTTAAGTAGCTAGACTTTTTTTACTTTTGTATTTTAAATCCACATAATGCTAAATAATACTGGTTTCAATACTTATTTCACCATCCTTACACATTTAATCTAAACCATTTACCTTGAAATATTTTTTTTTACCACACATAATGCTAAATGATACTCGTTTCAATACTTATTTCACCATCCTTACACATTTAATCTAAACCATTTACCTTGAAGTATCAATGGGATGAATTTGCAAGAGTTAGATGATAATGACACAAACAAAGTACCAACACGAAAAGAGATGAGTAATGCAAATGATTCCGAAAAGTACCGACACGAAAAGGGATGATTAATGCAAATGATTCCAAAAAAGTGTATTCCTCAATTTTTCTATGATAGCAGGCAGAAATTTTCAGAATTTTTTTATTATTTGTATATGGTATATTTCTCAAATGTAGTTTGTAATTTCTAGATTTTTCTATGATAGGAATACTTTTATTATTTGTATATATCAACAGTGAGCAGGTAGAATTTTTTGGAACACTTTTATTATTTGTATATTCAACACTTAGGAATTTTACTTTTAATTTATTTGTAACTTAATGAAGTTGCTGTTTCTGTTACTATATGAGCATATCTTTCTATTTCTCTATTTTGACCATTCTTGAAATCATAATTTCAGACTTAATAAAATCTTTCAGGGTGTTAAATGTTGGGAGACATAAGCACAACATTCCATGATTGAACCAGAAGGAATGTAGTGGCAGAAAATCAAAGTTTGGGAGTTGAAGTCGATGAATTTTATTGTTGGGTCCCTATAATACTAGTGATTACCCCATTACTATTGTAGTTATACCCCTTATTTATATTGTTGTGCCCCTATTACCCCCATATTGTTATTTTTGTGCCCCATAGAATCCCTCTATTGTTATTTTTGTGGCTTTATATTATTATTGTTAGGTCGGCTGGATTATATTGTGACTCCTTAGACTCCTATATATAGAAAGGAGGTTTTGTCATTTGAATCATCCAAGAATTGTTCATTTATGTAATGTAAAGGAGGTTGCCCCCTCGAAGAGGCTGAATTCTAAGGCGTCGATCTATATTTTCTATCTTTTCTTGAGCTAGTTTCATAACATTTGGTATCAGAGCTTTGGATTCTAGGGTTTCGCTGCTCCAAACAGGTCATCGTCTCATTTTCGCTATAACCTTTTTTCTGTGACGTTTCAGAATTCGAAAAAAAAAACCCATTTGAGAAGCAATCGCGCTAAACCTTGGATCCAAATTTCAGAGCATTTCGTGCAATATTTTCGGAGATATGACCTGAGGAAGTTGGTCTTTTTGCAGACTCCTGAATTACATTCAAAACAAGTGACCTGGAGAAAATAGTCATAAATTTATCTCTGAGGATCGGATTGAAATTTCGTAAGAAGGTACAGAAAGAGGATGGACTGTAGTTTCTTGTATGCATTGTTCAGATCCATAGGTCGAAACAATGACTCGTGGCACGTCGTACAAGTTTTCTCTACGGAACTAGTCTATAAGCAAGTCACGGTGGGAGATTTCGCATAACTCTTCCTTGGAGAAACCAATTTGGGTCAGACTTGTGGCATTGGAAAGAGGAATCAGAAGGCTACTACAGGTCAAAATTTTAGAACTGAATGATCCGAAATTACATAGATACATCAGATTCAATATCAGGCTTCTACAAAGTGAAAAAAGGTGTGTAGTTTTTTTTTTTTTTTTTGCATAAGCTTGGTTTGAAGGAATTCAAAGGTCATAGTAAAGCATTATTATCGGTAACTGATGCCCCGAGGAAAGAAAATGCAAACACCTAGTAAGGAACCTGAAAGCTCTAGCATGACTCATGAAGAAGAGGAAGAAATGCTACATGATATATCAAAATTACAAGAACAAGTGCAACATATGTCACGCTCACAAAAGCTAACAGAAGCTAAGATAAATGGAGTGGAATCTAAGATAAAGGGAATGGAAGCTAAGATGGATGATTTGAACACAGATTTGAAGAGAGACATGGCAGATTTGAAGACAGACATGGACGAATTGAAGATAAATATGAATAAGTTGCTACAAGAAATGGGCACTAAGGATGAAAGGGTACTAAAGGAAACTCATGATGAGAATAAAAGAAATGTTAATCATGATTCCATAGATGCTAATGTTGGATCGAAGACTCACCATATTCCAAAAATTGACATGAGAAAGTTTGATGGCAAGGATCCTACCACATGGATATTACAGATGGAGCAATTCTTCGATCTCAATAATGTGCAAAACACACAAAAGGTACGTATGGAAACTGTATATTTGGAACCAAATCGGTTTGTATGGTATCAATGGCTTTGCTCTCGTAAACAATTTATCACTTGGGAAATTTTTACGGAAGAATTGATAGCACATTATGAGGATACAAAAAGCAACACTTTTTTTAGCCAATTGATAAGTCTCAAACAAAAGGGTTCAGTAATGGAGCACATTGAGGAGTTCCAAAAATTGAACATAAGGGTAAAAGATATTCCAGAGGAGCATAGGGTTGATGTGTTCATAGGGTCTTTTAAAGGATAATATCCAACATGATGTTCGCCTTTGGGAACCTGATTCATTAGAGAAGGCATTCAGGTTAGCAAGAAAAATGGAAAGCAAAATTATGGCAACCAGGAAGCATACCACTCACAACTATAAAGATGGAAGTGTTGTTGCCCCTAGTCTTCCACAACCTATAAGGTTGACACCACAAAAATTGGAAGAAAAAATAGCAAAAGGGCTTTGTTACAGTTGTGATAGAAAATACACTAAAGGTCATAAGTGTGCCGAGAAGAAATTATTCTACATAGATTGTGAAGAGGAAGAAGAAAAGGAGAAAGAAAGGTCAAAAGAAGAGGATATACTCCAGGAACAAAGCCTAGATGAAGAACAATTAAATCCGACCATATCTTGTAATGCATTGGCGGGAATTACCACTCCTCAAACCATAAAGATAGAAGGACAAATCAAGAAGAAAAAGGTAATAGTGTTGATTGATTTAGGAAGCACCCACAATTTTATTCATTGTAGGGTAGCAAAAGAATTTAATTGCTTCCTATATCCAGCACTAGAGTGTCAAGTGATGATTGCAAATGGAGGAACAATAAATTGCTCTGGAAGGTGCCATAATATCAAGCTATCCATGGGAGAATATGTATTGACTAGCCCAATGCTTTCCATTCCAATGGGAGGTGTTGATGTTGTACTAGGAGTCCAATGGCTACAATCCTTGTGTACAATAGCTTTTAATTTTCAAGAACTTTTCATCAAATTTTCTACGGAAGGAAAGGAAGTTGAATTAAGGGGTATTGCAGGGAAACCAGGAAAGATAATCAGCTCTAATGGTATGACAAAGCTTCTAAAAAAGGAGCAAAGAGGTGTAATTGCACAATTATGTTTGCTAGATGTTTCCACATTAGAATCATCTATTTCTCCAGATCTCCAAAAAGTCCTGGACAATCATTCCAGGGTATTTGAGACTCCCAAAGGTCTCCCACCTATGCGTGTTCATGATCATGCTATTCATCTGATTCCAAGAAGTGTTTCTCCAAACATCAGGCCGTACAGATATCCCTATGTCCAAAAAAGTGAAATTTAACGTATGGTTGCAGAAATGCTAGAGGCTGCTATAATTCAACCGAGTCAAAGTTCTTTCTCTGCTCCAGTAGTATTGGTGCACAAGAAGGATGGATCATGGCACATGTGTCCAGATTATAGGGAGCTCAACAAGCTCACTATTAAAGATAAGTTCCCCATTCCTGTCATTGATGAATTACTGGATGAATTGCATGGATCAATTTACTTCACCAAGTTGGATCTTCATTCGGGATATCATCAAATTAGAATGAAGATTGAAGACATTCTGAAAACAACATTTAGAACTCATGAGGGTCATTATGAATTTTTGGTCATGCCTTTTGGCCTTACCAATGCACATTCAACATTTCAAGGTTTAATGAATTCAATTTTCAAACCATTCCTTAGAAAATTTGTGTTAGTATTTTTTGATGATATACTAATCTACAGCAAGTCTTGGAAGGATCATGTTGAACATGTTGACAGGGTGCTACAACTATTGGAGGAGAAACAATTATATGCAAAAAGATCCAAATGTTTCTTTGGAGTCCAGGAGGTGGAATATTTGGGTATTTGGGTCATATTGTATCTCATGAAGGAGTTAAGGTAGACCCTAGAAAAATTAAAGCCATTAAGGAATGGAAAATCCCCACATCCATAAAGCATCTGCGAGGATTTCTTGGGTTGACAGGGTATTATCGCAAGTTTGTTAAGAATTATGGGAGAATAGCAGCACCTCTAACAACATTATTGAAGAAATATGCATTTTCATGGACTCCGGAAGCAACAAAGGCCTTTGAACATCTTAAAGAGGCAATGTGCCAAGCACCGGTCTTAGCTACACCGTACTTCACAAAAAGCTTTATTGTGGAATGTGATACTTCAGGAAATGGAATTGGTGCTATTCTAATGCAAGATGAAAGACCCATTGCTTTTGAAAGTCGTCCAATCAAGGGAAAGTTTTTTAAAAAAGCTATTTATGAGAAGGAAATGTTGGCAATACTCCATGCACTTAAGAAATGGCGACCCTACCTAATGGGAAGAAACTTCAAGGTAAAAACGGATCATGATAGCCTTAAATACTTTTTAGAACAAGGATTATCCTCTGAAGAGCAACAAAAGTGGGTCACAAAGATGATGGGTTATGACTTTGAAATCATCTACAAAAAAGGGAAGCAAAATGCGGTGGCAGATGCACTCTCAAGAAAGGATGAGGATGTGGAAGCATTGTTGTGCACCATTTCTATTATCCAACCAGATTGGATAAATGAAGCAAGGGAGGAATGGAAGAATGACGAAGAAGTTTGGGCACTTATTCGAAAGCTACAACAAGATTCCAGTACGTCTGATACATTTAGCTGGCAAAATGATTCGTTATGGTACAAAGATCGCTTATACCTCTGTAAGAATTCCCAGCTAAAACAAAAGATTCTTATGGAATTGCGCACTTCTCCCTCAAGAGGGCACTTAGGATTTTTAAAAACTTACCACAGGGTTAAGAAGGAATTTTTTTGGGATGGCCTTAAATCAGATATTCAAAAGTTTGTGGCAGAATGTTTGGTTTGCCAACAAAATAAAGTTGAAACAATTAAGACACAGGGTCTACTACAACCTTTATCCATTCCAAGCCAACATTGGGAGGAGGTTTCAATGGATTTTATCATAGGTTTACCCAAGTCTGAGGGAAAAAGTGTCATCATGGTGGTAGTTGATAGACTTACCAAGTATGCACGCTTTTGTGCATTATCACATCCATTTAAAGCCAGTACAGTTTCTACTGCATTTATGGAAACAATTCAAAAGCTACATGGAAACCCAAAGATTATTGTAAGTGACAGAGATCCCATTTTCACTGGAAATTTTTGGACATAATTATTTTCTTGTCTTGGTACTCAGTTAGCTCATAGCTCGTCTTATCATCCTCAATCTGATGGGAAAACTGAGATAGTAAACAAATGTTTGGAAGGATATCTTCATTGCTTTGTATCTGATAAACAGACACAATGGGTCAAATGGTTGCCTCTGGCTGAATGGTGGTATAACACTTCATTCCATACAACAACAAAAATGACCCCATTTATGGCACTTTATGGGTATAAACTGTTAGAGTCAGTCTAGTAGCCCTCCATCAGCGATCAAAGCTCTTTACATTTGCATAAGTAGGTGTCTCATCAGTGTCATCTCATTGCATTTCGTTAGGCATGCCATAACCCTGATGGAGGAGCTGGTGTCTTTATTCCCCTCTTGGCACTGCTGGATCAAGTTGTTTCAGTCAATAAACTCTTTCAAGGTTTCTTGTTTTGTCTTGAGGTCAAAAGTCCTACGTCTAGGGTTTAGGTCCAATTTGTCTTTGAGGTCATGTCTTTAAAAGTCAATAAATGCCCAGCAGGCCAGAGGGATGACTATCAAAGTTTTTCTTCAAAAGGTTTCATCTTGTACAGCTAATTTTTACCTTGGATTTAAAAACTTGTTTTTAAAGACAAGGTCATTTTTTCATTTTTGTAAAAGTTGTGAAAATTCAAAATTCTTTGAAAGTCAGCATACAGCCCTGGTCCCCTTTGCTAAGATTCCTCAGAAGCTATCCCTGCAAAAATTTTCAAGAAAAAGCATCAGTTCAACCAATTTCAGGACAAAAGGAAACCATAAAGTCAGCAGCATTTAAATTTTGAAAAAGTGTCAAGTTAAAAACATTAGAAAGAGGGTTTGAGGGGAAATTAATTTAAATCAAGCCTATAAAGCCCCTCTCTCCCTCCATTTGATCATCATTTGCCTCAAAGCAATAGTGAAAAGCGATTTGGAGAGAAATTGGGTGAAATTGTAGACAGAGCCCGCGCGCGACCTGTCAAGACCTGCGCGCGACGTGTTGGGCAGGCGTGACGTGTCAAGGGGGTCATAGCAGTTGGGAAAAAACACTGGCGCGACGTGTTGGGTGTGCGCGACCTGTCAAGACCAGCACGCGAAATGTTGGGAATTCATCCACAAAAAATCGCCTGTAAACTGCCAAACGATCCCAAAATTCTTCAAGATTGCAGGTAGGCCTTTGATCATCAAAGTATTTTGCTTGATAAATAAAAATGAGCATGGGAAATGTGTTTTAATGCCATCAAGTTGAAATGAGAAGTTCATGTATATTTGCTTTAAAAAATGTCAAAATGCAAGTAGAGATAGGGTTTTGTTTTGCTGCTCTCAAGGTCATCCCTTTCACTCCCATTTTTTCCCCCACATCCCAACCATCTCCCTTATAATTTTTACCTAATATCCCTACCAAAAAATATCAAAGGCCCAACACCCTACCCATATCCCTAAAGTCCAATAATATAATCTTAAACCCTACTTCCCATAAAATCTTTGCAAATGATAATGGTATGATGTTGTATATGTCATGATTCCTTCCCTTAATTCCTTTTTTCATGTATTTTCCCTAATTCCCCTTAGAAGTCTCCCTTCCCTGACATATCCCTTGTGTTATTTGTCCCCTTGAAGCAGCATTTCAAACAGAGAAAAACAACAAGTCATTTGAGCAGAAGCAGCAGTACATTTCAACCACTTTGCTCTTGAAACCATGTCAGAAACCGAAACCGACTATGAGCAAAGTGATGACCGTGAGTCAACACCAGAGGTTGAGGTACAAAGGAGGCCTCACAGGGGTGGTAAGAGTGGTCACCATGTGAGAGAAGAGCCCACCTCTTTGACCTATTTGTAGGCTTGTCCACTTCCAGTCACATGTTTCCGCTACCTCTCATGTTATGAATTTTGCGAGAGGATTTCTCAAATTTAGCACCATAGGGAATTGGTCCGCTTGTTTGTTTTGCATCTGCATGATGGGCATGTAAATATTGCAGGGGTGGATTTTATATTGTCATCTGAAATTATTGCTCAAGCAACAGGGATACCCAATGTGGGAGAAGAGTGGAACAAGCACAAACTATTGGACAGATTTCAGTATGAGCCCTACATTAAACCTGCCTACATGAGGTACATGACTGGTCTATTTCCTTTCAGATTTTTGAGGGATGAGTATGCTCCCTTGATGAGGCTCATCATGCGCTATTTCACCTGTGAGGGTAGATTTTCATGTTTGTATTCATACCATATTCGCTTATTGATGCATTTCACACAGGTATGGATGATGAACCTACCATTTTTCATGTGACAGAATATTGAGAAGATGGTGCCCTTGGTGCAGAGAAAGAGCACAGAACAGCAACACAGGAGCATCTATCATTATGGTTTGATCCAGCTTGTGGTCATACATCAGTTGGCTCAGTAGGGTATCACATGGGAGGATTTTATCTCTCGAGATTTTTTCACAGCACCAGCATCATCACCCCCTGAGGTTGTTCATGAGGAGGGAGGGCATTCATAGCAGCATGATATTCCTGAGACCAGACATGTCAGCTCCCCTCCATTGGTCACATATCAGAAAGGCCACAGGGCCTTATTTGCATCAGCTAGGCGAGTATTATCTCCACACCAGATGGAAGTGGTCTCGCCTTCTTCATCAGCACCACGAGTGTTATCTCCACACCAGGTGGAAGGGGCCTCGTCTCCGACAGCAACACAGGTATAGGAGAGAGGCAAGAAGCCCAATATTGATGAGGCACCATCAGGTGATCCAGGAATAGATGTTGTTGACCTTGATATCAGTTCTCCTAGCCTAGAGCCCAAGGATATCATCCAACACCTAAGGGTTGAAAATGACTCGTTGCAGCAAAGATTGGAAATGGCAAATTGGACAATCACCTACTTAGAGCAGCGCAACAAGCAACTTGAAGATGAGCACAACCTAAGGGCTGAAAATGACTCATTGCAGCAAAGATTGGAAATGGCAAATTGGACAATCACCTACTTAGAGCAGCGCAAGCAACTTCAAGATGAGCACACTCTTAATGAGTTGCGGAGGATCCATGAAGACCGCAACTTGGCGCGCAAGAGACCCGGTGATTTGGTACCCGTTGAGCGAGAGGCTATGATTCTCCAGGTCAATGCTCATTTGGAGAGGTTGCTGGCCAAGGCCAACAAAGATAAGGACCTGCTCCGAAACATGAAGAACCACTATTGGGCCTGAATGCACGTATGCAAAGCAAGAATGAAGATGCTCCAAAGACGGTTGGCCAAAGAACTAAAACGAAGGAAAAGGCCCGGTCCCCTCCACATCTTGGTTGAGGCTTCCTTGAAGGAGCATGATGCTAAATGACTTAACTACAGCACAAATTTCAAAAAAATTTGAGCATTTTTGGTCATTTGTGAATTTTTGGGCAAAAAACAGGTTTTCTCCACCAACACGTCGCGCGCCGCGCGCGAGCTTTTCGATGGGCAACTCCATTTCGGGAAACTCAGCATTTTTGGATTTTTCATGCAAAGATACACCTGCTCAGCAATTACCAAGATATTTCATCAAGTTTTGAGCCTCCAGAAAGTCAAAAAACAAGCAAAAAATGACTTTCTGCCACTTTTTTGACACACAGGAAGCAGTCTTGGGAGATTGCAATTTTGGAGGGGCAAATTGCCACAAAATTCAGAAATGCTACTTGGGTTGGAAAGTAGACATCCAGACCTTTCCAGAAAGCCCACTTTTGCCTCATTTGGACGCCTGGAAGTGCCTCAAAAACAGCTCCCAAGGCGCGCGACGTGTTCAGGATCAGGGCGCGACGTGTTGGGCAGTTTTCACAGAAATTCACCTACAGCTCAACAAAACGCATTTTTGACTGGATTTGACTTTTTGGAGTAGATTTTGATCCTCCTTGTTGTAAATGATGTAATTTTATGATATTTTGACACTTATTTATCTCTTCTAGAAGATTCATTCATGAGATAGGCAAAAATTTAATGAATGAATTGGTTTCCTAGTTTATAGAGGCAAGTTGTTTTGACTGCCTAGTTTTTAGTGCTCAGTTTAGAATTGGTTGAAACAGCTCCTAGGATAGTGAGCTCGACCCCTAGAGGCAAGGAAATATGTTATATTGCCTATATTATGTACTTTCTTGGTCATTTTCATGGTTGGACTCTTGAGGGAGAAAGCTCTATTGTATTACTCATTGTATCTCTGCAATTTTGTCAAAGGAAGAAAGACCAGGGTTTTGCAGTCCTTTTTGGGATTCCTGTGGTTACATGTATTGATGGTGTGTTTCTCTTTTTACTTGTAAGTTTGTTATGTGAATCATCTCCTTACTTTTCCTTCTGCAAATTAGGCAAATGAAGTGTTAAAGTAGAATTCATGATTGCCATGCTCTGCTTTTAAGTTTGCTTAATATTTATGTTTTCATCTGTCTAAAGAGAACTCTTGAAGGTTTCTTGCTCTCTTTAGCCCCTCACCAGTCATTCCTATCCATTCACTTAAATCAAAGGCATCAATACAGTCTTCTACCTTGCCCCAAAGAACCCCCTGCAAAAAATGTGTCCAATCCCCACACCCAAAATTGCCTTTCCCTAATTTTCCACCAAAATCCTAAAACTTCCCAATTCAAACCTTTTTATTAGTTTACTAGCCTAAAATCAGTGTTTCCTTATTGGTTATCTCGCCCATTGAAGATCTTTACCGAGATAGACCGGAGAGAGCCCTCTCCTGCCCCGTAGGGCTAGCTACGCGGCTAAGTGGTTTGATGTTGCCTTGGAGTTTACCTTTTTCAGCCTGAGGTGAAATTTCAAGCGCTAACATAAACCACCATCCATCACATCATATTTAAGAGAAAATTCTAAGGTTCAGGCAGTGGAACATCACATCGAACATCAACAACAAGTCCTCCAACTCTTAAAGGATAACCTCGTGTTGGCACAAAATAGAATGAAACAACAGGCAGATCAACATCGCAGTGAAAGAAGTTTTGATGTAGGTGATTGGGTATTCCCATGGCTACAACCAGATAAGCAAATGTCCCTAAAGCAAGCTAAGAAGGATAATAAATTATCACCAAAGTATTATGGTCCGTACAAGGTGTTGCAAAAGATTGGTACTATGGCATACAAATTGGAGCTTCCTGCAGCTTCTTGATTGCACCCAGTTTTCCATGTTTCATGCTTAAAGAAGGTTATAGGCGACAAGCTCCCAGTTCAAACAATATTTCCAGAACTTGAAGAGGAAGGAAAAATTATATTGGAACCAGAAGCAGTCACAAAACAAGAACTCGATAGCTACGAAATCGATCAATTTCAGAGTATCTTATCAAGTGGAAGAACTTATCTGCTGAAGATTCCACATGGGAGGATGAGAATTTTATGCAGAAGTATCCAGAACTACTCAAGCATTGAGGACAACACTGTTTTGAAGGAGAGGGGCATGTTGGGTCCTTATAATACTAGTGATTACCCCATTACTATTGTAGTTATACCCATTATTTATATTGTTGTGCCCCTATTACCCCCATATTGTTATTTCTGTGCCCCATAGAATCCCTCTATTGTTATTTTTGTGGCTTTATATTATTATTGTTAGGTCGGCTGGGTTATATTGTGACTCCTTAGACTCCTATATATAGAGAGGAGGTTTTGTCATTTGAATCATCCAAGAATTGTTCATTTATGTAATGTAAAGGAGGTTGCCCCCTCGAAGAGGCTGAATTCTAAGGCATCGATCTATCTTTTCTATCTTTTCTTGAGCTGGTTTCATAACATTTATCCTTCTCAAAGGCATTCATCCTTGAGGCTTGCTGGAAATAACTTTTGAAATGTTGCCTTGCATGTCACTATTGTCACCTATGATAAGTCCATGGCAATCTCTGGTTGAGATTGGTCTTTACAATGCCAGGCTGAGCATAATTTTCTTTACATTTCTTTACATTGTCAGGGTTTACAATGTCGGGCTGAACAGAATTTGTGGTCACAATGGCTTCATTTTCTGTATTTTAGACGGATCTTGTATTAAATATTTCACCATGTAGGGCTTTGATTTGATTGGCTAAAGAAATATTTCGGTGAGCAACGAGCTTGAAATGTTAGATTGCAGTTAATATTGTTGGCTTTTGAATTTTCACCTTTCTCACTTTTATTTTCATAACATAACCATAAATGTAGAATTCTTTTTGTTTTTTTGTTTTTTCTTAAAAGTTTGAGAAAAGTACTACTCTAATAATTTAACAATAGAAAACAAAAATTATTTTAATTTATAACTCATAAATAAAAATATTAATTTTTTTCATGTATTTGTATGATGTACTTTGGAGCAAATAATTACTCTAATAATTAAATAATAAAAAATAAAAATTAAATTATAAAGAGACATCTACATCTATAGCTAGTTACTTCAAGATTTTCATTGTAATGTGTCACACACAAAGTTTACTTTTATTTTCTTGTCTAAACTTTAGAAAGAATTATTTAGAGGGTAAGGGCTACTGTTGCATAAGCCCTTGTTTTATTAGAAAATCCAATCTATTTCTTTCTAGTCTCCTGTTAATACAATTACATTTTATCTTGTCTTTTGCAACTTTAATTTAGAGGCAAATAAGAAGGTAAATAAAAGGTTTTCATTTGTGAAGAGACTCTAAGCATAAAAGAAGGGGTATTAATCTAACATTTATTACATATTCCTCACCATGAATATGTTTAGGAAGAGAAATTATTCATACAATGTGTGTCTTAGTATATAAATGATGAGAAGAAAATTCAATAATTTGGCATTGCCTTGCTTTATCCACTACTTATTCTTTCACCTTTGGCAATGTAATGAATTGTACAAAGATAGGGATAACTCTTATATGTTTGTGAAAATGGGAAATTAAAGGATTAATATAGGTCCTATTGGAGGTAGAGGGTATTGTTTACTACTAAGGGAAGAGTTTGGAATTTCATCCAACTCTATGCATTCCAATTTTGGGAAACCACAACCATAATGTGCATGCATCCATGGCACACTTCAATGCCAAAATTATTGTTGTATCCACTGTGTTTTTAAGAAATTATAAGAAAGGTTGAAGTAATGTGAGAAAAAATAGAGAAATTATAGGAAGGGTTGAGGTAATGTGAGAAGGATGTGGCTGAAACAAATGGAAACATGACTTGCTTGGCCTAGCAATGGAATTGTCATAACGAAGGATTCAAAAGTAGCATAACATAAAATAATGGGACTACGGATTAATATGTTATCAAAAATAGAAAATACATACATTGTCTAAGAGAGTGGAAAGTAAAGTCCCATGCATTATATTGTAACATGATTAGTTCTGATAATTTAAATTTGCTTATATAATAGGTTTTAGTAGTTTAGAAATAATAAATGGGTCTGCAAGAGTAAATGCACCCTCAAAAATATAAATTTAAGTTTCATTAGCTGGTTGATTTAGTTAATCATGCATTTAAACATGATTAAATGATGTAATAAAGTTTAAATCAGATTTTTACCTATGATCGAGGATTGACAAGATATCTTGTCGCTTTCACAAAATTCTGAGCGTTTTTGCATAGTTATGATCTTCCCCACCAGATCAACGGCGAGGAAAACCATTTTTCACCCCCTCATCCTTTTTCACGTTAATGACGGGGGGGTTCTTATTTTCTTGGGCCCCATGCGACGTGGCGTCCTCTTATCAATTCACACCCTCCTGCTCGAAACCATATACACCCCCCCCCAAAAAAAAAAAAACTACCTAACCCTCTCCTTCTCGCCAATGTATATTTACCCCCGGTCACATCACTTTCCACCAACCATGTATTTCCACATTATCTCCCAACTCCATGTCTCCTCATGCCTCCATGTCATATGTTCGTTTCATAATCAATTAAAACTATGTTTTGTCTTTTATACAACACAGTAAATTCAAATGTGGTTTACAAACAACTGAGAACGAGTTTTCAAAAATGGAAAGAGATTTTTTTATAACATCCTCATGTACAAAAACCTCTCTCCATTTTCTAACAGCTGTTATGGTTTGGGATATTTCTATGAAGCTTTGCAGGCATAGTTTCTTTTAGTCAGTGTTTTCAAATGTGGTTTTCAAGCCAGTGGAAATGAATTTCAAAAACTGAAAGAGGTTTTTGTTGCCAACATCATCATTTACAAAAACCTCTCTCATTTGTTTAACAAATATTATGGTTTGGGATATACAAGGGTATTATGTGACCCTATTTTTAATAAATCTAGGAGGAAAAAGCTCAAATACAGTTAGCGACTTGGAGGCCACCTCATCAAATAAGAGTTTCTATCAAATTTGAATTTCTCTTCTTTGTCACTAGCAATCCACAAAGATAGTGCCAAGTAGATTCATTATTTTTGAATTTCCTATATTTCAGTTCTATTTGTGTCACATAGTTTGAGATATTTGTACAAATCTTGATATTTTAAATCAAGATATTTTGTAATAAATTGTATAAGTAATTCATCAATTGAGATGATAGGTGGGCTTTTGATGCCACAGATCTTCACTTTGTAATAGATTCTATTATAGGATTTCTAATGAAAGCCTTTCGACTCCAGTTTGACAGAATTTTTTGTTTTCTAGTATGCTTTTCTAGTACTTTCATACTCTCTTTCTGCAATGTTCAAGTTTTCATAGAAGGTCTGGGTAAGTGTAGATTAAGTCTTAATCTCTCTGAAATCCCTTGCAAAATCATAACATTTATAGAGAGATTATATTATTGGATTGTTTGTCCAAGATAACTCTTCTTTCACTGGTTTTTGTTGTATGCCTTCTAATAGCCATTAAAAGAGATTAGCTTATTGGACTATGTGTCTAAGATAGCTCCTATTAGAATTGGTTTCGGTTTGGCCTTCTATCATCCTCTGCAATGTTTTTTGTTGGGTTGTAGAAATCAACTACATGCATCCAAATTTCCCTAGTTGTTAAGAAGTTTGTCTGACTGCTTAATTATTAGGAATCTCCTTACATTCTTCTATCATAATCCTTGAAAAGCTAAGTCTTTTTGTCAAGATGGAAGCTGACACTTTGAGAAGGGATCTTGTGAGAGAGTGTTATGAAACCAGCTCACAAAAAGATAGAAAAGATAGATCAACGCCTTAGAATTCAGCCTCTTCGAGGGGGAAACCTCCTTTAGATTACATAAATGAACAATTCTTGGATGATTCAAATGACAAAACCTCCTTTCTATATATAGGAGTCTAAGGAGTCACAATATAACCTAGCTGACCTAACAATAATAATATAAAGCCACAAAAATAATAATAGAGGGATTCTATGGAGCACAGTAATAACAATATGGGGACAATAGGGGCACAACAATATTAATAAGGGATACAACTACAATAGTAATGGGGTAATCACTAGTATTATAGGGACCCAACATGCCCCTCTCCTTCAAAAAAGTTTTGTCCTCAACACTTCAGTAGTTCTGGATGCTTCTGTATAAAATTCTCATCCTCCCATGTGGAATCTTCAGTGGATAAGTTCTTCCACTTGATAAGATACTCCAAAATTGATCGATTTCGTAACTGTCGAGTTCTTGTTTCTGTGACTGCTTCTGGTTCCAATATAATTTTTCCTTCCTCGTCAAGTTCTGGCAATATTGTTTGAACTGGGAGCTTGTCGCCTATAACCTTCTTTAAACGTGAAACATGGAAAACTGGGTGCAATCAAGAAGCTGCAGGAAGCTCCAATTTGTATGCCATAGTACCAATCGTTTGCAACACCTTGTACAGACCATAATACTTTGGTGATAATTTATTATCCTTCTTAGCTTGCTTGAGGGACATTTTCTTATATGATTGTAGCCGTAGGAATACCCAATCACCTACATCAAAACTTCTTTCACTACGATGTTGATCTGCCTGTTGTTTCATTCTATTCTGTGCCAACACGAGGTTATCCTTTAAGAGTTGGAGGACATGTTGTTGATGTTCGATGTGATGTTCCACTGCTTGAACCTTAGAATTTTCTCTTAAATATGATGTGATGGATGGTGAATGATATCCATAAAGTGCCATAAATGGGGTCATTTTTGTTGCTGTATGGAAGGAAGTGTTATACCACCATTCAGCCAAAGGCAACAATTTGACCCATTGTGTCTATTTATCATATACAAAGCAATGAAGATATCCTTCCAAACATTTGTTTACTATCTCAGTTTGCCCATTAGATTGAGGATGAGAAGATGAGCTATGAGGTAACTGAGTACCAAGACAAGAAAGTAATTCTGTCCAAAAATTCCCAGTGAAAATGGGATCTCTGTCACTTACAATAATCTTTGGGTTTCCATGTAGCTTTTGAATTGTTTCCATAAATGCAATAGAAACTGTACTGGCTTTAAATGGATGTGATAATGAACAAAAGTGTGCATACTTGGTAAGTCTGTCAACTACCACCATGATGACACTCTTTCCCTCAGACTTGGGTAAACCTGTGATAAAATCCATTGAAACCTCCTCCCAACGTTGGCTTGGAATGGATAAAGGTTGTAATAGACACGGTGTCTTAATTGTTTCAACTTTATTTTGTCGGAAAACCAAACATTCCGCCACAAACTTTTGAATATCTGATTTAAGGCCCTCCCAAAAAAATTCCTTCTTAACCCTTTGGTAAGTTTTTAAAAATCTCGAGTGCCCTCCTAAGGGAGAAGTGTGCAATTCTATAAGAATCTTTTGTTTTATATGGGAATTATTGCAGAGGTATAAGTGATCTTTGTACCATAACGAATCATTTTTCCAGCTAAATGTATCAGATGTACTGGAGTCTTGTTGTAACTTTCGAATAAGTGCCCACACTTCTTCATCAATCTTCCATTCCTCCCTTGCTTCATTTTTCCAATCTGGTTGGATAATAGAAATGGCACACACCAATGCTTCCACATTCTCATCCTTTCTTGAGAGTGCATCTACCACCACATTTTGCTTCCCTTTTTTGTAGATGATTTCAAAGTCATAACCCAACATCTTTGTGACCCACTTTTGTTTCTCTTCAGAGGATAATCTTTTTTCTAAAAAGTATTTAAGGTTATCTTGATCCGTTTTTACCTTGAAGTGTCTTCCCATTAGGTAGGGTCACCATTTCTTAAGTGCATGGAGTATTGCCAACATTTCCTTCTCATAACTAGCTTTGTGTAAAAAATTTCCCTTGATTGGATGACTTTCGAAAGCAATGGGTCTTTCATCTTGCATTAAAACAACACCAATTCCATTTCATGAAGCATCACATTCCACAATAAAGGT
Organism: Pinus tabuliformis; assembly: GCA_031772625.1. Taxonomy (NCBI): domain Eukaryota; kingdom Viridiplantae; phylum Streptophyta; class Pinopsida; order Pinales; family Pinaceae; genus Pinus; species Pinus tabuliformis. The sequence goes on along the minus strand of CM062814.1, from coordinate 498,728,620 downwards.
TTTTGTGAAGTCTGGTGTAGCTAAGACCGATGCTTGGCACATTGCCTCTTTAAGATGCTCGAAGGCCTTTGTTGCTTCTGGAGTCCACGAAAATGCATCTTTCTTTAATAATGTTGTTAGAGGTGCTGCTATTCTCCCATAATTCTTAAAAAACATGCGATAATACCCGCTCAACCCGAGAAATCCTTGCAGATGCTTTATGGATGTGGGCATTTTCCATTCCTTAATGGCTTTAATTTTGCTAGGGTCTAACTTAACTCCTTCATGAGATACAATATGACCCAGATATTCCACCTCTTGTACTCCAAAGAAACATTTTGATCTTTTTGCATATAATTGTTTCTCCTCCAATAATTCTAGCACCCTGTCAACATGTTCAACATGATCCTTCCAAGACTTGCTATAGATTAGTATATCATCAAAAAATACTAACACGAATTTTCTAAGGAATGGTTTGAAAATGGAATTCATCAAACCTTGAAATGTTGAAGGTGCATTGGTAAGGCCAAAAGGCATGACAAAAAATTCATAATGACCCTCATGAGTTCTAAATGTTGTTTTCGAAATGTCTTCAGTCTTCATTCTTATTTGATGATATCCTGAACAAAGATCCAACTTGGTGAAGTAAATTGATCCATGCAATTCATCCAGTAATTCATCAATGACAGGAATGGGGAACTTATTTTTAATAGTGAGCTTGTTGAGCTCCCTATAATCCGGACACATGCGCCATGATCCATCCTTCTTGTGCACCAATACTACTGGAGTAGAGAAAGAACTTTGACTGGGTTGAATTATACCAGCCTCTAGCATTTCTACAACCATACGTTCAATTTCACTCTTTTTGGCATAGGGATATTTGTACGGCCTGATGTTTGGAGGAATACTTCCTGGAATTAGATGAATAGCATGATCATGATCATGAATAGGTGGGATACCTTTGGGAGTCTCAAATACCTTGGAATGATTGTCCAAGACTTTTTGGAGATCTGGAGAAATAGATGATTCCAATGTGGAAACATCTAGCGAACATAATTGTGCAATTACATCTCTTTGTTCCTTTTTTAGAAGCTTTGTCATACCGTTAGAGCTGATTATCTTTCCTAGTTTCCCTGCAATACCCCTTTCCTTCCAAAAAAATTTCATGAAAAGTTCTTGAAAATTAAAAGCTATTGTACCCAAGGATTGTAGCCATTGGACTCCTAGTACAACATCAGCACCTCCCATTGGAATGGAAAGCATTGGGCTAGTCAATACATATTATCCCATGGATAGCTTGATATTATGGAACTTTCCAGAGAAATTTATTGTTCCTCCATTTGCAACCATCACTTGACACTCTCGTGCTGGATATAAGAAGCAATTCAATTCTTTTTCTACCTTACAATGAATAAAATTGTGGGTACTTCCTTAATAAATCAACACTATTACCTTTTTCTTCTTGATTTGTCCTTCTATCTTGATGGTTTGAGGAGTGGTAATTCCTGCCAATGCATTACAAGATATGGTCAGATTCATTTCTTCTTTATCTAGGCTTTGTTCCTGGAGTATATCTTCTTCTTTTGACCTTTCTTGCTCGTTTTCTTCTTCCTCTTCACAATCTATGTAGAATAATTTCTTCTCAGCACACTTATGACCTTTAGTGTATTTGCTACCACAACTGTAACAAAGCCCTTTTGATCTTTTTTCTTCCAATTCTTGTGGTGCCAACCTTATAGGTTGTGGAAGACTAGGGGCAACAACACTTCCATCTTTATAGTTTTGAGTGGTATGCTTCCTGGTTGCCATAATTTTGCTTTCCATTTTTCTTGCTAACCTGAATGCCTTCTCTAATGAATCAGGTTCCCAAAGGCGAACATCATGTTGGATATTATCCTTTAAAGTCCCTATGAACACATCAATCCTATGCTCCTCTGGAATATTTTTTACCCTTATGTTCAATTTTTGGAACTCCTCAATGTGCTCCATTATTGAACTCTTTTGTTTGAGACTTATCAATTGGCTAAAAAAAGTGTTTCTTTTTGTATCCTCATAATGTGTTGTCAATTCTTCCGTAAAAATTGCCCAAGTGATAATTTGTTTACGAGAGCAAAGCCATTGATACCATACAAACTGATTTGGTTCCAAATATAAAGTTGCAATACATACCTTTTCTGTGTTTTGCACATTATTGAGATTGAAAAATTGCTCCATCTATAATGTCCATGTTGCAGGATCCTTGCCATCAAACTTTCTCATATCGATTTTTGGAATATGGTGGGTCTTCAATCCAACATCAGAGTCTATGGAATCATGATTAACATTTCTTTTGTTCTCATCATGAGTTTCCTTTACTACCCTTTCACCACTAGTGACCATTTCTTGTAGCAACTTATTCATATTTATCTTCAATTCTTCCATCTTATCATCCATGCCATCAATTTTAGCATCCATGCCATTCATCTTAGCTTCCATGCCATCCATCTTAGCTTCTATGCCTTTGTTTAAACAATCCATCTTAGCTTCTACACCTTTCTTTAAACCATCCATCTTAGCTTCTACATCTTTCCTTAAACCATCCATCTTAGATTCTGTTGCTTTTTGTGCAAGTGACACTTGTTGCACTTGGTCTCGTAATTTTGATATATCATGTTGCATTTCTTCCCTTTCTTCATAAGTCATGCTAGAGCTTTCAGGTTGTTTACTAGGTGTTTGAATTTTCTTTCCTCAGGGCATCAATTACCAATTCAAACTAATTTTTCAAACCAAGCTTATGCAAAAATTTAAAAAAAACTACACACCTTTTTTCACTTTGTAGAAGCTTGATATTGAATCTAATGTATCTCTGCAATTTGGGATCATCTAGTTCTGAAATTGCGGCTTGTAGTAGCCCTCTGTGTCCTCTTTCCAATGCCACCAGTCTGATCCAAGTTGGATTCTCCAAGGAAGAGTTATGCGCAATCTCCCAAGATGACCTGAATATAGACTAGTTCAGTAGAGTGAACTTGTACGATGTGCCACGAGTCACTGTTTCAACGTTTGGATCTAACAAAGATACACAAGAAACTACAGTTCGTCCTCTTTCTGTAACTTCTTATGAAATTTCAATCCGATGCTCAAAGAGAAAGTTATGACGATTTTCCCCAGGTCACCTGTTTGGAATGTAATTCAAGAGTTTGCAAAAAGACCAACTTCCTTAGATCATATCTCCGCAAATATAGCTTAAAAAGCTCGGAAATTCAGACCCAAGATTCAGCACGATTTATTCTCAAATGGGTTTTTTTTTTAGCTTCTGAAATGTCGTAGAAAAAACGTTATAGCACAAATGCCACGATCACCTATTTGGAGCAGCGAAACCCTAGAATCCAAAGCTCTGATACCAAATGTTATGAAACCAGCACACAAAAAGATAGAAAAGATAGATCAACACCTTAGAATTCAGCCTCTTCGAGGGGGCAACCTCCTTTACCTTACATAAATGAACAATTCTTGGATGATTCAAATGACAAAACCTCCTTTCTATATATAGGAGTCTAAGGAGTCACAGTATAACCTAGCCGACCTAACAATAATAATATAAAGCCACAAAAATAAAAATAGAGGGATTCTATGGGGCACGGTAATAACAATATGGGGACAATAGGGGCACAAAAATATTAATAAGGGATACAACTACAATAGTAATGAGGTAATCACTAGTATTATAGGGAACCAACAGAGAGGCCTTTAATCATGAATAGGGATTGTCATTGATCGCCAACCACCCCCAATTAAAAACATAAATTTGGCCATTGTAATTCAAAGGTTGTTGATCAGTGACAGGTGAACAACGTTAAACAAATCCTCGTAACAACTGAGGGAGACCCCTCTGGTTCAAGGGCTATCTTGAACCTAAAGGCTGGTTGAGTTGGTTTCCTAGCGTAGTTTTTGCAGCCAAGCACTGCCTGCAGAAAACAGGTACAACATTTGGCACCGTTGCCAGAAAGTGAAGTAACGAAGACATCTTTATTCGAATAACGATAAAGATTAGATCTATTCCTTGCTGGTAAAAAAGGAGTAGGCATTTATTATTGGTTACATTCCTTTCACCTAGCGGCTCCACTTTGTCATATGGCGATTCCACTAGGTAACCGATCCAACTGTTTTGAAATTTCAGCAACCTTTACTATTATGCAAGGTTCATTGATACTTGTAATCAACAGTAAATGTATCTCCCTCTCATCCATGGTCAGAAATCTAAAATGTCTACAGAGGATACAACTTTTAAAGTAAACGTGTGAGTATAAGTTTCCCATGGGATTTCATGTTCATATTGTATATATTCTTTATATTATTAGGCACTGGCAACGTGGTTTGTCAATAAATCCACTCCGCACTTGGTTACATTGGAAAGAAAATTACACCTAACAGTGTAAATTTTTTCATTTCAGTTAGATAGAGGTATGGGGATTGAATAGATATTCTGAGTTTCAATGTGGAGTAGATCAATGTGTTCATTTTTTATGAGTGGTGTGATTTGAAGAGTATATGATAGATCAAATTATATTTTCAGTCTTTAGAAATTTTCAGTTTTTAGATTTCAATATGAAAAAGTATTTGAATTAGTGCAGGAATTTGGTTGCATTTCATAGTTGTAGGTTGCATTGTGGAGTAGTAGAGTATTCAAATGACAACACTGATCCTTGGGGATTGGTTATATTTCTACATAAGATGGATGACCAGTGGTTGATGGTTTTATGGTATGACTCGATGCCCAACACTAAAGGTAGATGGTCTACTAGTTCTCTGCATCCCACAAGGGGAGGCAATCCCCATTGGAGCCAATGTTGTAACATGATTAGTTTTTATAATTTAAATTTGATGATATAATAGGTTTTAGTAGTTTAGAAATAATAAGTGGCTCTGCAAGAATAAATGCACCCTAAAAATTGTAAATTTAAGTTTCATTAGCTGGTTGATTTAGTTAATCTTGCATTTAAACATGATTAAATGATGTAATAAAGTTTAAATCATATTTTTACCTACAATAGAGGATTGACAAGACATCTTGTCACTTTAACAAAGGTTCGAGCATTTTTGCATGGTTAAGATCTTCCCCGCTAGATCAATGGTGAGGAAAACCATTTCGTACCCCCTCATCCCTTTTCACGTTAACAGTAGCGAGGGGTCCGAAAAGTGGTATCGCTTTTCATGGGTCCCATACGATGTGGCATCCTCTTATCAACTCGCACCCCCCTCCAAAAACTACCTAACCATCTCCTTCCCACCAATGTCTATTTATCCCTGGTCACATCATTTTCCACCAACCATGTGTTTCCACATTATCTCCCACCTCCATGTCTCCTCCGGCCTCCATGTTATATGTTCGTTTCATAATCAGTTAAAACTATGTTTTGTCTTTTATACAACACAGTAAATTTAAACACGGTTTACAAACAATTGAGAATGAATTTTCAAAAACGGAAAGAGGTTTTTGTTGATAATATCCTCATGCACAAAAAAATATCTATGTTTTCTAACAACTATCCTAGTTTGGAGGAAATGGAAATGAATTTTCAAAAACCTAAAATAGGTTTTTGTTGTGAACATCATCATTTAAAAAATTATCTCATTTCTTTAACAACTATTATGGTTTGGGATATACAAAGGTATTACAAGACACTACGTTTCATAAATTCGGGAGGAAAAATCTCAAAAGATAGTTAGTGACTTGGAGGCCACCTCATAAAATAAGAGTTGCTATCAAATTCAAATTTCTCTTCTTTGTCACCAGAAATCCACAAAGATAGTGCCAAGTAGATTCATTAGTTTTGAATGTCCTATATTTCAATTTTATTTGTGTAACACAGCTTGAGATATTTGTAACAAATATTGATATTTTAAATCAAGATATTTTGTAATAAATTGTATAAGTACTTCATTAATTGAGATGATAGGTGCGCTTTTGATGCCAAGACTCCTCACTTTGTAATAGCTTCTATTATAGGATTTCTAATGAAAGCCTTCTGGCTCCAGTTTGACAGAATTTTGTGTTTTCTAGTATGTTTTTCTAGTACTTTCATACTCTCTTTTTGCACATGTTCAAGTTTGCATAGAAGGTTTGGGTAAGTGTAGATTAGGTCTTAATCTCTATGAAATCCCCTACAAAATCATAACCTTTAGAAAGAGGTTAGATTATTGGATTGTTTGACCAAGATAACTCCTCTTTGACTTGTTTTTTCTTTATGCCTTTTGATAGCCATTTAAAGAGATTAGCTTGTTGGACTATCTGTCTGAAATAGCTTCTCTTAGAAATGGTTTCAGTTTGGCCTTATTCCATCCTATGAAATGTGTTTTGTTGGCTATATAAATCTTCTGCACGCATCAAAATTTCACTAGTTGTTAAGAAGTCTGTCTGACTGCTTAATTATTAGGAATCTCCTTACATTCTTCTATCATAATCCTTGAAAAGCTAAGTCTTTCTGTCATGCTGGAAGCTGACAATTTGAGAAGGGATCTTGTGAGAGAGGCCTTTAATCATGAATATGTATTTTCATTGATCGCCAACCACCCCCAATTAGAACCATAAATCTAGCCATTGTACTTCAAAGGCTGTTGTTCAGTGACAGGTGAACAATGTTAAACACAACCTCGTAACAATTGAGGGATACTCCTCTGGTTCAAGGGCTAGCTTGAACCTAAAGGTTGGTTGATTTGGTTTCCTAGCGTAGTTTTTGTTGCTAAGGATGGCCTGCGGGAAATAGGTACAACACATTCATGTATATCGTTAAGGGGAAGCAGGTGGAGATGTCTTCTACCATTGCATCTCTATAGTATTTAGTAGGGTGCATAGAAACCCACCTCAATGTGCCTCATATTATCATGGAACCTCCTTTGTCTAGTACTATGGGCACCATTGTGGATTCAACTTCCTCTACCCTACCTAGTATCTCCACCAGGGAAAATTTTAAGAACCCCCCCTAAATTTATAAATATAATAAATGGGCGAATCGCCATGGTATATAGGAAAAATGGAAGGCGATTTTATCAATAATATAATATGTATATATAATTTTTTGGCGAATCTCTCACCAGGCATGGCGAATATTTTACTCAATTATAAAATCTTGTAAGATCTTGGCGAGTCTTTCACTAAATAATAAAACTTTGTAAAGTCCTAGTGAATCTTAGCATAGGGTACATGCTGGTTTAATTCCCCCATTTAAATAGGCTACATTCAGGTGAATACCATGGGTCAATACCATGTGCCGTTTTGGTGAATACCATGGGTGAATGTGCCATTTTTATTTTTATTAATTGTAATATTAGGGTTAATAATGGTTTTTTGCATGGTATTAATAACAATATAGTCCATGGTATTTGTCCCATAGTATTTTGGCCATAGGTTTCACCTAAATATAACCCATTTTTGAGTGTTCATAAATATAAGGTGACTTATGGAGTAAATATAAAAAAATGTTTTATTTGTTTACCATACTTCTCGTTTATTTATATTTTTATTAATTTACCATACCTCTTTTACAAATATGGTATTTGGCCCATAGGATTCACTTAAATAAAACCTCTTTCTTGAGCCTTCATAAATAGAATGAGGGTTATGGACTAAATATAAAAAGAGGTTTTATTTATTTACGATACGTCTATTTTATTTATATTTTTATTTATTTACCATAACTTTTGAGTAAGTATAAAAAGACGTTTTATTTATTTACCATACCTCCACTTTACTTATATTTTTATTTGTTTACACCCTTTCATGTATATAAGGTGACTTATGGAGTAAATATAAAAAATGTTTTATTTATTTACCATACCTCTCATTTATTTATATTTTTATTAATTTACCATACCTCTTTTATAAATATGGTATTTGGCCCATAGGATTCACTTAAATAAAACCTATTCTTGAAAATGGGCGAATGGATTCACTTAAATAAAACCTATTCTTGAAAATGGGCGAATGGAAGGTTGTAAGTCCTAATTTCAAGGGCTAAATTTACCTTTTTTACCCTCTCCCTTAAAATAGGGTGAGCTATTTGAGGCGATTTGTAAAAATGTACTATGATAAAAAATATTCGCCCACTAAAAATTTAAAACCCCTTAATTTCGCCAAAGGGCGAACATTCGCCCCTAAAATTATCCTTGATCTCCACAAACTATGTTGGTGTCCATCATGCACAATCTATTAGAGCTTGATTGGATCACTTTGTCACCTTCGTTAGAGCCCTATATAAGATTCACACCATGGAAATGGAACATGAAGATTTAGTACAAGTGGACTTGAATATTAGTAACCACTATGTGGCTATTTAAATTTTTAGTTATTACTTCCTATTTTTAAAACATGTATCACCAATTTGTGTTTTTATTAGAATAATATGTCCAACAATACATTATGTTTTTAAGTGTTCGTGGACAAATCATTTAAATTGTTTCTAAAATAGATTAGATGTAGTGAAAGAATTAGGGATAAGGTCTTCATATGTACTTCCCATTTTATAGAACTCAATTATACAATTTCACCATAACCAGTTTAATATAAAATATTAATTATTACTCAAAAAAAAAACACAACTATAAAAGCCAATGTATTTTCCATGTATTTAAAACTCTTGCGTTGTATGTACATTGATTAAAATGTAGTATGAACTTTATAGGAGGAAAAAGCTTAAGCTATTATTATATTTAATTTAAAATTTGTATCTAACAAAATTTAATATGTATTAATAAAATGAAAATAATTATATTGGAATATAAAAATTATAAATGTAGATTTGGTATATAAGAATATATATATATATATATATATATATATATTTTAATTGTTAAGTATTTATTATGCACTATATGCTTAATTTTATATCTGGTTTAATCTAATAATTATAAGCATTTTAGATTCATCTTAATTCGAGATTTATCAAGTGTTGAGAGGGAGCAAATCTCTCTTGAGGTGCAAACTTCTTCTAGAATGCAAAATTTAAAGAAATGTCTATATCTCAAAAGATTTAATGCCACTTGGTGTTTGATAGATTCCTTAATTTTGAGAAACACACCTATAAATGTACTTATGTATATATATGTACATATATCAGCTCCATATTGATCATGGAATGAATTGCACATCTCCTTCATTTTGAGTAATGCACCAATAAAATATTCCAACAATACAATTCTTAATGAGATTGGAAATTTTCATTGTTTAAATTGGATTTCTTAATGCATAAATGGATTCAATGCCTTGATTGTTTAAATTTCATTTTTGAATATATAAATGGATTCAACAGCTTGGAATCCGCTTAAACACTCTGATTGTGTATGCTACATAGCTTAAACTTACAATTCCAACAAATCTTTACTGAATTTCAAACAAAATGACCAAAAAAATATAGATTGAAAAGGGCCAAAACTTAGAATTGTTAGATTATGTTAAATGTTTTAACTAAGGATAATTTTTTTATTCTCCATTGCTTTATGTAATATATACATAGTTGACATTGAAATATTTTACTCAATATATTCATTGAAATATTTTTTTTATGGTCTTCTCTCTCCCATAAGATTTTTATTTATTTATTTTCAATTGCTTTATGTAATATATACATAGTTGACATTGAAATATTGTATTTATGGTCTCTCTCTCTCTCTCTCTCAATATTTTACTTAATTATCTATATTGAAATATTTTATTTATGATTGGTATTGAATTTTTTTTATTATTGATATTTTTGTAAATGTCACATATCAACTTCATATTAAAAAGTTAATGAATTACACATCTCCCTCTTATTGGGAAGTCATTGATTTTTTTTACTTGCAACTATTTTCCTTCTATATATTTAAGTCGATATAAAATTACTTTATTTAAAATAAACATTGAAATATTCTAGGTGATGGGGATTTGGATTGATGATGAATGGGTGCATTGTTAAGACACTCCTTGTAATAAGTCATTAGTTCAAATCCCTCATGGGTCTTACCTATAAAAAAAGCATTGAAATATTTTATTTATAGTTAACACAGACACACACACATATTTATATATAACTTTGTTTCTATATATATAGATATATATCAAGTTGATATTGTAATATATTAGTTAACATGGATATTCAAATATTTTTATTTAAGATTTATATTGAAATATTTTTAAAATGTAAAGTATTACATATTTTTTTCATGCTAGAAAGTGAAAATATAAAGTGATTTTTTTTTATTAATAATATTATTAAAGTTGATATATAATTATTGTATTTAATTTGGACATTGAAATCGCTTTGGTCTTGGCACAATGTCCCATCCATCATCCTCTACCATGGCATCTCTCCAAACTTACTAGTATGTTCCCTCTTCAATTATGTCACTCATTAGTGCCATATAGTTCAAAAACTTCTTCAAAGGCCTTCTCTCCTCAATGTGCTCCTAGGAGACTTAACATGCTCATAAGCATCTTTCAACGTCTACATAAACCACTAGGATCTCCTAAAAAAATGAGAAGGAGCTAGTGACTTCTCCTCCTCGGTTGAAAGTTGAATCCTTGAACTAGAAGCCACATAATGATACTAATCCTTTATATCTTGTTGAACCTCATCCTCTGTCACTAGTAGTGGCCCATGAGACTTCCTAGATGCCAAGTTCTCCTCAAAATTCACATCTCTACCAAAAATTGTCTTCCTCTACACTGGAATGAAAATCCTATAAGCCTTTGAATTCTCGTTATACCCACAAATATGTGCTTCTCTCTATAATGCTATAGCTTTGTTGTTTTCTCCCTAGACAAATGGATGTATATTGGAAAAGCAAAGATCCTCAAATGTCCTATCTCTAGCTTCACCCAAGTGAAATATTTCTTTCGATTCGTACCCCTCGATATCATTTGAGATCTCTCTTTCAGTATATATGCTACTGTGTTACATGCCTCTGCCTAAAGAAACATAGCAAAATCCTAGTCATCACTCATAGCCTGGGTAGCTATGATGATGGACCGATTATTTATCTCCACAACCCCATTATATTGTGCATTGTATGAGATTATTAACTCCCTCTTGATCCATGCTTCCTTATAGAAATCCTTGAATTAATTGGAAGTGTACTCATCCCCATTATTTCACCTCAAGACCTTGATCTTACTTGCTATCTAGCTCTCCACTTAAGAATTGAAGTCCTGAAACCAACTGAAGAAATCATTTGTGGTCTTCATGAAGTAGGTCCACGTCTTCCTATAGTACTAGTCATTAATGAATGTCACATAATATAATTCTCCCTACACTAATGCAACTGACATCAATACACACACATTTGAATGTATAAGATAAAAGATACCCATGGACATACTCTGTTAGGGTCCAACCCTAACCCCTTTATTTAATTAATATGCCCAATGGGTCCAGTCATAGTCATAGTTAGTTAGAGAGTATGCTGGGTCCCTATAATACTAGTGATTACCCCATTACTATTGTAGTTATACCCCTTATTAATATTGTTGTGCCCCTATTGCCCCCATATTGTTATTACTGTGCCCCATAGAATCCTTCTATTGTTATTTTTGTGGCTTTATATTATTATTGTTAGGTCGGCTGGATTATATTGTGACTCCTTAGACTCCTATATATTGAAAGGAGGTTTTATCATTTGAATCATCCAATAATTGTTCATTTATGTAATGTAAAGGAGGTTTCCCCCTCGAAGAGGCTGAATTCTAAGGCATTGATCTATCTTTTATATCTCTTCTTGAGCTAGTTTCATAACATTTGGTATCAGAGCTTTGGATTCTAGGGTTTCGCTGCTCCAAACAAGTCATTGTGGCAGTTTCGCTATAAATTGTTTTCTGTGATGTTTCAGAAGTCGCAAAAACAACCCATTTGAGAAGAAATCATGTTGAACCTTGGGTCCAAATTTTAGATCTTTTCGCACGATATTTACGGAGATATGATCTGAGGAAGTTGGTCTTTTTGCAGACTCCTAATTACATTCAAATCAGGTGACCTGGGGAAAATCGTCATAACTTTCTCTCTGGGGATCGGATTGAAATTTTGTAAGAAGTTACAGAAAGAGGATAGATTGTAGTTTCCTATTTGCAAGTTTCAGATCCAAAGGTCGAAACAATGACTCGTGGCGCATCGTACAAGTTCGCTGTACTGAACTAGTCTATAAGCAAGTCACTGTGGGAGATTTCACATAACTCTTCCTTGGAGAATCCAATTTGGGTCAGAATTGTGGCATTGGAAAGAGGACATAGAGGGATACTATAGCTCACAAATTTAGAACTAGATGATTGGAAAGTACAGAGATACATCAGAGGCAATATCAAGCTCCTACAAAGTGAAAAAAGGTGTGTAGATTTTCTTAAATTTTTGCTTAAGCTTGGTTTAAAAATTTATTTTGAAGGAATTCAAAGGGCATAGTAGATCATTATTATCAGTAACTGATGCCCCAAGGAAAGAAAATGAAAACACTGTTGGAAATAATACTGAGAGGGGGGGGGGGGGGGGGGGGGTGAATCAATATTATCAGATCAGTAAAACCTTTCCAATTTCATACTCAGAAACATATACGCTACTTCAGTTAAGCGAACCCGCGTGTACACGCTACTGTGTCTAAAGCAACTAGCGTATATCCAGAGATCTTATGATTAAGTTAGCTTATCTTCAGTAAATGCATCAGAACATTATTAGCCATATTAACAGTAAACAGGTGCAGTATAACAGAACAGATCATCACACAAAAGCCACACACATGAACACCATGATATAAGGTGGAAACCCAATGTGGGTGAAAACCACCTGCTGCAATTCATCTCCTTCTTCTTTAATAAGAAACTTCTTTTACAATGTACTGGTGCAGTCCTTTACCAGCACGCAGGCTACAACCTGCAGAGGGCTACAACCCTCATAGCTCTTGTACTAGCCGCTACATTTACTAGTACGTAGGTGCCAACCCTACAGAAGGCTACAACCTTCACTCGTTTTCCAGCTGCTCCTGGAAGGGAGCTACAACCCCCTGGCTCTTGTACTGGCTGATATGTTTACCAGTACGTAGGTGCCGGCCTACGATCTTCCCGGGACCACGTTTCATACATTTTCATACTGGATCCATGAAACTATCACCATTGTAGTACAACCTTCATCATCAATCTCTGAATCACCCAATACTGAATCACTGAAACCCTCTCAAGAACACAGACAACATACAACAACCAGATCCAACTCCATCTTCAAATATCATACTTCACATTGTATACGCTACTTGGATGAACCCAACCCGCGTGTATACGCCCTTTTACCAAAACCAACCTGCGTACAGATCTGCAAATTCAAGCTTAAAACTCCGCAGCTATATCAAACATCAAAACATACCCAGATCATAATAATAAACATGCGTCAGTAGATCTAGTCTATCCACAGTCAAACCATATGAATATAATCATTCCAAGCCTTGAGATCTCGTTCCATCATTCATCATCCTCCACATGAGTGAAACCTTGGTTCAGATCACCAACCCATAACCAGCACTTGGATCTCACACTTCCTCAGATCTTCATCACTCACACACTCACACTTTGGCCTAATGATCTTTCTCCTTATATAGCTTTAGGCCCTTCACAATACCACGGTCCAAAACCATAGTAACCCAATACCATCAACTCAATACTAGGGATCAACACGTCTGTCGAGACTCCATGGTCCAAAACCATAGGCACAAATTCCAAGGACTAACTACCACGGACCAAAAGTAAGCTTTCCGACATGTATGCTCTTTTCCGTTTATGAAACTGCGTGTATACCCTACTTGGTATATAGTGAACATGCGTACACGCGACTTGGTATATAGTGAACCGGCGTGTATACGCGACTTGGGCTTAATGAACCCGCGTGTATGAACTTTCTTGGCCTGTTGTACTAGACCTGTCCTCTGATTAAGTTGCCATCACCTGTACCTGTCTCTGAGTGAGTTGCCATCAAGGACAACACTTGTATCATAATGCCAACAATCTCCCCCTTTGGACTTGATGGCAACCACCACACCAAGTCACTCTCCCCCTTTGACATCAAGGGCAAAGGGCGGACCAAGATATTCTCTTCTTTGGTATACCTTCTGCTGTCCATACTCCCCCTGAGTACCTGCTGAAATCTCCAAATGTGCTCCCCCTTTGTGTATGCCAAAGTGTACCAATCTATCCATCCTGCTCTTGCTGAATTGTGTTGTTCATGCTCCCCTTGACTGTAGGCAAGATCTGCAAAAGACGTTCTTCAAGAAGAACAAAGACTTATACATCATAGAAGACCTTCCTATCACCAAAAGACTCAATACATACATTCATCACCCAACCTAGTGGGGATATACCAATATTGACTCATCCACCTAACCATGTGGAGATACATTAAGAGTTTACTCATGATAAGACATGAACATTACATCATTCATCCCAAACATAGTGGGGAAACCAACATAGGCTGTTACATGACCTTGACATCATAAAAGAGATATCACAAAAGAGATACATGACATAGTGATGAAATATCTAGACCAAGACTTGTGAAAGCCACTAGCAGCATCATGATATGTACCATAAGCATCAGCCTACAATACCATTCCTTTGATCAAATAGCAAGATGTATCATAGACTTTATCAACAACTTCTAACCATAATGCCAATGATGCATTATTTGAAGTATATGCTCCCCCTGAGCCTGTGCCATAAGTATCAAGACATTTCCAGACATCCTCAGCAGACTATAACTGTTAACCAATAGAGCATATACTGGACTGGATCATATCAGACCCCTTTTCTGAGTCTGTCCCCACTGCTTTTTCATAACCTGACATATACGTGACTTTGCAGTGTGAAACTCGCGTATATACGCGACTTTCCTTCATGAAACTTGTGTATGAGAATTAGAACACTGAAGTTTTACACGTTTAGCTCCCCTTGAGTCTGTTATGTCTGTGCTGTGCTGAGTACCCTGTGCTGTGCCATATTTTGCTGACTGAACTTCCTTCTTCTTCCATATCTTCAAGCATGTTGATGATTTCTTCTTATCATGAGCTTTGTTCCTGCAATCTCTTGCTTTATGTCCAAACTTGTTACATGCATAGCATCTTACATGTTTCATATTCCTCTTATAGCAATCAACAGCTTTGTGGCCAAACATATTGCAAGAAAAGCAATATCCATTAAAGTACCTTGAATGTGATGATCTTTCTGCATGATGGTCTTGAAACCTTCTTCTTCTACATATGGCTGCAACATGTCCAAGATTATGACATACATGGCATTCAACATTATTCATGGGAGGAGTAAAAGATTTTCTTTGAGGAGTCTCTTTCCTTGGTTGTTGATGGGGTTGTCCTTTCATCTCCTTATAGAGCCTTTCAGATTTTACATTAGAGTTTCTTGTCTTACTTTGTGAACCAGATTCACCTTCAATACACTCATGAAAACCAAGACCAGTTTTGATAGCAGGGGACCTTTGACTACTAAGAATATCATCCAAGATCTTAGTACTATCTTGAAATTGTAATAGTTTATCTTTTTCTTCTAATTTACTTTTCAAGATTTTTACCTCAACTTGATGTTGTTCTTCTTTTTCCAGACATTGCTTCTTCAAGGTCTCTTCAGCTTTCCTTCCTTCATCCAGCTGATGCCTTAGTTTGAGGATCTCGTTTTCTTGCTCTTTATTCAGAGCTAGCAGCATTTGTCGAATTCTGGAGGCACATTCCAACTGATCTTCTAATCTGATGATTTCTTCTTTGAGGACATTCTCCCTTTTGCTAGGTAGATCTTGCTGATCTATGGTTTGATCTTATGCTTCATTTGCCTGTCCATCTTCATTCTGAGGTGATTCAGGATCTGAATTCTTGCTTCCACTCAATGGCAGGTTGTCATTGTTCCTTTGAGTTGTTTTCTTCTTCTGACACGCTTTCTTCCCCATTGTTCTACAAATCTCCTTCAAGCGATCAAGCTTCTCTGAAGGACCTGCTCTGATACCAATTGTTGGAAATAACACTGAGGGGGGGGGGGGGTGAATCAGTATTATCAGATCAGTAAAACCTTTCCAATCTCATACTCAGAAACATATACACTACTTCAGTTAAGTGAACCCACGTGTACACGCTACTGTGTCTAAAGCAACTAGCGTATATCCAGAGATCTTATGATTCAGTTAGCTTATCTTCAGTAAATGCATCAGAACATTATTAGCCATATTAACAGTAAACAGGTGCAGTGTAACAGAACAGATCATCACACAAAAGCCACACACATGAACACCATGATATAAGGTGGAAACCCAATGTGGGTGAAAACCACCTGCTGTAATTCGTCTCTTTCTTCTTTAATAAGAGACTTCTTTTACAATGTACTGGTGCAGTCCTTTACCAGCACGCAGGCTACAACCTGCAGAGGGCTACAACCCTCATAGCTCTTGTACTAGCCGATCCATTTACTAGTACGTAGGTGCCAACCCTACAGAAGGCTACAACCTTCACTTGTTTTCCAGCTGCTCCTGGAAGGGAGCTACAACCCCCTGGCTCTTGTACTGGATGATATGTTTACCAGTACGTAGGTGCCGGCCTACGATCTTCCCGGGACCACGTTTCATACATTTTCATACTGGATCCATGAAACTATCACCATTGTAGTACAACCTACATCATCAATCTCTGAATCACCCAATACTGAATCATTGAAACCCTGTCAAGAACACAGACAACATAACAACAACCAGATCCAACTCCATCTTCAAATATCATACTTCACATTGTATACGCTACTTGGATGAACCCAACCCGCGTGTATACGCTCTTTTACCAAAACCAACCTACGTACAGATCTGCAAATTCAAGCTTAAAACTCTGCATCTATATCAGACATCAAAACATACCCAGATCATAATAATAAACATCCGTTAGTAGATCTAGTCTATCCACAGTCAAACCATATGAAGATAATCATTCCAAGCCTTGAGATCTCGTTCCATCATTCATCATCCTCCACATGAGTGAAACCTTGGTTCAGATCACCAACCCATAACCAGCACTTGGATCTCACACTTCCTCAGATCTTCATCACTCACACACTCACACTTTGGCCTAATGATCTTTCTCCTTATATAACTTTAGGCCCTTCACAATACCACGGTCCAAAACCATAGTAACCCAATACAATCAACTCAATACTAGGGATCAACACGTCTGTCGAGACTCCATGGTCCAAAACCATAGGCACAAATTCCAAGGACTAACTACCACGGACCAAAAGTAAGCTTTCCGAAATGTATGCTCTTTTCCGTTTATGAAACTGCGTGTATACCCTACTTGGTATATAGCGAACATGCGTACACGTGACTTGGTATATAGTGAACCAGCGTGTATACGTGACTTGGGCTTAATGAACCTGCGTGTATGAACTTTCTTGGCCTGTTGTACTAAGATCTGTCCTCTGATTAAGTTGCCATCACCTGTACCTGTCTCTGAGTGAGTTGCCATCAAGGACAACACTTGTATCATAATGCCAACAAATACCTAGTAAGGAACCTGAAATCTCTAGCATGACTCATGAAGAAGAGGAAGAAATGCAACATGATATATCAAAATTACAAGACCAAGTGCAACAACTGTCCCTTGCACAAAAAGGAATAGAATCTAAGATGGATGGTTTAAAGAAAGATGTAGAAGCTAAGATGGATGGTTTAAAGAAAGGTGTAGAAGCTAAGATGGACCTTTTAAAGAAAGGCGTAGAAGCTAAGATGATTGACGTGGAAGCTAAGATGGATGATTTGAAGATAGATTTGAAGACAGACATGGACGAATTGAAGATAAATATGAATAAGTTGCTACAAGAAATGGTCCCTAAGGGTGAAAGGGTACTAAAGGAAACTCATGATGAGAACAAAAGAAATGTTAATCATGATTCCATAGACGCTAATGTTGGATCGAAGACTCACCATATTCTAAAAATCGATATGAGGAAGTTTAATGGCAAGGATCCTGCCACATGGATATTACAGATGGAGCAATTCTTCAATCTCAATAATGTGCAAAACACACAAAAGGTACGTATGGAAACTTTATATTTGGAACCAAATCAGTTTGTATGGTATCAATGGCTTTGCTCTCGTAAACCATTTATCACTTGGGAAATTTTTAAATAAGAATTGATAGCACATTATGAGGATACAAAAAGCAACACTTTTTTTAGCCAGTTGATAAGTCTCAAACAAAAGGGTTCAATAATGGAGCACATTGAGGAGTTCCAAAAATTGAACATAAGGGTAAAATAAATTCGAGAGGAGCGTAGGATTGATGTGTTCATAGGGTATTTAAAGGATAATATCCAACATGATGTTTTCCTTTGGGAACCTGATTCATTAGAGAAGGCATTCAGGTTAGCAAGAAAAATGGAAAGCAAAATTATGGCAACCAGGAAGCATACCACTCACAACTATAAAGACGGAAGTGTTGTTTCCCCTAGTCTTCCACAACCTATAAGGTTGACACCACAACAATTGGAAGAAAAAAGAGCAAAAGGGCTTTGTTACAGTTGTGATAGCAAATACACTAAAGGTCATAAGTGTGCTGAGAAGAAATTATTCTACATAGATTGTGAAGAGGAAGAAGAAAAGCAGCAAGAAAGGTCAAAAGAAGAGGATATACTCCAGGAACAAAGCCTAGATGAAGAAAAAATAAATCCGACCATATCTTGTAATGCATTGGCGGGAATTACTACTCCTCAAACCATCAAGATAGAAGGACAAATCAAGAAGAAAAAGGTAATAGTGTTGATTGATTCAGGAAGCACCCACAATTTTATTCATTGTAAGATAGCAAAAGAATTGAATTGCTTCCTATCCAGCACCAGAGTGTCAAGTGATGATTGCAAATGGAGGAACAATAAATTGCTCTAGAAAGTGCCATAATATCAGGCTATCCATGGGAGAATATGTATTGACTAGCCCAATGCTTTCCATTCCAATGGGAGGTGTTGATGTTGTACTAGGAGTCCAATGGCTATAATCCCTGGGTACAATAGCTTTTAATTTTCAAGAACTTTTCATCAAATTTTCTACGGAAAGAAAGGAAGTTGAATTAAGGGGTATTGCAGGGAAACCAGGATAGGTAATCAGCTCTAATAGTATGACAAAGCTTCTAAAAAAGGAGCAAAGAGGTGTAATTGCACATTTATGCTTGCTAGATGTTTCTACATCGGAATCATCTATTTCTCCAGATCTCCAAAAAGTCCTGGAAAATCATTCCAAGGTATTTGAGACTCCCAAAGGTCTCCCACCTATGCGTGATCATGATCATGCTATTCATCTGATTCTAGGAAGTGTTCCTCCAAACATCAGGCCGTACAGATATCCCTATGTCCAAAAGAGTGAAATTGAACGTATGGTTGCAGAAACGCTAGAGGCTGGTATAATTCAACCAAGTCAAAGTTCTTTCTCTACTCCAGTAGTATTGGTGCACAAGAAGGATGGATCATGGCTCATGTGTCTGGATTATAGGGAGCTCAACAAGCTCACTATTAAAGATAAGTTCCCCATTCCTGTCATTGATGAATTACTGGATGAATTGCATGGATCAATTTACTTCACCAAGTTGGATCTTCGTTCAGGATATCATCAAATCAGAATGAAGACTGAAGACATTTCGAAAACAACATTTAGAACTCATGAGGGTCATTATGAATTTTTGGTCATGCCTTTTGGTCTTACCAATGCACCTTCAACATTTCAAGGTTTGATTAATTCAATTTTCAAACCATTCCTTAGAAAATTTGTGTTAAAAATTTATTGATGATATATTAATCTACAGCAAGTCTTGGAAGGATCATGTTGAACATGTTGACAAGGTGCTACAACTATTGAAGGAGAAACAATTATATGCAAAAAGATCCAAATGTTTCTTTGGAGTCCAAGAGGTGGAATATTTGGGTCATATTGTATCTCATGAAGGAGTTAAGGTAGACCCTAGCAAAATTAAAGCCATTAAGGAATGGAAAATCCCCACATCCATAAATCATCTACGAGGATTTCTCAGGTTGACAGGGTATTATCACAAGTTTGTTAAGAATTATGGGAGAATAGCAGCACCTCTAACAACATTATTGAAGAAAGATGCATTTTCATGGACTCCGGAAGCAACAAAGGCCTTTGAACATCTTAAAGAGCAATGTGCCAAGCACCGGTCTTAGCTACACCAGACTTCACAAAAACCTTTATTGTGGAATGTGATGCTTCAGGAAATGGAATTGGTGCTGTTCTAATGCAAGATGAAAGACCCATTGCTTTTGAAAGTCGTCCAATCAAGGGAAAGTTTTTAAGCAAAGCTATTTATGAGAAGGAAATGTTGGCAATACTCCATGCACTTAAGAAATGGCGACCCTACCTAATGGGTAGACACTTCAAGGTAAAAATGGATCACGATAGCCTTAAATACTTTTTACAACATATATTATCCTCTGAAGAGCAACAAAAGTGGGTCACAAAGATGTTGGGTTATGACTTTGAAATCATGTACAAAAAAGGGAAGGAAACTGTGGTGGTAGATGCACTCTCAAGAAAGGATGAGGATGTGGAAGCATTGTTGTGTGCCATTTCTATTATCCAACTAGATTGGATAAACGAAGCAAGGGAGGAATGGAAGAATGACGAAGAAGTGTGGGCACTTATTCGAAAGTTACAACAAGATTCCAGTACGTCTGGTACATTTAACTGGCAAAATGATTTGTTATGGTACAAAGATTGCTTATACCTTTGTAAGAATTCCCAGCTAAAACAAAAGATTCTTATGGAATAGCACACTTCTCCCTTGGGAGGGCACTCAGGATTTTTAAAAACTTACCACAGGGTTAAGAAGGAATTTTTTTGGGATGGCCTTAAATCAGATATTCAAAAGTTTGTGGCTAAATGTTTGGTTTCCCAACAAAATAAAGTTGAAACAATTAAGACACCAGGTCTATTACAACCTTTATCCATTCCAAGCCAACGTTTGGAGGAGGTTTCAATGGATTTTATCACAGGTTTACCCAAGTCTGAGGGAAAGAGTGTCATCATGGTGGTAGTTGATAGACTTACCAAGTATGCACACTTTTGTGCATTATCACATCCATTTAAAGCCAGTACAGTTTCTACTGCATTTATGGAAACAATTCAAAAGCTACATGGAAACCCAAAGATTATTGTAAGTGACAGAGATCCCATTTTCACTGGAAATTTTTGGACTGAATTATTTTCTTGTCTTGGTACTCAGTTAGCTCATAGCTCATCTTATCATCCTCAATCTGATGGGCAAACTGAGATAGTGAACAAATGTTTGGAAGGATATCTTCGTTGCTTTGTATCTGATAAACAGACACAATGGGTCAAATGGTTGCCTCTGGCTGAATGGTGGTATAACACTTCCTTCCATACAGCAACAAAAATGACCCCATTTATGGCACTTTATGGGTATCAACCACCATCCATCACATCATATTTAAGAGAAAATTCTAAGGTTCAGGCAGTGGAACATCACATCAAACATCAACAACAAGTCCTCCAACTCTTAAAGGATAACCTCGTGTTGGCACAAAATAGAATGAAACAATAGGCAGATCGACATTGCAGTGAAAGAAGTTTTGATGTAGGTGATTGGGTATTCCTACGGCTACAACCATATAAGAAAATGTCCCTCAAGCAAGCTAAGAAGGATAATAAATTATCACCAAAGTATTATCGTCCGTACAAGGTGTTTCAAAAGATTGGTACTATGGCATATAAATTGGAGCTTCCTGCAGCCTCTCGATTGCACCCAGTTTTCCATGTTTCATGTTTAAAGAAGGTTATAGGAGACAAGCTCCCAGTTCAAACAATATTGCCAGAACTTGACGAGGAAGGAAAAATTATATTAGAACCGGAAGCAGTCACAGAAACAAGAACTCGATAGCTACGAAATCGTTCAATTTCAGAGTATCTTATCAAGTGGAAGAACTTATCCGCTGAAGATTCCACATGGGAGGATGATAATTTTATGCAGAAGTATCCAGAACTACTCAAGCGTTGAGGACAACACTTTTTTGAAGGAGAGAGGCATGTTGGGTCTCTATAATTGATCCGGATCTTGGGGGGAGGCCCCCAAGATCTAAGAGATTGAAATGGATCTTGGGGAGGAGAGACCCCAAGATCTGAAAACTTGAAATGCTAGAAGAAAAAGAGGAGAATGCCCAAAAAGAAACACCACAAAGAAACTTTTTATTAAAACCGACTGATCTGGATTTAAACAGGAATGCCACAAAATACCGAGATAAACATATACAAAAAGATGTAGCAGAAATAATGCTTCATTTCATTAATGGAAAATACTGAAATATGCTTAGAACTAGAAATGGAAATAAACCAGCTAGGGCGATGGTAGCTTATCTCTGAGAAGAGATGTGTGGCTACATGCCTCTGAACTGTAAAGGCTACATTGTGGCGGACAATCTGTCCTTTTACAAAATGTGATTTGTTACTTATAGTATTTTTCAGTTACAATACCACGGGTCAATTCCATGGGTGAAAGAATACCATGGGTGGATTTCACAATACCACGGGCCAATTCCATGGGTGAATGAATACCATGGGTGGATGTCACAATACCGAGATAAACATATACAAAAAGATGTAGCAGAAATAATGCTTCATTTCATTAATGGAAAATACTGAAATATGCTTAGAACTAGAAATGGAAATAAACCAGCTAGGGCGATGGTAGCTTATCTCTGAGAAGAGATGTGTGGCTACATGCCTCTGAACTGTAAAGGCTACATTGTGGCGGACAATCTGTCCTTTTACAAAATGTGATTTGTTACTTATAGTATTTTTCAATTACAATACCACGGGTCAATTCCATGGGTGAAAGAATACCATGGGTGGATTTCACAATACCACGGGCCAATTCCATGGGTGAATGAATACCATGGGTGGATGTCACAATACCATGGGCACTTACCATGGGTGAATGAATACCATGGGTGGATTTCACAATACCACGGGCCAATTCCATGGGTGAATGAATACCATGGGTGGATGTCACAATACCATGGGCACTTACCATGGGTGAATGAATACCATGGGTGGATATCACTTACAATACCATGGGTGGATGCCATTTACAATACCATGGGTCGATGAATAATATGGGTGGATGAGTACCATGGGTTGATGCCATTTTCCATTCGGATCATTCCTCCCTCCTTAAGAAGCAATGGTCCCCATTGCGTAATGTTCCCTCCTGTGAAGCCTTTGTTGAATATGAAGAGCCATTGAAGATAAGGGTTTTATGTGGTTAACCCAAACCCCTGATAAACGAAGATCTGAGGATAGAGATACCCTGTAATGCTTGTGACCAACTCTGATTCTGACAGTGTGCGGCCTAGAAAATGGACTTCGATGACAAGGATTTTATGCGGTTGACCCATAACCATGATGTTGGTTGTTGATGAAGTAGCAGGTGCCTACATAGCCTGGGGTGGGAGGGCACATCTCCAAATAACCCAAGCCGAATGCTGCTCCTAAATTAAAATGGACATAACTCAGCCAATATAACTTAGAATATTTATTATAACCTGTTTTTGGAAGCAGAAAGATCATTTTGCATCTTCCTATGAGTTGGAAATCCTTATCTGGGCACTCTAAGATCTCATATTTCCACTGCAACAGTTCCGTCGTCATAAAAATTCTGATAAAATAACTGATTTTAAATCAGTGATATCTCCCACATCCGGACTCCGATTTGATCCATTTCTTTTTTGAAATTGGGTGATTTTTCGAGAGAAATCTAGATCTGGTATTTGTTTTTGTAAGTGTTGTACCAAATGTTTCAGATCGGATATACAAAGTCGCCGCCAAAAAAAAATTCCTGCAAAAAAATTGAGACTAAAATATGCATGAAACCCTCATTCCCATGGAATCGTAACTTGCTCTGATACCAATGATCCGGATCTTTGGGGGAGGCCCCTAGGATCTAAGAGATTGAAATGGATCTTGGGGAGGAGAGACCCCAAGATCTGAAAACTTGAAATGCTAGAAGAAAAAGAGGAGAATGCCCAAAAAGAAACACCACAAAGAAACTTTTTATTAAAACCGACTGATCTGGATTTAAACAGGAATGCCACAAAATAC